>JALMGJ010000066.1:10000-610000 GCA_023362775.1 Charina bottae
GAAGCGGAGGACGGCTATCGAGCGAGGACAGGAAGGCGGCCATGCTGGGAGGGTCCCTCGGAGAGGAAGCGGAGGACGGCTACCGAGCGAGGACAGGAAGGCGGCCATGCTGGGAGGGTCCCTCGGAGAGGAAGCGGAGGACGGCTACCGAGCGAGGACAGGAAGGCGGCCATGCTGGGAGGGTCCTTCGGAGAGGAAGCGGAGGACGGCTACCGAGCGAGGACAGGAAGGCGGCCATGCTGGGAGGGTCCTTCGGAGGGGAGTGGGCAGGAAGCAGCAGGTGTCCATGGTAGAGAGGGCCAGAGAAGGCTAACGGAAGCAGCTGGCCCCGTTAAGGGAGGAGCATAGAGCGGCAATGGTTTTGCTGCTAACGCGTACTTCGGGGGTTCGCTTGGGCGACTCAGTCGCCACAATCCTGGGGGCGGGGAGGGGTCATTGTCAGCACGTTGCCCTCCCATTTTCTTGTTTTTTTTACAGTAAATCAACTTCTTTCCCCTACTGTATATTTCAAGTGTGCAAAACAGTACTTTTATCTTTTTTTTTCTTATCTTTTTTTTTCTTCTTTTCTGGAATTCAGTTGGGGAAACTAATTACAGCAAAACATTACTTTTTCCTCTTTCTCTTCCCATCTCCCAATGATGGTCATTTAACCTACATATTACCAGTGGTCTCTCTGAAAATTATCCTGCCAGTTCCTCCTGTAGAAATCCCTAATATGGGGGGGGAGGGGAGGCTCCGCTCCCCCAGGTCTGGGCAGGAAGTTGCGAGTTGATCAGCTTTTGAGATGCAATTACATTAGAGGGGGAAATCCTACATTTCAGCATCCTTACTACTGTGCTCCACATTTATGTCCAACCTTGGAAGCTGAACTGCTACCATTTCTTTAACATAAACAGCAAGCAGGCTGTCCAATACATTAGACAAGGAAACAGAGCGGGTTCTTTTGAAGGTCTTACAAAAACAATTTTATTATGTAAATGTAGGATGTGGGCTAAATCCCCAGCTCCTAACCTGCTGTACAATTTTCCCAGGGCTACAAACTGCACTCTCCTGTCTGCCAGAATTTGTGACTCAGTGCTGCTCTTCTCTCTCCCCTCTTTGTGGGGGTGCCTTTGCTCACTGACTAGTGTCCAAACCAACCTACAGAACTGGGAAAACACAAAATAAACAAGAGGGCTGTATAGCTCTAGGGCAGAAGGCTTCCGGAGAGAAGATGTTGTGATAAATGACTTCAGCTGCTCTTTAACCATTTTAAGTTGAGTTCTTCCAGACAGCGTGGCAGGAAAGTTTAGAGAGTGCACATTAAGATCCATAAATGGTTTCAGCCCAAAGCCAAAAAATTAAATCAAACCCTCTGTTCTTTGGATCTGAAAAATATTTCCTTTAATTATATGCATTGTACTGTGAGGAACTTGAGGGAAAGAAGGGGAGGGGGCTCCAAGTCTAACGTTTCTGCTCAGTTCTTGCTTTTTACGTCAAACACGACAAATGTGAGGAGGGGCTCCAGAAAAGGCCATCAGTCTGTGGATTCTAGGACGGACTCGCTCAAAGCCAGGTCCCAATAATGCTCAGCGCTGTGTTTCTTAAAATGCTCCCGTGCCATGTTTTCAGTGGGACACTGCTTGAACTTCATCTCGCCGAAGCTCCGCTCCTTTGCCGTGCCCTACAAAGGCAGAGAGGGGGCGAAACGGCAGGTTCAGAGCATGCCGACATACCAAGGGTTGCACTTAGGAGGAGAGGCCCTCTAAGCCATACACTGACTGGAGGCTCCCAATGCACCAACTTCTCCTCTCCTTGCCCGTGGCTCACTGGTGAAGCCCCAATGGGTTGGTTGCGCACAACATGCTCAAACCGTAAACCATGGTTTACAGGCCACAGGGAGCTGAAGTAACCATTCACAGTAATTCCAGAAGTGGGAGATGTCAAAAATCAGAGAGAGACTGCGGCGCTCTGAACGAATAATCCCACAGAGCACCCACAGTTGGATTCCTGTATATATTTCTCACTGTCCTGTCTCTAAGGGGCATGATAAAAAGCAGGACTTTCTTAGTGTAATCGAGAACCACCAAATGCCCCGGTTAGACCAGAAACATTACTCACCTCCCAAACCAGGGAACATTTGTTGTTTTTTTTCACAGATTCTTCATCAGATTCGTCGTCATCTGTAAGAAAAATAAATTGTTTAGGGTATAAGAATGAGAAAACAACTGAAGATAAGGAGATAGGTAAATTCCTGGACAGATGGAAAGATGCTGAAATAATCATTACGTTGAATTTGAAGAGAAATATAGTATATCCTCCACTGAACCAAAACATTTCTACAAACCTAAATCTAATTAATCCATCACTCCATCCTTAGCATAAAATGAAATGAAATAAAATCAACTCAGCAAACCACATTCGTTGTACCCTTATATTGATAGCTAAGCTGTACATACTTTCCAAAAGCTATGACAGTTTTCTTTGCACGGTTAAGAGACTGCGTCGGTTACACTGGCTTGTTGCCCAAGTGTGTCGCGTGACAACCCGGAAGCGCCGGCAGTGCTTCCAGGTTGCCGCGCGGCGGCAACGGCTGCCCCTTCAAAAGGGCAGGCTTGGGGACCCGAAAATGCCCCCGGTTGGCAGCAGGCTTTTCACCTCCCTGCCGGAACCGAGGGCATTTTCGGGGTCCCCGGAGCCTGCCCTTTCAAAAGGGCAGCACCGCTGCTGCCGCTGCCCCTTCTAAACGGCAGGCTCCGGGGACCCCGAAAATGCCCTCGGTTCCGGCAGGGAGGTGAAAAGCTTTGCCCCACATGCGCATGCTGCTGATGGGGGCCCGGGGTGGAAATTGAGCGCCGGAAAGCCCGGCAACGTGCGCCCGCGCACGGGGAGGCTTTTCGCCTCCCTGCCGGAACCGAGGGCATTTTCGGGGTCCCCGGAGCCTGCCGTTTAGAAGGGTTCGCAGGCGGCGGCGGCGGGAGCAGCGAGGATGGAGGAGAAGGTCTTCACGAAGGACCCCGGGGGAGGAGGCGGGGCGACGCTTCGCTCGCCGCCCGCCCGTCGCGGCTTACTCGGACCCCGGGGGAGGTGCAGTGGCGGGGCACGCGTGGCAGAGGGCATGGTGTGCGTGGCGGCGGCAGGCACTGCACTGGGTGTGGCAGGCATGGCGGCAGCAGGCCCTAAGTGTGCGCGATTGGCCCCCGCCCGCAAACCCCGCCCCCTTCCACGCGATTGGCCCCTGCCCGCAAACCCCGCCCCTGGCTCTCGAGCATGTCAAAATGCCCTCGAGCATGTCAAAATGGCCCCTGGCATAAAAAAGTTTGCCGACCCCTGGTCTGGGAGAACAAAATGAAGCAGGACATAGGCTGATAGAATTTTGCCAAGACAACTCACTGTGCATAACAAACACTCTCTTCCAACAACCTAAAAGACGACTTTATACATGGACTTCACCAGATGGACACCGAAATCAGATTGACTACATCCTTTGCAGCCAAAGGTGGCGGACATCTATACAGACGGTAAAAACAAGACTCTTTTTACCCTCACCCTCACCCTCACCCTCACCCTAACCCTAACACACTCACCCTAACCCTAACACCCTAACCCTAACCCTAACCCCCTAACCCTAACCCTAACCCCCTAACCCTCACCCTAACCCTCACCCTCACCCTCACCCTAACCCTAACCCTAACCCTAACCCTAACCCTAACCCTAAATTTGGGCCTCCACAAATAACCCTCAAGCCTGTGCTGCAGACAAAAGAGCCCTCCCTCTATGTCCCTAATTGGGCCTCCACAAATAACCCTCAAGTCTGTGCTGCAGACAAAAGTGCCCTTTCTCTATATCCCTAATTGGGCCTCCACAAATAACCCTCAAGTCTGTGCTGCAGACAAAAGAGCCCTCCCTCTATGTCCCTAATTGGGCCTCCACAAATAACCCTCAAGTCTGTGCAGCAGGCAAAAGAGCCGTATCTCTATGTCCCTAATTGGGCCTCCACAAATAACCCTCAAGTCTGTGCTGCAGACAAAAGTGCCCTTTCTCTATATCCCTAATTGGGCCTCCACAAATAACCCTCAAGTCTGTGCTGCAGACAAAAGAGCCCTCCCTCTATGTCCCTAATTGGGCCTCCACAAATAACCCTCAAGTCTGTGCCGCAGCCAAAAGTGCTCTCTCTCTATGTCCCTGATTTGTCCTCCAGAAATAACCCTCAAGTCTGTGCTGCAGACAAAAGTGCCCTCTCTCTATGTCCCTAATTGGGCCTCCACAAATAACCCTCAAGTCTTTGCTGCAAACAAAAAAGCCCTATCTCTATGACCCTAATTGGGCCTCCACAAATAACCCTCAAGTCTGTGGCGCGGGCAAAAGAGCCCTCTCTCTATGTCCCTAATTGGGCCTCCACAAATAACACTCAAGTCTGTGGCGCGGGCAAAGGAGCCCTCTCTCTATGTCCCTAATTGGGCCTCCACAAATAACATTAAAGTCTGTGCTGCAGCCAAAAGAGCCCTCTATGTCCCTAATTGGGCCTCCACAAATAACACTCAAGTCTTTGCTGCAAACAAAAAAGCCCTATCTCTATGTCCCTAATTGGGCCTCCACAAATAACCCTCAAGTCTGCGCTGCAGGCAAAAGAGCCGTATCTCTATGTCCCTAATTGGGCCTCCACAAATAACCCTCAAGTCTGTGCTGCAGGCAAAAGAGCCCTTTCTCTATATCCCTAATTGGGCCTCCACAAATAACCCTCAAGTCTGTGCTGCAGACAAAAGAGCCCTCCCTCTATGGTCCTAATTGGGCCAAAGTCTGTGCTGCAGACAAAAGTGCCCTTTCTCTTTATCCCTAATTGGGCCTCCACAAATAACCCTCAAGTCTGTGCTGCAGACAAAAGAGCCCTCCCTCTATGTCCCTGATTGGGCCTCCACAGATAACCCTCAAGTCTGTGCTGCAGACAAAAGAGCCCTCCCTCTATGTCCCTAATTGGGCCTCCATAAATAACCCTCAAGTCTGTGCTGCAGGCAAAAGAGCCCTCCCTTTATATCCCTTATTGGGCCTCCACAAATAACCCTCAAGTCTGTGCTGCATACAAAAGAGCCCTTTCTCTATATCCCTAATTGGGCCTCCACAAATAACCCTCAAGTCTGTGCTGCAGACAAAAGAGCCCTTTCTCTATATCCCTAATTGGGCCTCCACAAATAACCCTTAAGTCTGCTGCAGACAAAAGAGCCCTCCCTCTATGTCCCTAATTGGGCCTCCACAAATAACCCTCAAGTCTGTGCTGCAGACAAACCTCACCCTCACCCTCACCCTTGGCGGCGGCGGCGGCCCCCTGCCTCCACTCCGCAAGAACTCTAGGCCAGGACGGGGGGGGGGGGGGGTCACCACTTGACGTGCAATGGACAGTGCTCGTAAGTCATGTAGTTAAAGTGGCAAGTTGCTGTTACGCAGGCGACCGGTGGGCGCCACAACTAGGGCCCTGCCGGCCAATGTAGCAGGGACAAATATCAATTAAAAAATTGTTGTTTCCTAAAAAATTGTTGTACCCTAACCCCCACCCCCACCCCCACCCTGACCCCTGAGGTCAGGGGACCCTCTAGAGATGAAGGCCACCCTTTGTTGCCCCCCCCCGCCCCCTCCCAGCAGGAAGGGAATTCCATTTTCGGCAGCCGCGCCCATTTATTTTTCAGCCCAATTTTTGCCTTTAAACTGCTCTGCTGAGCAGTGCTGAGTCACGGAGCGATTTTATGCTGCTTTGGAAGCCTCTCAGCCAGCCTCTGGCATGTTTTCCAGCCAGCTCCCGCCTCCCATCTCCTTGGGAAGCCATTCAAACAGCCCCTGGGTCTGTCTTTTTGACCACACCCAGGCTTCTAGCAGCTTTGGAGGAGGGCCAGGATGCCATTTTGGATCAAGTGCTTCTCTTAAGAGCAGCACTGAGCACTCCCACCCCCTCCCAACAGCAGCACAAGCCAAAAAACACGTGTCTCAGGCAAACAACGCTGACACGTGTTGAAATAAAGCTCTGGAGAGACTGGAAACTGCTTGGGATAATCTTCCCCCACCCTTTGGAGTGAATCTCACACACTTTTTACTAGCTCCATTGTACAACTGGGCAGAGGTGGTTTTCCACCCCATTGATTTTTTCTGAGCAGGAGGTACTTGGACTCTGGGGCTATGGACCCCAAGCACCCCCCCTCTCAGGAGCAAACACTCATTGGGCCAGTTTGGGGGGGGCTTGAAATCCAGATGATTTCAGCTGTTAAACCACCAGTCGTTTCAACAGAAAAACAGAAGCCAAAAAAGAAAATAGGAAAAGAAAAATCACGGATGAAGGAAGAGTATTCAACGAAAAATGGACAGATGAGTACTTTTTTGTCGAGGCAGATACTAAGGCACTATGCTTAATTTGTAGGGAAAATGTGTCAGTTTTCAAAGACTACAATTTGAAACTGCATTATACGGAAAAACGTGCTGCCAAATTCGACGCATATCAAGGAATTTGCCATAAAGATAAATTAGAACTGAAAAAAGTCTGTCCTCCCAACAATGTTTTTTTTAAAAAGTCACAACTCAAAAAGACTCTATTATAAAAGCTAGTTATTTGGTAGCAAATCTGATTGCAAAAAAATCAAAACCATTTACCGATGGTGGGTTTATTAAGCAATGTATGGAAAGTGTGGGAGATATAATTTGTCCTGATAAAAAAAGCGATTTTTCTAAAATCAGTTTGTCTCACCAGACTAAAGGTAAAGGTACCCCCCGCACATTTGTGCAGTCGTGTCCGACTCTAGGGGCCGGTGCTCATCTCCGTTTGTTAGCCAAAGAGCCAGCGTTGTCCGAAGACGCTTCCACGGTCATGTGGCCGCATGACACGCGCGGAACGCTGTTACCTACCCACCGAAGTGGTACCTATTCATCTACTTGCATTTGCATGCTTTCGAATTGCTAGGTTGGCAAGAGCTGGAGCTAGTGCAGGAGCTCACTCTGCACGCAGGGCTAGGGATTCGAACCTCCAAACTTGCAATCTTCCGATCAACAAGCCTGGCGTCTTACCCGCTGAGCCACCACGCCCCACGCCTCACCAGACTATAGCCAGGCAAATTGAAGAAATAGGAAAATCTATCGAAAGAGGTTTGAAGAGTAAAGCTGCTAATTTCAAGTTTTATGCCAGAGCTTTCAAAACTGTGTGTTGGGACACCTTAGTGTGTCGGCTGCAGTGTCTGGGTGTGTTTCGGCTGCTGCTGCTGCTGCCTCCAAGCCCTGCCAGGATTCCACGCAGGTCCTAGTGCCTGCCTTGTGCCTGGCTGCCTCCAAACCTGCCCTGCCAGGATTCTGCGCAGGTCCTAGTGCCTGCCTTGTGCCCTGCTGTGTATCGCGAAATGATGCCCTGCTGTAAGAGTGTGTCACGAAATGATGCATGTCTAAAAAGTGTGTCACCAACATGAAAAGTTTGGAAAGCTCTGCGCTAGTGTGTCGGCTGCGGTGTCTGGGTGTGTCGCGGCTGCTGCTGCCTCCGAGCCCTGCCAGGATTCCACACAGGTCCTAGTGCCTGCCTTGTGCCCTGCTGCCTCCAAACCTGCTGTGATTCCGCGCAGGTCCTAGTGCCTGCCTTGTGCCCTGCTGTAAGAGTGTGTCGCGAAATGATCCCCTGCTGTAAGAGTGTGTCGCGAAATGATGCATGTCTAAAAGGTGTGTCGCCAACATGAAAAGTTTGGAAAGCTCTGTTTTATGCTTTGGCAATGGATGAAAGTACAGATGCTACAGATACAGCTCAACTTGCCATTTTTATTAGAGGCATTGATAACATGTCACTGAAGAAATGGCTTCTTTGGTGCCATTAAAAGACACAACTAAATATCTTGATTTGTACGAAGCAGTAAAAATGACATTAAAGCGATGTTCTTTATCCACTGTCAGTATATTTGGTATACCTACTGATGGTGCCCTGGCGATGGTTGGTAAAAGTGAGGGACTTACAAAATTGATAGAAGGTGATGCAAGTGCTGCCAGCAACTCATGTTTGATGAAGTATCACTGCATTCTACATCAAGAAAATTTATGTGCAAAAGCTTTAAAAATGGGTAATGTCATGCAAATTATCATCAAAGCAGTGAATTTCATAAGGGCCAAGGGACTGAATCATCACCAATTCCAGGAGTTCCTTAAAAGTATGGATGCTGATTATGGGGACATATTTTACTTTTCTGAAGTACAGTGGCTAAGTCAGGGTAAAATGCTGAAAAGATTTTATGTTTTGCGAAATGAAATCAAGTCGTTTATGGAATCAAAAGGAAAATTTGTGCCAGAACTTGAAGATGAAAAATGGCTCACAGATTTAGCATTTTTGGTGGGTGTGACCGCTCATTTAAATGAGTTAAACATGTGTCTTCAAGGTAAAAAACAACTTACCACTGCAATGTTTCAAACCATAACAGCGTTTGAAATTAAACTTAAAGTATGGCAAGCTCAAGTTACGGAAAATAATTTTATACGTTTTATATGTTGGCTAAACACAGTCCTGTGAACAGCGAGAAATATGCAGCCTTGCTTTTCAAATTTAGGAATTTGAGAACAGGTTTCAAGATTTCTGGAAAAATCAATACTTTGGTATATTTTCGACTCCATTTTCAGTTGACATAATTACATTACCTTTGAATTTTCAAATGGAATGCATACAGTTGCAGACATTCAACTCAAAGAAAAATTTGATCATGTTTCACTACTGGACTTTCATAAGACT
Organism: Charina bottae; assembly: GCA_023362775.1. Taxonomy (NCBI): domain Eukaryota; kingdom Metazoa; phylum Chordata; class Lepidosauria; order Squamata; family Charinaidae; genus Charina; species Charina bottae. The sequence continues at coordinate 18,711 of JALMGJ010000066.1, forward strand.
TATCTTCCCAGAGAAAAATATCTCTCGATTCACAATCACGCCTTATTCATGACATCGCTTTTTGGCAGCACGTACATTTGTGAGCAACTATTTTCAAGGATGAAGCACACTAAGAGTAAAATTAGAATTAAAATTTCTGAGGAGCACCTTAAGAACTCGCTGAGAATTGCAACCACTTTCATTGAACCAGACATTGATGCATTAGTTTCACAAAAACAAGGTCAAATATCCCACTAGTTTTATGTTGCCCTCTTTTTTAAAATTTTATAATAAAAAATATTAAAAAATAAAAGAAGTTTTATTACTTATATACAGTACATTAACTGTACTATATATTTTATTTGTGGCCCAAGACATTTCCTGTTCACTCAATGTGGCCCACGGAAGCCAAAAGGTCGGACACCCATGCTGTAGGGCTTCAGCGACGGGCAGCCCCAGAGGACTGCTAGGGAAGCGGGCGGCCATGAGTGGGGATTTCAAAGCGGAAGTGGCGGACAGGTATGCTGACGGATCGGAAGGAGTAATCAGCCATGCGAGGGGCCTCGAGTGGAAAGAGGCGAAGAGGGCGAAAGGAAGCCAGACGTTCCGTCTAGTTGGGCAGTATAGAGAGTCAGGAACGTTGTGCCCATCGCAGACTTCGGGAACTCGTTGGATTCATTGGTCAAGCTGCTGATCGATCGTGCGCCAGACAGGGGGGAAGCGAGAACGCTCCTCCATCTTCCTAGCAGTGGTGCGGTCTGTGCTGCCCCCTTCCGGCCAATAGGCAGCAGGGCAAGCACATTTAGTCCGACCCATCGCCATTGGCCGCGGGACATGGGGGGGATGCAGATGAACCCCCCCGTGACTCAGGCGCGTGAGGTCTTCTCTATCGGGCGCCTGGCTCGCCGCGGTGAAAGGGGCAGCGAGGCAGCCACGCGGGCGGGCGGGCTTCGCTCTGCCGCTTGTAGACTCGGAGCCAGAACAACGCGGAGAGCGAGCGCTCCGGGCGGAGGCGACGCCAGCAACAGCCTTCCCAGGGGCCGGCGCGCGCCGCGTCGCTAGGAGACGCGTGGCGTCATGGCAACGGCCGTGTCGCTTTCCGGGGGTGGGGCGCGGCCGCCAGGCGACGCGAGCGCCCTGAGCGCGCCGGTGGGGGAGCGGGGCCCGTCGCCCCGAGTCCCCTCCCTCGGCGGCCGCCCCCGCGGGCCATGGCCGGGCCTGCCCTGCGCATCGGCGACCAGCTCATCCTGGAGGAGGACTACGACGAGACGTACATCCCCAGCGAACAAGGTAGGCGGGTCGCCGCGGCCGGGGCCCCTCTCTGTGTCGCGGCCGCCCGGCGCGTCTCACCGCGCCCCCGGCGCGTCTCTCCCGCAGAGATCCAGGAGTTCGCGCGCTTGGTGGGGATCGACCCCGAGAACGAGCCGGAGCTGATGTGGCTGGCCCGGGAGGGCATCGTGGCCCCGCTGCCTGCCGAGTGGAAGCCATGGTAAGGCCCAGCCGCCCGCCCCCGCCAGGGAGGAGGCTCCGCCCGCGCCCCTGGAAGGAGGGGCCCGTTCCTCCTGCGGAGGAAGCGGCGTGGGGGGGGCGGCTCTTCGCACTCCTCCTGCTGCTGCGCGGAGGGCGTGGGTCACCCGGGGGGTTCTGGCCGGCCCCGCCCCGCCCCGCCCCGCCCCAAAGGTCCGTAGCGGAGGCGAAGCTGCCCGACTACCGCTCAGCGTGTGCCGAATGGAAAGGGGCAAGACGGAGGCCTGCTTGAAGGTGGCTCCGCAGCGCTGTAACGGTTCAGCCTCCCGTGGGCCCCCAAACATACTCATGCCCGGCGTAACAAGTACAAGTTGACCAGTTCTGGCGACCGCATTTTCCATCGACTCTCACGTATTAGATAGTTTTCAGAGGCAAAAGAAAGCAGGTTGCGTTCAAGGTACTGTGATGAAATCTGACTCTTCCAGAAAGGGCAAAGCAGAACCATTGCCGCTGTTTGAACCCCCCCCTCCCCTGCCGCCCAATGACAAGTCCAGGCATAGTTCATTTTTCTGGGTCTGCCTTTTTGGGCCTCCATGTGTCTTCTGGGAAGGCAGGGTTCCACCTAAGTGGTTGCTACTTAGTCTGTCTCTGTCTTCAGCCAAGATATCACTGGCGATATCTATTATTTCAACTTTGCCAACGGCCAGTCGACCTGGGATCATCCATGTGATGAGCGCTACCGCCAACTTGTGATCCAGGAAAGGGAAAAAATTCTGGAACATGGAGGCCTTAGAAAGAAAGAGAAAAAGAAGAAAAGAGCAGAAAAGAAAGACAAGAAAGAAAGAGACTTGTTGAAACATCCTGCGGTGAGTACCTGAACAAGCAGCAGCTTTCTGCTCTCAGTATAGGAAAGCAGATAAAATCTTTAAGTCCTGGTTTATCATTTTGTTCTTGCTCTTCTCTTCATCTCCATTCTTCCGTATATCCATCTCCTCGTGGGATAAAGGAGTAAGAGTTTTAATCTTGCGTTCAGGTTTAACTACACCTGACTAGCAGTATGTGTTGCTCCGTAGTCAAAGCTTTTCTGGTTTCGGTTTTGTTTAACCTCTTCCTGACATGGATGGGTAAGTTTTTTTTTAATCTAAGAAATAACTAGAGATAATGCTGCAATTTGTACAGCTTTTTCAAATCATTCCAGGAGCTTAGAGGCCAATTCTGGCTTTGGAACTTGCTCTGCTTCATGTCTTTCTTCCAGTCTCTGGTGCTGGAGAATTGACAGGGCTTGAATCTAAATTATCTGCCTTGTATTTTTTTCCCCATAAAAAGTATTGCAATTGTGTGTGTTATTCTAATAGCTGAATACCATATCCAAGCTGATATCAATAGTCTGCCAACCATCATGGTGGGTTCCTCTGGCAAGCAGGAGCAAGAAATGCAGGCTTTTTTTCCCTTGCATGGCTCATATAGGAGAAAGGTTAGCCTGTTTACAAACTCAGTAAATCTTCAGTGAACTGGTGATTTTTGCCTACTTAGGAGGTGCAGTCAGAGCCAGGGATTCTTCCGTCAACATCCTTTTATCAAGTGTCATCTCCTATCCTGTCTTCAGGGCATGCTAGTCCTGACCTAGAGCAACAGGGCAGCCTGGTGACACAGAATGACTCCTTCCTGAAAAACCACAAGGGGAAGGTTTCAGATGCAGGCGATCTGTCCAGGCTGCTACCAAGCCCTGCTCCAGGGAAACTACAGCCTCTTCTGCCAGCAAAGTCAACCCGGACTCACCAGATCCTTGCAGATGTGGAGAAAATTCTTGGAAGAGCTGCATCTTCCAGCAGGTCAGATATTAATCATCAAACATACCAAGATGTGGCTACAGAAATCAGATGTGCAGCTGCTAGTGGTGTTTTTTCAGACTTGGAAGCTGAGGACTTAGATAGCATCCACCTTGTGCAGCCTCTTTTCCAAACATTGAGGAAACCCTCCCAAACTATAGCAGGTGCTACAACTGTGTCAGATCTGGGGGGAGCCAAGGAGAAAAGACTGTTCTTAGAGGGAGAAAATCAAAGTGAGGACCATGGGGAAGGTCATGCGGAAGGAGATGGACTCCAATCCCTGGTCAGGAAGGAAGACTTGTTGCAAATTGTTGAAAAGGAAATGCAGTTTCCTCCTCCTGCCACTGCTTTCACATTGATCAGCCAGATGTCCAGGACTTTGGAGGGACAAGGTGACATCCATTATTTTCAGAATGAAGTATTAAGGCCTCTGGAGAGAATGAAGGAGAGCAAAAGGAAGAAAAAGAAACTTTCAGAGCAATGCCAGGCCACAGACCCCAGCACATGGCAGATCAAGGCTCCTGTTCCTCATTCTCAGCTGCAGGCGTCTGTTGAGCTTGGAGCCAAGACAGGAACCTGTGGGAGTGATGGGCTTTCATTAGCAGCAGTGTCATCTCCTACGCCAGGTCAGCTTGTAGAGGGAAAAAAGCATCCTCAAAGGACAGATTCTGACAGTGGTAATAGCATCAGTGTGGCTAGCAGTCTGTCTGACCACCTTGCCTCTCAGGTCTTGGGTGAAGTGGACAACTTCTCCTGGGACTTACAGAGCTCTTGTGACTCTGAACATCCCACAAAGCACCTGCCTTCTCCCCAAAGACCTTTTTTGGAAGCTAGAAATACCCAAGCACAAAGCTCTCCAGACAATCAGTCAGCGAGTGAGTGCTATTCAGAGGATCAGAAGTTCTATCAACACGTACTCCATATGGTGAAGAAGTCTCGGAGGGCGGAGTCAAGCGCACCTGAGCCTCTCGGGAGTCAGAAAGGCAGCAGCAAAGGCCCTGGTGCCGATCAGACAGTTGAGCCTGATGCTGCTGGAGAAGGGACTATAGAAACGGCAGCAGCAAGGTTCAAACGAGGAGCAGCGGCTCCTAAAGTGGAGAGGCTGAAGCACAGTGAGGGTCAGGCATGCACCCTGCAAGACGACCAGGCAGGAGGACAGGAGGCCTGCGGGCTTGGGCATTCGCAAGAAGGAAATGGAATTAAAGAGGTAGGCAGCCGATACACGTTTTATTTATCTTTGTTTAATTTCTTTTTTTTTTTTTTAAATATTTTATTGGGTTTTGAATATACATAGTTAAAAGTTGGAAACGGAAAGAGAAACAGAAATACAAATCAAAGAAAGAAGAAAAAAAGGTGTAGTAAAGCAAAGAAAAAAAAGAAAAAAGATGAAACATAGAAAGTAGTCAGCTTCCGATTAATCTCTGGTCACAATACTTTACAAAATTTGTCATACATGCTAGGTCTATACATGACATTAAAAAAACATTTCTTGTCTAATATATCAGTTTATATATGATTTAATCTTCAAATCCTCATATAGACTTTGCCCCTCCAGTATTTTCCAAATAGTCCATTATTAGTTTCTACTCTTAAAAAAATAATAGTTTAAATTTTCTTTTAATAAACATATCAATCTCTCATTTTCTGTCAATCCATCAATTCTAATAATAAAAAGTCCTTATAAATCAACCATTTATCTCTATTCCTTACTTCTATTCTATTCTATAAAATGCATCTTACATACTAAATCTGTAAATCACATTAAAAAACATTTCTTATCTAATATATCAATTTATATATAATTTAATCTTCAAATCCTCTTATAAGCTCTGCCCCTCCAACATTTTCCAAATAGTCCATTAATAGTTTCTAATCTTTAAAAGAGTAATAATTGAATTTTCTTTTAATAAACGTGTCAATTTATCCTTTTCTGCCAATCCATCAATTTTAACAATAAAAAGTCCTTATAGGTCAGCCATTTATCTCTATCCTTTACTTCTATTCTATTCTATGAAATGCTTCTTACGTTCTCCTGGTGCCTCCCTCATGTCTGTCTTATATTTCTCTAAAAATGTTTTAACTTTTAAAGTAAAAATTATCCTTAACTTTTGTTCTTTAAACACTTTCTGTTCTCTAAAAATTTTATCTATTTCCAAATCTAGGTCTTGTTCTTTTATCTCCAAGGGTTTATCTAATATAGAAACAGTCCTTTCTCCTACATCTTCATTCAACTGTTCTGGAACTTGTCTCCGTCTCAAAATGCACTCCTTCTCTCTCATTTCTTTATTAAATGATGTCATCACTTCCAGAAGTTTTCTCATCTCTGACTGAAGAGGCTCCACCGACGCTCCAGGTGTTAATGCCATGATTGTCATAATGTAGATAGTTTCCCTGTAAGAGAGAAAAGGCAAGAAGGAAAAAAAGGAAAAAAAAAAAAAAAAGGAGAGGAGAGGGGGAAGACAAAGACAAAGAACCTCTCTTCTTCTCCCCCTTTAATAATAGGAGAATAAAAAAACTTTTAAAAATAAAAATAGTCCTTTAAATGTAATTATCAGAATAGCAAAAAATCTAGTCCATTAAAATTGTATGTCCAAGCGTAAGAGCAAGTAAATAAAAGATAAAAAAAGAACAGAGAGGTTTTATTGTAGTCAAAATAATAACAAAAAAGATAAACAATCCCAAGGTTTCTCACGGCAGCTTATATCCACACAGTCCAACCATGAATAAGTCGTCTAATTTATATACAGAAGGAGTCCAAGGCATTCATAAAAATTCTATAAAGTGACTTATATAATTCAAAAAATATTCAAACACTTATGGAGAAAAGCAAAAAGAGTTCTTTCATAATAAAAATCCCAAACAGGTAGAAGAAAGAATATCAAATCAGTAATTCATTTATCCATAAAAACTTTAAATCCAGACAAATTAGTCCCCAAAGGAAAAAAAAATACTTATAATTGCAATAAGGATGAAAGCAAACCAAGAGTAGAAATATTTAGAATCAAAAGAGAAAGTCACTCAGCTCACTCCAGGCAGAATCAATTATCTTTCTAAACCCACCGTTCAAACACTCCTCTGACAAGAAAGAAAAATAAAACACCAGCATCTATAAATCACAGTCCAGAAATAAATCCTAGTGCTTAATAAATCCAGTAATATTAAAAAAAAAAAGTGCAACTAAAAGGCTGGATGAGGAGCTACTTAACTTATTTAGTTTCACGGTTTCTGCAGAGCTTTCATGTTAGTTCCAGTCGTCTGTTACCACTCAAATCTCTCTTCCCCTGTAGTGGGTATACAGGGGTCAGGATAGAGCAGCAGGTTCGACGACCCTTGTGATAAATCTTCTGCCCACCCTCTCTTCGAGGGTGATTTTTCAGCGATTTTCTCGCCGCAGACAGAAAACCGCGGAGCTATCAGCTCTTCGCTCCACTCAGTCCAGCACCCGGAAGCGAAAGTCTATCTTTGTTTAATTTCTGATTACAAAAAGGGGAGAAGGAAAAACACACATAAAAAGTGCTTTAACAAAAAAGTGAAGTACAACAAAGAAAAAAACGTTATGTCATTATAAAAGTACACAATTCCTATATATACTTATCCAATGCAAATATTATTCAAGTACATATATATTTCTAATAGATTTATATGGGTATCATTTTTTTACCTTACTGTATTTTGTATAAACGAGTCCCGTATTTCATTATACTTGTCCATACAAAGTCTACGTCTACAGGCAATCCACTGATAAGTAGCAAGTGCAGTCAGGTCTTCAATCCATTGAATAAATGGGGCCATACATTTATCTTTTCAATGCTGCAATATCAGTCTTTTGGCCATAGTAAGGGCACGGAAAATCCATTTATGTTGTCCGGTTGTCAAGTTTGTTTGTTTGTTTGTTTATATTTCAAACTTAGTCACTGCCCATCTCACTCAAACAGCGACAAGTTCTATGTACTAGGTATATAGTTCAAAAGAATATTATCCTCTGAAAATTTTAGCTTTTGTCGCACAATCATATTTATATAATCCACTACGTTCTCTCAAAACTTGGTAAGTATAGGACATTGTAGAAACATGTTTTAAAGATGCATTATCCTTATTACATCTCCAACAAAATGCTGTTTTTGACAATCCTTTTCTATACAACTCTTGCTAATGTAGCAATTCGAAAGCATGCAAATGCAAGTAGATTAATAGGTACCACTTCAGTGGGTAGGTAACAGCGTTCCGCGTGCGTCATGCCAGCCACATGACTGTGGAAGTGTCTTCGGACAACGCTGGCTCTTCGGCTAACAAACGGAGATGAGCACCGGCCCCTAGAGTTGGACACGACTGCACAAATGTGTGTGGGGAAACTTTCCCTTTCTCTTTCTATATGAGCGCAATGGAGTCCAATGAATTCTAAATATTTTTTGTTGTATAAGTCATAATTTGAGGTCCATTGACACTCTTGCTGTAGAAGTTAAAACGCTCTCCTGTTATCTAGACAATGTAGGAACCTATATTGTATTATCCCAATACTCTGTGAGGGCTGGTTAGGCCAAGAATGAGTAATTGGTCTAAGATCATTCAGTAAACCTAGAAATGTCTGGATTTGAACCCCAGCTTGCATCAACCTTATTGATTGGCTCCTGATTACTTAAAAGAACAGTAGGAATATCTCCAATTGGATAGCTCTAAGAAGGGAAATGCTTATATTTTTAACTTGTTCAGAAATTATCTGGAGTTAGAAGTGAGCAATAGAGTGTTTCAATAGTTCCAAAAGAACCTATTTAAACTTGGGGAACAGACATTAAAATGGTAGATAAGTTTCTGTGTCTGCAAGTACAAATTGATGCATCTTGGGGGGGGGGGGATCTTATCCTGATTGCATGCAAAGTAAATAGTGAGCAGCCAGAGAAGGGATCTTAGGATCATGCTGGGTAGCTCAGTGAAAATTATGACAGCTATGTTCTATTATGACAGCTGAAAAAAGAGTAGATACCATATAAAGTGATTGAAATAAAACTCTCTACATTGTTTTTCCTTTATGTTTTTATATTATTTTATATTCGGTGGTGTGTGACTGCATGTGGAATTCTATGTACCAGTCTAACCTCAAAGAAGAGTAAAATTGGCAAAGGTATAGATGACAATTAAAAGACTGGACAAGACTGGAGAGATGATCAAGATATTAAATTTATACGCAATGTGAATAAAGGGGAGAGGAAACTTCTTCCCTCTCTCATAATGCATAACAATATAATCCTCCTGCTGTATCGGGCCAAAGGCAATGCTGTTCCAACATTTAGTTGCTCACGGTGCCCAGCCAGATGTCCTCTTTCCCCCCCTCCGGTCCAGGCTTTCCAAGAGAGTGATGTGACCTTATGATGTGACGTCGTAGATGTCTCAGCCAGAGCTCTTCACGGCCACTCAGAACAAATTGAAGAAGCTCGGCAGGACCAGGGTGCTGTCTTAAACCTTTGCAAGGCATGTGGCTGCAAGCTGAGCTGGCTTTGTGGTTCCTTTTCTCACCTTAATGCACTGTTGTCTTGATTGGCTTTCCTTTGGTAGCCCAGCAGCTACAGAAAAAATCTTTTGAAATCCAAAAACGAGGAGGAGAAAGAAGAGGCTTGTTTGCATCATCTAGTGTCTGGTGTGGCAGAGAAGAAAGAAGTCAGTGAGGTAGTATTTTTTTCATCAGCCGCTTCTGATGTGTCTCTGAAGGGGACATGGGGACTCAATCATATCCTAGAAGGGTCTTTGAGAAAGACTTTCCCTGCACTGCCATCTGTGAGACTGGGAAATCAGTCTTGAACTCCCAGGTGGCAGGTGAGGGGTGATGCATTCCTCTAAGAGAAACATAGCAAGAGTGTATTTAGTACTGTGGCGGCCAGTCTTTCTAGTCTATCATCTCATTGGCATGGTTGAATGACACATACTCTATTTAGTGGGGCTTGGCATATCATATACTGTTTAGATGATTCTGCTGCTGTTATGTTCCCTTTAATTTCGTTTTTGGATGTTTGTGTTGGTTTCTTAGTGTACCATTAGCCACCCAGAGTCATGAGAACAAGAGGCGCAGTCATATACTGTACATTGTTTAATTAAATACATCCACACAAAACACTGAAGGGAGGAATCAGAGCAGATTGCAGAGAACAGGTGCCATATCTCATCCAGTGTTTTGCAAAGCTTTGCAACAGCTGGGGCTTCCAGCCTCTCATCAAAGACAACCAATATGCTGATGATGGTGCAGGAAGCCTGACACGCATTTTGAGATCTGGTGCAACTCACTCACTTGTATGCTAATACTACTACTTCATTCAGCACATTCTGTCTTGAGCCCACTTGCTTGCCAGCTTGGCAGTCCTTTAACAAGAGACAGCCCAGAAATCCTAATCTCTGCTCCACGGCCCTTTGACTGATCCATTTATTATCTTGTGGAGACGAGAAAGGCTGATCAGAGGCCCACATTGCCTAGTTTGTCTCTGATGCCACGTTATCAAACATGACTTGACATGGGATGTGAAGCTAAAGCATCTTTGCTCTTTTTGTCTGTCAGAGTATGCATGAAAGAGCTGGAGTCCTCCAGAATCCATGTGTGGATATTGGTGTTATCTTTGAGCAAAAGGTATGTATTTACAATTTGGAAAGCATAGGCTCATGCTGAACTGAATTTCCCAAGCAGAGACAATAATCTCTAGAAAAGCAGCAATGTTTAAGCTGCCTCATATTCAAAGGATGAATGTTTTAGACCTCTTATGGATTTTTTGGTAGAAATCTTTATGGGTTTATTTGAAATGATGAATCCTTGTCCAGGGTTGATGTATACTGGAATAAGAAGCATGCATCTGTAGCTTGAATCATGTCAACTGGATTTCTATTTTCTTAGTGGAAACGTTTCACTCCTTATCCAAGGAGCTTCTTCAGTCTGAGTAAAGTTAGTAAGGGAATCCTTAAATATGTTTCTAGGCTGGCTGTGTGACCTTGCACCTGGGGCTAGGTCATGGTTATTTTTGAGATGTTTGTTTCTAAGTCCCTTTATCATCTAACGGAGGATCGTTAAGATTACCCTGCTGCTGTTGAGCTTGCGAAATGGTCTTAATCTTCCTAGGCACAGAAGACAAAGCAGGAAGGAAGATAGGGGAAAGTAAATAGTGAGCAGCCAGAGAAGGGATCTTAGGATCATGCTGGGTAGCTCAGTGAAAATTACGACAGCTATGTTCTATTATGACAGCTGAAAAAAGAGTAGATACCATATAAAGTGATTGAAATAAAACTCTCTACATTGTTTTTCCTTTATGTTTTTATATTATTTTATATTCGGTGGTGTGTGACTGCATGTGGAATTCTATGTACCAGTCTAACCTCAAAGAAGAGTAAAATTGGCAAAGGTATAGATGACAATTAAAAGACTGGACAAGACTGGAGAGATGATCAAGATATTAAATTTATACGCAATGTGAATAAAGGGGAGAGGAAACTTCTTCCCTCTCTCATAATGCATAACAATATAATCCTCCTGCTGTATCGGGCCAAAGGCAATGCTGTTCCAACATTTAGTTGGAACATTTATGCCTGAGGCCCCCACCTCTATTCAAGGAAGGATTTTCCAAGTTGGCATGAATGGATTCCTTGACCCCTCTCTCAAACCACCTATCTTCTCTGTCTAAAATGTGAACATTAATGTCATTAAATGAGTGTCCTTTTTCCTTTAGATGAAGAATCAAAATCTTCATCTAAAGGAAAAAGGACACTCATTTGAGGACATTAATGTTCACATTTTAGACAGAGAAGATAGGTGGTTTGAGAGAGGGGTCAAGGAATCCATTCATGCCAACTTGGAAAATCCTTCCTTGAATAGAGGTGGGGGCCTCAGGCATAACCTTTCCCCTATCTTCCTTCCTGCTTTGTCTTCTGTGCCTAGGAAGATTAAGACCATTTCGCAAGCTCAACAGCAGCAGGGTAATCTTAACGATCCTCCGTTAGATGATAAAGGGACTTAGAAACAAACATCTCAAAAATAACCATGACCTAGCCCCAGGTGCAAGGTCACACAGCCAGCCTAGAAACATATTTAAGGATTCCCTTACTAACTTTACTCAGACTGAAGAAGCTCCTTGGATAAGGAGTGAAACGTTTCCACTAAGAAAATAGAAATCCAGTTGACATGATTCAAGCTACAGACAATTCCACCTGGATGACTGAGAACCTTCATAGACATAAAGAAGCATGCATGTTTTTGATAGATTAATTTCTTGCATTAATTTTCAGACAATACCGTGATATATTGAGGAAGATCATGCAGAATTTTTGATCAAATGTGTTGTATGTGGTTCACCAACTATAGTTACCGTGAAATGCAGCAGTTGCCTTGTTTCATGGTGTGCCCTTTGTAGACTAGATAAGAGAATCTGATATTGATCCTAAAGTCATTGTGCTGCTTCCAGACCCAGTTCAAACTGCTGGTCATTATCTTTAAAACCTAAATGGTGCAGTACCAGGAGGCATCGGGCAGAACCTTGACAGAACTGAATTTGCCCATCCAGGCAGGTCATCAGGAGAGGACCTGTTGAGAGTCCCCCTCTGAGAGGTACACAGGCATGGACCAGACCACAGGAGAGCTTGAATCAAGTTAATGGGGGTGATAGACAAAGTTAGGGTGAACCCTCAGCAACTAATCTTTTTCAAAACCCATCAACGTTTTAAAACATTTCTTGAGCAATTTGACATCACCTATAACTCGAGGAGGTGGTGTGTTCCCCATTCTCTGAATGTTCCTTGGAGGGTGAACGCCATCTGTTAGGGAAGCTTTCACTTGGATTCCTGTGCTGGGCAGAGGCTCGTATTCCTTTCATTTCTATGATTCCATGCTCAGAGCTGGTTCTTCATTGGCTTGCTTTTTTACCCAAACTGAGCTGGTGCTTTGGCACTTCCACACTTGTTACCTTGAAATTACTTCTTTGAACTCAGTAGTTCCTTAACAACATATTCAGGGATGCAGTCCTCCTAGAAATATCCCAGATCAACTATTGCCCATAATTTGTTTTCCTTTTTGTTTTTCAACAGCCTTGTGTCAGTTTTAGGCCATCTGGGAAGACTAAAGGGTCTCCAGGATTAACTTTCTTTTTTGTGTGCTTTTTTTCTCTTCTGTGGTCTTTGGTTTCTAGAGTCCTATGCTAGAAAATGTCCTGGATGTAGCTGAGCTATCTCCAGTCCTGAACAGTCCAAAATTTGGAGTGAACAGAGCCACTGTTGAAAGCACTTGGAAAGAGGAAGTAAGTTGTTGGGTTTTTTAACCAGTTAGCAATCCATGAAAAGACAGCTTCTCTTATCCATGACCAGAAGTTTACACAAGAGCCTTTGATAAGAAACTTTGACAAAGGCTTTTTGGAAGTCTATGTATATGACATCACAGAGCTACTTCTATCCACATGGTTTGTTGACACTTCAGAAACACTAGCTATTTGTTGAGGCAGTATTTGTAGAGGAGTACAGAGATAGCCTTGAAGAAGGAATGCAACAACAATTTCAGAAACATCAGCTTAGCCCAGAAAGACAGGAAGGGGTGAGGAAGAAATTCAAGACTGCCCTGCCTTGACTCTCTTGGGTATATGAGGGGAGGAAAAGGAAACTTGGTCAGGCTTTCAAATTCTGATATATCCTCTAACAATAAAATAGAGTGCCAGGAGTTCCTGTAGTGCGTGTTTTCTGATCTGGCCTACCTCAAAGGGCAGTCAGGATTTACCTTTGTAGAATCCATGCAGGTTTTCCTTCCACCAGGTTTATTCCTCTATGCTTGATTATTTCCACCGATTTCTCAAGAGCAGACATTAAGCTAATCAGCCTATAATTTTCTGGATCTTCTTGGGATCTCTACATTATCCCTGAGCATTCCTTTGGCTCCTTTGCTGGCTAACGCCCAACCACTTCCTTGGACAGTTTTCTGCTTCAAATATATATATTTAAAAATTTAATGTTTAACATTTCTTGCTATATACTCCTGGAATTCTTCTTTGCATTCCATATACTTTGTGGGCTCCTTTTTGTTCTCCTCCTCAGGGCAGACATTCTTAAAGGAAGCCTTCTGAAGCTTTACAGCTTCGTGGACATGACTAAAGGGTTAGGGTTAGGGTTAGGGTTAGCATCAGCATGTTGCATGATGTGTTCTGCTTACAGGTTGAATAGGTAGGGTGAGAGTATACAGCCCTGCCGTACTACTTTCCCAATGTTAAACCAGTCCGTTCCGTGATCTGTTCTTACCGTTACTACTTGGTCGTTATACAGATTCCTCAGGAGGCAGACAAGATGACTTGGTATCCCCATACCACCAAGAACTTGCCACAATCTGTTACAATCCACACAGTCAAAGGCTTTAGAATAGTCAATAAAATAAAAATAGATGTTTTTCTGAAACTCCCTGGCTTTCTCCATTATCCAGCGGATATTGGCAATTGGTCTCTAGTTCCTCTGCCTTTTCTAAACCCAGTTTGTACTTCTGGCAATTCTCGCTCCATGAATTGCTGGAGTCTACCTTGCAAGATCTTGAGCATTACCTTACTGGCATGTGAAATAAGTGCCACTGTTCGATAGTTTGAACATTCTTTAGTATTTCCCTTTTTTATATGGGGATACAAGTTGATTTTTTCCAATCTGATGGCCATTCTTGTGTTTTCCAAATTTGCTGGCATATGGCATGCATCACCTTGACAGCATCATCTTGCAAGATTTTAAACAGTTCAGCTGGGATACCGTCGTCTCCTGCTGCCTTGTTATTAGCAATGCTTCTTAAGGCCCATTCAACCTCACTCTTCAGGATGTCTGGCTCTAACTCACTGACCACACCGTCAAAGCTATCCCCGATATTATTATCCTTCCTGTACAGATCTTCCGTATATTCTTGCCACCTTTTCTTGATCTCTTCTGCTTCTGTTAGGTCCTTGCCATCTTTGTTTTTGATCATACCCATTTTTGCCTGGAATTTACCTCCGATGTTTCTAATTTTCTGGAAGAGGTCTCTTGTCCTTCCTATTCTATCATTCTATCGTTTTTTGGATTGTATCCAAGCACTGCTTTAGCCACTTTATTATTAATTATGAAGGCTACTCCATTTCTTCTGTGGTCCTCTTGTCCACAGTAGTAGATCTGGCAGTCATCTGATGTGAAGTGGCCCATTCCAGTCCATTTCAGTTCACTGACACCCAAAATATATTATATACATATTATATATGTAATCATATATAAAAGCAAAATCCCATGTTGTTTCTAGAGCTGTTTCTCCATCAATCCCAAGAGAAACAGTTCTGGTTTTTTTTGTAAATCCACTTTAAGGATCTTTTGAATATTAACACATATTTGGTCCCAGAATTTTTTGGCCTTGTCACAAGTCCACCAAAGATGATAAAAAGTTCCTTCACCAAGAGAACATTTCCAACAAACATTCGTTACTTCATTATACATTTTTGACAACTTATCAGGAGTTAAATACCAATGATACATCATTTTATAAAAATTCTCTTTTAAATTATAATTCAAAGTAAATTTCAAACCTTTGTTCCACATGTTCTCCCATTGCTCCAACATAATATTATATCCAAAATTCTTAGCCCATTTAATCATACATTCTTTAACTTGGCTCATCTTCTAAATTCATCTGTAACAACATCTTTGTAATAGCATGTTCCTCATTTATACAGAATTCCATTTCAAAGTGAGTTGTTTCATTAACAAATTTAAAATTCTTTTTATCAATTTTAAAGCGTTCTGACAATTGTGCATATGTAAACCAATTACATGTAAAACCTTCCAACTCTAACTGTTCCCTTGTTTTAAGTTTAGGTTCACCCTCTTCAAAGTTTAACAAATCTTTATAATTTAACCAGCTTGTTTTCCCCACATTTTCTCTTCTAACAAATGCTTCTTGAGGTGACAACCACAATGGTACATTAGGAGACAAACTTGCTTTATATTTATTTCAAACCCTCAATATGGCACTCTAACAAAATGATTTTTGAAATCTTTATTAACTTTAACCTTATCATACCACAAATAAGCGTGCCACCTAAATCTCAGTTCATGTCCTTCAAATTGCAATAACTTCCTGTTCTTCAAAGTTATCCATTCCTTCATCCAAAGCAAACAACAAGCATCAAAATACAATTTTAAATCAGGTAAACCCAAACCTCCTCATTCTTTGGCATTTTGTAACAACTTATATTTAATTCTTGGTTTCTTGCCTTGCCAGCATTAAATTTAGAAGTATCTGTAGCCAGGAGCTGAGAAGAATTAGTATGGTGGCTTGAGGTTTCAGCAGGGTTAATGTAACATTTCAAAGGCCAGGGCTGCAAGTGGCCACAGTGTGATCCCACTCTCAGAGTGCTGGTATGCATTCCAGCCAATAAAAGAGGACTTGAACTGGTAGTGAAGGGACCATGCACACATATACAGTATATCCTGTCTGTATTTGCTAGGCATCAATTTGGATTGTAGACATTTATGACCATTGGGATGGGGGTAAACGGAAGTAGTGAAGATTCAAAGCCAAAATTCTGTGTTCTTTTCTTTCACCTTTAATGATGAGGTAGGCTGTTAGGAAAAAAAAACCCTATATAACAAGCACTGCCTGAAATGCCAATAATGCATTTGAGATGACTGGCTGGGAAGAAAGTATGCCTGGAATATTAGTTTGTTTTACAGTCTTTGTAACCCTCCTTAATTTGTGGGTTTGGGTGGTATACAACAAAGCTGAAAATAAAAGCAATATCAAATACCCATGGACAACCAAACATATTCCAGCAAGGAATATTTATTTATGGTATAATAGAGTCATTATCACCAATTTATGGTATACCAAAGGGAGGATGCTATGTCCACCCCTGGAGGGAGTGAAGTGGGGGGCCACAACAGCAAAACTTGCTGCCTGATCCCGCACATTTCTTCTAGAGGGGAATCTCTCAGCAGTCCTTCTCAATATGTTCCGATTGAACAGACAGATTCAGCTGTAGCAGGGTACTTCCTGATGTATCCCATTATAGAAGTTGGGGGGGCGTGGCCAGGCCTTTTAATTGGGTCTGGGAACCTGTTTTCAAAATTGGTGTTCCCTGCAGTGACAGGGTTGACATGCCAGCAGTCTGGCATTCCAAATCAATGGCAGTTTTGGGGTTGTCTCCAAAGACTGCACTTCACCGTGTGCATTATAGTAATCCAAATCTATGATGATTAGAGTGCAAGTGACTGTCATCAAAGCATTCTGGGCCTGGTAGATTTGTAACTACTATGCCAGCCAAAGCTGAGCAAAGACCCCCTGGCCATGGCCTCCATCTGCTGTCCAGGACGACGCCCAAATAACAAACCAGCTCCATCTAGAGTAATTCCAGGGCCGATATTACCTGTTGCTAATTGACATACGGTGAGAGGGTTAGTTATGACTGGAAACCAAAACATCCATGCTGTTTCTTGTTGCTTCCTCTCCAATGATGATTTCAGAAGGATCCCACTAAGGAGAAAAGGAAACTATTTCCTTTTAAATAAATGCAGCTTTTTCAGCAGAGCTTGCTTGCTTGCTTGCTTATGAGAGCATGGGAGGGGAGCTGGATTTCAGAGTGTCAGAAGAAGAAAACTTAAGAGTTGAAGAGAAGAAGAAAATAGCTGGAAAACAGAAGATGGATGGATAAGGCTGGAAGGAGAAGAAGAAGAATGAAACCAGTAGCCCAACGTTGGTGCAGGGGAGAGTGGTGCTGTGTTTGTGGGTATGCCTGTGTGCTCACACAGCTGAAGGGGAGAGGAGGAGAGAAAGCCCTTGGCAGCCAGAGAGGAGTTTCCAGAGGAGCTTGGCAGTGGCAGATCCCAGCCCAACTGGGAGAAGAAGAAAAGACGGTGGCCCAGGTGGGTAGTGCCAGGGTAACTTTCCTGGAGATCTCAGGCAGCAGACAAGCCAGAAGATGGAAGGGGGAAGAATGTGTCTCGCACCCTCCCTTTTTGGAGCGTTCGCAGCTAAAGTAGAGGAGACTCAGGAGCAGTCTGGACGGCTAAGCTGAGTGTAGTTCAACCACAGTCATTGCCCATAGCCAGCCATGCCAGTCAGCTGCACCACCAACCATAACAGCTAGAGAGAGAGGTGGCAGAGCTCCACAGAGCGTGGCTGAAAAAAGACTCCTGGGAGAAAGAAGTATTCGGGCTCAAGAATGAGGGAAGAGATGGCGAGAGAAGCCTTGTAATGCTCTTGCAAGCAGCAGCAGCGGGCAGCTTAAGGGAGCAGGAAGCATGGTCATTGAAACACAAGCACTGTTGCCACAACACCAGCAGGTACAAGAAGAAGCCAAACCAGAGGGATCCAGTTGCACCATGGACAAGAGAGACAGTCAGAAGAGCCAGTGTCAAAGGGCTGTTTCGTCAGAGCCAAGTCCACCAAGAGCCAGCCCTAGGAGGTACAAAACCCCGGTAGAAAGACCAAAGAAATACTAGCAGCAGTTCCCCCCTCATGATGGTCCAATCCAGTTGAGTCAGCTGACCACAGAGTCCAGCTCAATAATAAAGGCAGCCAAGGGAAGGTCGGGGGTAGGGTCTGGGCCTGGGACGAAGATGCAGAGTGTTAGGATAGAGCTGAAGCTAGAAGAGAAGGTTGTAGATTACACAGAAATAAAGAAATGGCTATAGGAAGAATACTAGCATAGAAGAACACAGATTTATTTATTTATTTATTATTTAAATTTGTATCACCGCCCATCTCCTTCACACCTGGGGACTCTGGGCGAAAGATAAAGAAATAGAAGAGAATGGAGAAAATTATGGAGCCTGAAGAAATAGTAGACTCAGGGTAAAAACACTCTACATTAGGAAGGGTAGTCTTTCTTTCGTGATACACACACACACACACACACACACACACACAAACAACAACAACAACAACATTTTCTAACTGGATCTGATGTATGTGCATCCTGCTTAGTGTCTATACCATCCCTGAACCCATGACATAAAACAACCTGGTTTGGGAGGGAGGGAGGGAGGGATTTATTTATTTATTTATTTATTTATTTATCCATCCATCCATCCATCCAACTTCTAACACCGCCCATCTCCCCCCAAAAGGGGGACTCTTAGAAGGATCTAAGCTTGTTTCGCCCCAGCCAGACACTGGCAGGCTCCAGAGACCAATTCAGGCTTTCCATGTCGTCCCCACCTTGCTCTAGGATAACCATGTACAGCTAAGTATTATTTATATACTGAGGACATCTCGCCCGAAACTGACATGACCTCTCTCAGCAGTTTTACATAGACTTTAAATCGCAGAGGGGAAAGCACCAAATCCTGTGGTACCACATATCGGAACAAAACTTTGGGCACCCTAGGACCACACACACAGATAGGAAGGAGCAGAGCTGCCAAAGCACGATGCCTTCAACTCCCAATCTTTGTAGAGGGTCCAGCAGGGTACGGTGGTATTGAATGCCAGGGTCCCGATGAAGTTCAACGGTCAGGGCAACCGATGTTGTTTCCATCCCATGACCAGGCCTGACTGATGGAGATCCAGGTAATCTGTTTCTTCTGTGATCCTCTATGTGAGATGCCACTGCCTTCCCACCAACCTTCTGGAGAAAGAGAAGGTTGGAAATTGGGCAGAAGTTACCCAGATCAGTCAGATCAAGGGAAGGGTTATTCAAGACAGGGCACACAACCAACTCTTTTCATGCAGTTGGCATAACTCCCACCTTCAAAGGAGGGTTGACAGTTTTCCTGATCCAGGCACTCACGATCTGTTGAGCCACCCAAAGGAGATCTACTCCACAGCTGGCAGAGAACCTTATCCTAAGCAAAAAACTGCTATTTTTTCTTCCTTTGTGGAAGCGCTTCTGTTCAAAGGAGTGGGGATGGACTTAACCAACTTTGGGGACACAAGAGGTGTGTGTGATGTCAGGAAGTGTATCAGATTGGGCTTCCATCTCTTATCAGAGGCTTTATCAAGGTCTTACCTTTCCAAGACCCCAGATGCCCTGCTATAGTATGTCTGAATTGTTCAGATGTGTTTGAAATGTTATGGTAGCTTGGCCCAACAGAGGGATCCCAACACATGGAAAAGGCTGCAAGTTTCAGGCTTCATCCTCTTGCCCAGGTTGGATCTGTGATATTCATCAGCTTTTCACTGAAATACAGTGCTGTGGCAAAACCTCCAACCTCGCTTTCTTTTACAGGACAAAAGCTGGTCGGTGCAGGGGAGAAATCAGAACAAAGACAGCTTGGGAGAGGAGCAAAATAGAGGCTCTGCTGTGGCAACCGAGAGGTATAGAAGCAACAATCCTTTGCAGAAAGCATGGGTATTGCACATCTATCGCCAAAGAACTCACGCGCCTGACTTTCTGCAGTACTCTCTTCCTTTAATTCCACCCTGTCCCCACGAGCTTCCCACCCTCCTCTTGGCAGCACTGCCTGCAACTGCTCTTGTGTAACAGAGCTTCACTTGGACACATTTTGGGGAGCCAATTATTTTGGCTGCTGTTGCTGGTTGCCAGCTCATCATAGGCTGGCATTTAATGGCCAGTAACTTCACATTGGGCTGCTGGAAGCCCAATACTGGCCCTTTCTGAAGATCATCTTGTGACCAAGGGTTAATTGAACAGTCTCTAAGAGAGCACATTCTCTGAAAACAGCAGCAGCTTCTGGGCACTGGTTTTCAAGATTGCATTCGAGCATAGAAGTGAGACTGCAGCGACACTATACATTTTATTTATTTATTTACTTACTCATTCATCATTATGCTACTGATGTCTCTTGATACTTTACAGTGAAAAATAAAATCAAGGCTAAAGCCAAATATTTATAAACAAAATTGAGATAATCAACTATTAAAAATCTGCTCAAAAACATGCATTTTATACCTTTTTTAAAAATGCCAGTAAAGCAGGTCAGTTCCTTCACCTTAGCAGGGAGACCATACCAGAGACCAGGAGAAACTGCAAAACAGGCTTAATTCTCTGTGCCTGCAAGGCAAGCTGTGGTAGCTGTAGGCAGAGTTCTTCAAATGAGCTCAATGAGTACGATGGAGTGTGAAATCGTATAGAAGAAGGCCGTCTCTCAGGTACCCCGTCTCAAGCCTTTTAGGGCCTTAAGGGTAATAACCAATGCCTTAAATTTCATCCAGAATATAATACGTTTAGTATAAGTGAAACACTCTTTTGACTCCTTCCAGAGACCAGTTGGCTGCTGAATTCTGCAGTAATTAAAGTTTCTAGACTAGTTGCAAAGGCATTCCCACAAATAACTCTTTTGATGCTTATAAAGTATACCTGTAAACTTTAAACAAGCCATATGTCTATGAAGGTTCTCAGTCATCCAGGTGGAATTGTCTGTAGCTTGAATCATGTCAACTGGATTTCTATTTTCTCAGTGGAAACGTTTCGCTCCTTATCCAAGGAGCTTCTTCAGTCTGAGCAAAGTTGGTAAGGGAATCCTTAAATATGTTGCTGTGTGACCTTACACCTGGGGCTAGGTCATGGTTATTTTTTTTTGAGATGTTATTTCTAAGTCCCTTTATCATCTAAAGAAGGATCGTTAAGATCACCATGCTGCTGTTGAGCTTGCGAAATGGTCTTAATCTTCCTAGGCACAGAAGACAAAGCAGGGAGGAAGATGGGGGAAAGATTGTGCCTGAGGCCCCCACCTCTATTCAAGGAAGGATTTTCCAAGTTGGCATAAATGGATTCCTTGACCCCTCTCTCAAACCACCTATCTTCTCTGTCTAAAATGTGAACATTAATGTCCTCAAATGAGTGTCCTTTTTCCTTTAGATGAAGATAAACTGCTGACTCTGGTCCTGTGGTGTTACTTCTCCTGTGTTGGGCCATCCTCCTGAACATAGGTTGTTTGGTTTCTCCAATGTAGAGTTCAGAGCACTCCTCACTGCACTGGATTGCATAAACTACATTGCTTTTCTTGTGTTTTGGAATTTGATCTTTGGGGTGTACAAGCCTCTGTCTCAGTGTGTTGGTGGGTTTGAAATATACAGGTATGTGGCGTTTGCCAAATAACCATTTTATCTTTTCGGACACGCCAGCCATGTAAGGAATGACCAGGTTCTTCCGTTTACTCTGAGTCTCAGCCCTATCTGTGGCTGTTTTAGGTCTGGTAGATTTAGATTTAGTGAAGGCCCAATTTGGATATCCACAGGCCTTCAGAGCTGTTCTCAGGTGCTGATTTTCATTCTTTTTGGAATCCATGGAGGTGGGGATGGTTTCTGCTCTGTGTGACAATGTCCTGATGACTCCTAGTTTGTGCTGCAGTGGATGGTGGGAGTCAAACATCAGATATTGATCTGTGTGTGTGGGTTTCCTGTAGATCCCTATTTCTAGCTTGCCCCCGGTCCCAATGAGGACTTCACAGTCTAGGAATGCCAGTCTGTTGTCCTTGGTCTATGAAGGTTCTCAGTCATCCAGGTGGAACAGTCTGTGGCTTGAATCATGTCAACTGGATTTCTATTTTCTTAGTGGAAACGTTTCACTCCTTATCCAAGGAGCTTCTTCAGTCTGAAGAACTTTTATACTGTATCATGTTAGCACATTTCCCCCATAATGTTGGTATCCAGAATCTAGATGGTTAGGAAAACTAAAAACTGCACAAGATATATTGCATTTAAAGGGGTTCAGACCATTCCTGGAATGTGGTGCTGATATGTGATCATGGTATCATGCAGTAAACCTGTTCGTTATTTTGTAGGAAGAGTGCGCCACAGTATTATTCTCCTCCAATGAAAGCACATACGAAAATAAGCATCCCTTCCCGTCTCTGTCCTAGGGATTTGGAGAAAGGCATTTTGCCCTGCTGCTGCTGCCGCCGCCTTAATGGGGAAGGACGCGGCAAAGTGTGCAGATAGCCTCACTGCTGTATTGAGTTGAACAATTGATTAAAGAGTGCTTTCTGGGTCCTCGCCATATTTTATTCTCTGGGTCACTCTCATGTTGGTATTTGAGAAGCTCGTTGGCTGTGGATGTAAGGAAGTGATATGGCTGCAAGTGATAAAAGTAATTATAAGGTTAAAGTGCATCAGATTAAAATGGTTGTTGATGTTCAGACATCTTGGTGTGAGCTGGAAGCAACCTGAGGGTATCAGAATTGATTGGATTGGCATTTGCCTTGATGAGTGGCAAAGAATTGTCCTAAGTAGGCTTCAGTTTGCTCACATGCCTGTTTCTGC
The DNA here is from genome assembly GCA_023362775.1 of Charina bottae. Classification (NCBI taxonomy): domain Eukaryota; kingdom Metazoa; phylum Chordata; class Lepidosauria; order Squamata; family Charinaidae; genus Charina; species Charina bottae. The sequence continues at coordinate 41,151 of JALMGJ010000066.1, forward strand.
ATCAAGTATCTTTTTCTTCCTGAATCAAACTAGAAGCAGCTGCTTCTTAGTTTTTGGGAATAGCAAAAAGAGAAATATAATCAAGTCAAAAATTGCATCCCTCTCAGGTAGCAAAGGGGCATCTTCATTTCCTTCCAGCCTTCTGATGGTTCTGCCTTTTCCTGTTCTTCGTACCTTGTCAAGCCTTGTGCCAGTGCACTTGAACAGGACTACATTTTGCAGAATAGCTACAACAAGCATATCATTCAAGCCTTCCTCTCAAGGAATTCCTCAAGAGAAAGTATCATTGCCTGTCCGTCAATAATAAAGGAATGCTTCATGTAGAACAGGGCTTTCCAAAGTTTTCCCGCGGCGACACACCAACCGCTGTTGGTGTGTCGCCGCGGGAAAACCCGGAAGTGCCGCCGTTGTGGCAGCGCGCAAAAACCCGGAAGTGCTGCTGCCGCTTTCGTTTTTTGTGCGCCACCATTGGTGTGTCGCCGCGGGAAAACCCGGAAGCGCTGATGATGATCAGCGCTTCCGGGTTGTGTGGCGACACACCAGACTGTGTGTGGCGACACACTTTTGTGTCGCGACACACAGTTTGGAAAGCTCTGATGTAGAATGATGGAGACATCTGAATGTCTCCAAGGCTTCTGTATTCTACCCTGGTCAATTCATTTCAAGCAACAGTGTGAACTTGTTTCTCTTAATTGCAGGCAGTTTGAGACTGAAATTAAGCCAATAAAGCCCTGGAAGATCCATACTGGGGGGTCGCTGGAGGAAATAACCAAAGTGAAAGGAGCAAACATGTATTTGCTGCAAGAAAAAGAGACACGTGTTCAGAATTTGCAGGAAGAACTGCAACAAGAAAAGGAAGAGGAGATCCAGATGTTACATCAGCAGAAAGAGTCTGCCCTTCGGTGAGTTTCTTTCCACCTACGCTGCAGATTCTTGCTTTCCCTCCCCTCCCCCTCTGCTGTAAATACCAGTAGTGGTCATCTTCTGTCACGTAGGTCAAAGGTGCAAGTCCAGAGCCTTGGTGTTTTAGGATTCTTTCCTGGAAGGAGGCAAAGAGTATTTCTTGCAACATTGAGATCCAAAATCCCAACAGAAAATAGCAAAGAAGCTATTTAATTGGAAAGTTTTTAGCAAAAGGCTCATCCACTAAGAGAATAAGTGACTGTCTTGATGTGACATCCCCTGGGCTTCTGGTATTTGGGGGGTTGGATCTGTACTGATTTGTGTTCTGCATAGGACTCTGGTATACATTGGCATCCAACTCTTGCGTTGCTTGATACTTTGGTTGTTCTCCTTCCATTTTTTTCCCCTCTTCCTGCATTGTGGTAGTGTGCATCTTTTCTGTCTTAACCAGAATAACTTACAAAGTTGTAAGTTTTGAACATGACACTTCCTGTTCTATTTGTATTGGTCATGGCAGTTGTTTTTATTATTACATTATATCCAGCTTTTCTTCTGGGAGCTGAAGGTGGCACACATGGGGATCTTCCTGTATTTTATCCCCACAAAAGCAGCCCTGTGAGATATGGTAGATTGAGAAATAGCAACTACAATGAAGTCACTAAGTGATCTCTGTGGCCATATGAAGACTTGAACCTCCTACTGGGTTTCAGTCTAATACTTTCACCACTATACTACATTGGCCGTCAATTATCAGTGCTTAAAATCGTAGAGTGCAAGGACTGGAAAGGATATGGTAGAATTTCTGATCCAACCCTCTGCATACAGTAGTTCAGAAATTCACTACTTCAGCATCCTCGACAGATACCATACAGCAGAGCTTTCCAAACTGTGTGTCGCGACACGTTAGTGTGTCGGCTGCAGTGTCTGGGTGTGTCGTGGCTGCTGCTGCCTCTGAGCCCTGCCAGGATTCCACACAGGTCCTAGTGCCTGCCTTGTGCCCTGCTGTAAGAGTGTGTCGTGAAATGATGCATGTCTAAAATGTGTGTCACCAACATGAAAAGTTTGGAAAGCTCTGCCATACAGCCTGTTTAAAGACTTCCAGTGAAAAAGGTTCCACTCCCTCCCATGGCAGACTGTTCCATTATCTGTTCCATTTTTCTGATGTCCAACCAAATTTTATTCCCATTGCTTTTTGTCCCATCTTCTGGAACAACTTTGAACAATTTTGCCCTGTCTTCTACATCAGCTATCATGTCACATCACAGTTTCATCTTCTCCAGACTAAACATCCAGCACCTCTCTTCCTCAAAAGTTTTTCCTTCCAGGTTCTTTTATCGCTTTGGTTGCTTACCTCTGGATTCACTCCAGTAGGTCGATATCCCAGAGTCCTTCCTAAAACGTGCTGGCCAAAACTGGACTCGGAATTCTGATCAATGCTCATTGAGAAACAATAGCTTATCTTGATTTTGCCATTATGTAATCCATCCAGATACTTTCTATAAACTGCTGCCCAGTATGGCCTCCCCATCCTAAATTCATGCCTTTGTTATTTCCTAGCTTTCCTGTTAGTCCCTGTTGAAATTCAACTCACTGATTTCTGCCCATAGTTGCAGCATGTCAAGATCCTTCTTAATCTTGATCCTTTCCTCTAAGATGTTTGTTTTTGCCCCATCTTTCTTTGTGTGCAAATTTTATAATCATGCTTTCTAATCCATTTTCCAAGTTGTATATAAATTTGTTGAACAGGGCCTAAGTGGATACACCATTCCATTGAGTACCATTATTCAACCAGCTCTGTAGCCATCTAATTGGTAGTGTAGGTCAGGCCAGCCCACATTTTGTCATTTTCTGTACTGGAATCTCATGGGAGACACTGTCAGATGGTTTGCCAAAGACATGGCACATGATATCCACTGCATTCCCATGGTCAACTAGATTGGTAATCCTCTCAAAAAAAGGAAGTCAATTTAGTTTGGCATGATTTCTTCTTGATAAACCCATGCTGGCTCCTGCCAAGCAAGGCATTCTTTTTTAAGTACTCACACATCGACTACTCGGTAATCTAATCCAGAGTTAAGCTTATCCGTCTGTATTTACTTGGGTCTTCTTTTTTATCCATGTTAAAGAAAGGAACATCATTTGCTCTTCTTCAGTCTTCTGATACTACATCTGTCTTCCATGATTTCTCAAAGATCACAGAAGGGGGCTCAAGGCTCTCAGTTTTAGTTGGTCCTAGAGATTTGTTCATGATATCCAGATGCCCCCTAACTATCTCTTTACTTATCTTAAGTTGCCACTTCTTCATTTCATGCATTGCTCTACTTAGGTCCATTTGAACTCAATTCTCTTTGGGGAGAAGACTGAAGCAAAGTAGTAGTTGGAGCTCTGTCCTACCATCTTCTACCAATAGGCCCATTTCTTCCTTTTCCTTTCTTTTACTACTGAAATAGAAAACATTTTTACCATTACTCCAACTTCTAGTTGTAAAAATTTGGCATATGCAAAAATGTCATAGCTTACTTTATATGGTTGATTCTGCATACTGTTTTCCATTGATTTTCAAGCAAGCATGTTTCTTCTCTACATCTGCCAGTGTCTTCATTGAACATCTTCTGCTATAGGATATTCTAGAAAGAGCTTCAAAATCACCAATCTAGACACATTTGTAAATGGTGAGGCAAGCTATCTAAAAGGAGTGTTGACAAGGCTGACTCCTAAATACATGCAGGATGGGCTTTTTAAAATCTTTCTCTACAACCATGTTGAATTTACTGATTCACAGTTCTTGCTTGCTTGGCAATCATGCAGTAGGCTTACGCTGTGAATTGCTGAAGGTTTCTCTCAGGCTTTCATGGCACTCCTTTTGTTTTGAGGAGCTAGTTTCATATCCAAACCACTATCTGCTTATCTGTTAGGTCATTGAAAACTGAGTTGGAGAGAACCAGGCAGGAGGAGGAGATACGCTTGAGGGATGAGGTCCAAGTGGAACTTCAAAAACTCCAAGCTGAGATGCTTTCTGAGATGGATGCAGAGAAGGAGAAGATCAGGTACCAGATCTCATCTAGGTCTGTGTATTGTCCTCTGCTGTGGAAGACATGGTGAAGATTGTAGGACTGGAGTCAGCCTTATGTTTAGATTAGCGCTGCCTGATGTGTGCATTCTCCCTAGTCTGAAACGTTTGTAAATGGGAGGGTGACATTGCTTTTTATGTCAGGCAAGGGCCTTTAGAGTTATAGGTGAGATAGGATTGATTTTGCAGTTTCATCTCACTTAAGCAGCAAAGTTCAATAATTATGTATTTATTTGTTTAAATTATATATATGGACACCCATCTCAGCACCATACTCTAGGCAGCATACAAAATTAAAATCCGCAGTAATTACATCAACAATCCAGGTAACAAATATCTGAGGTCACAGAAATCATTCCCAACTTACAGTAGAAACAACAGCAATAAAAACAATCACTCAGCAGAATTAGCTCAAATTTCCAGCCCATGTGCCTGGGGGAACAGCTAGGACTGTAGTGCCTTATGAAAGGTGGTCAGAGTTGGGGTCATCCAGATCTCCAGAGGGATGTTGATCCACAGGTGGGTGCTGCAACCAAGAAGGCAAGACTCCAGGGTCCAGCAAGATCATACTGTTTAATAGAAGGGACCCGAAGCAGGCTCTCTCTGCTAGATCTGGTGGGGCAAGCAGAAACAGTCCGAGACAGGTGGTTCCACAAATAGCCTGGCCCTGTGCTGTGTAGGCCTGTGTAGGTGAGGACTGGCACCTTGAATTGCACCCCAGTGACTGCTTGGTTGAGCAAAGGAGGGTGGTATTGCCCTGATCAGCCTTCCACCATTAGCTGGTAGTCCTCCGTGGTCTCTGGGCTTGCACTTTGTGAACACCTTCCTCTACTAGTTGATGCTGGGTGTTTCTTGGAATTGGGAAATTCAGAGGCTGAGATGTGAGGCTCTGTCCGTGAAATACTTGCACTCTGTACAAATGGAAGAGCTCACGGGGTCCCTTCGTGCATGAGTGTACATGGTCTGATCACAGGTCTGTGATAAAATCCCCTCCCCTCCACAGAAGCCATTGCTATGCTGGCAGAACTCCCACTACCACCAAAAGAAAAAAAATAATGTTGCTAAAAACATTGGCAACTTTGCATGCTATTCTCTGGTGACAGAATTCTAGATTCTCCGCCCTTGAATTCAAGTTTTGGGTTGCCTTGGCCGTATTGCACTGGTCAAGATGTTCATCCAAAGGGAGGCATCTGGGGCCACGGTATTCTAAAGACCTTGGCTTCATTCTTTGTTTCTTGCTGCCTCTTGAGAGAAAATGTGGAAAAGCTTTCTCACCGCCCCTTACTAACTTCTTTTCAGGCTGGCACAGGAAGCTGCACTGGACCAGCTGAAAAAGGAGCTAGAATCCTTTCAGCAAACCGAGAGAGAAAAGCTTAAAGAGCGGAAGTTGCTTTCTCTGGAAAGAATAAAAAAAGAAGCTGAAACTGTTGAGCAGGCTGAACAGATGGAGCTGGAGCAGAAGAACCAAAGGGCCCTGAATGAATTGAAGGAGAAGCTGTGTGGAGAAAAGGAATTGGTGAGGAGCTCTGGGTTGCAGATTCAGGATCCCCCCTTCACCACCGGGGCCAGGAAACAAGAACCCTTCTGGTGCAAGACTGAAGTATTATCGCGCTGCTCAGGACCAAGTGAAAACTGCCACTTTACAGGGCACATTATAGGGATACTTGGTCTCAAAGGGGAGAATCATTCTTAGAAAATGTGTACGTGAAGAAATTAATTCAGTGAACTGATAATCGTGAGGTTCGAACTCATTCGGGAAGTTTAGTGATGATAGAAAAGCAGTGTCTTATAGTATTAGAAGGTTGGACCACGATGGAAAGATCCATGTTCAGGTGTTCACTACATGACATTGGGTGAGTTCTATCTAGTTCTGGTCTTACTATTATTGAGAAAAGAATTTGGCTGTCAGTGCAGAAACAGTTTCCCATCCCTGCTTTTAACCCTGGAACTCTTGCCTAAGTAAGGAAAATTAAGGTGATATATTCTAGTGGTAGATTAGGACATACGTCAGGAGCACTGGGCATGCAAAATGACTGCAAAAATGTTTATGGATATATCAGGGATATCTGCCAGACTTCTAATTTGGAAGCTATAAATGGTTTTGGTTACAAGCTGTCGTCTTGATTCTTTGGCAGGCCATGCAGGAACTACAGGTGCAGTTTGCAGCAGAGATCCAGCAACAGAAAACTGCAGCAAAAGAAGAACACCGGAAGGTAATCCATATGCATCAGGAGGGGAGGAGCAAGGGATGCCCTTTTTTTGCAGCTGCAACTCCAGTCTCCAGTTCTCTCCCCAATTCCACAAGTTGAGTAGATGCTTCCTTTTCCTTTTCCTTCCTGCTGTCTCTGCAGCCTCACAGAGAGGCCTGTGCAGGACCTCATCTGTGAATTTTCTAAACCTATAGAAGAGTTTCGGAGGCCCTTTGTGCTTCCTGTCTATGAAGGTTCTCGGTCATCCAGGTGGAATTGTCTGTAGCTTGAATCATGTCAGCTGGATTTCTATTTTCTCAGAGCGAAACGTTTCGCTCCTTATCCTTATCTTTGTGCTTCCTGCTCCGGTGGAAAAGAGAGACCACTGCTGCCCCTCAGGTTTTCTTTATTTGATGGCCTCGTCCTTCCCTCAGTTTCATTTTGTCTATTTTTCTATTACATCTTACTTTCTGAGGTGCTGGCAACTGTGTAATTCTTTCTCTTTTTTCCCCTTTGATTTCTACACTTAAGCAGCCATTCCCTGTGTCTCTTATGTCTGGCTGGTATTAGTGCTGTCTGTCAGGAGGTGTGTGGGGTTCTCAGGATTGGACAGGCAAAATGCAGAATGCAATGGCATTCTTCTTAAGCAGATCAGTTTTTTTTCTTTTAATCCTAATATTTCAAGATTGAAAAGATGATAGATAGATTGGATGGATGGATGGATGGATGGATGGATGGATGGATGGATGGTAGATATGATAGATAGAGTTCTCTGAGTTTGGCTTTTACAGACAGAAACTACAAGCAGCATTCAGCTAAAGCAGATAAACTAATCCCCCCTCCCTGCTACACTTCCCAGCAAAGAAGGTTGGTATGCACCTGATTTATTGCCATTCCAAGTTAGCCATCTCCCTGCCCGCAATAATAAAGCTTCTGTTTACTTCTTCAGCGCATGTGTCATATAAATTAATTAATTAATTAATTAAATAAATAATAAAATGTGCCTCTTCTGAAAGGTAGTTGGGCTATAACTCTGCTTCCCTTAGACTTGTCAAGGGAACCCTAATTGCAGCCTTTCACTGCCACTAGAACGTTGATCATCACCTCGTTTCTTCAGATCTTATTCTCCTTCTGATTTCTGTACCAGAGAGACACGATCCCTTGAACCATCATCTTCTCCGCACACAATGACCCTTGTGCCAACCCCTCTTCAGTGATCTTTCATCACCCAGTAAGCTGTCATTTTTCCAGCAGTCAAGGCTGCCTAAATCTAACATTGCTTGCTAATCATCTTATTTCCCCCCCTTTCTTAACCTGTAGATGAACAGTTCCTAAAAGGTTTGCCCAATCTACATCTACCAGTGTTTACCTGAAGCCTGTCACTCATTTTCACACTATTAACGAAGCCCTGTTTTGAACTGCTTGCTTCTTATCCATCTTATGCAACTCCTGTCTAAATAACATCTGTTGTTATTCATGCCCGGTCATGAGGAAGGAAGTCTTAAGACCAGCCATTTCAGGTCTTCTTTTCGGACTTTATTGAGGTACTGTGCTTCCAGTCTTCTGTAACGTGTCCTTGTGTTCCAGTTCTTCGTTCTGTATCTTGGATATTAACAGCTACGGCAGGTAGTAAGAAACCAGATTGTACAATTTCACAGACTGTAAAAGACTATTCCTTGGTAGTGATGGAAAAGACAGTCTGTATGCACGACTTACCCCACTGAGTCTTAACTGTCCAGTTGTTCTGCCTACTTGTTAAGGTCTCTTTTCCAGTGATGATTAGAGTTGCAATTTTTTGGGGAATTTCCTATAAGGGACCTTTGGCAAGGTGTGATATGGTCGTATATTTTTTGTGATGTGTGATATTTTTTGCTTGAGTGAATGCCTTGCCTGCTCAGGCACCTCTTTTGGAAGCTTGATGTTCAGCTCTTTGGCTATCTGATGATAATCCCTGATAATCTGCAGTATTGCACAGAGCTCATGAAAATGAAAGGCCAGCTCCTTGCCTTCAGCCATAGTTCTGCCAATGGACATCCATGTAATCTATCTTGTGCCCCGTAGTTAATACTTCACTTCACAGCTTTTCTTATAGGCACTGGGTGGGTTGGAATTCGAAACAGCAAGAAGGTACAAGCCACACTTCCTTGAGAGTGCAGTTGGTGGGGGGTGAGAGACACTGTCCAAAGTCTTCCTGAGCTTTGTAAGTTTCTCATGCAGGTACAGAGTCTTATTTCTGTGAGCACACGCTTAAATACTTAGTGAAGTACAGTTAGCTTCAGAAAAGCAACCTGTCTTCCCCACTAGCCAGGAAAAAAACTCCAGTAGGCTCCATGCCATACATGTTGGATGGAAGTCTCTGAAGGTCCCTGTTTTGCCTCCTGGGCAGGTGATTCTAACCCTCCAGACGGAAATAATGGAGGCTCAGAGAAGAGAGGAAGCAGAATTCCAGAAGGAACTTGAGAGTGCGGAGCAAAAGGTTCAGCAGAAGAGACATCAAGTAGCAGAGTATGAGCGAGAGGTAATGAGCAAACAGTAACACTTCTTACAACATTGTCTTTAATGTGCAGTATCAGATTATTCTGAGGCTGACCGAGGATATGCTGCTTAGTCAGGTTCTTAAACTCCTTCCCTCTCAGTGCATTGTGAAGGAACTGAAACTTATGCCCTAAGTTAGTGATTTCAGAACGAGTCCTTAAAGGCAGGCAAGCAAGTGCGCCGCCACCAGAGGGCTTCTGGGTAGAGTACCCTTGTTAAGGGCCCGTCCCTTCTGCTGCACTGAAACAGAAAGACAAGTGCTATTAAAACCCACGCGATCCCTTTTGTCAGAAATACCCTGGGGCTACCGGGGAGTGTCTCCAGTTAGGCAAGAGGAGACGGTGTGGTAGAGAGTAAGAGAGGTGACCTTGACAGAAATATGTAAGAACTCTTATCTAGGCAAGGGGAACTGAAACTCCCTTAAGTCTGGGAAACAGGATAATATTAGGAAGTGGCTCAGGCAAACACCTCCCTGATTCACTGGAGTATAAGAAGGAGGGGAGGTACAGCACAGCCAGTCCCAAGAAAGGGTAGCTCTGGTCTTCCTGGGGTTGGTTTTCTGGTCTGGTCTACCTGGTGGGTAGCACCCTGAAGTCCCAGAAAGCCCCAGCTTCTTTCCCGAAGAGGGCGATGGAGGCGGGTGGCCCGCCATCATAGCTATAACGACGGCCATTTAGAACTCAGTTGCTGGGCTCGCATAACACATTAGACAACCTGTGCTTGCACAAGGGTCACAGTAGCTCACGTGTGCTGAGAGATGGTGTGCTGTGCTGTTCCTCGGCTGCAGCTTTGGAGCTGATGCACTTTGTTGTCGGTGTGTTATGATGGTGGGGATAATAGCAGTTCAATCTGGATGCCTTTACCCCAACTGTAGCTCAGCGACCTCCTGAAGGAGAAGCGTCAAGAGGTTGAGCGAGAGCATGTGAGAGAATTGGAAAAAATGCAGAAGATGCACCAGGAGGCACTAGCTAGGATTCAGCTGCAACATGAGGACAAGGTAAGCTTACAAACAAGTTGGATACAGCAGCAAAAGTTCCAGTGGGCATATAGCTGTTTTGCTCACAGCATCTGAGGAAGAGATGGGGCTGACATACAGGCGTCATCTATCTATATCTATCTATCTATCTATCTATCTATCTATCTATCTATCTATCTATCTATCTATCATCTATCTATCTATCATCTATCTATCTATCTATCTATCTGACTGTCTGTCAAACTTTTATGCCACTATAATCTATTAAAGACTCTCAGCTGTTAACAATAGTGAACACCCAACATAACATCCGCATTAAGAAATAATAAAATACAGCATAAAACATCCATAGTAAATTTCATTAAAATATGAACAGTGCGCAAAACAACAGACAGACAGCATTTATTTATTTAGTTTATTTATTTTATCATATTTATATGACTGCCCACCTCACAAGATGTGACTGGGCAGCATACAATAAAAAACCATAAAGTAACAGTATTAAAAACATTCCACATTTTTTTTAAAAAGTAATATTATTATTAAAAGGCTAAGAGAGAGCATTACATGTTGCAAACAATGTAGCCACCTCATCAGCCAAGTTTTGAGGGACTTCCAGAAGGACATCAAGCATTACCTGAACTATCTCCATATGCTCTCTTTTAACTAATCTCCAGAAAGTTAAAGAAAGGGAATTTACCTCTGAAGGGAGGCTATTCTGTCAAGTGGGTGCTGCAACTAAAAATTAGGGCCTCAGCCCCCTGCATCTCCCAAAAGTGGGAAGTCCCAAGCAGTTTCTCCTAAGAAGGATATGTTGATTCAGGCTAGAGAGGACAGTCCTACAAGTAAGCACCAAGCCTTATAGGGCTTTAGAGGTTAAGACTAAGGTTTTGAATTGGACTCACAAACATACTGGCAGCTAATGCAGGGCCTGCAGAGCTGGTGGAACATTAATGAAAGCACACACCCTCCAGGAAGAGGCCACGAACTCTGCAGCGTCTGCCTTTCAAAGGTGGCCGCACGTAGAGCATATTGCAGAAGTCCAGACGGGGGTGATCAAGACTGAGTTTCGACTGTTTCCCTCCCTCACCTTGAATAACGTCAACTCTTGTACCTCTGATCCATGGCAGGAGAGGAAGCAGAAGGCTGAGCTGCTGGCAACACTGCAAAATGAGCTGGAGCGCATGAGGCTGCTCCACAAGGCAGAGCTAGAGGCTTTGCTAAAGAAACATGTGGAACAGCTGGAGGACCTGCATCAGAGACATCAGGAGCAGGTAGGGGAAAAGGGTGAGAGGGGAAAACCTAAAGCCTCTGTGCCTGGAGCCCTTGGGAGGGCAAGACCTCCTCCTCCGCAGTTTTCCACGGGGCCCTTTAAATGTGGCTCAGTTCATGAAAAAGCCACTTCTAACGGACCACGTTAATGCTTAAAGAGCTCAAGGGTGCCTCTCTGAAGCATTTTATTTATTTGTTTACTTGCTTATTTAGTAAATTTATATGGCCTCCCATCTCACGAAGTGGCTCTGGGCAGCGTACAACCATAAAGCATCAAGGATAGAAGAAGTTGGTAGCTGTAACTTCCACCTCTTTGGACCTCCTCTTAAATTTCCCGTGGCTAGGAGGGGAAGGCTTCTCTTCTTCGTCTAGCCTCGGTCATTAGCTCTTCTTTCCTCATTCTCATGATGTGGTTGTCATGGTTGTCTGTGTCTTGGCAGGAAGGTCATGTCTTTCTTGGCAAGTCTTACGGCTTTCTTTGTACAGGAGAAGAAGGCCCAGGATGCGGAACTGGAACTGGAGCTCCGAGCTAAAGATGCCCAGACGAGAGCAGCTCAGCTCTGTGCCCAGGTGGGTGCATGCACGCACAACGGTGTGGCTCATTACACCACGGGTGAAGCGTAACACGGCCTCTTGGACCACTAGTTGAAGCACAATACATTTCTCCACACGCGTCTTATGGGAGGACTGGATGAGTCCTTTTCAGAAAACTTCCATCCTCTGAATGCATTTTCAATTGTTTTCTGTTCGCCTACCAGTTTCTCCTCGAGAGGAAGAACCTTGTCATAGCTCTGACACAGAGTTTCCTGCATACAGCCTGAGCTGAAACTTAAGGAACTCTTGATCCTTGTAAGGCTTTGCTGTGCTCAGTCTTTGGTGTCTGGAATTGTTCTGTGTCACTCGTCCAAGGGGCTGTGTTGCACTTCTGGCAAATAGATGTTCTGGAACATAGATGTAGGGCTGGCAGCTGGTCCAGTTTCTTAGCACCTGTAAATCTTTGTCCCTGGGGAGGAATTTTGTGCTCTTCCCAGCTTACTTGGACTATTTCTTGATGTGTAGGAGGAGGCCTGGAAGAAGAAGAGGCAGCAGGTCCTGGAAGAAGAGAAGCAGCTGGAAGAAGAAAGAAATGTATGCACTGGCAGCTCTTGCAGTGGGCTAGGAATCCCCTTTCCCTTAGGATGAGAAGGGAAGTCGCATGCCTGGAATTAATGCAATTAACAGGTGTTAGAGAGGAGATGGGGAGGCAGGAGCAGCACAGTTCTAGATACAGGTGTCTGTCCCTCCAAGACCACCTGGTCTCTTTGCACCGTTCTTCTTCGGCTGAGCAGTCACAGGCTGGCTTAAAGCTGAGAATTATGAGACGCTGTTGTTCACCAAGGTTCCAACTAGTATTAGATTGTCTTCTCTGGTGGTAGCTTTCCAAAGTTTCAGGCAGGAACTTTTGCCTGGAGAGGTCAGCAGACTTTTGGCCTGGAGCACTTAGCATGCAAAACATGCATTTTACCAATGAACTGTGAGCTCTTCTCTAGACATGAGCAGGAAGACAACTGTAGAATAGCAACAACCTGGGGGGATGGGTAGCTGGATCAGAGCTGCCCTTTTGCATTGTATCTGCTCTTCCTTGGAGGATGCCGAAGCTTATCTCTGGCAGAGGACCCACCAACCTTGCCAGAAAACTCTTCAGGTCAGCCGGTTATTTAAGGCTGCATCTGCTGGACTCTCTTCTGCTACTGCCTTTTAATCTCTCATTCTCTCTTTTGCAACGATAGGAGTAGTTTGATGCCAAAGTTGCAGAAATGCATTTTTCTACCTTTGGTAGCTCAAGTATGTAATTGCGTTCATGTATTAGGCAGTGGAAAAGCAAATGCCTTTAATTTTTTTAGGAAGCAGCTTTGGCAGCTCATTCCCGCCATGAGGAGTCCCAAAAAGCACGGGAGAACCTTGAAGACACTTTACAGCAGCTGCGCAGAGCTCTGACAGAACTCCAGGACCAGAAAAAAAAGTTGGAGTCTCAGGTGGAATTGCTACTGCTACAGAGCCAGCAGCTGGAGAGGCATACCAGGTGGGGTTTGTTCTTTGCTAGACAAGCTGGATTTGAATGGGCATCATGTGGTAAAGCATGTGAGAAGTAGATATAGGGATATGTCAGTGACTGGTGGGGAAATCCTCTCCTTATATGTCTTCCTAAGATGTGGGAAGTGTGGGAAGCTAACTGGCTCACTAAACAGGAGGCATCCACTATTTTGCATGCCCATTTGCTACTGCGCTTGAATTCAGCACTCTTGTGTCCCCAACTTTCACTTCCCAAATGTTGAATAAGAATTTGCCACTTCCTGAAGTCAAAGGGAGGACCGGAAGTGCTTGCTCTCAGACACGTGTTGATCCTGGGCAGCATCTGACATCTTCTTTCTGTGTCATTTATAGTGAGCTGGAGGAGACCGTCAGGACCAAGCAACAGCTGTTAAAGAAACTGGATGAAGAACGTAGTGAAGCAACTTCTCCAAGGAAAAGGGAAGACGCACTCCGAGTCGAAGACCTGCAAGGGGACTGTCCAGAGGTCAGTGGAAGCCGGGTCAGAGGCGAAGGGGGCTGGACGCCACGGGAGCATTCCGCTCCGTGGGACTTGCTGTCAGTTTCACAGCTCAGCCTGGACTGGGCAGTGAGGGAACAGGACAAGAAAAGCAACGTGTACCATAGCATGTCATTCAGAGAGTTTTGTAGCAGCATGCTTATTAAGTGCCGTCAACGCGCATATGAAATTTTACAATTCTACCCACAAAAGGACACGGTAAATATTGAAGGAATGGTGAGGGATGGGAAAGACAAAACCTTTCCTAAGGGAGGCCACTCTAACCAGTCTCTGACAACTGAGATGAGACTCTCACAACCACTTCCTCAGCCATCTTGAAATTGTGGCTTGAACTGCCTCAATCCTTAAGAGGATGCACTTCAGGGGCTGGAGGAGAGAGACCTGGGGAGGGCGACATTTGGGAAAGGCCTGGTGTATGGGGGCTGAAGTACCTAAAAAGCCGGGGGTGGGGAGGGAGACTGTTTTACTAAAAACCTGTGGGATCCAGCTTTGGTTCTTTGGTCAAGGAACTGGGAAAAATAATTGTCTGCTGCTGAGAACTTGGAGGGCTTTGCTGCCACCAATTGGAAGAGATAACTTGGGATCTGGTGCCATACAAATCAGTTCCAGGTGCTGGTGTAAGCAGAGGGGAAATCCTCTGGCTGAGAAGAGATGGGAAACAATATTGCCTACCTAATACTGAATTGCTTTGATTTAAGCCCCCTCCGTTAGGGAACCACATGCTATATTTTCCCTTGATCCCTTGAACCCTAACCCTTTGTTTGTATGTGACTTAACTTTAAAAATGATTTAATCCTCAAGCCTTCCTCCAGAGAAATGACATCTGAGACACCAAAAAGCAATGAAGACAGCAGCCTTCTCCTGAACCAGTAAGTGAAAGGAAATATGGGTACCCTGGAATAACTATCTCTGTGGTATCTGCGACTATAGGCTTTGGCAGCTACTGGAGAGAGGAGAGTGGCCAGTTGGCCTCTCCGTGAGGTGCTGCTGGCGATGCCAAGAGACCCATGGTGGTATTTGCTGAAAACTTGCTACGTGTAGCACTTCACCACCCAGCATCTGAGCAACAGCTCTTGCTCAGGTCTTTTTCTGTCTGTTCTTACAGAGCACGACAGTACATTTCTGCCGAGGGAGCCTCACTGAAGACAGCCAAGGAGTTCTTGGTGCGCCAGACTCGTTCCATGAGGAAAAGGCAGACTGCCTTGAGAGCAGCGAAGCAGCACTGGCATCGTGATCTACAGGGAACACAAGCTGTACAGGATTCAGGCCATTCTCAGGTGTTAGAGGGAGTGCGCAGGAACCTGGAAGAGGTGAGTGGTGAGCTGGGCAAAGCAAGGCAGTTCTGGAAACAGTCTTCCTGGGCTGAACTTTAGAACCACTCCTCTAAGCTGTGATAACCATGGTTTGCAAACAGATTTGGTGCCTGCAGAAAAAGGGACTGGGGGGGAGGAGGGAGGGGTAGATAGGTAGCCGTGGAAAGCTTGCTTTATCCTGTGCGGGACTGAGAATACCGCGGAAGAGAGAGCCAACTGGCTTCCTTTGGACTGTGCCTTGCTGCAGATTGGCAGCTGGACAAGTGGCACTGCAGAAAACAACAAACCTAAGTCAGGGTTAGGGTTGCCTCTTCTGCAACAAGTCAAACGCGAACCCTCTTCCGGGGGAAGGATTGAGCAGCTGGCCTGCTCCTCTCCTGCAAAACCTGGATCCCTGCAGCAACAGCTCCCAGATGATGAGACAGTGTTACTGGGAGGACTTTAAAGTCAGATGACGATGCCAGCAGAGTTGAAATCGGTCCTAACAAAAACTTCCTCATCCGTTGGCCGGAGTTCTGTTACCACAGTATGACTTTCTTTCCCCCCAGGAAGGGAGGCAGCTAGATGAAATGAAATCTGCCATGCAGAAAGGGCAGGAACTGCTGAAGAAGAAAGAAGAGAGGCTCAGCCAGCTGGAATCCTCTCTTCTGGAAGAGGTAGCTCTGCCTTCCTTCGTGTCATGGCAGCTGCCTGACTATCCCTCTGGAAAGGAGTGGAGGGAAAGAGCCTCTGAATTGTCAGAACAACTTTCATCTCTCTCATTGACCCACATCCCAAGGGTGGGGAGGCCCCATTTGATTTTTGTGGCCATGTAATCAGCCAGGGCATCTACCTATCAATCCGCCTATTCAAAACATGGATGTTTTTGATAGTATGATTTTTTTGTTCCTGATGGAGATCTAATCATGGGGTGTACTTCCAAGAGATGGCGCTGAACAAGGTGGAACTAGATCCACCTCTGGGAATTGGTCCTGGGTGCTTCAATCACTGGCTCTGCCAGTAACCTGCAACCCAATTGTGGATCATGCTGATTGTGAAAATCTGGCTTGACGGCTTGTTTTGGCCTGGCCAGAGAAGCTAAGTAAGCTGGCCTGGCTGTTTTTTAGCCTGAATTGTTGAGACACAACAGCAAGGAAAACCACTTCTTCTTTATTAGTTTTCTGATGAAGATACAATCAAGGGAGTGGCCTGCAAGAAAATGGTGACTTTTGACCTCAGCGACTCAGAAGACACAAGTAGCCTCATGAGTGCTGACCAGTCTCCCCACAAGAGTAAGTGTTTGGATAAATGCTAAGACCAGCATCCCAGAACCTGCAGTCTGAGCTTTTTCAGTCTGTGAGCTTACACTAATTTTTCCCAACCTGGTTACCTGCCAGGTGAATAGACTTTCACTCCCATTTCTGCTCAGCTAGCACGTCGTTGCTGAGAATTCTGAGGGTTGGTCCACACATCTGGAGAAGGGTGGTCTGTGACATACCAGTTGCTCCACTCTTCCTACTTGCCAAAAAGAAATGGGCACGTGTAGGGATCAAGAAACACAGGTGTCCCTATGGAACGGGGGTTCCTAAACGTTTTGCCATCACTCCTCCCTCTAGTATAACCGCAATGTACACACCTCCCTTAAAAACCGAAACACCAAAATAAGCACAAATGAACAATGAACCTTTGGGAAAGGCGGATTTATTGTAACAATGTAACTAAAAGGCTCTTCACACCTTCCCTGGAGTCTCTCTGTGGGAGGTACACCGCACAGTTTGGGAAACCCTGCTATGGAAGTTGGCTGCTCAGGAGAGGCTCCCCCATAAACTCCCATCCGCAGCCTGCCCTGTCCTTCCTTGATGGGATTTGATGAGGTCCTTTCTCCTCTAGTCTTCTGGAGTCGGTGAATGGCTGGATGAAATCTGTCTGAATAGCTAGCTTTGACCTTCTGGAAAGCTGCCTCCCCCGCCCCCCTTTCATTCTGAACTGTGGGTGGATTTCAGTTTGGTGGGTTCAAGGCTTGACTACCTCCGTTTTCTTGGCCCAGTAATAATCAGTAGTTCTCTCCCTCCATCCCCTCCCCTTCACAGTAGCCGACTTGAAGCCAGACGTCCCGTTTTCTCCCTTTGACAAGATCCAGTGTTTGACTGATTCACTGCAGCGCATCACCAGCGACCTGAACTGTGTCCTTCGTCTCCTGAGTACCTTCAACAGCCAGCAGTCTCTCTCCACTTCCACCCAAGGCCAGCCACTGGCTCTGTCGGCCAGGGATGGAATTCCTCTGACTGCTTATACCTCTCTGGCACGTGCCTGTTCTGCCACACCATTTGTACCTCCTACTGGACCTCAGTCAGCTTGGTGTAGTAGCTCAGGTCCCAGCCCTGCAGCTGTGAGTGGACAGTCTGTAGACAGTCTGTTAATGGAGAAGTGGCGCAAATATTTCCCAGGTGAGAATGGATTCCTGAGCTGTTTCTTGTGACCCAAAGCCCAATCTGCATTGAATCACTGGGTTTACCAACTTGTTTGGGGGAAGGGTCTTAATGCCGGTTGAACACTAACCCTGCTTGGAGGGCTCAGTGTGGGAGTTGCTCTCTGAAAGAACCAGTGGAGCTTGTTTTTCTTCCCTCCCTTTCCCCTTCCCCACTCCCAAAATGAGGCATGATTGGTGGACTCCAGAGGTGGGATTTGGATTATTGAGAGCAAACTTGAGGCCGTAATTTGCAGCTGCTTTCTCCCTTGTCTTCAGTGCTCCTGACTCACAGGATTACTGTAACTCTGGGGCGTGCATTCTGTGGGAGTCTACTACTTTTTCTAGATTCTACAGTTTTCCATTTTGGAATTTATTCTCCCCCTTTGCTCTTGTAGTGCTCATAATGGATTCCATTTCGGGGTTTGAGAATCTAGGGTCCCCTTTCCCACAGCTCCTCTAGCTTTGGTAGGAAGCTGGATTCATTGCTGCCCAGCTAGTTGTTTGAAAGCTTTACTTTCCCCCTCCACAATGTTTGCTAATGGCTCTTGCCTTACACCATTATGGTATACTGTACTCATATTGCCCAAAATGCCATGAGTGTTAAGAAAATGATTTTAAAACTCTGTCTTCCAAAATCAAACCAAAAACTAGAAACATTATATTCCCACAAGTTTCTCCCAGCTCTGTTATCTGATATGCCAAGAGGTTCCTTTTTAAAGCTCAAGACATTCTGATGCTCTCACACCAGACAAGGAACTTTTTAACCTTCCTATATTTATCAAGCAGTGGTAACCATGATGTCTCTCAGTTGGTTTTGTTCAGATACAGAATTTTTGAATGCATTTTATTTAACTTAGAAAAGAACACAGAACTCCTCCCAATGTGAGATAATCCCTTTCTAATCTTGATTCTTGTTCTTATTTATTAGTATTTATTTATAAGAGTTATAAATTGCCTTACTCCAGAAGCTCCAGACAGTATACGAAGTCAAAATACAATGCAGAGGAAAAATACTCTAAAAAGGCATAACACTATAAACAATAGCAAACAATAATGGTGTAGATCTTCCTTTAGCTGCTTAATCATCAACGGCCTTCCAGAAAAGCCAGATCTTGACTATTCTCTGGAAAGTCATAAGTGGGGGGGACGTGTGTGGCATTCTTGCTCTGCAAGGTAACCTGTTTCAAAGAAGGGGAGCAGATACCCACCTCCGTGCCCCCTCCCACTGTGCCGCCTCCTGCCGTACCTTCTGATAAGAGGAGGCCTTCAGCAGGTTCCCTCTTTCGCCCCGACGGGAAGGGTAGACTTCATGTAGGCACCCAGGGCCTGAGCCATGTAGGGCTTCATCGATAATAAGCACCACCTTGAACGGCACTCGGAAACAAACGGGTAACCATCATTATTATTATTAGTCAGATTTATCACCGCCCATCTCTACAGCAGTAGACTCTTTGAATGCATTTTATTTAACTTAGAAAAGAACACAGAATTCCTCTCAATGTGAGAAAGTCCCTTTCTACTCTTGCTTCATTGCAGCTCCCATAACAATGATATTACCTAATAGTCATGTGATTGTCCAGCAACCACAACAGCAGCTGTATTTTACAGCAGCTGGAATTTCCAAATGGTTTTCCAGACCAAACCCGTCTCATGTAGAGTGAATTCAGGGCCAAGATGAGAAGAGCATGAGTGAACATCTTCAGAGTGCCTAGTTCAAGGTTACAGTGCACCAGACAAAGGGTCTCTGGACCACAGTCTTCACCTGCTCTTCCAGTTAGGAGACATGAGTCCAGGAAAACACCTAGATTATGAACTTGCACAGCCCCATTAAGATCCGAAGTTAGTATCACCCCAGAATCAATTGGCTTCCAAACCAGCAGCCACGCCATTTTGCTTGGATTGAGTTTAAGCCTATTTCTCTCAAGGCCTTGACTGCCTCCAGGAACTGGATCAGGACCCCCACCACAATTCGGAACAGGCTTCTCACTTCTCACTTTCTTTTTGTAATTTATATGCCAGCCATTTCCCTGGCTTATTTGCAAACTCAAAATCGGAGTCGCTCTCCAAGTGAGATGGGTGGGGAATAAATTATATACACATACATACATACATACTGTATACTGTTTTGCAAAGTTCGTTATTTCCATTTCTCTTATCGTTAACATAGAGAGTTGGCATTGTAGAAGTTTAATTTGCTGTATGACATTTTTCCTTCCTGGAGATCTCCTTAATTCTTCCTCTTTCATCTTTATCTCCATTAAAATCTTTTGCAGCTTGTCTTTGTCTTTTCAATGTATTGTCGAAGGCTTTCACGGCCGGAGTTCAATGGCTGTTGTGGGTCTTCCGGGCTGTGTGGCCGTGTTCTGGAAGTTGTGGTTCCTAACGTTTCAGATGCTGGCGAAACGTTAGGAACCACAACTTCCAGAACACGGCCACACAGCCCGGAAGACCCACAACAGCCTTTGTCTTTTCAGTTTACTATTTTGCTGTATAAATTGCCCTCTCATAAAGTCTTTGCTAGCATCCCACACGGTCCTTATATCTGTGCCTTTATTAAGGTTAAGGTTCTCAAAAAAAATTGTTACAGTCCTTCATTATTAATTTGTTTTGTAGCAAAGTCTCATTTAGCCTCCATCTATAAGTTCTAACTCTCCTCTTGTATGTTAAAGTCACTGGGTTATGATCTGAAAAGTCTTTGGCAACATCTCCACTTTGATAACACACGTAATAAGATTTTTAGAAATCCAAAACATTTCTTGAGAAAGATCCATGTCTTTCAGAGAAATAGTATATTCTTTAGAATCTCTATTTTTATATCCCCATGCATTTATAAGCTCTAAATTATCCATCATTTCAAATAATATTTTTGGTAATTTGCCTTGTGTTGTTTTAATTCCTTTCACAGAGGTTCTGTCTTTTTGCAGGCAGATCACTCCATTCCAGTCTCCCATTAGACACCAATTTTCATATGACAAATCTATTAATTTTTCCATAACTCCTTTAAACACAGCTTTATTTTCATTTGGGGCATATATTCCCAATATCATGATCTTGGTTTCATTCAAATTAATTTCAGCCCCCACATATCTACCATGGTCATCAGTCAGTTTTGGTTGTAATTGTGGGTATATATACAAAACAACTCCATTTTTCTTACTTTTTCTTATTTTTTTATTTTGGCGGGGGAGTGTTTGCCCCATTTATTTTTAATAAGAATTTTATTAAGTTTCAAGCAAAGATAAAAGCTACAGAAAAACAAAAAAACTACAAAGAAAAAATGAAAAAACTATTTTTCAGTTATAAAAAGAGGTGATTTCCAACTTTTAACAGCAAGGATATACAAAAATTTCCATAATCCCTTACTCTATATTAAACCAAAATCACATTATTCCTATAAATCATTCCATTGGCACATTGTAAAAATCACTAAATACAGTTACTCCCTCCCCTTAGGGTTAGGGTTAGGGTTAAAAGAAAAAAAAGAAAAATTTATATAAACCTCCTAATCAACTTCCCCCCAAAGATGACATTTATTTAATTATTTCCTTCCTACTACTATTCTATACATTTCTGTCTACTATAATAAAGATCAAACTAAAAAACAAAAATTATCTGCCATTGTATTTGATAATACAATTTTAATAATCTTAAT
The DNA here is from genome assembly GCA_023362775.1 of Charina bottae. Taxonomy (NCBI): domain Eukaryota; kingdom Metazoa; phylum Chordata; class Lepidosauria; order Squamata; family Charinaidae; genus Charina; species Charina bottae. Next base: position 62,100 of record JALMGJ010000066.1, read on the forward strand.
CATATTAAACCCAAAATCATCCAAATAGGCATTTATTATTTTTTATTATACCTTAATAATCTTAATCCAAATCGTTAAAGGTAAATGAAATCAGCCAAACCCTAAAAGCAATCCAAATAAATATTCTTTAACCCTTATCCCATTTCAAAATAAACCAGAGCATTTACATATCCCCACAATGCGCACAGAGCTTTTTTCTTTAAAAAATCGAACAGCCCAACTGCCCCCCTCAAAAACTCCGACTTCTCTTCAGGAGACCTCCCATACATAATAGCCCCTTTTCCATGGTGTTCCACCAGAAGATCAATTTCACTTCTGGCTTGCAACTCGCTGTCTCCCTTAAATTAAATATCCCTTAAATCTGGCAGTCGTGGCCAGAAGGGCCTTTGCACAGCTTCGTGTTGTGCGCCAGTTACACCCTTTCCTGGAGCGAGGGGCCCTTCGAACAGTCACTCAAGCCCTGGTCATCTCCCATATAGACTATTGTAACGCGCTCTACATGGGGCTACCCTTGAAGAATGTTCGGAAGCTTCAGCTGGTTCAGAATGCAGACACGCGGGCAATTTTAGGTGCTTCAAGATCAGCACATATAACACCTTTGCTCTGCGAGCTGCATTGGGTTCCAGTCTGCTTCTGGATTCAATTCAAGGTGTTGGTTATCACCTTTAAAGCCCTACATGGCATGGGTCCAGGTTACCTGAGAGACCGTCTCATCCCTATCACATCAACCCGTCCCACCCGGTCCTGCAGAGAGGGCACGCTACGAGCCCCGTCTGTAAGAGAGTTCCATCTGACGGGGTCCAGGAGGCGTGCCTTCTCTGCAGTAACCCCTGCCCTTTGGAATATTCTTCCCCCTGAAATAAGATCGGCCCCCTCTCTCCTGGACTTTAGGAGAAAGTCTGTGATACTTTCTCTGTCTGTGGACTTTCAGTGAAAGTCTGTTTAAAATCCTCCATGTCCCACGCACTAGATTATGGCGCCCTCTAGGAGCTTAACCAGGAAAAGTCGAAGATATGAAAGAATTCCGGAATGTGTTTACACAAGCGAAAGTGAGATATTCAGACAGTTCCCCAGGAAAAGTAGAAACAGAAAACTGAAGGTTCAAAACAGCCGATTCAATGTGTAGGAAAATGCTAATATCTTCAAATTTAGTACAAAAATAATAACAGGGAGACAATTATTTACTCTAAATCCTCCTTAATATTTGGAGGGAAAACAAAGCCCAAAACTTAAAAATAATTTTTTAAAAATTAATCCCAAAAATAACGATAAGCACCAAGAGAGCCCGCTTCTCCTTGCTGTAGAAAGCCTCTCTTAGGGTACACGTACTTAAATATAAATTGGGTGGTTTAGAAATGGGGTGGCCAGTCTTAGTGTCCCTTTAAGGCTACAGCGCGGCTTGGAAAATGGTGGAGTCCCCACCTCCTGGCTGCTCTTACCAGTCAAACACGAAAGCTGTGCGATCTTCTGGCTGCAAGCAGCCGTACGGAGAACAGATGGGGTGATTCCAGGTGTTTTCCTTTTTCCGGAAAAACACTCCTGGGCTTCAGGAAAAACCTGCCTGAGCCCGAAAAAACTGCCGCGTTGTCAGTTCTGCCTGCTGAGCCCGTGAGCACAGCTGTTCAGTCCGCCATGCCCCCACCGGAAGTGTGTTTGCCCCATTTATATTCCACAGGCATTTAAAATCCATATTTATGCTGTAAACTTAGAAAAGTCTATACCTGTAGTGCCCAATGTAGTAGTCTCTTCCTCAATCTCTTGCTGTATTTGCTGCATTACTCCTTCTTTTGGATCCACTTGCATTGCCTCCAATTCCTCTTTAAACCTTTCAAAAAAGTCTCTTGCCTTTTGGGTTGAGTTAAGTCGGAACCTCTGCTGCTTAAAGTTAAAATCACTGCTACCAGTTTATCCCAGTGAAATGGTATCTTTTTCTGTTTGAGTTTGTTGGTCAAAAAGGTATATTCCTTTTTCTTACACAGTATTCTAATAGGTATTTCTTTGAGCACGATTACTTCTGAATTATTGATCCTCAGCTTAGTATTAAACTATTGTTGCAGAACCTGGTCTCTTGTCTTCTCCCTGACAAAGTGCACAAGTATATCTCTTGGTACATTTCATAGCTTTGCATATCTTGCATTGATTTTATACACTTTGTCCACTTCTGCATCCATGTCTTCTTCATCCCATTCCAGAAATGTTAAAAGATTCAACAACCCTCTCTCTGGTGTTTTCACCAGGTTCCTCTAGAACAGCTCTGTCTCAAGCAAAATTCTTTTTCTCTTAATTCCAGTAGTGCCACATTATCTAAATCTTTTTCCATCTCTTGATTTATTATTTCTGTTTTATTTTCCAAAATGTCCATTTTGTCTTTAATTTGGTTAACCTCTCCACTCATTTGTATTACAGATTCTTCAAATTTTTTATTCATCTTTTCTTCCATATTTGCAAATCTTTCCTCCATTCTCCAAGTGTAGCCAGGTCTCTCTTAACAGATTCAGTCAATGATGCTGTCACTGATGTTGTAACATTCTTCCCCAATTCTTCAAGCATCCTTTGTAATATCTCTGGCGTAATCGCTTTTTCTGTCATTTGTTCTGTTAATGATCCTCTCCTCCCTTCTGTGATTTTTGCTGCTTTCCTGGTAATAGCCATTTCTTTTCTTTAATTTGTAATCCAGATAAGAGAAGTAGAAGAGAGGATTCCCCCCCCCCCTTTCTCTATATCCTTTAGTCCCATTTGGCACTCCATAATTCTATAGTCACATAATCTTTCGCAACTTTGCGTTATCTCTTTGTTTAGGGAAACCAACCAATCATCCTTTTTAGCAAATCTAAACAGTCCTCATTCCCGGAGGTATGTATTATTTATTTAATTAATTCAGAAGTCCTTTAAAGTAAACAGTATTCCAAATTCAACTGTCCCCTGAGGTCCTTCAGTCCGCCATCTTCTCCACCCGGAAGTCCAGACAAGTTTAAATTTATTTCAGAGAGACCTGGCATTCAAAAGCACCAATTTGAGCCCAAGACGTCTAGTGATCCAGCTCCCTGGCTGTTGAGTTAAGAAAGGGGGACCAGGAGTAGAATTTCACAATAAATTTCCAAGCTCTCGTCCCTGGAAAGCCTGCCCCACCCTGCCGGCTCCTAAGATACTGTTGCATCTTTAGCTTAAAGCAATTCATACTCCGGGAACTGTGCTTGTAGCTGTCTGTCTTGCTTGAGACTTCCACTGACCTTTTGAAAGGGTTGCCTGAGGTTTTCTCCTTTGGATGCTTTCATTTTCCATCTCAAGAGCACCCTGAGCATTTTGTGAAAGTAACATTCCCAGTAATAGGTTATATTTGGAGCCTAATAAATGGGGAATTTTCTTTATAGTTGTTTCTTCAGATGACCGATGCGGTAAGGACAGAAATAAGACCATCTTCAAGAACTGACTTGAGGTCTACAAGTTATCTAGAGGTGTTTAAGACTCAGTTACATCTTTGGTCCATGAGCGTAGAATCCTTTTCTTCAAAAGGTGTGCAAAGCAGCAAGCTGACGCTTGTTGATGCTCTTGTTTAGTAGAGATTTTATTTATGTATTTGTCGGTTGGTTGGTTGGTTTAGCTTGTTAGAGCAATGATTCCCACTATATGGAAAGAGCAGAGAATTTCTTTACCTATAAGGTCTGTTCTATTTATTCACTAGTCAGCAGTGCAACTCCTTTCCTGATCAATGACTGATCTACATTTAAGGATGAGGGCTGAGTTGTGTTTATGATGTAATAATAGTAAAGAAAGCCTTTTATTCATTGAAAAGTTCTTTCCTGATAGGACTCAGTGAAGAACACCCAGTGCCTGGACCAAAATTAAATTGTCTTTCCAAACATGGAGTTTGGGGGATGGAAGCATGTGAAAATACCCCCCTTCAAAATACTGCAGGCTGCAAGGGCAAATCCACCCAGCTCTTGGAGACTAGATTTGGAATAAGTAACATGATTTATTAGAAACTCTTGGAAAGCCAAAGGCTCTTGGATTGTTGTCTGAAAGAAAAATAATGACTTGCTTCTAGTTTCTGTATGGTTCTAATGATGGAAAGCTCTTTGTTATTTTGTAAATGTTGTCTCTTCTGTTCAGGGAAGTTCCCATTGCCCTGTGGTGGGCTTGGTGCTCAAGATGACAAGCTGGACTCCTTAACAACTGGGTACAGTATATTCTCACACCCATAGCTGATATGTCAGGCAAGATCATTGTGTCTTGCCTTACAACATTGACTGGGTCAGCTAGCACAAAGCAAGATCTGTCTCCTGGGGAGCGTTGTATAGTAGCCATTTTGCAACTTGCTGTGGTACCTCTCCTCCAGCTCAGGAGAGAGAAGGGATGTCCTCATATCTGAGGAAGCCAGCAAGATTAGGGAGAATTAAGCCTGTTCTGACATCAACAGTCCTGTCAGAAGGGCAAAACCCTCCCCATAGGCCTCCTTGTGTCTGCTGGTCTTCACCTGACCTGATTAAGGTTGCTGCATGAATGCAACCAATTTGTCTGCTGCTTGACCTCTTTTCCTGGTTGATTCTCCCCACCCTCCTGCTTCCCAACAGCAAGCAAGTCTGCCTGTTCCAGCACCCTCATTTTCAGGGCTCCAAGACTGAGAAGCCCAACATCCAGAGCATGATTGACGCCAATAAGAAATGGCTGGAAAGCTTCAAGCACGACTCCAAAGGGTATCCTTTTGTTCAGTCTGGCTTCTTTCTAAGCTCCACAGCCACTAACAGGTATCTCCCAGTACAGCAAGTTCCCAAAAAGGCATTGAGATTCGGAGACACTGAAAATAATAAGCTGTGTCTATAGTGTTTTGTTATATAGTGTATTGTTGGGGTGCGATGGCTTGGTGGTTAAGATGCCAGGCTTGTCAATCGGAAGGTCAGCGGTTCGAGACCCGAGCGCCGCATGATGGAGTGAGCTCCCGCACTTGCCCCAGCTCTTGCCAACCTAGCAATTCGAAAGCATGCAAATGCAAGTAGATAAATAGGTACCACTTCGGTGGGATGGTAACAGCGTTCCACGCGCGTCATGCCGGCCACATGACCGCGGAAGCGTCTTCGGACAGCTAAGAAACGGAGGTGAGCACCGCTCCCTAGAGTCGGACATGACTGTGCAGGGGAAAACCTTTACCTATAGTGGCCAAGTCTAATAAAACTAATCTGCATTATAATTTGTATCCAGGGGGAGGGAGGAGAGTTACAACCCGGCTGTGGGCTTGGTCGGTCAGGTGGACTGTTTCTTGCCCTTCTCATTTTCAGTCAGAAAGACTTGCTCATCAACGAGTTTTTCATTAGGCTGCAGAAAAACGAAGCTGCGTGTCCTTCCCTTCTCTCCCAGCCCTTGTTCTATAGCCATGTGAAAAAGTAAGTACATCCCACTGAAATTTTGACTATTTCAACATATTTCAACATACAAATATTTGATCATCATTTCAACAGCAAAGAGGATATAATATAACGTATATGCATCATTTACATTTTGTTGATTGTGTAATTTAAATAAACATAAATGGAAATTTCCCATGTGAAAAAGAAAGTACACCCCATGTAATTTTTTTCTTTTTTAACATACGTGGACGTATCGATATTTTATCTTCACTCCAACAGTATATAAAGATAAAGGTGATATAATTGAACAAAAAAACTGAAAAATTGACTTTGCAATCATTTGTTCAACAAAAATGGTGCCATGAAACCTGCCTTATTATTAACATCTTTCTATTTGGATTTTATATGTAAATTATTGTTGTAATTTTATATTTTTAACTGTTTGTTGTGAACCGCCCAGAGTTCCCTGGTTGGAGGAGATGGGCGGTGATACAAACTTAAATAATAAATAAATAAAATAAATAAATAAATAAAAACCGCCCAGAGTAAAGGTCATATAAATTTAAATAATAAAAAAATTAACAGATGTGCCATTTCCTTCTGTGGAAAAAGTAAGTACACCCTTGGCTCTAATAGCTGGTATTGCTCTCTTTGGCAGAAGCAACCTCAAGTAGACATTTCTTATAACTGTCTACACGTCTTTGACATTGACTGGGAGGAATTTTTTTCCACTCCTCCAGGTATAATTTTCTCAGCTGCGAGATGTTTCATGCATGCACAGCCCGTTTTAAATCACCCCACAGCATCTCAATTGGATTTGGATCTGGGCTTCAACTTAGCCATTACAGAACCCTCTATTTCTGGTTTTTTTTTTCAGCCATTTTTTGGTGGATTTACTGGAATGTTTAGAGTCATTGCCATGTTGCGAGATCCACTTTCAGTTGAGCTTCAGTCTTCTGACAGATGGTCTCACATTATCTTCAAGCACCTTGTGGTACAATGAAGAACTCATCGTGGATTCTATCATGGTTAGCTGCCCAGGCCCTGATGCAGCAAAGCAGCCCCAAACTGTAACATTTCTACCACCATGCTTTACAGTTGGTATTAGGTTCTGCTGGTGAAGTGCTGTCTTTGGTTTTCGCCAAACATATCTTCTGGTACTGTGGCCAAAGAACTCTATATTTGCCTTGTCTGTCCAGGGCACCTTGTTCTAGAAGTCCTAGTTTTTGCCTAGGTATTCATCAGCAAACTTTAGTCTTGCCCTGATGTTCTTTCTGGACAGCAGAGGTTTCCTCCTGGGACACCTCCTATGTAGATCTAACTTGTGCAGCTTCTTTCTAATGGTAGACTCATGCACTTTGACATGGATAGTGGTGAGAGCTACCTGTACTTCACGTGATGAAATTCTGGAATTCTTAGATACTTTTTTCAGAATTTTGCGTTCTGGTCTCAGGCTGAACTTGCTGGAACAGCCTGGCCTGGGCAGGTTGGCAGTTGTTTGAAACCTTTTCCACTTGCAGATGATATTCCAGACAGTGGAATGATTGATGTCCAGTGGTTTGGTGATCTTCTTAAATCCCTTCCCAGACTCATAGGCATCTATAACCTTCTTTCTGAAGGCCTCAGAGAGCTCTTTTGATCTAGGCAAGGTGATACTACACACTTCAGCAACAACAAGCAAATCAAACTAAATGTCTGGTTCCTCCCAGAGCCTCTCTAACAGTGTTCTAATCGTGCACATGGCTACAATCTTAGGTATTTGAGATAGTGATAAATGTAGGGGTCCACTTACTTTTTCCACATGCAAAATTTGCATTTATGCTTATTTAAATTACACAATGGACGACAAAATGTAAATGGTGCATATGTGTTATATCCCCTTTATCTATCAATACCAGCCGCTTTGCAGGAGTGAAAATGCAGAAGTAGCCTCCAGGTACATTCCATGTACATGAGGTTACAATTTTGGTGCTGCAAAAATCTGGGTAACATTAGATGTCAGCAAAAAGCTACAGAAAACTCTAGTTTTTTTATGCCATCTAGTGGCTGTTCAGTGTGGTGGCCCTACCAAAGAATTTGGTTTGGAATCTTATTCAGGGGTTTCTGTCGTTGGAGCTAGACCATTCTATCACCACATTTCCATCCTCTGCTTCCTGCCTCTACTGTTCCCCTAATAGGGCAGGTGGGGTGGGTGGGAGGACTCTACATTCCTTTGCAGATCATAGTTCTCCCTGAATTTCTCCTCAGCTGTTGGGAGAGATTTGCTTCTGAGTGATTTAGTGGACCCTTTCTTTGCTTCAGGTAAATCCTGATTCTCTGGATCCTCCTAATTAAATGTATCCATCCAACTCAGTCTGTGACTGGTTGCATGGTAGAAGAGAGCCCAGTTTCAACAGTCCTTGTTCTCTTCCAGTTCTGGCTTCTGCACATTCCTGCCTTTCTAGTTTCCTTTGCCATGTCCTTATGCTTTTCCTTCACTAAAATTGCCAGCCCTCTCTTGCCAAGTACATCGCATTCCTCCAGCAGTAGCTCTGGTTTGGTGCAGCTCGGGCTGGATGAGAACAATCAAATCAAGGTCTACCACTTCTAGATGGGCAGGAAATCTGCTTGTCAAGGAAAAGCCAAGCCACCTGCCTAACGCCAATATACGACATTATCCCTATACCCAGCAGCCTCCACGTGTTTTCTTGGGCTGCAGTCAGAGACTGATTCTTAGCTAGATTTCTCTTGGGAAATTAATTCAAGCCTTTTTGAAGATTTCCATCCCAGGAAAACGTCACAAACGAGAAAGAGAAAGAAGTGTGTGCTGAGAGAGCTGGCCGGTAGGTTGCCTTGCCATACCTAGGGAGCCAGAGAAGAAAATGCCCATCTGAAGGCCTGGTGGCCCGAGGCTCTCCCGGTCCTGGAAACAGCTTCTCGTATCTCTTGCTCGGCTTCCTCTTTCCAGGCCATTGTCACCTTCTGCACCACGGAATCCCCAGTTCAGGCTGATGGGGCTGGCAGGGTGATTGTGACTTCTCCAGCAGCAGCTGGGACTATGGAGTACAAAATCAGTCGTCTTTGCAGAGGCTGAAGCAGGTCGTGAGCATATCCAATTCCGCCGGTGGTTTCTGGATTCTGGGGGTTCATTCTTGGTCCCAGTTTCTGTCCTTTTCCTAAAGGTTGGTGTACCTGACCTACTGGTGTGCTGTCTGAAGCACTGGCACTCTATCCATGGCACTCGTGCATATTCAGCAGCGCCAGAAGCTAGAAGGAGATACTGGGTAAATAAGAGCGGGCAATGGCCAGATGTGCTCTTCCTTACAAACTTTTGGTATATCCTTTGATGAAGGTGCCAGAAGAAAGCTAAATTTCTCAACAACCTCCCCCCCCCCATTTCAACTGGACTGATGACCTCTGAAACTGGGCTGGTTTTTCAAGCAACGATCACCGTGTGTCTAATCGGGCAACATCCCCAAGTGCTGGTACTACAAGCGGCCTCGGGCCTCTCCGTCGTGGGGCTGGTGCTGCTCTGGGCAGATCTCTCCCTATGAGTGATCTGGAGCAGCTTTTCTCCTGTCCTTGCTCACAGCACAATTCAGTTCATACCAGAACTGGAAGGACTTGTTTTACGGGCCTTTATCGAAACACATATTATGGCAGAGGATTGGTGATGTGCATCCTTAACTGTATTTTTTAATTCTGATTAAATGTACTCTTTTCTACATCTTTGATGGCTTTGTTGTTTTTTTCCCTGCTGCAGTCAGGAATATTTTTCCCCAGACAGATTCTGAAATGGGCCATCTCTCACATTTACATTGCTTCATCTAGTCCCTTACATTATTTTATGAGCTTCCCTGTTCCCTAATCAAGGCAGAGGCCATAGTGGAGATTGCCAGGAGGAAAGCGTGTCTCTGTCTGGATACCCAGCAGGTCAGCTTCAACCAGCTTTTTCTGGTGGCCTTTTGTAATTGGAAATATAAATGGTGGTTGGCTTTACTGGGATTATATTCTGAGCAGAGGTCCTGTGCCATCTGCTCCATGCCTAATCCCTACGCTCCCCTTTCCTTCTCTCCTGGGGTGCTCTCTATTGGTGCACACTCATCAGTGAGCACCATTGGAATGTGTCATGGATGAAGATTAGAGGTTCCAAGATGCGGCAGGTTTTCAGGCAGGCCTATCCCCTTTTTAAAGTGTTCAGTGGCAGTTTGCCCCACTGCAGCACCAGGCAGGTGGCTGCTGAGCCTCAAGAGCACGGTTTCTGCGGAAGACCTTGTATGATTTTCCATGCCATGCTGGCAGCATGGTGACTGCACTCTGCGTCGTGGTGAATCAGTCTGTGATCAAGTGCAGAGGGAGGAGGCTGTTGCCTTCATCCTCTTGTTGTTTGGGAATGATGGAGTTAGCTGTAGATACCACAGGGCAAGGCACTCAGCACCTATCCCAATTCCCATGAAGGACTTGTACATCACGCTGAGAAGTTTGCACAAGGCCAGCACAGAGCTGCACAGCATTGTATGTCACATCTCAGCAGTACATGCAGGCTGATTGATTGGGAGGCTGTGGACTTTGAACTGCTATGCAGTCTTGAGGTCCTTGTACTGCTATGCCACCAGCTTGTTTGCCCAGCCCAGCCGTCTGCCTGGAGGGTCGCCACCGTCTCTTGGAGAAGCTTCAGGGAGCTCCTAGTGCTGTATTTTGAAATACTACAGTCTTTAGGACACCTTTGTGAGATAAACGTTGATGAGTTCGGCAGGTTGGTCTCATGCTGATTATTACTGCCATTGTGTTACCGCTTTCTTGCTTTATTCCCAGCTTGGCACAGCATGTCCCAGGAAATGTCATGGCCTTGCCCTGTCCACCCTGTGTGACTCAGCCTCAAGACAGGGAAGGACATTTCTGTTCCTTTTTCAGAAGGGCTGTGGACACAAGAGCTTTAGACACACAGTATTCTTTCAACTTTGAAGCTATCTGTGGGGGCAAGTAAAGGGGGTTGAGGAAGGAGAGCTGTCTTCTTGAAGAGTGTAGGTAATGGGAGATGATTCCTAGAACTGGAAAGGTCGTCTGGGAATTGAAGCCAGAAGTCTCAGCGAAGGGGGCACGGCATCACCATATGGGATACAAGCCACAGGGGTGCTTATAGTTACGGAACATTAACACCAAAGCATCTTCTCGGGGGCAGCTACCTTGTCATAAACAATGAAATGTGGCATCTGTGTTATACATGTATTAGTGAAATCTTGACCCATTTATTTATTTATTTTATTTATACTTATATTTATACCCCGCCTATCCCCTCCCTAACGGAGGACTCTAGGACCCATATTGCTACAACAGCAATTTCCAAGTTTAATGAAAAATATTAGTTGGGGCTTGAAGCCAGAACTTGATTCTGGGATAATTTCACGTCTTATCCCTTATATGGATTCATGATAAAGGGCCAAAAGCTCTTAAGGCCAAAATCCTGGTAAAGGGATTAGTTTAATTCACATGGGGGAACATGTTGGTTGCTCCTTACAAGCCACGGCTGCAGAAATGCATCCTTGATGTGCAGAGGTTTTAGCAAAACCCTGTGGGGATCTTTGCGCTTCCCTTCTGGTCTCTTGTGAATCACTGCCCCCACAGCTGAGTGTGGGCTTTCCAATAACTCTAGAACAAAGAAGGGCATTCTTAGCACAGCAGCATTGAAGAGATCACAGAACAAAGAGAGAAGCATGCCAAGTCGAGTACTCCTCGCTGGCCTCTTCGTTGAAGATTCTGCAGGAGGCTGGGAAAACCAGCTCCTCTGTCAGTCCGAGTTTGCCTGCTACATTTCCTACAGCCACCTCATTCTTCCAGCCAATGCCACTGCTGTTCCAAAGGTCACATTCCCGCCCGCCCCCCACGCTCTTCTTACCTGCTCCTCTGCCCTAGCATGGCAGAAAACACTTCATAGCGTTCCTGAACAAATCATCTTTTCCTGCTCTTCTTGGTGCCTCACACAAGAATCAGCTAAGATGTGAGCAGAGAGCGAAGCAGTAGTAGGAACTTGGGTGTCTTGGTCATGGCTACCCATCGGGCACTTGCTCCTGCGCTGCTGAGAGGAAGGGATCTTGGTGCACACGGGGAGTCCTCCTTCCCTACTGAGGACCCTCTTCTGAATGAGCTGCTAGAAGATTTGCCCAGCAACGATCCAACGGACTGGGCTGTTGTGTTTAGAGTAAGTATTTCACTTGCTTAGGCACAGGCCATCCAGAAGGAAAGGCTAAAACTAGGCATGAACTTGCTCCCCACTGCTAGACAATCCAGAGTAATGCCTGGGCTGAAACTCCCCCGCCAACCCCTCCCTCCTAAGATACAACTGTCTTGGCGTGCACACCAGCTGGGGAGCTGCGGGGAAATCTCAGCTGCTGTGTCTCCCCACCTGAATCTGCCCTACTAAAAACCAATCCTATTTGCCGTTTGATGGCCTCTGTAACTGGAAGTGCTAGTAAGAAACAAATGGTGGCCTACTGTCTCTCCCTGTCTGACAATTCATATTTTATTTGCTATGTTGTGGAAAGGAAAATGGCACTTTAAAAGGTCATATTAGACATTACAGCTTTTAAATAGCTGTGGTGCCTAAGAGATGTATGTATGTATGTATGTATGTATATATATATATAAATAAATGATCTGCTTAATGTCTGACATTTCATTGAATAGCTTCATCCATGTTAAAACAGGATGAGAATTGCGGGATGCACCTCCAGCACCTAGTCTGGCAAAGCTGCCTCTGCCGCCTGCATCACAGCGTCCTTTTTGTTCTTGGAGATCAGCCTACACCAAACAAAGGACTCTCGTGTTATAGAAACATAACTTTTATTGCACACTGCGCTGGCTTTTTTTTAAAATAGAAAAAAGTATTAACACAGGCAGATGCAACTGGAAGCAAATCCCATGGTTTACCAAACAGTAAAACAACATGCAGTGCCCCAAAGGGGCCTTTTCAAAGTCAAGAGGTTGCGTGACGAGGGGAGAGAGTGCGGATTTCAGCGCCCTCTTCCGCAACGCCGAAAACAGAGCAAGGGTTCTTCCATAAAAGAGATTCCTGCAAATGCTTTGAGCCCTCAGTGATTTCCCCCCAGTTCTGGAGAAGAGAAAAATAGTTTCATTTATACAAAAAAGAAAAATCCATTCTGTACAAGAGCTCCACTTATTCCAGTATAAATAACTTGGGGAAAGAGCCACACCTCAGCTGTCCTTTCTGCCCATCGCTACACCAGCGTATAGGACTTTGAGTAGGCACCGGTTCCCTGCTTCTGCGGCCTCCCTACACCAGACGTGCTCATTTCCAGTAGGGAGTCTTTGGACCCCCCAATCTTGCTGTGCGTAAGCAAGCGTGGCTCAGCAGGAGGACCTGGGCTCTGTTCAGGAGCTGGGGCAGGAGCAGCCGGAGGGGCACCGCTGGCCGAGCCTGGCATGGCAAGAGTTCTCTGAGGTAAGGTGGTGGCCACACTTGCATGGGGCGCAGCTGAGGCTTTGCTGCTGGCATCTAGTGTCAAGTGTCTGGCTTGCGTGTGATACGCCCGAGCCAGATTTCGTATGGAGGCCTCCCGGGGTGGCACTACAGGACAAGGGTCTTGAAGGTCTGGCTTGCGGAAGAACGTTTCAGATTTCATATACAAAGGCAGGTTGCAGTATTCACCTGTAGAAGGCAAAAAGAAGATGAGCACAGGTGCTGAAGGCAGGCCCAGGAATAGCCACAAGGTTATTCAAGGTTATAACCCGTCCCACCCGGTCCTGCAGAGAGGGCACGCTACGAGCCCCGTCTGTAAGAGAGTTCCATCTGACGGGGTCCAGGAGGCGTGCCTTCTCTGCAGTAGCCCCCGCCCTTTGGAATATTCCTCCCCCTGAAATAAGATCAGCCCCCTCTCTCCTGGACTTTAGGAAAAATCTAAAGACCTGGTTTTGCCCTCATGCTTGGGGAGGGGAGGGGAATAGCCAGTCTTGGGGTTGGCTGGTCGCTTAGATCTATTTTGACCAACCTTCCGACCATGGGATAGTAAGAACTACCATTACTAGGATCAAATTGTACTAGATATTTTATTGAACTTTTGTATTATTTATGTTTTTATTTATTTTAAACTTGTGCTGTGAACCACCCAGGGTCCCTCCTTGTGGGGGAGATGGGCGGGATATAAATATGATAGATAGATAGATAGATAGATAGATGATAGATAGATAGATAGATAGATAGATTTAGATAGATAGATAGATATAGATAGATGATAGATAGATAGATAGATAGATAGATAGATAGATAGATGATAGATAGATAAAAATTCAGTTACAAATGGGGGACAAAAGGACCCCCCAAAACAAGCAAATCCTCCAGGGGAAAGGCAAAGCAGTTGTAGCCTCAAGATCCAGCCCGCTCCGTAACTGGCAAGCGCCAGCGTTCCCTCTCCTCATCCCCTTGATGCGCCGGCGCTCCACTTGAGCAAGCGTCCTCATCCCTGATTTATAAACCTCTCAGACCAGCTCTAGCCACATAACCTGAAAGTTGTGTAGCTGTTTCCTGCACAGAGAACACCCCATTTCCCTATCCAATTTCATTCCGACAGGTTATGGGAAGACTGCCTCGAGGCGCCTCATGAAGAGCTGCACTCCATTGCATCGGCTGTGCTCTTCATTTGGGGCACCAAAAGGCAGCAGCTGCATCATAGCTCACTTTTATTTGCTCGGTGAGGGATAGGCACCGCCACACCCTTGCCACGGTCGCTGTCCTGTGGTTTAGGAGGAGAAGCTGTGAAGCGGCAGATCCCTGGCTCGGAGGGCGTGCTCATGGAAGTCATGCTGTCGGCATTCTCATTGGTGCCAGTGGTCATCTGGTCAGAGGAGCTGTCAGAAATGAAGCACTCTGTGATTTCAAACTTGGCATGCTGCAGCTGCTCCTCCAACTTGGCATGTTCATAGGCCCGTGCCAGTTCCTCATAAGTAGACGAGGCACTCTCTGTGGACACCATACTGTTCCGGCCTTTGTCTGTGGAAACAGAGAGGGACACAACACAAAACCTGTCAGGACAACCACAAGGCCAGTTGATGACACTCCAACTCTCCTTTGTTAAGCAGCTGGGAATGCACGAAACCAACTCCTGTACTTCCTGACCCTGGAGTCAGAGGAGATGTGGCTGAGGTGTTATCTCAATGCCTGGAGTCTTTGGAGATCTGGGCAGGAACAGACAGACTCAAGATCAATCCTGATAAGACAGGAGTGGATGTGAGATTGGAAATCAGTGTTATCCCATCTTTAGTTCTGGACAGGGTCATGCTCCCTAAGCCTGAAATGGTTCAGAAATAGGGGGTCCTCTTGGATTTGCAACATCTGCTGAAGGAGCAGGAGGCAGCTGTGGCTGGGAGAGTTTGTGCACAACTCCATCTTGTATGTCAGTTACAATTCCTGGATTAGGAGTATCTATTCACAGCTACTTGTTCCTTCATCACCTCTTGCAATGCAATTAACTCCTGCAGTGTGCTCTCCCAGAAGCTTCTATCTACTCACTAAGCTCCAGCAGGAAGGACACCCTTTCAACCCCACAATAAGGTACCATGAAGGATGCCTTTTCCATTGCTGCCCCTCTCCTGGTGCTCCATCTGAGTTCAGATCAGCAACAATGCTGCTGGTTTTCAGAAGAGCTATTTAGACCTGGCTGTTTTGGAAAATCTTTGGGGAATAGTAGACTGACTGCTACTGGGAGTGCCGTTCCTTGGTGTGATGATGCATAGAAGGTGGTGGTAGCTATTAGTAGAAGTAGCCTGGTTTATGTTGTAATTTTTGTTATTGTTTTTAATTCAATGTACTATTTTGTAGAACCATTAATAGTCTAGTTTGGCTGTATGCATATAAATTGTAATAAATAAATAAACCCCCTGCAAGGTATGGGCAAAGAGGGGTGTGCTTCAATGTTTCACCCTGAAAGTTCTGGGGTGGCGTGGCAAAACAAACTGCAGCTGTATTTGGAAGTCATGCGCTATGTGGCTGTGACCCAACTCACCTGTATCCTGGGACAGGCTGGCACTGAAACTGTCACTTTCAGTCACTGTAATGCCATGCTGGGAGCCAACGGTTCTCCAGTCAGAGGCAAGGGTCCGTGCTGGCGTGGAAGCCTGGCACTTGGTGAGAGTCCATTGGCTAGAGTATCTGTTCCGGGTGCTATGGGTAGATTTCACACTTTTCCTTGAAACGGGATCTGCAAAAGAAGATGGCTGCTGTCTCTGTGTTTTGGAAGGAGAAATGAGAACTGTGTAGGTGGGGCCCTATGAGATTGTGCTGAAGTCTGCCTCCTGCAGTTGCTGTAGTTTCTCGCCAACAGCTTACTGGTTTCCATCAAACCGAGGAGTCGGTGATGCCTTGTATTTATAATGATTTTTGTATCTGCAGACCATTCTTTATATGTATGTATGTATGTATGTATGTATGTATGTAATCTTAATGGGATGTGTACAACATTCCATGCCCTGAACATGTCATGCACGACGTATGAGATGGACCATGACATGGACCATGCCCTGGTCAAAACGTGTCTCGCCAGGCACGGACTTAGAAGACCCATGCTCTGGCCAGAGGCACTGCAGAGGGGGAGAAAGCAGGGATGCCACGAAGCCATTGGCAACAGAGCTGTGCCAAGACAAGGTACAGGAAGGTGCTGAGCTGGGGGGGAGGGGGAGATGAACCAGTCAGGCCATGGGACGGTTGGGGGGAGGGACGGGGGCTGGCTGGCTGTGGCACCTGTGGGTTTAAGCAAGGCACGTGGGAGGCAAAGCAGGCGCTGGCACGCAGGGAGAGGAGGCCCAGGCGCACCAGTCTTGTCCTGCTCCTCCGTAAGACCCCTGTAGATTTTTCTTGGGCAAGACCTGAAATCACTAAAAGCGGGCCACAAACAGCCTGGCCACATGATAAATCGCAATGTGTTTATTCTGCAGATAAAAGGCATCTTCCAGTTAAATGGTCAAGTTCTCAGGACCTCACTGTTCCAGCACCGTCAGCGTAGGTTCACAGAGCCACTTGATTCAAAGCCTCTTTTATCTGAGCTGGTTACTGTGAGAAATGCAACCTTAGCAAGATAGAGATAATTTGGCTGCAAGAGGGGGCCAGTGCAGTCCCCCAGAGAGCACCTCCTTTTCTCAAGGTCCAGTGACCTGTCTGCTATCAGAGGCGTTCGATGTAAAGCTTCTCTGCTTGGGCGAAGGCCTCTGACCTCTCTCCTGTGGGGTCCAGAATTGGGTATCAGCCGAGGATGGCCTGTGGTGCTTACTGGTGCCAGGACGGATGTCAGACATATCGATCAAGGGCCCCGTGTTCTGGATCAGTGCTGGATGGTGTAGAGAAACGCCTGTGCAGAAGCTCTGTGGGTTGACAGTCTGGTTGAATTCTGGGTCAGAGACGGGCACTGTTGCTTTATCATCTCCTATGGGAAACAAGTTTGGAGAATGACATCCCGTCCTGGGGCTGCTAGGAAGCCCCCCGTGCCTCTACCTTGCCTCTCCTGCAAGAGAAGTCCACAGAGTGGGGCGGTGTAACTTTTCTGCTCTCGCCAACTTATCGGGGGAGGGGTAGGAAGGCCAGCACCCACACTTGGCCACAGAGACCTCACCCAAAACGCCTGCCGGGAGTCCCAAAACACAGTTCACCCTGCCGGGGCTGGGAAGGGGCAGAGGACTGTAGCCACACGTGCGAGAAGGAGCGACGCATCCACAGACCGGGGAAAGTAACTGGACGAGGGCCAAATGCAAGCGAGCGAGCGCGGAGGACAGCGTGTCGGTGCCCCCAGCGCCGCTGGCCTGAGTCCCAGACCAGGACAGGCCTGTGAACGGGGACGTCAGGCGAGGAGCAAGCGCTGGGAAGCCGCTCACCAATTTGCTTGATCCCCTCCTTGTCCTCAATGAGCAGCTGAACCCGGGGGATGTCAATGTGCAGCCGAGGGCCTTGTGGGGGGCCCTTCACCGGCGTGTCAAAACTACGGTTATTCTTACTGTGAAGGAGAAGAACAAGAACATTTGGGGCTCAGGTGTCCACCCTAAATTAAAATGCTAAACCAGCAAGACTTGAATGCTGTTGCGTTACCCACCTGATGAGCATTTCAGCCAAACTCTTGGCGTCTGCAAGGGAAAGAGCAGAGATGCCTGAATGGAGTCGGGCCTGTCAGCAGAAGCAATCCTCTGCCCCGGCTCCTCTGTGGAGCTTGAATCAGGGCCGGGAGGTCAGCGCGGGCACTCTGACCGGGGGGCGCCCTCTCTGAGATGCTAAGGCTGAACAAGAGAGACTCCAGGAAGAGTCTCCTCCGTGCCCGGAGCCCATGGAGCACCCCGGAACGCATGCCCCACCGCAGCTCTCAGGACGGCGCTCTCCTGCTGCAGTGTCTCTCTTCCCACCCACCGCCCCCATCTGGGCAGGCAATAGCAGGGTCCCAATCCAAACCTTACTCTATCGGGGAAAACGGGTGATTACTGCTCAGTCTCTTCTGGCATGGGGATTTCAGTCCTGGTTGCTGGAAAGGGATTCCCAAGAACCAAACATTCACCTCGCAAACGTTTCAGACGCTTTTCCTTCCGCTTCTTTCGAACAACAAAGAGCAACGCGACGCCGAGTGTGGCCAAGATGACAGGGCAAGCGATGGTGAAAAGTTTCCTGACATCGTCTCCTTCCCCTTGAGCCGATTTAATGGGTGGAATGGTACCTGTGCAGAATAAGCGTCAAAGCATGATCTGTGCTCCTCCTGAACGAGCCTGACCCATGGCAGCAGGGGCTTCCAACCTCCCATGCCCGATCCACACTCACTGCCATCGTAGTCCAGGGTGGCGAACTGCAGGGTCTCGTTGCCGCAGCCAGCACTGTTGCATGCTTTCATGCGCAGCTCGTACCAGGTGGCTTCATGCAGGTCTGTCAGAAATACTTCACTCGAATAATTGGCCCGCAGGCTCTGCCAAACCCATGTGTTTTTGGGCCGGTACTCCAGGACGATTGCCACAATGGGGCAGCCCCCATTGTTCCAGCCTTGCAGACTTAGTCTGGCATGTGTGGAGTTGATATGGGTGAACAGATGTTGGTCCTTGTTGAAAGATGGTTCTACGACGAGAAGGAGGAAGGTCAGCTTGGGTAGAATATAGCAGTTTGCCAGGTTCTGTAAAGTGGCACCAAGGGTGCCACTTCATGACTAATGCTCCCTCTAAGATGTCCGTGTGTGTGCGCGCACATGACTCCTAAACTCGCCCACCAGTAAAAAGTAGAGCACACAGAAAATTAAGTTTCATCACCACCACCATCATCATTTTAGGCACCATAAAGCGGGCTCGCCAGGAGCTCTGCACGCGCTCAGTGCCTCGGCTTAACTGCAGCAGACGGGTCCTTGGCGCCACCGCAACTGAGCAGGAGCTCCGGGGACCCTTTTGCCAGGCTGTCCCTTCCCAGCCTCGCAGTTGGATTGAAATTTACATTATGTTATAATCTTAAAGAGAATTTTTATAAAACGATGTATCGCTGGTATATGTCACCAGAAAAATTGTCTAGAATGTATAAAGGTACTTTGAATTTATGTTGGAAATGTGAACAAGAGGGGACATTTTATCATGCTTGGTGGACGTGTAAAAAAGCTAAAAAATTTTGGACTCAATTACATATACTAATTCAGAAGATCTTAAAGATTAATATACAGGTGTTTCTTTTGGGATTGATCAGTTGGAAAAAAGTCACAGAACTTTGTTTTTATATATGATAACTGTAGCGAGACTATTATATGCACAAAGGTGGAAAGATTTGACATTACCCACAATGGAGGAATGGATGGTGAAGATGATGGAACTTGCTGAGATGTCCAAATTGACATCTTTAATCAGAGAAAAGACATTAAGTTTAACACTGACTGGAAACCCCTTGTAGACTTTTTGTGTGAAATAAAAAAATGAACTTTTGATATATGGTTTTGATGATTAGAAAAAAAAATAATTATAGAAAAAATGAAAGTTATGCTGTAACCATAGAGTAAGAGGTTAATTTACACTTATAACTGCTGTAAAAGAAAATTAGAGGTTACTTCTTTATATTTTCTTTCTTTTTTTTCCTGTGCTTTTGGCTCTGTCTTTTCTTCCCTTCTTTTCTTTATTCTAAATATTAGTTTCTGTTAGTTTTTATCTTTCTTGTTTAAAATCCTAATAAAGTTATTTTAAAAAAAAGGAATTAGAGGGAGCGTTGTTCGTGACCCTTAGGCCTTCTTAGCCCAAGGAGATCCACAGTGGCTTTGATCCTAAACGGTCAGACTAAGGCCAGCACCAGGCTTGCAACCAACGTGATGTGTGTAATATTTCACGTGGCGCATTCCTTCAATTGGCAAACCTTTGGAAACATGGTGGCTGCCTGCAAACCGTTACAACAAACCTGTCTGTCTCGTTTAAAATAAGGAGGCCAGGCGGGAACAGGCCAAGGGCCTCTCTGCCACCGCAGGCTGTTCCTCCCTTCAAAAAAGGAGGATTCAGATTCGCTTCAGCACAAGAGAAAGGCAGAAGGGATGGCGACCACAGCCATGTTTTTATTCAGCACTTGGTAAAACGCGTAATGGTGCAGGACCCACAATTTCCCTCTCGGAAGCTTTTCCTCCTAATGAACTCAGCCTCTCCAGCTCTAAAAAAGCATATTGGTCATCATCCGGACAAACTCCCCCTCCCCGTCCGCAGGGGGTGGCTGCAGGCCCCCTTCCAGCCATGCCCTGCTGGCGCTGCCACCACGGCCTGCCTCCCGCGCCCCAGTCACCTCTGCCGTGGGTCTTGGCCTCAATGATCTCGCTGATGCGGCCAGCTCCCACACTGTTCTTGGCGGCCAGCTTCACCTTGTACCAGGTCCCACATTTCAGGCTCCCCAGCTTGAAGGAACGCTCTGTGGAAGCAATTAACACGTCCTTCCACTCCTCACTATTATCCACTGAGTACTGGAGCACAAAGCCTGCAGGGGTGCAGCAAAGGCATCTGTGGGCATGTGGCCAGTAGGAGAAGAGGCGTCCACCCAGCAGGTAAGTGGGGGAGCCGCCCACGGTTCATGCAAGCAGCAATGTCCACAGCCCAGGTTTGCGTCTCCCCCCCCCCCCACGCCCCAGGAGCGCCAGGACAACCTGGTGTCTCCTCCAAAGAAACAAACGGCAAACCTTCCGTTGGATGCCCATTCTCCTAAAACAGCCATCTCCCATTTGGCAAAAGGCAAATTCAGAGCTTGATAAGCAAAGTGAATCGGAATAACAAAATGCCTCATCAAACAAGAAGGTGCAACACTGCCTCAGGGCCCATCTGTGCATGCTATGAAGGAAGGGTGTGAGCTCCTGCACGTGTGTGCTTGTGCCAGAGAGAGAGGGAGAGATTCATCCAGGCATTTGGGGATCTGATCCCACCTATTCACCCATGAAGCCCCAGCCTCGAAGGAGGAAACAGCCTCACGGGCTCCTACCCGTGGTGCTCCTCTGTCCCCGCCATCTCCTCCTCCTCCTCCTCCTCCTGCTGCCCCTAGCTAAACAGCGAAGCCATGGAGGCAGGGGGTTCCACACCCATCCGCTGCACTGCAGCACTGCTGGCTGTATCTGGCTGTTTTCAATTAAAAAGAAACACATCAAGCCACCCGAGCAAATGCTGCTGGCTAGGGAGACTGCCTTGTAATTATTTCCATGTGTTTAATTAATTGCAGTGTGAAGACTCCATTCCCTCCTTGTTCTGGGACCGCCATTGTTTCCCTGAGGGCAATCGAAGGGGGCGAACAAGGCATCGGCACACAGCTTCACTCAAGGAGTCCGACAGGGAAAGCCATGTTGAAGTCTCCACACAGATTCCTGGGCGATCTTGCACCGGCTACTCCCTTTCAACCCTACCGACCTCAAGGGTCTGTTGTGAAATTGAAATGGAGGATAGGATCTTCCTCCCCCTCATCCCTAAACAAGCTGGTCAGGGAGGCACAACAAGGCGCCTAAGCCCAAGTAAGAGGGAACAGCCTGCCCTTCTGCGACCTCCTTAAATAGGCCACGTTCAGAGCTGCTCAGAGCTCTTCCCATCCACCTGTTTTCTCTCTCTCTCTCTCTCTCTCTCTCTCTCTCTCTCACACACACACACACACACACACCCCTCAAATGAAGCTCTTTCTTTCACAGAAGTCTTTCACAGAGCCAAGGAAGCATCTGGTGCTCCTCAAAAGAATGCCTGCACCCAATGCCAGCCTCCCTGGGTAAACCTTTGCCCGCAGCAACATCAGGGAGCTGCGCCCAGAGGACTACCAGCAAAATCTCACAGAAGGCCCAGTCCTTCAGAAATGGGAGACAGAGTTGGGGAGACATTCGGGGACAGCCATGCCCCCTCCATCTGCCCACCAAGCGCAGCGTCCCTCCCCTTCAGCTTGCCTCGGATGGAGCTGCCACCGTTGTCACCGGGGATCCAGGCCAAGGTGATAGATGAAGCCGAAGTCTTGGACACCATCAGCCGGGGCTGGTCTGGCGGGACTGAAAAGACAGGCCATTCAGCCAGCTTCCTTCTGGCCCAGCTCCTCCACATTCAGCTCCGGGAGCCTCCAAAGCTGGGCACTCCAGGGGCAGGGAAGGGAGGAAGTCAAGTTAACCAGTAATTTGGGCTACAAGCTGTCCAGCTTCCCTGTCCTCAAGACAAAGCCAAGGATGGGGAAGAGGAGAGCTCCTTCTGGTAGCTCACCTTGCACCAGCAAGTTGACAATGATAGTGTCGAATCCCCAGGTGTTTGTTGCAGTGCAAGTGTAATAGCCAGAGTCCTCTGCTTTCACAGAGCGCAGGATCAGGGTGCCGTTGGGCTGGATCTGGCGATGACCATCCAAAATGACTGGAATAGCTGAATCGTCACTGCAAAAGAAGACACCACTGTGAGAAAGGCCGGGGCTGGGCAGAGATCCCCCAGCAGCCACCCCCTTGGTAAAACTATACCTGTCCTTGGTCCATTTCACAGCTGGGAGGGGCTCCCCCACTGAACTGCATGGCAGCCGCACGTCTTTCATCCATGGCGTGGTGACTGTGCCACCGAATGAGATGATCTTGGCTGGAGCTGGAATTGGAACCGGGGGAGGGGTGGCGTGGTGGGAGGCGTGTCCGCTTGGCCCACGGCAGCCCACGGCCCAACTCCGAGAGCCCCCCATTCCTCGGCCAAACCTTTTCCAGCAGGCTCAATGGTGACTTTCTCGCTCAGGTTGCCGCGCCCTGCCGAGGTGACGGCCGCAACCCAGAGCAGGTACTGCTGCCCGCGGTTCAGGTGTGCAATGCGGTAGAACAGCTGCTCGGGGCTTGTTTCATACTCGCTGGGAGCCTGAAGAGGAACAGAAGCAGAGCAGCCCTGCCGCTGGATCAGGCCCGGGGCTGGCTTCCTGCCTGCCCAACGGAGGCCGCTCAGGAGCCCATGCACCCCGGCAGCTGCCACCCAGAGGCCCCTGATCCTGGAGGCGGGTCAGTCACCCTAACCAGCAGCCACAGCGAGCCACTGCCGGTTCATCCATCCCAGCTTCAGGGCTCCAGTTGATGGGCAGCGCCACCTCCTTTGCTGTCTGTCCGAAAGCTCCACCACCACCACCACCCCGCTTCCCTGAAACGCCACTGGTTTCCGGTCTCAGGAAAAAGGCTTTTCCCTAACCGCTTTCCTAAAGTTCTGCAAGATCTCTTACATTTTTGCAGATACATTATTCTTCCTACAATGAACCGAATTTATTATTCACTCTACATTTCTTCAAGCCAGGCAGATATTTTTGGAGTTCTTCACTGCCTATTTTTGTTTTAAGCAGGAAAAAAAAGTGGCTACCTCACTTCTCACCTCTAACTTGGGCTCTTTTATGAATGGGTTAAATAGCCCCAACCGCTGCGGTTTCCAAGAAGCTAGAGCAGAGTCTTAAAGGGGGAAACGTCTCAGGCCACAGCTCCGATGCTGGGCCAGGAGGCCTCACCCTGTCTGCTGGACCATCAGAGCCCAAGGCTTGCGTTATGGGCTGGGAGCTTGATGGGAGGGTGCCTATTTATGTGCCTGCTACCCTATTCCAGCTCGCAGCATGCTCTGCTTCTGGCCCCTGTAAGATGGATCTGGGGCAGACAGAAAATTCCCCCACAAGAGAGGGTTCAGGCTGCTGTGACCTGCACGGATTGCTGGCTTGACAGCGCACCCAAGTTGCCTGGCTGTGGCCCAAGGCAGAACCACATGGCGCCAGGCAGGCAGGCAGGCAGGCCAGGCCCCTCCAGTCCTCAGCATCTGGGCCTCTCCCTTGGGTCAGGAGGCAGGGACACTCTTCCAGGCACGCTTGACTCCCCCCTCCCCGCTCCCAGGCCCCTCCGGTGCAACCAGCCCCTCCACTCGGGGAAGCCTTGCACTTCCAGACTCAAGGCTGCAAAGGTTTCCCAGAACTGCCACCAGTGGGCACAGGCAGCTGCCATGGAAGGTCCATCCAGGCCAATGCCAAGCCTGGCTGGCAGACAAATGCCTCACCTCTGTGGCTTTGGCTTGGCATACTTGGAACATGGATTGGTGGACCCACAGGCAGTACACTTAAATCTAACCAGTGTTTAAATATGCAAGCATAAATATTACATTGCATACATAATTTTAAGCCAAATGGCAGCCTTGACAAGATGCCAAGGAAACAATATCAGATCCCAGCAGCTTCACCAGTTGCTTTGATGAAAAGATTACGTTGCCCTGGAAACGAAGGGCTCAGATGTTAAAATGAACTGCAGAAAGAGATTTTGATAAGCAAATCCTGTCCCCGCCCTCCTTCCCAACCTAACAGACCCCAAATTTTCCCAGGAAGCTTTGGCAGCCAACTAAGATCTCCAGTAGGCGGAATCCATTTAAGTGTTGCTGCTGCCGCTGGTGCGACTAAGCTAGACGGAACAAAGGCGTCCAGGTTCGGCATGGACCAGAAGTTACCCCCACAGCAACAGGCCAAAGGAGCAGCAGCCTGTTCTGTAGAAAATGCTTCTATTGTATTTTATTTATTTATTTATTACAAGATGGCTCACAGTCTCCTAAAAACTATGAAATGAGGAAACGCAAGAATTGTAAAATCATCGTGTCTCGGCCGTCATACTGTAATAAATCAGGCTTGAAACCAGGCATTCCTGGACAACAGCTGCCTCGAAGGCTCTACCAGAGAAGACCATCACAGCCCTTCTAGGGGTCATTAGGGAGCATCCTAACCTCAGATGGAAAGCTGTTTCAGAGTGAAGCTGTTGCAACTCAAAGGCCTAGCCCTATCGCCTAATGCTTCGGAACTACATCCCTAACATCTGGGGGGGGGGGGGGCTGCAGCATGCCCTCTTGGCCTGCTGGCACTGGGAGATGGCACGTGGAGCAGGCAGTCTTGAATGCAACCTGGACCTGAGCCATAAAGGGCTTTGCAGGTAATCACCAGCACCCTGAATTGGCCCAGAGACAAACTGACAACTGGGACAGCTTTCACAACATCTTCAAGTTAGCCTTCATGCTGAAGCAATTACAGTACTCCAAATGCCCGACGATAATGGCATGAGTCACTGTCGACAAAGCCCTCTCGCTCCAAAGGAGGCCACAACTGGCACCTCAGCTGAAGCTGGGCCAAGGCTCTCCTCCACAGTCTCCATCTGCTAACTCAGGAGCTGCAGATCTAGGAGACACCTCAGACTGTGCACTTGCTCCTTCCAGGGGGATGCAGCTCTGTTTAGAGCAAGGGATGGAACCTAGAGCCAGAGAACGCCATCTCTCTACCATCTGTTTCACCTCTCAGAGCCTCCAGGCATGGGGTCAGGATGCCACT
Source organism: Charina bottae (assembly GCA_023362775.1). Classification (NCBI taxonomy): domain Eukaryota; kingdom Metazoa; phylum Chordata; class Lepidosauria; order Squamata; family Charinaidae; genus Charina; species Charina bottae. Next base: position 87,198 of record JALMGJ010000066.1, read on the forward strand.
GCATCTCCGGCTCAGCTGGAGAGTGGAAATAGGTAGCTGATGAGCTGCTCCCACCAGTTGCATGTAGGTGTTATAAAAAATGGATGAGAGGCTCTCCACCTTGGGGTGGCTCCTTCCCACCACCCAAACCTGGAGCTACCAGCTCAGGAAAGAGCAGAGGCACTGCCAAAGAGTATCACTAATTTCCAGAAGGTTACCATGACAAATGGTATTGGATGCTGCTGAGAAATCCAGAACGACCACCCTTCCTCCTGGTCCCGCCACAGGTCATCCACAGAAGTAACCAGTGCAATTTCTGTCCCATGTCCAGGCCTGAGCACAATCTAGATAATCCACTTCACCCCAGGGCCCCACCACCTTCTCTACAATCTCCCCAAAGAATGGAAAGTTTGAGATGGAAACGGGTGTTCAGACTGGCAATACCATTCCCTCTTTCAAAGAGGCGTTTGCGTTTCTCCAGTCCAGCTCCTCATATCCTCCCTGGCAACTCTGAAAAGCCAGGAGGGACAAGGAGCAGCCTACACGTGGCAGAGCTCAGAAAACCCTGTCGACCTCCTTGGAGTTCATAGTTCAAATGAAGAACCCCACACAATTTTGCAAGGCACTGACCTTTGCGTCTCATTGGACTTTGCCCAGCTGTCATCTATCTCCAAGCAATATGAGTGATTTCATCTGCAAAGTGACTAGCCAAACAAGTCACGGTGGCTTGAAAGTACTTCTTCCAACCCAGCACAGCTGGGATAACCTTAACCAATTCTACTGGTGCATTAAGGGCACGGAAGTAGCCATGCTTCAGTTAAACTTGTCAAACTGCCTTCCAAATCACTGGGAAATTCCAAAGCATGCTTGAAAATCAGGAAGACCCATAAAGGCCTAAGGCAGACCATCCTAACTGACCCCACCCCCTGCAGCTGCCAAAGTAGGCAGCGTGTATGAGCAGCCCAGGCAAACGGGGAGCCACCATCCTACGGTGGAGGAAGGGAGGCACCTTCCTGCAGATCAGCACCCCTGCCGCAGCCCATCCTGTGACAGAGAGCGCCGAGTGAAAACGGCCCAGCCTCCCAATGGGGCCTCTGCCTCCAGCTCCCTAGAAAAGGCTGGGCCATCTTAGGGAACTGGATGGCCTGCCCTGGCAGTGACCGTCTGACCTCTATCTGTGATTGGCCAGGCAAAGCAGCTGGAGCTAGGAGGATACTCTTGCCAGGGGGCCCTCGCCTCGCTGGCCCCCCTGCTCAGACTGACCCGAGGGGATGGATTGCCTCCATCACGGCAGCAGAGAAGCAAATTTGGGGAACTGCCTGCTGCAGAAGGTGAAGTAAGTGCTTGATTATTTGTTTGTTATGTATTTATTTATTTTCTATCCCACCTTTATTACTTTTATAAATAACTCAAGGCGGCTAACATACCTAATACTCCTTCCTCCTCCTCTTTTCCCCACAACAACCACCCTGTGAGGTGAGTTGGGCTGAGAGAGAGTGACTGGCCCAAGGTCACCCAGCCGGCTTTCGTGCCTGAGGCGGGACTAGAACTCTCAGTCTCCTGGTTTGCCATTGGCTCCTTCCTAGGGCTGAGAGACAGGGACTGGCCCAAGGTCACCCAGCCGGCTTTCGTGCCTAAGGTGGGACTAGAACTCTCAGTCTCCTGGTTTGCCGTTGGCTCCTTCCTAGGGCTGAGAGAGAGGGACTGGCCCAAGGTCACCCAGCCGGCTTTCGTGCCTGAGGCGGGACTAGAACTCTCAGTCTCCTGGTTTGCCGTTGGCTCCTTCCTAGGGCTGAGAGAGAGTGACTGGCCTAAGGTCACCCAGCCGGCTTTCGTGCCTAAGGCAGGACTAGAACTCTCAGTCTCCTGGTTTGCCATTGGTTCCTTCCTAGGGCTGAGAGACAGGGACTGGCCCAAGGTCGCCCAGCCGGTTTTCATGCCTAAGAGAGTGGATTGTTCTGATAAAGTACGTTTTAACTCATGAATGCTGTTTATCTTTGACTTTTACTGGTGTGTTTTTAAATGTTTTATGTTTTAAATATAGATTTGTGCATTATTGGAGTTAGCCACAAGACAGGATTTAAGATGAATTAGTAAATTAATGATGGCCATTTAACTCAACAAGATAAACTTGTCAGCCTGTAAGTTATGGGATGTGGTGAAAGGGAAAGCGTGGCCGGGGGTGGGGGGGAGAGAAAGGAAAAACACTATGGGACAGAGGTCTGCCCCACTCTAATATTTTTCTTTCCCACCCCATCCTGGTTTCCAGGGTTGACTGAGATGGTCCACCAAACTGACCCGGGGCTGAGGAGCCCTGGAGCCCAGCTGCCTGAGGCCACTCCCTTCAGGGGACGGACAGTGCTTGCAACCCCCTTGTCCCCACTCCCCCAACGTCCCCACGCGGCTGCTCACCGGCTGGCCAGAGCCTGGGCTGGAGCAGAAAATGGTGTACTTCCGGATCACCCCATTGGGTTTCGAGGGCGGCAGCCAGGACACCACAACGCTGCTGGCGGAGGAAGGCACTGCTTTGATCCCAGCAGGAGGACCAGGAACTGGAAGAGGAAACAAGCGGGGGGGGGGGGTTGATTCTCAAGGCACATGATTCCCTGCCTCCTTCTGACCTGGGGCTCTCTACGCCGGCTGCACAGGAGGGAGGGAGGAAGCACAACTACTTCCACTGCCCTGCCGGGGGGGGGGGGGGGGGGAGCGGTGCTTTGCTTTTGCCCCAGTTGTGCCAGCCACCAAAGACCTCACTGGCAGGACCACCAACCTCTCCCTTTAGAGCAGCTGCTGCCACGAGAGGGAACATCCGGGCAGCCTGCTCCCAGCCCATGCAGACAATGCGAGACTGAGGCAAGCCGAGCAAAGGTTTAAGAAAATGGGGCTCCCGCAGAGAGCTCTTGTGCCACGCCCGGAAGGCTGCTGGAAGGGATCAGCAGAAAGCTGGCCAGCCAACACCTGGGGACGCTGCCATCGCTCATCCTCCCAGTCGAGGGCTGTTACTGAAGAGGGAGCAATACGCCACGGAACAGCACCACCCGACAGGCAAGGGGCTGGCCTCACACAGACACACAGAAAGGCCTTTCTCTTCCCCAGATCCTCCCTCTCTGTGCACCCAACCCACGGTCAAAGTCCCCTGCCCGGCCGGGGCTCAGGCAAGCAGGCAAGGACGAGACTTGGCCAAGGGAGGGGGGACCCCAGGACACGGGGGTCCCAGCCAGGGCAGGAAGAGCTGCCGCTTGGAAAAGAAGGGCCCAGGCGCCTGCGGGAGGAAGTGGAAACCTTCCCGCCCGTCAGCAGTGCCTTTCAGAGGGTGACCAGGACTTCTCCTTGCTGCAGTTGCTTCTGCCAAGGAACAGGGCAGACCCGCAGACCTCCCCACCTCTGGGGATGGCCCCCACACTCATTCGCCCCACGGCCTGGGAGCCACCCTCCTGTTCCCCAGCGGGACCCTCTGCATACCTTGGGCAGCTGGGCCAGAACCTGCCAGTCCTTTGGACGGCACCTGAAGGGAGGCCCCAAGGTCTACCCAGGCAGCTCTGGAAAGACCCACCCAGGGCTGCGATGGCCGTGCGGGGCGGGAGTTCGTTTCTGGACCAGCCTCTGCCCCTGCCTCAGCTCCTTCTTCGCAGCCCTCAAAGCCTCTGGCATTTTGAGGTGGGAAGCAAAGGAAGACTAGCTCAAGCCCTAAAACTGGCATTTGTTTGTTGGACTGATACCACACCTTTCCTTCAGGACCTCAAGGAGGCATTCCTGGTGCACCGCCTCCCATTTTTCTGCACAAGGGCAACCTTGAGAGGTGGAGAGTAAGTGGTCCAGTCACACAGAGAGCCTCCAGGGCCAAGGGCCCCAGGGCCACTAAGCACCCAGCCCGCCATTCAAATCATGCGGTGGCTGGAAGGAAACCCCGGTTCCTCCTGGCTGTGCTTCGCCGCCCTCTACGTTTCCCCTCCCCTGAAGTGGGGGGCTGGAGAACAGCTCAGATCCAGCGCCCCTTTCCTGACCTGGGTGGGCCAAAAGGCGGGCGACCTGCAGGTCATGGATACAAGTGAGCCCTTGGCTGGCCAAACCCAACAGGGCGTGGGAAGAGCACCTTGCTCAACCTTCCCGTGCTTGCAAGGGTGCTTGTGATACGTCTCACCCCCATGTTGGTGCAAATGGAAGGAGGCCTCTTCCACCTGGGAAACTCCACGTCAGGGGAGGAAGGCGCCATGTGCTCCAGAGGGTCTTTTCAGGACCTGACATGCTCCCCTTAAAGCTGCTCCTTATGGATTCTGTTTCCCTTCCAAGCCTTGCGACCACTCGGCTTCTCTAGCGCCCCCTGACCCTCTCCTGCTCTCCAAGACACGCCGTCTTCTCCCGCAAGGGAGGTCAGGGCTCCAGGCCCAGGGTCACAGCAGGAGCAGGCCGGTCCCCACCCACTCACTCCAGAGGGTCAGGCTGCCCCTGGGATGTGGCAGAAGAGGCCGCAGAACTGAGGTAAGTGGGGTGGAAAGCTGTCCCCCGATCAAAAGAGCGAGGGAGGAAAAAGGGAAGAGGGCTCCACGGGGTCAGAGCGAGGCAGAATCACCCACAGCCCCAAAGAGGGCAGCCCCCTCCCACACGGACCTTGTGGGGACGCTCCAGGCAGGCCAAGGAACAGGCGCCTGCCCCACCCAGGGACCGACCGTATGGCTCGGCCGCAAGCACTCACTGTCTTCCTTGGTCTGGATGTGGAGGACGTTGCTACGGACCCCGTCCCCCGCCTGGGTGTAGGCCAGGACCTGCACGCTGTAGTTGGTGAACTTCTCCATCCCACGCAGCTCTGCTCGCTCCCGAGTGGTGGTGACATTCTGCATCTCCCCCCACTCTGTACAGGAAGCAAGAACACCCGTGCAGGAGACAGGCAGGCCGCCGCTGCCCTCCACAGCCAGCCGCTTCTCGGTCTTCCCGGCGAGCCTCCGGCACAGATGGGGAGCAGCAGCCTGGGCACCTGGCCAGAGGCCACCCCAAGCCCACCAATGGGCCAGGCGCACCGTGCTGCCTGTTGCTGCGGCTGCGGCCGCCGCCGCCCAAAAGATCCACCTAAGGATCCAGCCTGTTCTTAGCCGTGCCCAGAGAATCCCCCAAAGCGGCAAGTTTGCATCGCATTTTGGAGACCAAGGAAGCAGCAGCTGTTCTCAGCCTGGTTTTGATCGTGGCCCCCTTCTGAGCCTCATTTACCTCTGTGACTCCCCCGCCCCCCGTCAGTGTTCACTAGAAGAAAAGGTACTTTACCATCCGCACTGTTTATTACCCTAAACTGTGTCATATACAGTATTGTAAACTGTGGTGTATTTCAGTATTTATGCTGCTGAAATTAGCAGAGAATAGATGTGAGGATGGAGGCCCCTCAGAAACTTACTGTGCCCCCCTAGAAATATGGCATGGCCCAGGGGGCCACATGGCCCCTGTTGAGAACCGCCAGCTGAGACGCCGCCAGGACCTTCTGAGCAGTGGCCCTGACTAACTTGCCACGAGCCCAGCTGGGGGAGCCTCCAGGGCCTGGGCGGGGAGCCTGCTCTCCCTTCCAGGGCCAAGTGGCTGCTCCAGTTCTGTCCTTGCCGTGAGCGGCAGATGGGTCCAAGGAGCATCACAGCCTGCAGCGACCACAGGCGCTCCTGAGAAGGTGCACTGCGGCCACATTACGCTGAACGCAGCGGCAGTCCGCTACTGAGATGCAGATGGAACAAGGCAAACAGGTGCAAGAAGTTCCCTAAACAGAGTGGGGTCGAATCCCTTTATCTTGCAGTGCCCTGAGAGGCGGCACCAGCCTGGCCTCCAGTATCCGGTGGGAGGGTAGGGAGAACGACATTTCTGACATGAGCCATCTGAAAGTCTGATGTGTTAGTGGAGATGAAACAGCCTTCTGCCATCTAGATATAATGCGACAATAAAGTCAAATAATGAAAATGAAATAAATGAGGCATTGAGCACACTGCTCCCAACTCACCACCATCCATGTAGAGGGACCAGAAGATGACCCGGTAACCCTTCAGGATGCCATTGAGGGTGCTCCGTGGGGGTTCTGACCATGAGATGACGGCCACATCGGAGGTGATGGACAAGGCCCTCACGTTTTCAGGGGGCTGGCTGGGCACTGAACAGGGACACAGGTTGAAAGGGGATAGCCCTGGTCCCCACAGCACCCTGGCAGGTGTTCCAGGCTGCTTACTTCAAAGAGGTTGGCTGTCTGAAGCAGCAGATTCATTTGCCAGGTCAATCCATGGCCCCTGGAGTCCCAAGGGGCACGTGCCAGGGGTGAGGCCCCTACAGTGACACTTTCCGCCACGTTGTGCAGTTGCATGGAGAAGGAAAGACTTAGCGAGTGATTGAGGTAGAGGTAATGAGATCGTGCTGCCCCCAAAGAGAGATCTCTAATTTTTATGAGCATTTAAATGACAATATATCATCCTAATGATCCACTCGGAAAAGGATGATTGTTTCAGTTTATTTAGGTGTAAAGCTGAATGCATGGTGTAATTAGGGGCTGGGTGTTATAAACTAATAGAGAGTCCGTTTGAAGAAAATGAAGGTAATATAATTATGGGAAATAACACTATTGCTAAAACAGGGGCCCTTGAATACCCCAGGAGGAGTGCTAATCTAGCCAGGAAATGATCATGCTTTGACAGGCTAATGAGGGCCTTAATTAAGTATGAAAAACTGCTGAACAAATGAGGAAGAAACTTTTATTTTGTTTTCAAAATGGCTCCAAAGCCAGTGCTGATCTCTCCCTCATGAAAACTTGTGGAAAATCCTCAGAGGAAGGAAGGGGGAGGCAGCAGCTGGCACAACAGGGCTCCTCCTTGGCAGTGCCACAGGCTGTATTCCGCACCAGGCTGGGGTGGAGGAGCTGCTCACAGCAAGGGGAGCTTGGAGATGGGGTGGCAGCTGCACGAGGGAAACCACCAACGGCGGCACGGTAGATTGCAGGTCAACCTCTCCAGCCCAAATCGGGGTGCTGAAGGAAGCACCTTCAGGCACCCCCAAAAGCAGCGTGCCAGCAAGACCCAGAATGCATCAACCACCATGGAAACCAGGCTGCCCTTGCACAACTAAGCCAGCCTATACAGGCCCCTCCGCCTCCAGTTGCCACACGGATACCGAGGAGGAGAGAAGAGGCTGTTCCAGTCCAGGCGTTTCATCCTGGGCTAACCTTGGAAATGGGAGGAAAGTCTCTCTCTCTCTCTCTCTCTCTCTCTCTCACACAGTCTCACACCACTTCGCCTATAGGTGAGCACCACAGGGTGGTGGCCACCATTTATTTCAGCTCCCACAGAGAAATTCCCACCTATATTTGCAGGCACCTAGAACCCTAGAACACCCAGAACATCATTAAAAAAATATGTCTATGAAGGTTCTCAGTCATCCAGGTGGAATTGTCTGTAGCTTGAATCATGTCAACTGGATTTCTATTTTCTCTGTGGAAACGTTTCACTCCTTATCCAAGGAGCTTCTTCAGTCTGAGCAAAGTTGGTAAGGGAATCCTAAATATGTTTCTAGGTAGCTGTGTGACCTTACACCTGGGGGCATGGTTATATTGAGATGTTATTTTAAGTCCTTTTATTATCTAAAGGAGGATCGTTAAGATCACCATGCTGCTGTTGAGCTTGTGAAATGGTCTTAATCTTCCTAGGCACAGAAGACAGAGCCGGGAGATTTCTCCCATCTTTCTCCCAGCTCTGTCTTCTGTGCCTAGGAAGATTAAGACCATTTCACAAGCTCAACAGCAGCATGGTGATCTTAACGATCCACCTTTAGATAATAAAAGGACTTAAAATAACATCTCAATATAACCATGACCCCAGGTGTAAGGTCACACAGCTACCTAGAAACATATTTAGGATTCCCTTACCAACTTTGCTCAGACTGAAGAAGCTCCTTGGATAAGGAGTGAAACGTTTCCACAGAGAAAATAGAAATCCAGTTGACATGATTCAAGCTACAGATCATTAAAAAAACACTGCTTAAAGAGTTGGGGAACCCACTGGCTTCTCCCACCAAGTCTCTCTGCCTTCTGATGAAGGAACAAATAAAATCCTCCTCTGTGTGGAAAGCTTAAGAACGACATTTTGCGAGATCTCGCCAGGAGACAAGAGAGAACTGTCAGAACGCCCCTCCCTCAGGCAGGCACCCATTTGCCAAAGGGCATCACAGATGGAAGTGGGCCATAAAGAGAGCCACCTGCAGCAGAAATAGGCCTGCCTTTGGGAATATAGCAGCAGCTCCAGGTGCAGGGGGCCCTCTTGCACGAAAGCCTGGCTGAACTGAAATAAAACGCCACAGCAGCTGAACAGTCCTTACCATCCTCCAGCGTGGTGGCATTGATTTCACTGGATGAGGGGCCAGTGCCTGCCCGGTTGAAGGCCTGCACCACCACACCATACTGGGCAAATTTCTTCAGGTTGTCGAGGGTGTACACTTCGCTGTCCCCCGTGGCCTTCATCTCCACAATGCTGTACTGCCCGCTGCTCCCTGGGCTGTTCTCCCGATAGCCAATTTGGTAGCCTCGGATGACCCCGTTCTGGAGTTCTTTCTTCGGAGCCTGTAGGGTTGGGGGAGGAAAGAGGGTCAGGCTGTGGCTGGCAGGTTCAGGGTGAGAGGAGGGGGAAAACCCCCACCCAACCATCCGCATTCCCATCCCAGCTTCAACCAAGTGATGCCCAGGCTTGTTTGAGCGGCCCAGGAGTCTCCTGAGCCCCTGCGCAGCCTGGCTCCCTTGCGTGCGTTCACAGGCGCTGGGTGACAGGATCCCAGCTGGTGATGCCAGCCCCAGTGCTGGAAAGGTGGGGGAGTTGCTCTTCCTGCTAGTGCAGATCCAAGAAGAGGGGCAACAGAAAAAAAGGGCAAGTGAAAGCCCTCCTCGGCACTCAGCCAGCACCTCCGGAAAGGAGGAGGAGGAGGAGGGTCTTTCGTGCCAAACCTCTGCCAAACAGGCCATTTGGTTTAAGTACGAGCCAAGAGCACTGCTGTTTTCACGCTCCTCGAGGCAGGAGTGCTGGGGCCCCAAGCTCATTACAGGCCAAGAGGAGAGCCCCGCCACGTCTATTTCACCTAGTCCTTCAACTGAAGATTCGAGGGCGGAACCGGGACTTTCTGCAAACAAAGCTCTCTCCTCAGCATGGCTTTTTTTGTTTGCTAATTTATTTATCTATTTATTTTTAAAATAACCGTCCAGAGTCACAGGGACTCGGGCGCTGGGTTGGGTGGCATATATATTTAAATTATATTATCAGCAGCAGCAGCATCTATATAGCTGCCCATCCCCCAGTGACTCTAAGCAGCTCACAACAAAACTATAAAAAGAATAAAGGGACAGTATTACATAGAAAAGACAATACTGCAACACAGCCGAGGGCCTGAGAAACTATCTTGCAACCCAAATCCCATCCACGCCAGTCTCAATGAACAGCCTGGCCCCAATGCCTGTGGGAAAAGCCAGGTCTCGAGGCTTTCCAGAAGGCTGGCAAGTTGGGGCCAGGTCGTTAATGTAACCCAGCCTGATAGGGACCTGGAGCGTGCCCACCCTGCCAGATCCGATGGGACCGAGCCAGACATTCCCACAAATAACCTGGCCGTGGAGCATGTCAGCCCTCCTAGGTAACCACCGGAACCTTAAGTTGCCCCTGGAAGCCTACTTGGAGCCAGCGCAGCCCCCAAAGCAGTGGTGTCACACGGGCATACCGTGGCATGCCTCACGGCTGCATTCTGGGCCTTCCGGGGCAGCCCTTATAGGACGCACCGCAGTGGTCCAGGTGGGAGGAGACTGAGGCAGATCCTCCCATTGCAGGAAAGGCCACTGGTGCACGAGGTGGATTCGTGCAGACGCCTTCCTGGCCCTGGCGGCCACATGCTCCTCAAGCAGGGGCCGTGAGACCTGAAGGACTGCCAAACTGCACACCAACTCTGGGGGTGCTACACCATTCAGCATCAAAGAGGGCAAATCATCGAAACTTGCTAAAACCACAGCCTCTCAGTCTCGTGAGGGTTGAGTGAAAACCTATTCCTCCCGTCCAGGACTCTGACAGCAATTGATGGTTATTACATGCTTTAACCTTCTGTAAGCTGCCCAGAGTCATTGGCAAGTGGGCAGCCTTAGAAAATGGGAACATAAATAAATATTAGTCCCAGAGTCACTGGGAGCCAGTTGACATATAAATTTAATAAATGATGACGACTAAATAAATAAAGCACGTGACCCACCCCTCCACAATGGCCCGCCTACCCCACATTTACATGCTATTTCTATCACTGTGCACTCTGGGCTCTCTCGAGGCTGCACTCCCTCTGTCCATGGCCAGCAGGGTCAGTCACATAAAACCAGCCATCTGCTCAGCCGGGATGGCTTGCATAGCAGGGGGTGGGGGTGGGGGGGTTCACACTGACCATCCCCAGCTGCTTCTGGACAAATCAGCAAGGTACAGGAAGTGATGGGGTGCTCCTGTTTCTCATTTGGAGGAGAAGCAGAAATCACCGGTTGAAAGGCCTTGAAGCACATTCCGTCCCTGCTCTACCAAAGGGCCACCAGCATTTCAGGCTAGATGGGCTCAAAAACAGAACTCTGTTTCAGAATAGCATTTTTGGCGCATATTTTAGATGTCCTACGGGCTGCACACCAGCAGTAATCTAACAGTCCCGATAATTCTGAGGTTGGAACCATCCAAGAGGATAACTATCTGTGATTAGCTTGTAAAGTGATTGTAGTTGATAGGAAACAGATCAGAACAGTTTTAAAATTAGGTAAGTCACACAAGTGTGTGAGGCACACAGATGGCACACACGTACGTACACATACACAAACACACACACACAAATATACCCAGCCCTGCCAGATTTAAAAATACAGATGGCTGGGTTGAAATCAATCCGAACAAGATTTCTTTGAAGCATTAACAAATCAATAGAGCTGATTGCAAATACATGCTTCAAAGCTGGCATCGTCTCATCTTGCCAAAACAGCCTTAGCATGGAGTGACTTGTTTCAAGCGAATCTTATTTTTGGTTCATCTGTTTCACACTGGAGTGGTTCCTGGAGAAGCAGCAAACGATGCTGGAACCCTAGCTACATCAACCAGCACTTCATTCTGATTCTAACCTGCCGATCCATTTTATTTTCCATTACACAGTTCTGGAAAACACATCAGGGTCCGCACGATACTGCCGTGGCAAGCAGGCAGCTCAGTCCTCGCCTGCGGCTTCCCGGGTCTGACCCCATCCTCACAGCCAGCTGACGCAAGGGCAGGCACCTTGGCAGCTGCCAGGGAGTCCAGAGGGGCTGGGCATCCCAGGGGTCTGGAGGCTTGGTTCAAACACCAACCAAGTTCAGCCAGGAACCTTCACCTAATCTCACTGCGATAGGAGATTTGGCATTTGGGTTTGGTTTTTACATCCCACAGATCAAGTCTACTTCTCACAAATCGCTTGTTTCTGATTTGAATCCACGGTATCAGGGGTTCTAACACATCTGATTTGGAAACATGATCTGTGGGGGTGGGAGACAAGCACCTTCCTGGAACCAAGACTCCCAGTCTGAGTATAGCCAATCAATGTGGTCCTGAGCTGTTATTTTGGTAGTTCAAATTAACAAGAAGTGCCAACTGATCCCAGCCCTCATTCAAGCAAGGAACGCACAAACTTGCCTTCCAGGTGACCTGGATGCTCTGGGATGTCATTGGCTGCAAGGTGACATCTAGCGGGGGGCCATCAGGAGCTGAAAGAGAAGAAGTCACATTACAAGTTGCACAGACAGGTTCTCTCTTTGCTCCCAGTCCTTGAAAGGCAGAGAAAGGAAGTGCCCTGAATGTGATGTATTCCTGACTCTTTTGGCTTGGCATGCCTATGGCTCATGCCTCTTAAATGCCAGGGGAACGTAACCTAGTAGAGTGGATTTAGGTGTCTGTTCTACAGACTTCAGAGATGGCAGCAGTTGCTTTAGCTTGCCATTAAGCGGGTGGGGTGGGGGAGAGAAGGGCCAGTAGTGAAGGTAGCAAGCAACAGAGTTCCAAGACAACTGGAAAGCCCAGAGAGTTCTTCAGCTCAGAAGGTGAACCTCACAGAGTGTTGGAGATGACATCTTATGCTGAAAAATAATTATTCTATGGCACTTTGGAAGACAGACCTGTTTATTTTGACATGAGTCATTTCATCAAATGGGTTCCACTCAACAAATGCTTTTATTGTACAATATACCGGCCAAGCTTTTAAAGTGACACAAGGCCCAGTTGTTTTTGAGGAACAACTTAACCCAGTTGGCTTCCAGCTTCCTGACAGGATCAACCCAGGAAAACAAGCCAACGGCTTTAGCCTTGAGGAACAAGGACTTCTGCCAACCTGATAGGTGTCCTGAAGAGGATGTGTGCACTCACACACACACTGTTGCAACAGAGCTTAAGCAGTCCCCCCAAATCCTGTTTATGGAGCCAAGACTTTTAGGTGAGGGCCACAGACTCTTAGGCAGAAAAAGGGCGGGCACAGAAGAAACGGGTCTTAAGCAGACAGCAATTGTGTGTTCCTCAGCCCGCATTACTTCGTCTTCCTCTCACTTTCCCCATCACCCTGCTTGTTCCAAAAACCATCCTGTGGATGCAGCACGGCTACAGCCCTGAGGCGAAGAGGCACCTGCTTCCTCCGTGCTGATGGTCAGATCCTTGCTCGGCTCACTGCGACCAATCTTGTTGAATGAAAACATGCGGATGCTGTATACGGAGGCCGGGTGAAGGTCCACAATGTTGGCCTGGTTAATGGTGGGAGAGATGTTCCGGGTAGATTGCTTAAAGTCCCAGGAATCTGGAAATAAACAGAACGGCTTCGGGAATTGGTTGATCCAGAGTTCCAAGCATAGCTGCATGTGTATGACATTTTGAAACCACAAATAATTGGGAGGGTAGGGAAGGGTGTCAAGAGGCGGCTTTATTTTTGAGCTTTCTGCTCACACCTCTAAAATTATATGCTCCTCAGAGGCTGCAGGCTAAGATTGAGAAACAAGTCAGTCAAAGGAGATGCAAAGAAAAAGTTATAATAATGTTGACCAAGGAGCTGAAGTCAGCCCTGGGGTGCTATTGGCAGGCCACCAGGATTTCACCCCCAGATATATGACAGAGAAAGAGATGCCGACATTCCACAGAAAGCCAGTTTGGTCTACTGGTTAAGGCAACGGGCTAGAAACCAGAAGCCTGAGAGTTCTAGTCCCGCCTTAGGCGTGAAAGCCGGCTGGGTCACCTTGGGCCAATCCAAATCTACCGCCAGCCACTGTGGCGGGTTTGCTGTCTCCTCAAGTGACTCTGCCCAATTTTGCCCCCTTGCATCTATTTCCCCTTTTCTCTGAAGCCCCTGGGCACAATCTTTCTCCCCAGACTCTCTTTCTTTGGCTGGAGGATGCATTCCTTTTTTCTAATCAGTTTTAACTGAAATTTAGTATCTCAATTTCTGCAAAAAAGTTCCAGAGCCCTGTGGGACCTGCAGGTGGCTCACCCCGTCCCACTGGAGCTCAAGTTCCCCGGCATTTGGTGGTGGTATTTAGGAATGGCCTGGAGTGCCTATTCACGGAAGAGTTTGCACAGATTCTTTGCTGCTCTCTTCCACCAGACACATTCATTTGACATTCGTAATCCAAATAAAGGAACCAGCCGCTTCAGGGCTGATTCCACAAAGCTTGCCCCAGCACAATTGTGGGCCGCCACAGAAACACCACAGCTCTGCCACTTTCCCTTAACTTCCCTGCAGACGCCAACCCCCCCTCCCAGCAGCTCCTGCACACCCCTCAATTTTTTTTACAAGTTCACAAGTAGAATGGTGAAAAGCTGGGCTTTGTTTTTTTAACGGGTTCACTAATAGAACAGTGAAACCCCAACTGCCTTTTTTTAAATTTCCCCCCCAGCTCACTGCTGAAAGAACAAAAGGGTGGACTTTTGACAAGATATCTGCCACTTTCCCCTTCTGACAAGCCCAAGTGAAGAGAAAATGGTAGAACGGTGGTGTTTCTCTGGTCCAACTGTGGATGCAGGATGATGACAAGTCCAGTGGAAACCACACATCCTCAAGGAAAATTACCAGGGAGCCTACCAGTTCGGGCTAAAGGAAGCACGGTCTGGACAGAACTCTGGCCAAAGCAAGGAAGAGGCTGAAATCCAGAAAAGAGCTTCCAAAACCAGTTTCATTTCCCAGCCACTTTACACATCAAGCAACAAAAATGCCCTTGGAATATATAACACCCCTTTTTCAAAAGCCTCCTTCCTGTTTACATTGGTCACTTCAGCTGGAAGTTTCCCCCTGCCCCCACACTAACAGAGCCCCTTTCCATGATTTGGTAGAAAACTGAAGCTTTAGTTGCACCTGTTTCTTAAAACACTTTTCTACTGGCACTGCATTTTGCAGCACTGTTCAAGGCCAACCAAGGCAACATTCCATTCAAGTTGAATTCCTCTCACTTTCTGGATCTCAGGAGTAATAGATAACATGGTTTTTAAATGCACTAATCTTCAGCAAGGCCCTTCCCAATTCCTGTCTGTACTCAGAGCGTCACAAATTATGCTCACCAGACTTGTTCTTGTACTCAATATCAAAGCCTGTGATGATGCTGTTGCCATCAAACCTCTGAGTCCACCGCAAGTTCATACTCCGGGCTTTCACCTCTCGGATCTCCAGTTCTGGAGGGTCTGGGGGCTCTGGGGGCAGAGGGACTGCAGTAAAAAACAGGAAATGCCACCTCCCCACACACAGTATACAGGCATACACTGGCTTGCCAGACCACCAGCCTCCAACCCAGAAAATGCAACAGTTGGAAAATTAGCAAGAGGGGCAGAGGTGACGAGAAGGACTTCCACATTCTGCAGGTTTTCTTAAAAATGCAGTTAAGAATAAGTTAGCAAATTGGACAATATATCAAATAGTGAATAAACTGAAAATGCATATGCAGCCATTGTACAAAGCATAAAAGCTGAGAGGGAGGGAAGATCATCTTGGAAGGACCATGGCACACTGGATGGCAGGTGAAGGACGACTGGGACAATTGCTAAGCAGAGCTCACAAGAGCATGGTGTGGGTCACTGAACTACATCTTCAACCAAGGAAATCTGTCCTGCCTCAGAAGTCCCTTGCTAGAATTTCTTGTACTCCCTAGTTGTGATGTAGACCCCATTCAGGAACGACAGGCCTCTGTAGAATGGAGGCACTTTGACTGAGGGAGAGAGCAGCAGCAGCTCACCGCCTTCCAAAATCTAGGCACTGATTGTGGGGGTGGGGGAGGAAGCATCCCTCCATCCCCACTCTGCATTTGAATTCCTTGAGGACATCAAATGGGGCAGGAGTTTAGCATAAAAGACCTCAACAGGGAATCAGACATAATCATTTTAATTATTTTAAGTCCATGTTCATGTCCTACTTTCCTCAGGAAATTGTCCACGAGAAATTAGATATTAAGCTGACTCCCTTAAGTTTCTATTGCTAATAGCAGCTTTACTAAAATGTGGTCAACAAAGGCCTGCAGATGGTCTGCAACCCCCAAGGCGTCCCTTGTCATAAAAACGGGGGATAACCCCAGCAGAAGCTACACCCCAAAGCTGCCAGCAGTGTCTGAAAGGTCTCCACAAAAGGCACCGTTGCATACATGCATGCACCCAACCAAGGCCGATACCTTGTACTGTAAGCTGAATAAGTCCCCTGTCTTCGCCATAGGAGTTGATCGCATGGCAGGAGAAAAAAACAGAGTCTCCTCGTTCAGCTGGCTTGAGCTGTAGACAAGGCAACACCTGCTCAAAACCCCCACAGATCTCTGGACAAGGCAGAGCCGCGCTCCCTTCCAGAAGCTCCAGGCTGGCTGGGCTCTCCCCTGCCACAAGAGGCCCGCCAATCCCAGCACCTCAAGGGCCCAGCGGCAGCCCTGTCCACACACCCCTCTGCACGCACTGCAGCTGTGCTTCTTACTTTGAGGGTGGAGATGACCTCGTCGCCGTTATCCTTGGTAGCGATGGCGTATCGGACGTTGCGGTCAGGATCAATCACAGTGTCCCCTTTCTCCCAACGAATGATAATGGGACGCTCACCACGAGCTGTGCAGTTCAGCTCCTTGGCCTGGCCCTTGATGGCAATGGTGGTGTTGGGGTGGGAGGTAATCATAGCCGGGACTGCCAAGAGAAGAGGAAGAAGAGATGCTAGCATGCTGTGGCTTGCAAGAGAGGAACAGCAAAGGAAAGGGATGCTCCAGGAATCCTTCACCAGAGAAGCACGAAGGAAGGGCTGGCACACGCAGTGCCCAAGGAACCACATGGGACCAACTCACAATTGTCTTCTTTCCTCACATCACAACCCAAAGCGATGGTCCAAGAACAGTGAGAAAGCCAAGACTGAAAACTATGGGCTGCGCTGTTCTTTGGATTCAACTCCAGAAAGGTACTTCAAAACAGTGGTGCATTTTCCTGGGTCAAATGGCAACTGTGTGTTTACTTTAAAGAATTTATGAAAAGTACGCCCCCCCCCATCTGCCAGAACTCTGAGCAATTTGCAAAACAAAACAATAAAAACTAAAATGTAAATAATCTAAAACTAAAATGTAAATAATCTAAAAAGAAGAAAGCCTGTAGAAACCAACAACCATGCAATATATTGAAACACCACCCAAAGGGTCACCCACTGCAACCCAAGGCCTGGGGAGACCCAGGTTTGAGGAGGTCGTTAGACAGGGCCGGGGGGGGGGGGGTGTTCCAGAAGGCAGCAGCTGCGACAGAGAGGCATGCTTCCTAGGCCCCCTCAAATGACCGTGTGCAGTGGAAGCGACTGGAGCATGCCTCCTCTGCCTGACTGGACAGGCTGGACAGAAGCCATGGAAGACGTCCAGTCCTTTAGGTAACCAGGCCTGTGCCATGAAGGGCCTTATTGGTAATAACCAGCGCCACGAGGCGCACCCAGGAGCCAACCCGTGCAGTTCACGAAGCAGAGGTGTTACATGGGCATACCGTGGTCTGCCCACCCCTCGGCCACATTCTGGACCAGCTACAGCTTCCAAATGGTCTTGAAGGACAGAGCTGCAGATAGGTGCCATTATTTCACTCCTGCACACTCCAAAGCACTTTTAGAATCAAATGCCAAGTGCAGGACAACTCCATTGGCTACCACAGGATGTGTGGCGGGCTACCAATTTGGCCAGTTCCAAATTACCTTCAATACCAGTATCAGAAACTCTCTGTATCAGTTTCCGAGGGACAGGAACAGAATAGACAGGTTTTTTACCAATTTAGTTATTTAACCAATTTCTATACTACCTTCAAAATGATTTTATGTGAAGCATAATTGAAATAAAGGAAAGAGGAATTGAAATACAAATTACAAATGCAAATTTGGCATGTATTACCAAGACCTGGCTGGGTCCAGAAAGGAGGGGTAGTCCTTTCTGAGATATGCCCAGTGGGGTTTTGGGTGTGGCATCAGCCGAGACTCCAGGGCAGGGGTGTGGGTGTGGCAATTGTCATCTGGGAATTCCTTACGGCTTTCAGGAGTGCTGCGCCACAGGTCCCCAGATGTGAGACCCTGTTCATTAAGTTGGGCTCTAGGAATAAGTTGGGATTGTTGCTGTTGTACCAGCCTCCCTGCTGCACAGCAACCTTCCTGCCTGAGCTCCTTGACTCCATCTCGGGGCTGGCAGTGGAGTTCCCCAGACTTATGGCTCTGGGGGACTTCAATCTGCCTTCCCTGGGAGTGGGGTCTGAGGTGGCTCGGGAGTTCATGGCCACCATGACGGCCATGGGCTATCCCAGGTCATCCAGAGCCCGACATGGGACAGTGGACACACTCCGGATTTGGTGTTCCTATCGGAGCAGTGGCTACGTGATCTGAAATTGGGAGAGCTTTTGGTGTCTCCTTTGTCATGGTCGGATCACACTCTGATTTCCATGGGATTCTCTAGCACCACTAACCAGTGCAGGGAGGCTGGACCCAATAGATTGGTCCACCCCGGTGACTGATGGGCCCGGATGGGTTTCAGAGGTTGCTGGGGGCTGTTCTTGTTGATCTGCTGCACAGTCCATCCAAAGCCTTGATTGCCGCTTGGAATAAGGGGACGGCTGAGGCTTTGGATCGGATTGTGCCCATGTGACCTCTCCCCTCCCGTGGATCCCATCACTCCCCGTGGTTTACAGAGGAGCTAAGGGAGATGAAACGAAAGAAGAGACATCTAGAGCAGGGGTGTCTAACCTTTTGGCTTCCGTGGGCCACATTGAGTGAAGAGGAACTGTCTTGGGCCACACATAAAACATATAATATAGTTAATGTATATAAGTAATACAACTTCATTTATTTTTTATATTTTTTATTATAAAATTTTAAAAAATAGGGCAACATAAAACTAGTGGGATATTTGACCTTGTTTTTGTGAAACTAATGCATCAATGTCTGGTTCGATGAAAGTGGTTGCAATTCTCAGCGAGTTCTCAAGGTGCTCCTCAGAAATTTTAATTCTAATTTTACTCTTCGTGTGCTTCATCCTTGAAAATAGTTGCTCACAAATGTACAGCACGTGCTGCCAAAAAGCGATGTCATGAATAAGGCGTGACTGTGAAGTGAGGGATATTTTTCTCTGGGAAGATAGGTCTTATAAAAGTCCAGTAGAGAGACATGATCAAATTTTTCTTTGAGTTGAATGTCTGATTGCAACTCTATGCATTCCATTTGAAAATTCGGAGGTCATTCATTCATTGGCGATCACTCGTAGCCGAGTAAGATTGTCTTCCAAAGGTAAAATTTTAACAGTGGATCCGTAAGAGGCTATAAAGGCCAATTCTGGATCCGCACAACCTCCCACAATGAGGGCATAGGTTTCCGGGTGGGAGACGGTCATGATGAGGGTTTGCCTGACGTGCCTTCCTTTTAGCTCTTTTCTCCCTTTCGCCCTGTACTCGTGCTTCTTCAAAGTCCATAGCACCATTAATAAAGGCTGACCTCCAATTGAAACGCTCATGAGTTAGGGCTTCCCAGTTCTCAATGCTGATATTACATTTTTTAAAATTAGCTTTGAGAGTATCTTTGAATCTCTTTTGCTGTCCACCAATATTCTGTTTTCCATTCTTAAGTTGGGAGTAAAGTAGCTGCTTTGGAAGACGATGGTCAGGCATTCGAACAACATGACCGGTCCAGCGAAGTTGATGTTGGATGATCATTGTTTCAATGCTGGTGGTTTTCGCTTCTTCTAATACGCTAACATTAGTCCGCCTATCTTCCCAAGTAATTTGCAGAATTTTTCGGAGGCAGCGTTGATGGAATCTTTCAAGAAGTTGGAGGTGGCGTTTGTAGAGGGTCCATGTTTCACAGGCGTACAGAAAGGTTGGTAGTACAATGGCTTTGTAAACAAGCATTTTGGCCTCCCTGCGAATGTCCCGATCCTCAAACACTCTACACTTCATTCGGGAGAAAGCTACACTCGCAGAGCTCAGGCGATGCTGAATTTCAGCGTCGATGTTGGATTTTGTAGATAGATGGCTGCCGAGATAAGAAAAGTGGTCAACATTTTCTAGTGACACACCTTTAAGCTGGATTGATGGTGCTGCGGAGGGATTGGTTCGAACTTGCTGGTAAAGCACTTTGGTTTTTTTAATGTTAATCGAGAGGCCGAGCTTTTCATATGCTTCTGCAAAGATGTTTAGGATAGTTTGAAGATCTTCTTCGGAGTGTGCACAGACTACGTTATCATCAGCATATTGAAGTTCTATAACAGAAGTTGTAGTTACCTTATTTTTTTGCTTTCAGCCTACTAAGATTAAAAAGCTTTCCATCTGTTCGATATATAATTTCTACACCAGTAGGAAGTTTCTCTTCAACAAGGTGTATAATCATAGCGATGAAGATAGCAAATAAAGTTGGAGCAATAACACATCCCTGTTTAACGCCGGATTCCACTTTAAATGGATCACTTTGAGAGCCATTGTTATTCAGGATTGTTGCCATCATGTCGTCATGGAGTAGCCGCAAGATGTTCACAAATTTATCAGGGCATCCGATTTTCAGAAGGATGGTCCAGAGAGCAGTACGATTTACAGTATCAAAAGCTTTAGTCAGATCAATAAATGCCATGTACAGAGGGCGGTTTTGCTCCTTGCATTTTTCTTGAAGCTGTTGTGCAGTGAAGATCATATCCACTGTTCCCCTGGAAGGGCGGAAGCCATTTTGCGTTTCAGGGAGGATGTCTTCTGATACAGATAGGAGACGGTTTGCGATGATCTTTGCCAGGATTTTGCCTGCTGTGGCTAGAAGGGAGATGCCTCGATAGTTTCCAGTTGTTCTATCACCCTTTTTAAAGAGAGTGATCATTATGGCATCCCTAAAGTCTGCTGGAATCTCCTCCCTCATCCAGATTTTTTTGATGAGCTTATGAAGTTGTTGTGTAATGTAGTTATGTCGACTGAAAATGAAGTCGAAAATATACCAAAATATTGATGATTTTTCCGGAAATCTTGAAGCCTGTTCTCAAATTCCTGTATCAAACCGAAAAGCAAGGCTGCATTTTTCTCGCTGTTCACAGGACTGTGTTTAGCCAACGTATTAAAATGTATAAAATTATTTTCCGTAACTTGAGCTTGCCATACTTGTAAGTTTAATTTCAAACACTGTCAAACATATGGTTTGAAACATTGCAGTGATAAGTTGGTTTTCACCTTGAAGACGCATGTTTAACTCATTTAAATGAGCGGTCACATCCACCAAAAATGCCAAGTCTGTGAGCCATTTTTCATCTTCAAGTTCTGGCACAAATTTTCTTTTTGATTCCGTAAACGACTTGATTTCATTTCGCAAATCATAAAATCTTTTCAGCATTTTACCCTGACTTAGCCACCTTACTTCAGAAAAGTAAATGATGTCCCCATAATCAGCATCCATACTTTTAAGGAACTCCTGGAATTGGCGATTTCAATCCCTTGGCCCTTATGAAATTCACTGCTTTGATGACAATTTGCATGACATTATCCATTTTTCAAGCTTTCGCACATAAATTTTCTTGATCTAGAATGCAGTGATACTTCATCAAACGTGAGTTGCCGGCGGCACTTGCATTGTCTTCTATCAATTTTGTAAGTCCCTCACTTTTACCAACCATCGCTGGGGCGCCATCAGTAGGTATACCAGATATGTTGACAATGGTTAAAGAAAATCACTTTAATGTCATTTTTACTGCTTTGTACAAATCAAGAGATTTAGTTGTGTCTTTTAATGGCACCAAAGAAGCCATTTCTTCAGTGACATTATAGTCGTTATCAATACCTCTAATAAAAATGGCAAGTTGAGCCGCATCTGTAGCATCAGTACTTTCATCCATCGCCAAAGCATAACATTTGAAATTAGCAGCTTTACTCTTATAGATTTTCCTATTTCTTCAAGTCGCCTGGCTATAGTCTGGTGAGACAAACTGATTTTAGAAAAATCGCTTTTTTTAATCAGGACAAATTGTATCTGCCACGCTTTCCATACATTGCTTAATAAACTCACCATCGGTAAATGGTTTTGAATTTTTTGCAATCAGATTTGCTACCAAATAACTAGCTTTTATAATAGAGTCCCTTTGAGTTGTGACTTTTTAAAAAAAAATTGACAGACTTTTTTTCAGTTCCGCTAATTTGTCTTTACGACAAATTCCTTGATACGCTTTGAATTTGGCAGCATGTTTTTCCGTATAATGCCTTTTCAAACTGTATCTTTGAAAACTGACATTTTCCCTACAAATTAAGCATAGTGCTTATTTGTATTTGTCTCGACAAAAAAGTACTCATCTGTCCATTTTTCGTTGAATACTGTTCCTTCATCCGTGATTTTTCTTTTTTTCTTTCCTTTTTTGGGTTCTGTTTTCTGTTGAAGCCATGCTGGAATAAACTTATTTAGGAATAAATATTTTTTTTAAGAAATAACACAACAAGCCCATCGTAAATTGTCACGTAGGCAAATAAACAAAGCAAAGTTTAATAATCAAATAAGAAAACTTACATGTCTACTTAATAATAACAACAATATAAACGCCTGTCGTCACACAACACATGTAGGTAGGTTGAAATATTATATATAATGCCACAAGCTGATGTGTGTAGCGGGTGGCGGCGGCGTTAGCACTGCACTGCGCCCTCCCCTACACAGCGTTCCGTTGATTCTACCTACGCAGTCCACAATCGAGCACTGCGCGATCGAGTCACAAAAAAAATTGCAAAATAATGTTAAAAGTTTAGGGTTTTTTGGGACCGCATTACTAGCTGTTCAGGGCCGCATGCGGCCTGTGGGCCGCGGGTTGCACACACCTGGTCTAGAGCATCGCTGGTGCTCAACGAAGGACGAGCTCAATGGAACAGGGGTGAGAGCCGCTATTAAGGCCTACCTTGGGGCAGTAAGGGCAGCAAAGTGGCAGTACTTCTCCACCCTTATTGCGCCCACAGATGGCTGTCCTGCAGCCCTATTTCGGGTGACATGAGCCCTCTTGGGTAAAGGGGGCCCGGAGAACCTTTTGCAGGGGTGTGCAGAAGAATTTGTTCAGCATCTGTCAGATAAAATTGCTCGGATTCGCTCGCAGTTGGACGCCAGGTTCGTTGCACATCCAGAAATGCCTGGGGTAGAGTCTTGCCTGGTTATCTGGGAACGGTTTGAACCTGTTGGTCCTGAGGAAGTGGACAGGGTCCTTCGGACTGTGAGCGCAGGCACCTGCTCTCTAGATCCATGCCCCTCTTGGCTTGTGAAAGTGGCCCGGGGGTGTCATGTGAGTGGGCTCTAGTGGTGGTTAATTCTTGAGTGTGAGGATTGTTCCTTTACCTCTTAAAGAGGCCTTGGTGCACCCCCTCCTCAAGAAGCCATCGCTGGATCCCACCATACTGGACAACTTTCGTCCAGTATCTAACCTCCCCTTTTGGGGGAAGGTGGTTGAGAAGGTGGTTGCGCAACAGCTTCAGAGGACCTTGGATGAGGCAGATTATCTGGATTCTTTTCAGTCAGGATTCAGAGCCAGGTATGGGACAGAAACAGCAGTGGTTGTGCTTTTGGATATCTGGCGTGGGTGGGATGGAGGTTATGCATCCATCCTTGCCCTACTTGACTTCTCAGCGGCTTTCAATACCATCGACCATGGTATCCTTCTGGAGCAGCTCAGGGGATTGGGGGTGGGCAGTACGGTGCTGGCTGGTTTGCCTCCTTCCTCCGGGGTCAATTCCTTAGATTTCTTCATAGTTACAGCATAACTCTTGCAAAAAAGAAACTAATAAGAAGCATCTAAGAAACTTGAACCACACAGCTGGAAGCCTGAAGATCTGGAGATTGCAACAGGGTTCCACTTATGAGGGACTGCTCTACAAAATTTCTGGCAGTCCTTTCCTCACTCGGACAAACAGCACCTCTGAGGTATCCGCTTTGCTAAAGAGGTACACGTTTGCATGTCTATGTAACGTATCTACCCTTGCAACTGAGCGCTTAATCTAATGAGCAAAGATCTAATGGCCAGAGCTGCCCGAGGCCCACTCCCAGCACGGGGAGGGTTCCATGCTTTGGTCTCCTGGGACGGGATGACCGTTGGGCCCTTAAATACCCCCCTTATTCCTAGCCAAGGAGTACAAAGACAACCGCTGCCTCGAGAAGGAACCCCACTGTCTTCCAGAACACAGCCCAGGATCATGGAATAATGAAGCAGATACATTTTATAACGCATACGAGTACATCTGGATCTGCAATAAATTGTGAAAGACAAATAACCAAGTGCAAGTTATAACTCTGAACAATCTGCAGCCACAGTGAAGCGCATATGAATTATTGACTAAGATTTTACACTCTCAAGGATGTGCCCTGGAATACTTTTTCAAACAGAGATCTGCATAATCCACTCTGAGGAACTGGGCAGAGTACCGGGGGAGGTTGCACAAAACAGACACTTGGCTTGAGATGGAGCACAAACCTAATCAGCATCTGAACGAAAGCCCAAAAGCCCGTGAAGGGGGACCTGTCACCCCAGGAGCTCCAAGGGTTGCTTGCGCTGCTGACAGGAAAGCTGTGACCAAGGTCGGCCCCCAAGGGTTCCAGCCCTCCTCCGGCCTTGGCTCGGGCATTCATCCAGAGTGTTCCCAAATGGGTCCTAGGGCAACAGAGGGACCCCTGTGGCTTTACACAGCTCCAGAGGTTCTGTGTCCTGCAGGCATCAGTGGACTGGTTGATGGCAGCATGGGCGGGGGGGGGGGGGGGGGCTCAGCTGGAGGTGGGGAGGGGAGGGGAGGGAATCAGCAAAGTCAAGGCAAGTCCATCAAGAGAACCAAGCAAACATGCCGAAGCAGGTGGGACTGGGACAGCCCAGCAGAGCAGCGGGGCTTCTCAAACTCTGGAAAGGGTGATGGAAATGGAAACTAACTAGATGAGAAAAGGCAGCAAATCTACGGTCTTCCCCTCCTCCTGGGCCTGGCCACCCCCGAGTTTGTCTTCCACGAGCAGGAGGCCAACGACCCACCCCTGCTTCCGCTTTCTAGCAGAGGGGCTGGAAGCTCATCCCGGAGGCAAAACGGACTGGCAGGCACCCCTCCCCAAGCAGCGGTCCTCCTGCTCCACTCAGACAGAGGCGAGCTGCCACTGCAGAGCACGCTCTGGCAGGTGACCCTGGGATGGGTGCTGGATTCTCAAGGGCCCTGGTGGCTGCAGACACAGAGGCCGTCGCAGTGCAGGGAGAGCTTGCGCGAAGGGCTTGGGGCACAGGAGACCGTGCGGGCAGCCGAAATGGGAGTTTGCAGAGGAGACTGGATGGATGGCCACCACAGACACACCACAGGGGAAGCAGAGTCCAGGCCGAGTGGAAGGCCTTGGGGGGCAGGCATGTTTCTTTCCCCTTTTCTGAACCCTCTGAGTCTCTGCTCTCTGTTGTCCTCGCACGGCCTGCTTTGGCCGGTGTGCCAAGTCTCCTTCCAGCACCAAGCGCTTCCACAGCAGCTCATCCTGCCCATTAAGCTTCAGCCAAGACTCCAGCGGCAGCCATGTTGCCGCCAGAACCTCTTGCTCACCGCAATGGCAGTTGCCACAAAGGAGTCACGCTACCACACGCTGCCCCCTCCAGCCCCTGCTAATCCAAAAAGCATAGGGTGGAATGCTGAGTGCACAACCAGGCTGGCTCAGGAGGCAGAGACTTGAAAAGGCACAGCACACCCAAAGAGTGCTGTAATGTATGGTAATGACAACCTGCAAAGGCAACACACACCGCTCTAATGGGGCACTGGGGGCTTTAATGAGCTACAGCTCCTCCGCTTTCCATGGCAGTCTAATTCAATTAGCAGCTGGGGAAAGGCTGGCTTTCAGCTTGCTCCCATTGGCAGCACGTGGACAGGACCAGGGGTGGACTGTGTGTGAAGCCATGTCGCAGCACAAAGCAGTTGTGTGTGCAGGACTGGAGCACCACATAAAATGCTGGCTGGGGGTGTGGTGGGGGCAGGCAAGGGCAAGCAAAAAGAACAGTGTGACGATGCATGTAATGCTGGCTATTCACAAGGGGACATGTCCCAGTTGGGCAATTTAGCAGAGCAGAAACAAGGAATGGTCTTGGAATGCCAGATGGCAAGAAAACCACACCTCCGTAAAAAGGCTTGATGGGGAGGGGGGAGGGGGGAGGGACGGAAGCCAGGAAGGAAGGAGAGAGAACAAAGGAAGGATGCCTTGGAACTCAATCTGAAGATGGGGAGGCCAGGAGGGGACCTCACCAGCTGCCCTGGGAGCCTGGAGGCATGCAAGTGGCAACCGGCAAGGGGGTCCCCGCTCAAGCATGCCCACCAGCCTCCTTTTGGAGATGCCCCAGTCAAGATGCCACCCTTGTTTGCCACCCTTTCCACGAACGACTGAGGTCTGCTCCTTTCCAAGTGTGTGACAACTGCAATGGTTAACCATGAGGGATACTTCGTTGGTTGCCTTGTAAGTCTTTTGCCAACCTATATTTAATTACTGAGGAAGGGGCTTGACTTGGGGTTTTATTAAAAGACAGAACATACTTGCTTGGGGTTATAATAAAACGTGGGGTTTTATTGAAAGCCAGAACAGGCCTTGCTCAGTCACCCATGCCTTAGTCACCTCCTATTTGGATTACTGCAATGCGCTCTACATGGGGCTGCCCTTGAAGACCATCTGGAAGCCGCAACTGGTCCAGAATGCAGCAGCACGCGCAGGTTTGGGTGTCCCGCGGTTCACCGGAGTAGCACCCCTGCTGCGTGAGCTGTGCTGGCTCCCGGTTGCTTCCTGGGTGCAATTCAGGGTGTTGGCTGTCACCTTTAAGGCCCTCCACAGCACAGGGCCAGGTTACTTGAGGGACCGCCTCTCCCTGTCCTGCTAGGTTAGATAGGGTGGCGGCGCTCCAGGTCCCCTCCCTTAAATGTTGCCACCTGATGGGACCTCGGAGGCACGCCTTCTCGGTGGCTGCCCCAGCCCTTCGGAACAGCCTCCCCCCGGAGATCCGGGGGATCCCTGCCCTTTAGCCTTCCGGGGGCCATGAAGACCCGAGTCTTCCCCGAGCACTGGGCTAGGATGGGGGTTGAGCTGGAGGCTGTTTGGTCTGGCGCCTGGGGGGACGGGCACTTTTGCTTTTAGCCATGTTTTTATGGGTTGTTGTGAGCCTCCCAGAATTATTATATAAGATGGGTGACATACAAGTCCTGTTAATAAACAAATAAATGCATAAATAAGAGGTTATGAAAGAGGAAGCCACTCCTCTCCAGAAAGCACATAAACGCCCATCTCAAAACCTGGCCCTTCCCCTAAGCTTTGGGCCAGGATGGGGGGTGAGCTGTGAGGATACTTGGTCTGGTGCCTGGGGGGGAAGGGTATGTTTTTAACTACGTTTTATAGATCGTTGTGAGCCACCGAGGGTCATTGTATGAGATGGGCGGCCAAATAAGTCCTGTAAGTAAGTAAGTAAGTAAATAAATAAATAAGATAAATAAATAAGATAAGTAAATAAGATAAGTAAATAAGCTAAATTAAGAAAGAGCCCACTGACCCCAATTTGTGGCTTGGTTACTAGCTGCAAACAAAACACTTGAACCGAGCTCCCAACCATCACCCTCCCAAAGCAGGAAATTATGCCATGCCCAAGAATGCCTATCAGCTCTGATGCTGATCTTGAGAGCCCCCAGTACCGCAGAGAAAGACCTGGAGCTGGGAAGGTGAAAAGAAGCAACACCCCCACCCCCGTCTACCCTTGCCCACACACTGCTCCAAAAGAGCCGCCTAGAACCTTGAGTGGCTGCCAAGGCCACTACTAGTTACTCCCCGGAAACTGTTTTTCTGTGCAAAATGGGCGCTGGGATCACAGCCTTGCTAAGTTCGTACAAGATGAGGAGACAGTGAGTAGGAAGTCCTGGAGGTCATCCAGTAGACTTGAATAATGGGAAAGTCAGGAGAGGAGAAAGAAGGACCGTGATAAAGCTGTTGAGTTCACCGCTGCGAGCAAGACAGGCCCTGGACTCCTGCGGAATGCTGTTTGGTACACGAGAAGGGAGCCCAGCACAAACAGGCAAGACGAAGGCAGACCCTCGGCGTGCCCGCCCGCCCTGGGGCAATCCCAGCAAGTGAGCCCTTCATCAGGAAAGAGTGGGCCACAGCTGTGCCTTGGGGGGCAGCCCACCCACCCACGCCATCTCTCCCGAAGAGGCCGTCACCCCGCCACAAACGAGCCCCGTTCTCCTTTCAGCTCTTCATTCCGGTGCCTTGCGAACAAGACGTAGACAAGAGGCTGGTCTCATTCGGTGGCCTGAGATAAGGCGGCTACAAAGGGAACAGTCGCTGTTTGGAGCATTCCCCCCTGCTGAGTCCCACTAGAGCAGAGCAGCAAACAAAATGGGAACAGGTCTGTGGGAGGGAAGAGAGCCGAAGCCAAAGTGGGGCGGGGGTCTTAAGCGCAAGCTCTGTGATGTTAATTTGATTGCACCCTTTTCAGCTTCTTGTCTACACTGATTAGCTGCATTTCACCTGAAGCATGAGATTAATTTAAATTGCACGGAAGCAATCAGTAGTGCTTACCAGTGAGAGCGCCTCTCCAAGCCTTCATGCACCTGCTGACTACCAGGAGCACGTGAGCAGTGGGCGTAAAACGGGCAGAGGCGCAGTCACGGCTTTGGGGCATCGTGGCAGGCAGCCCCCATCTGGCCGTCAGTCCCAGGAGCATGGCCTGAGTAGATCACAAAAACTGAAGAGGGGGGTTTCATAACCTACCATCACCTGAGGGGGAAGGTCTTCCAAGAGCACATAAAGAAGCCAATCAGAATGATGACTGACAAGCGGAGAGAATAATTAGGGTCAGCCTAAACCCCAAAGCAAGGGATGAAAGAAGGGAGACTCGAGGGCACAAGGGCGCTTCCTCTGCTGGCAGGCTCCCGCTCCTTTCCATTCGGGGCTGCCGAGTCTAACGTGTGGCACTGGGGACAGCTGTCCTGCGTCCTCCCAGGGCAGCCGAGTGCCTGCCTTTATTAAGGCCAAAGCGGTTTCCAACGGGGTCCCCAGGAGAACACTCCCTTCCTCGCACACTGACTTCCGGGACCGCAAGAGAAGTGCCAGAAGTGACCCGGGACCTTGCCAGGGCAACTGAGGTGCCAGCAGGTGACCAATCTGGTCTGCCAAGCATACAGTGGTTGTGACCAGAGAGTAGCTGGGCAACAAACCCAACTGATGGAGCAGCCAAGACCCTGATCGGAGGGGCAAAGTAACCTGGCAACAGGTGCACAGGAGGGAGGCCGAAGCCAACAGCCTTTACGTTCGGGGGGGGGGGGGCTAACGGATACACAAAGCCTCCAGTACTGGCCCCCATCCCCTGAACAAAGGCAGCCTCTTGGTTGCCCGCAAAAGCTACAGCTCAGGGAAACTGTGCCCTCCCTGAGAGAAAGGCGGGCACGGCCTTCTCACTCACTCTTCACGGTGAGGAACATGGACTTGCTGATGTCTGTGCCAACACCGTTGCTGGCCTGGCACAGGTAATAGCCGACGTCCTCTTCTAAAACGTGCCGGATGAGCAGCGAGCTGTTCGGCAGGATCTGGATGCGGCCGGTCAGGGGGACGGGGTGGTACTGCTGAGGGTTCCCACTGCCTGCAAGGAAAGGGACCCTTGAAGGGCTGTCCGCCAGATGGGGAAAGGGGCCCCCATGGGTCCTGGCCAAGCCCTCCACCGGATGACCTCTGGCTCTCTTCCCAGCGCCGGCCCGTCTTCTTCCGGCTGCGGACCAGCCAAAGTGGGCTTCGCGGCGGAGAGCAGCAGGGCCCTACTGCACCCGTTTTGAGGGCCCCTCCTCTGCAACCGGAAAGGAAAGGTCTCACATACCTTTAGCATGTTTCCACATGACTTTGGGAGGGGGATACCCGTCCACCGAGCAGTTCAAGACCCCAGCCTTGCCGTAGATCCCGTCCTGATTGTTGGGCTGGACCACGAAGCGCGGAGGAACTGTGGAACAGGAAAGCAGATGAGCCACCCCACAAAAGCCTCCCTTCCCCCATGGGTCCGTTCCTGCCAATTCTTCCCTCCACTCAATATTCCCAGCCCGCCTTCTTCCCCTTTCCTGCCTTAGCATCTCAGAATGCCAGGCTCTTCCCATGAGCCCCCACCTCCCACTGCCTTTCATTTTGGGGAAACAAGCGCTAGGACAGACTACTCCACAGGCGGACCTGTCTGCGCCGCTCAGTTGGAGCACAGACACGTGCACACCGACAGGGAGAGGCGTTCTATTTCCTTTCTGCAGACGCATGGAGTGGGGAGCGCTCGCTGGGCTCGGGGAGAGGGAGAAGCACGCCACCGGGTCAGCTTTGTAGGGACCAGGGCCCTGTGGCAGGATGGACTCTTTTCCTAGCCCAGGGCATGATCCGAGACCTACGGTGGCCCCTGAAATTCAATCCACCAGAATTTTGCTGTCTTGGCGTTTCCCCCGCAGAGGGAACAGTGTAGGAAGCGTTCAGGAAGGGCTCCCTCTGGAGGAGGGGCTCTGTCACAGCACACGGTCCTTTTGGTCCTGCTGCTTGCTGAGCCAGGCAGGTGCTGATGTGGTCATTAATGTAAAATGTAATATAAAAAAATAATAAAGGCGGGATAGGAAAGTGATTAATTAATTCTGCAATAGTAGCTCTTGGAAAACTCCAGATAGCCCCTCCGATGTCCACCCACAGGCCGTTCAGCTCGGCCAGAGAATTTGGCTCACCAGATGGTACTGGACCTCACTCACAGCCCTGCAGCTCCTCTGACTGTGCCCTGCAACAGTCCCTTTACAGTTTGCCCCTGCATTTGCCCTCTTCGTTTTTTGCCCGTCCCCCTCTTTCTGCCGGGAAGACAGCACCCCAGCCCCTCACGCCACAGCCAGCTCTCCAGGGTGCCAGGGGCCCGCTGAACCCTGCCTCAGCAGTATGGCATTAGCCACGAGGGCTGCAGGGGCTACTGGGGGGCAGTCTGCCTCAGACTCCCGGCTTTAGGGTTTTTCCCTTTAGGAAAGTCTCAGGCACCGGCCCTGCTGAAGCAGAGCCTGATGGGCCTGGCTGGCTTTTTGAGGGAGCTTGGGGTTTTCCCCGAGGGTTTGGTGGGCAGCTTGCCCGAGGCGTCGGTCACAGCCTGGGAGGGCAGGTGGTGGAGGCCTCAGGCCGGATTTTCCCTACGAAGCGTCTCCCCCTACGCCAATCTTGAGGTGCACGTCGGTTCTCTGAGGAGCTTCGGGAGATGAAGCACAGGAAGAGACACCTGGAGCATCATCGGAGGAAGGGAAGAGTGAATCTGACTGAGCGCAAGTAACAGCCCATACTGGGAATTATGCCTGGCGAGAAGGGCAGTGAAACTCTGCTATTTCTCCACTCTTGTTGCGTCTGCCCAGTCCCTGTTGGGGAGGGCCGTGCTGCAGGACCATCTGCAGGGCCACAGCAAGGAATATTCTTCCTCTCTGGCAGGTAAAATCACTCAGATTCGCAGGTCCACTTGAGGTGCCCGAGGCAGGGTCTTGGGTGGCCACTTGGAGCAAGCTTGATTCTGTGACTCCCAAGGAAGTGGACAATGTTCTCCAGTCTATTAGCTTGGCCACCGGCCTGCTAGACCCAGGTCCATCCCGGACGGTTACAGCCACCCAGGAGGTGATTTGTGGTTGGGCCCACATGGTGGGTCAGCTTCTTTGAGTGAGAGTGGTTCCCCTGCCCTCGAAGGAAGCTGTTCTGTGCCCTCTCCTCAAAAGGTCATCACTGGACCCAACAGTCCTGGACAACTGCCATCCAGTCTCCAAACTCCGTTTATAGGGAAGGTGGTAGAAAGGGCAGTCAGGCTTCAGCTCCAGAGGTCCGCGGAGGAAGCGGATTGTCTGGACCCATTTCAGTTGGGTTTCAGGCCACGGTTTAGTATGGAAATTGCATTGGTTGCACTTGCTGATGACCTGTGGTAGAGCCAGGAGGGTGGTGGTATGTCCATCGTTGGGCTCCTTGATCTCTCAGAGACTTTTGATACTGTTGACCTTGGTATCCTTTAGGTCTGGCTTCAAGGGGTGGGGGTGAGAGGCACCATTTTGTGGTGGTTCTCCTCCTTTCACTGTGTCTGGTTTCAATCAGTCTTGGTGAATGGGGAGAGATCATGCCCATGGCCCCTCACTTGTGGGGTGCCACAGGGTTCAGTGCTCTCTCCCCTTCTGTTTAACATCTACATGAAACTTCTCGGGGAGGTCATCCATCAGTTTGGGGTTAGGTATCACCAATGTGCCATTGATACCCCGTTGTACATCTCAACCCCTAGCCCAGTGCCTGGAGACTGTGCAGGGCTGGATGGGGAGGAACAGACTCAGGCTCAGTCCTAACAAGACTGAGTGGCTGTGTCTATTGGGGTCCCTGGTTACAGAGATATTCCATCTTTAACTCTCAATGAGGTGGCACTTCCCAATTCAAGACTTGTGCACAATCTGGAGGTCCTCTTGGACTCTCTCTTTCTGCTCAAAGAGCAGGTAGCAGCTGTGGCCAAGAGGTCCTTTGCATAAGTACATCTGGTGTGCCAGTTACACGCTTTCCTGGATTGGGAGGCTCTTCAGGGACTCACTCATCCCCTGGTCACCTCACAATTGGATTACTATAATGTTGCTACAAGGGGCTGCCCTTGAAGACCATCTACAAGCTACAGCTGGTCCAGGGGTGCGAGCATGATGGGAGCAGTGCAGTATGCTCATGTGACCCCACTGCTCCACGAGCTGCATTGGTTGCTTCTGGGTGCAATTCAAGTTGCCAATTAGCCTCTTTAAAGCCTTCATGGCACAGAGCCTGACTGAGGGACTGCTTACCTCCACCTGTTTCTGCTGATCTGGTGCAAGCAAGCAGGGTGGGTACCCTCCAGATACCATCTACCAAGCAATGTCATCTTGCAGGACCCAGGAGGTGTGCCTACTTGGTTGCAGCACCTGCCCTCTGGAATGATATCCCCCTCGAGATTTGTGCAGCCCCCATCCTTAGGATGTTCCAGAAAATACTAAAAACCGGATTACAGTATTCTCCCAGGCCTTGGGATAAGAGTGGCTATGGAGTCCAGTTTAGTTTAGTTTAGTTTAGTTTAGTTTAGTTTAGTTTAGTTTAGTTTAGTTTAGTTTAGTTTAGTTTAGTTTAGTTTAGTTTAGTTTAGTTCTTCTGATTGGCAGTGTTTTTATTTGTTTGTTTGTTTGTTTGTTTGTTTTCCTCTTATATGTAAGCCACCCAGAGTCGTTGAGGAGTCAGGCAACCTCAACATTGGATTAAATAAATGATTAAATAAATCCTGCTTCTCAAAGCAGCTGACTGGAAGCATCCAGGACAGCAACCCCACCACCCAGCCATTTTCTAAAGCCCCGCGTAGTCTTTCCAAGTCTCCAATCCACACGTCATCGTAACTGCCCTTCTGCACACTCCTGCTCCTTGACCCACTGCGTTGCACTAAGTTGTATTCCCCTCCTGGGCCCCATAGAGCTGGGGCACCCAAAATCCCAGCTCTTCACGGAGTTCACCAAGCGACTTCTTCCATGGCTTCCCGGCAGTGCGTGGCAGCTGGTGCAAACCTTGGGCCAGCTGCCTCTTCTATCTGGCTCACCGCCTGGGAATAACAACAGGTGACCCAGCCCCTTCCTGGGCAGCTCCTGCGAAGCCAACCACGGCCACCTTAGGAACCAGCAGAGGTTTCCACTGAAGCCACCGACGCCTCAGCAGACGGCTTACCTCGCACAATCAGCTGCCGCTCTCGGCTGATGGTGGCAGCGGCATTGCTGGCAATGCAGGTGTAGTTGCCATTGTGCTTCAGGGAGACGCTGGAGATCTGCAAGGAGCTCATGAACTCCTTGCTCTCAATGGTGATGCCAGAGCCTGAAACAATCACCTGCCCGTCCTTCCTCCAAGTGATGCGGATTGGCATGTCGCCAGAAGAGACTACACACGGAATGTACAGGAGCTGCCCAATGGAGGCCGGAGGGAACTCGAAGGGCTGGATGAGAGGAGGAACTGTCGAAGAGAGGGATGTGTTGGACACCACTAAGTCCTGGAGGGTAGGAAAGCAGTCAGAGGAGGTAGGTCGCCCAGCTCAGCCCCCCCAACGAAAGAGCATATGGCTTGAGGGGAGACCTGCTCAGACTATGGGGGGAGATTCTTCACAGTGGAGCTTGGAAGTAGCTCTAGTCTAAGGGACCGATTCAACTCTCAGCCACAAATTCGGGGGCCAAGCTGTCCTTCTTCAGCCTCAGCTCGCCCTTCATGCTAAGACTTGCCTACTTTGCAAGACAGCTGCAAGCCTTTATGGGAAGACTTAGCAAACTCAGGCTTGGTGAGCAGCAGATCTGCAAAACAGCAAGAACACAACCTGGAATTCTCTGCTGTGGACAAATCACTGCCTGCTAGGGTATACAGGACTTACAGGAACACTTAACCACTGCGGAGATGGGTGACCACCAGATGGGAGGATTCTCACATTGAGAATGTGGCTAGTAATCCTTATGTATTATGCCACAAGCACAGGAAAAAGAAAGCCAGAATCCAACGGCTTTGAGTTGTCACATATGGAAGCAAGGATCCTTGCTAGAATTCTTGTGTTCAACCCTTTTCATAATACCAGGTAGTCCCCAGTTTAAGAACGAGTTCCGTTCCCAAGCTCTGTCCTTAAGTCGAATGTGTATGTAAGCCAGAACAGTATTACTGTATAATACTGAAGATCTGACAACTCCTTAGCTCCTAATGGTTTTCTGGCATTTTCAGGAAATATAACTGCTGATTCTGTTTGGTCCTCTCTGGGACAGAGAGATCCCATAAACAATTGATACAATTGTTCCTGAGTGCCCTTTCCCTGCTGAGGGAGCCACGCAGGCCCCTTGCTCTTCCCAAGGAGCCCAGGATGATGAAAAGGTGGACAAATGGCTAGTGTGACCCTGGAGGAAGATCCAGGATGAATCAAAGCCATTTCAAGGCCTATGGCAGCCCCACAAGGTTCCTTTGACTATCATTGCTGGAAACAGTTTCCTACCATTTTGAGATGAGGAATCCATGTCGGTTGGAGTGCAAGACCTCAGACAGACACATCACAGTCAAAACACACACACAAGTCCAACCAGTCTCCCAAAACTGCCCCACAAGTGTGATACGACCCCATACAGTTTGCCATAGAGCCCACAAAAATGTGAAGCTTTTGCCCACCAACATGGCTTTGTGAGCTTGTGGGCAAAATGGATTCATTCATTCATTCATTCATTCATTCATTCATTCATTCATTCATTCATTCGACTTTGAATGAAGCTACCCGTCTTAAGCATGATAATCCAGGGCAGCCAGGTTCTGAATGGTGAAGAACAGAGCCAGACTGAATCCCTCCAAGATAGAGTGGTTTTGGCTCTGAACAGGGTTCTATCCCCCCACTCAGAGGCCACAACTGGGGGGTCCTTCTGGACTCAGCTCCTCCATGAGGAGCAGGGGCAGCCGTGTTCAGGAGGACGTTTGCACAGTTACATCTTGTGTGCCAATTGTGTCTCTTCCTGAATCAGGAAGCTTTCCTCAGTCACTCTAGTTGCCTGCTGCTGGATGACTGTATTGTGCTCTGCATGGGGCTGCCCTTGAAAGCATTCAGAAGCTAGAGCTGGTACAAAATGGGTAGCCTGGGCAGAGATGGATGTTTCCCGTTATATTTGACTGCTTCAGGGGGTGCCTTGGCTGCCAGTTGGCTTCTAAGCGTGATTCAAGGTGCTGATTGTCACTTTTAAGGCATTACATGGCTCTGGACTGGATTATCTATGGGAGCATCTTCTCTCGTATCTGCCCATCCAATCAGATCAAACAGGGTTAACTTCATCCAGGTCCCATTTCCTGAGAATGTCATCTGATGAGGCCTAGGAAATGGGAAGTTTTGATCACTGCCCTTGGGCTTTGAATCTCCCTCTCCCTATGGACAATAATGCCAAAATGATGAAATGTGTTGTGATGCCACAACACTAGCTCCATCCTTTTGTATCTGCATTGCCACTTCACACACAAGTTCAAAGAAGTGGAGTTTGCACCATGACATACACTTCATCACTTGCTGCCCCCTTCCTCATGGGCACCTCTGTCAAGAGCCAAGACGCTACATCGGAGCAACTCCTGTCCCTCAGTGGTTTACAAGAGAGATACACAAGAAAAAAATAAAGAAAAGTATACAGGTAAAAGGAGCACAAACTAACAAAAATGTGGAATTAAATTAAGCCAAACGATAACCGAACTAAGACTCAAGTGCGCTCTGGAAGAGAGTCGAGGTAGGGGCCCATCAGTGGCCGCTGGGAGCAGCCAGCTCCACAGAAAAGCAGTGCTGCTGAGCCCGGCCCCTCTCCTCCCTGAAGTGGGGCGCCACTAGCATGTCATTTCCTTGGGCTTTGGACAGGCACCGAGAGGTGGCAACTGCTTGCTCCAAAACAGGGGCCGTTCCCTGCTCTGCCCTTCAGGAAAGGAAGAGCCAGCAGGGCTGTTTAACCTGTGTTCCTTCTGTTGGGGCCCTCATCTTTGGCAGCCTCTTTGCCCAAGATTGCCATGGAGCGCAGGGCCTCCTGCGGCATCCAAGCACACCGCCATTTGCTACGAGGTCTGCATAAAATCCATTTCTAGCAGATAGGAAGGCCCGTCAATGAGCACAGAGAGATGCCTGTCTTTAGCAACTGGGGAAGATAACCTGAAGGCTGGCCTAGTCCACCTGAAGGGCATGCAAGCTCGCTGGGAGCCGGCAGGGACCCTTCTGCAGGGAAAAGGCCAGGGCAGGAGGGGACTGTTAAAAGCAAGCCACGAACTGCTCTCCTGGCACCTTCAAACCAGCCTATAGGATGCAAGGGCCTGGACGAGGGGGGAGCGCTCCCCCACACTACACTCAACCCCAGGGAAGCCGGAGCAGCTGCAGCAACTGTCTCCAAGTTGCAAGCGCTCCGGGACTCACCCAGAGAGAAGCAGAATCCCACCCATCTGGCCCCTCGCAGGAGCTCCCTGCCCACAAACTGCGGTCCGACGAGGGCCAGGCCGGCCTTGAGCTCAAGCCCAGCAAGCCGCTGGGAGGGAGAGGCAAGACACGCCTCTGCTTCAATTCATTAGGGCTGATGGCTCCCCACACGGAGCTGAATAATTGATGAATTGGAGAACGCTTACAACGCTCTGTGCGCTTCGCAGAGTGAGAGGATGATCCTTTACAGAGCTGCAAACAGAGAAAACCACCCCCAAAGGTGCTTTGAGCAAAGGTCAGCTGTTTTAAAGTGGCATGTTTACACGGCACACTCCGCTCCTGCGCTTGTTGTTGGAAAGACCCTTTGGGCCAGGAGGTGGAGGAGGGAGGGTAACTTGGGCTGCAACAGCTGTGCGATCAGCTCAGGAACTCGGTTTCCAGCAAGTGCAAGCAGTGCTTCTGAATGAAGCAGCAAAGAGTGACAGGACAAAAGAGGCAAGGCAAGACGTGAGCCCCACTAGAAACCAAGGCTGAGTTCACCTGGCACTGGCTAAGATCCCTTTCAGGGCAACTCAACGGAGGTTCCACCCAAGGAAGGGGTGTTATCGAGCCATTTCAGCCTGGTTCACGTCAGCCAATTTTTTTTTCCAAAAGAGAAGAGTAGTGACGCAGGCTGGGAACTGGCCGAGTTGAGACACGGCTCCCCACGCAGGGCGGGGCTTCTCACTGCTCAGCCTCTGGCACATATACATGGGGAAAGGGCCACCGAAAATGCCAGATGAGGCCAGTCACCCGGGACTGAGGAGGAGATGGGGTAAGGCACCCGGACCCCCCACCCCCGCTTTGACCACGTGGGCCCTGCCAACCCCGGCCCTGCCTGGCCTGCTCCAGAACCAGCCGCTGCCTGACTGAGAACACCCCCTTCTTCCGAGGAATGAAAGCAAAGCCTCCGGGCCCTCTGCCCCCCTTCCTGGCTGGCTAGCCACCCAGGGAAGCCCTTGGCCCAGCCTACAAACACACCGGGATGCCCCGTTTGGGAACTCCAGTCCCCTGCCTGACACGCTCTCCCAGGCAGCAGCTGCCAGAAGCA
Source organism: Charina bottae (assembly GCA_023362775.1). Taxonomy (NCBI): domain Eukaryota; kingdom Metazoa; phylum Chordata; class Lepidosauria; order Squamata; family Charinaidae; genus Charina; species Charina bottae. The sequence continues at coordinate 124,640 of JALMGJ010000066.1, forward strand.
GCATGGCCCCGAACAGTAGCCACGTACCCGATCCCATGGAGCGGCCTGGCCAGGCAGCAGCCCTCCAGCCGCGGCCACCCACCTTTCACGGCGACGTGGACGCTCTGGCTGATAGAGAGCTGAGGCTGAATGAGGACGCTGCAGAGGTACTCCCCTTCGTCCATCCCCTTCTGGACATCCGTCAGCTTGAGAGTGCCGTTCTCAAAGACCACCTGCCGGTGGTTGTCCGGCAGCAGCAGCGAGTCCTTGTACCACTTGATGGAGTAATAGGGGTAGCCGATCACTCTGCAGCTGATGAAGGTGTCCCGGCCTGCCACGGCTGTGATGTTCTTCATGGCACGGATGCTGGGGGGGCCTGGGGCAGGGGAGGAGAAGAGGGCAGGCTAGGGCAACTCAAAGGGAAGGGCGGTTTTGCGGGGAAAAGGTCTGCTCCCAAGGAGGAGGAACTTGGGAGAGGGAGAAGGACCCCCCCAGCAAGATTTCTGTCAGGCTGACCCCCTCCAAGTGACCTCAAACACTCCAAGCTCCTTTCAGTTTCCGGGCCAGGACGTCCCCCTGGCTCGGCTCGCCGAGGAGCCGAACAGCCTGCCTCCCCGGCCCTCTTGTCCGGACGGAAGGCCAGCTGCGGCCACAGCAAGCAAGCACTCCCTCTTCCTGGTCGGCCACTCTGGGAAGGGTGGGGCGGGGCGGACCCGCAGGCCCGAAGCCGGAGGCTGAGCACTTGCTGGCCGCTCTCCCACCCGCGGGCTTCCTGGCCAAGGAGCATGGGGGAGGCGTGACAGATGCCCGAAAGAGATGCACAGGGCACAGGACTGCGCCGCAGGAACCTAGGGAAGAGCCCTCCCCAGCACGCGGTGATCAGCAACATTCCTGAACAAGACGGATCTGCCCTCTTCTCTGGCCCCCGGCTGGTCTCCAGCCTGCAGCACTCGCAGGAAGAAGAGGGTCTTCGAGAATTGTGGACACACCCCTTGCAAAGAGCCGTTTCTGACAACATTATTTTGCTCCCACCCCAATATTTTTATAGCTTTCTCTCAACTGGTATGCACGCTTCTGTTTCGGGATAGTCAAGGCAGGTACAACTATGTTTAAACTTTGATAGAAAGAGAGGGAATACATCCCCCGTTTTGCCAAGGGCCAGTGCCCAGGATGGCACGTTGCCATGCCATCGAAAGGAAGTTCAGTTCCATCGCACCGGCTCTCTTGCCCTCCCAGCCTGCCACCCTGGTCTCAAGGTGGCACATCCCACCTACGCCTGGCTTGGACCTACGTTCCCTCCCAGCACCACCCGCCTCCTATGGCCAAGGGAGGGAGCGGGACAGGACAAACAGCACAACCAACCAGAGACAAAAACCAATGCAAGAAGAGCCTAGGCCGATATTGAAAAGTAGACAGGCACCTCTTACGTTTATTCGCGCTTGGTATTCGGCACTGCCCACCGAGTTCCGCGCAGTGCATCGGTAGACGCCGCCGTCCCTGATGTGCGGGCCGGTCACGTTCACATGGCTCACGGTGGTACCGTCGGACATGGTGTACTGGTTAGTGCGGTGGCTGCCATCCCTCTGGATGGGCTCGTCGTCCAGGGACCAGGCGACGGTGGGCGGAGGGGCGCCTTTGGCCGCACACATCAGGGAGAACTGCTCGCCAGGGTTCACCACCTTCTCGCTGAAGGAGGAGACGATCCGGGGGGTCCCATCTAGGAGAGACCACAGCAGGGAGCGGATCGAGGCAACTGCTCTTTCCGTCCACACACAGCTCTTTAACGATGAAACACCAAAGTTCAAGCCCTAAATCTCAAAACATTCCTGAAGGCCTGGAAATAGTAGGGCAAAACGTTTGTAGGGCCCTCAACATTTTACAGAACAATTATCCTCCTGTCCTGGGAATTCATCCTCTCTCTGCCCAGAACCTTTCAGGGATACCATCCATTGTGAAAATAGACTGGCCTTGCTGGCATGGCCATCCTGCAACAGCTTCCAGTTCACTCCTCTCCTTCCTCTCCTGTAGTGAATGGGTTTCCTGGAAACTCAAAAGGGGGACCTCGGGGCAACGCACCTCCCTTCTCTCTTGTTGCTATGCAATGGTCCCCTCCCTAGAGACTGCAAAACATTATCCCAACTTTTCTCTTCCAGTTCTAGTCACTCATTATCAGAACATTCAGGGGTAGCCACTTCCATAAATTTAAGTGTTGCATGAAGAAGGTAGGTCTTCGTCGCTATAAATGCTCCATCATCCAGCTTTACTGCACAACCCAAATGCATTGTAGCATTACTAGGAGGGAAAACCTCTCCATAATCCAGGGTCTGTCTGTCTGTCTGTCTCTCTCTCTCTCTCTCTCTCTCACCACCACCAAACTACTTGATATGAACTCTAGCAGGCTTCACAAGGGGGTGGAAGGACACTGTCCCTGGAGACCATCAGTCTCCTGCTGCCTTTGAAGACCCTTCTCTGGAGCTCAGTGACTTAAAAGCTCACTAGAGTCACAAGAAAGTTGGCAGCAGGAGTCCTTTTGCTTTTCCCCCCTTTTGGAGGTCTCTGTCAATCCCGGTGCCCTTTCTTGTTCTGCCTCTGAGCAGTTTCCTAGGCCAAATGCTTCTATTTTGACAGTAGAGGGAGAGAGAACTTCCTCAGACTTTCTTTCCAGCCAGGCACGGAGAAGACCAGGGGTCTCTGCTCAGCAGAGAAAGAAGAGTTATAAGACAGCAGCCAAGCCTCCCCCCCCCCCCCCGATACCTGCATAGACTCTCTCTTAAGGGACCACCATGGAGAGCCACTTCAGCAGAACAGGGAGATCAAAGGTCTGGTTCAGAATCTCTCTATCCTTCTTTGCAAAGAACCCGGGAACAGGCAAGGAGCCACCATGTTGCCTAAAAGCTCCACCTCCAAAGTTGGCTGCTCACCCTCCAACACGATAACAGCAAAATCCTGAGCTGTCTGGACCTTCCTGGTGGCAAAGCACTGATATGCCCCCGAATGGCTCTTTTGGGCAGCCGTGATGAGCAGGGTCTCATTGTGGATTCCGCGGACGGAGACAAAGTCATCCGGAACCACCAGCTCCGTGTTGCGGAACCAACGGATGAAGTATTCTGGTGAGCCAGAAAGCGCACACGAGAGGATAACTGTGCTTCCAATACCAGTCTTTAGCTTCTTTGGTGTGAGAGTGACACGCAGTGGCTCTGCGAAAGACAGAGAGGGAGAGAGCAAAGCCACTTTCAGAGAGGTGGATACCCAAATACGAGCCATCCTTGTCTAGCTACCAGCAACTCAACCCCTCTTCCCAGTCCCATCATCCACGGCCTCCCTGCAGGGGCACTTAACACAGGGTAGAAATCAAGAGCTGAGAACGTCAGGAACAAGACGTCTAGTTTCTTGCCTGGGTAAGAGAAAAATGCAGCAAAGTGCTACCACCTCAAGTTTCCCAGAGTCCCAGAGCAAGATCACCACCCCGATCCACAGCATTTCCTTTGTGAATTCCAGCTGACAGAACAAGTCTTTGAAGTCTTCCCTCCATTCCCTGCCTGAATCCCAGAAAGCAATGTGGCCTACAACCAGCTTTGCTGGATCAGGAGGATTGAGGTGCCCACCCCAATCCACCCAGATGTCGCTGGGGACTCACAAGCGGGAGGTGGAGTCCTCCCCCCTCCCACCATTGTTTCTCTGCAACTGGTATCTGGAGGCAACTCAGAGACAACACTGAGTCTTCAAGACCAATAGACTTGATAGACCATGAATTTCTCTAACCCTCTTTTAAGCCACCCAAGTTAGTGGTCATCACCACGTCTTGTGGGAATGATATGAAGATGCACTCTTCTAAATCTCCTTCCAGTCAGCTTCATTGGGTGACCACTGGTCCTACTTTTTCGAGGGAGATAAAAGCTTCTGCCTATTTTTTCCATGTCTGGCATGATTTACTACATCTTAATCATATCTATTGTCAAATAGGACGACCAGAACTGGGCAAAGTACTCCAAATGTGGACATACCATTCATTTGAAGAAAGTTAATACAATGCTGGCATTTTTACGGTCAAACCATTTCTTAATGATCCCAAGCATGACATTCATTTTTTTCACAGCTGCCACATACCAAGTCACCGTCTTCATTGAACTGTCCACTATGATCCCAAGATCTTTTTCCTGGTTAGTTACAGACAGCTCGTAACCCAACAGTATACTGTATCTGTGAAGTTGAGGGGTTTTGCCCCAATGGGCAGTGTTACTTAAGTAAGTCCACTTATTTAAATGGAAACATATTTGTTATTTGATTGGGCACATAGAGATCCTTCTGGAGCTCTCCATAATAATGTTGGTTTTGCACCCTGAAGAGCTACATTCCATTCATACACGTGGCTGGCTCACTGGTCCCTCAGAGGTGGATCCTGGAGCACATCCATGCCCTTTCTCCTCGCCCCCCCTGCCCCCTCCCGGTAAAAGGGTTTCGGTACACAGGATCTGGGAATTAAGTCGTCACCCACTCACCAATTACTGCCAGGGTCCCAGTGACCTCAGCAGACCCAAAGGTGTTTGTGACTTCACAGATGTATGTCCCACTATCCTCCACACGCAAATCACTGATCGTCAGGCCTGTGATGCGCTTGGTCCATCGACTGTCAGTAGGCAGTGGCCTTCCATCCTTTATCCATCGGACTGCAGGATTCGGGTACCCGGAGGCAATGCACGGCAGTTCCACTAGTTGCCCTGCCTTTACTTCCTGGGACCGGAAGCTGTCTAGAATGGTTGGGATGGATTCTGCAGGGTCTGAGAGCAGAGAAACGAATGGGATTCACGCGGTACAATCCAACCCAAGAATCCCCAAGCCCAGATTCATTATTAGGCAAGGTACTCTCAGCCTCCTTTAAGTATTTAGTCTCTCCTCCTGAATTAGCTTCAAGCTCTCTGCAATTGATGTGCATCCATTTAAAGTTCATGCCAAGCCGAACTCTAAGAAGAATCTTTGAGTCTCCTCACTGGCCCATGGCCATTTTGACAAACATCCAGGAACTGCTCCAGATGAGGGTGATATCAATACGGGATGACTTTGCTCCCGCTATCCCAAAGAAATGTGCAGGGCAGCTTTCCCAGGTGCACAAAACAGTGGAGAACAGGAGCCCTCTGGGTCACATTTCTAGGATGCCACACACCAAATTTTCTTTTCTTTTCATTTGTTTAAACATACTAAGACAACAATAATCGTAAAAAGGCAACACAATATACAACAGTGCAAGTAAAGGCCAATAACACAACATATTTAAATCCCTAAACCAATTTTCCAGATGGGCTCATTCAATGTCCTAGCCCAGGGCTTGAGGAGGACAACCAAGTTTTTAGAGCAGGGTTTCTCAACCAGGGTTCCGTGGCACCCTCGGGTTCCATGAGGGGTCACTAGGGATTTCCTGGGAGATCACGATTTATTTGAACAATTATTTCAAATTCGGACAACTTCACATTACAGAGGTAAGTTTCATTCTTTATTTTTAGTTTACAAACACTGTTAATGCATCTATACAGGCCTACCATGAAACGGATATAGTACGTTTGGAACTTCTGGCCTATATTTGAGCCTGAATGTGCAGGGGTTCCCCGAGGCCTGAAAAACATTTCAAGGGTTCCTCCAGGGTCGAAAGGTTGAGAAAGGTTGTTTTAACAAGAAAGGCCAGCAGGGTCAGGACCATCAAAATCTCAGGGGGTGTGCTGTTCCAACGAGCAGGTGCCACAACAGAGAAGGCATGCCTCCTGGGTGCCAGCAGTCTGTCAGATCTCATGGAGTAGGCAGACATAATTGGATATAGGTGGTCTTGCAAGCAACCCAGCCCCATGTCACGAAGGGCCAGTGCCGCTCACAAAATAGTGGCGTTACATGGGTGCACCACGGGAGGCTCATAATTACCTGCACTGCTGCGTGCTGGGCCAGCCATAGGCCACCAGCTGGCTATTTGCAGATGTGGTAAGAGCAGAGAAATAATCATGTTTTGCCACTCTTGTCGCCACAAAGTTATCCTTTATCTTGTCTTAGAATGGGTCTTATCCGTTGCTCAGATTCACTCTGTGTCTTCTGCCAGTGGTGCTCCAGTCACCTCTGGAGCACCTCTGAAGGCCAGAGTGTTTCCAGGGTCCACAAGCAGAGGTGGGAACCAATCCAAGGTCATTGACAGTGATTGGGGTGGATTGGCTGAACCACCAGAGTCTCAAGAACAAGCCCAGGTTCCCTCTGGAATCTAACAGGATCTGCCAGGTGCCTGAGGTGGACCCATGAAATAGATCAATCCTCCCTGCGGCAGGGAGTGTCTGCAGAGGATTCTGACCACCCCCCAACTCCAGATCCCATCGCCACTCCCCCAAAACAGAAACGGGTGACCAAAGCTGTGAGTCGGGCCCTCAATAATCTGGGTCGGTGGAAGATGAGAAGCTTGTTATTCGAGCGATGCAGTTCTGCTCCACAGCCAGGCTAAGCATGGGAGCCAAGGAGCCTCTTGTCTAGCCAACCTCTCAAGAGCCCAGCACATCCGCAGACCTGCCTTTCCACAGGCGTTTCCTGAAGGGCTTCTTGAGAGGAAGGTTCCCCGCTCACTGGCCAGGGGGGAAGACTGGAGCCCCCTGGCTAAGGACCAGCGCACCTGGGAGCCAAAGGTCCAGGCTCCCCCTTCAGCAGGACCTCCCTGTCAGACTAGGAAGGCTTTCCTGCTGCTGGTGAGCAAGAGGCGAGAAGGCTCAGGCTTAGCCAGGGGCAGCTTTTCCTCCAGTGCCCCAAACTTTCGCAGCAGCTGAAGGCGGAGTAGATGGGCGGGCTCAGAAGAAGAAGAAAGCCCTGTTTCTTAAAACTCAAGAAGCACCAAGGGATTTTTGTACCACCTTGGTTGATGGGAACGTTTCTTCTTAGTTGCCTGAAAGTAGGTCTCCTTTCCATTCGGGTGTTAAGTATCACTTGGTGCTGACCCTGACTCTGCTGGTCCAGTATAGAAAACAGGCGGGTGCTCAGGCTCTCCTGACCAGGACTTAGACCTCTTAACTTGTTTCTGTGGGTACAGCTTAGCTGGACTAGACAATGACCTTTGCTGCAGACAAGCAGAACAACAGGCTGCCCACTCCCAGGGATTCAAATCCAGAGTGCATTCTTCCTGTTTTTCCCACAAATTTAAGGACTGTTTGAGCAGTGTTGGGTGGCCTTGAAACTAAGCAGAATCATAGAATGGAAAGATTGGGTTAGAGATCTTAGAGATCACCTGGTCCAATCCCCTCTCCAGTGCAGGAATCCCTCCGCCCTGAGAACTGCTGGCTCTCAGCTGCTTTTCATACTGACTGTTCTTCAGAGAAAATACCTTACTGCTGTGGGCGTGCCTCCTTGTTCTGGAGCGTTTCCTCACATCAACAGGGCCCCAGAGTGGCAAAAGCAGAAGCCACGAGCCCTCCTCGCATCCTCGCCTGCCCGCCGGCTGAGGAGAATGTTCAAGAGCAACCTCTCGGCTTTGCCGTGGGGCAGCGTTCTTTCGGTAGCACTCGATTCCAGACGGCCACACCTGCTTCGCCCTTCTGGGAGCCAGGGTGCCAGCCATCAAAGCGAGCCAAAGCATAGCCACACTCCGTTCCCTCCCTGGGAAACGACCCAGCAAGACCTACCTGAGACAGACAAGCGGGCACCGTTGCTCTGCCGCGTCTCGCCACTGTACTTGTGTCTTGTAATGCATCTGTAGGTGGACAGGGCGTCTTCCTTCTGGACGTCGGATATGTACAACCCACCATAGAAAGTAATGAAAAACCTATTTTCTGGAAGAGACAAGCCGAGAAAAGGAAGCCGTGTTGGCATGCTTGGGTCCTGGAAGAGCAAAAGGGTCGGTGCGGAGGGGAAGCAGCATATCCAGCAGGCTCTAAACCTCTTCCGTGGGAAGGCAGGGCCTGGAAGGGGAGCTCTGGGCCGAGGCCCAGCCTGGCAGGCTGGAATTAATAATATCCTCTTGGCCTCCTAAATTAACCGTTATTTCCAGTCTAGAGATACCGAGGTGCCTTAAGACAACTTTGGGACTGAAACAATTATCCTGCCAGAGGAAGAGGGGGCAGTTTACGCCTGTCTACAATCTCACCCACACGGAATGTGTACCGTGGACACACTTTGAAGGTGAGATGCCAGCAACGAGGCCTCCTCCTCTCTCACGCACAAGCATGCAGCCCCGGTGCTTGCGGTAAGACCACGGGTGCTTGGGGGCTTGCCAAGGAATGCCATGAAATGCAGTGAGCCAGAAATCTGTCACCACGGACAGCCTGAGAGAGTTGGGGGACAAGTTGCTCTGCAGCCCGCAGGGATGGTCTCCAGCTTGCCAAGCCAATCCCCAGCCGCCAGCCTGGCTAGAAGCCAGCTTCTTTCACTACAAATGTAGGGCATCCCCAGCATTTGAGGGAAGCACCCGCCATGGCCCTCCTCTTCCCTGGAGGACCACACCCCCACCACCCTCAGTCCAGGCAGAAGGCAGAGGCAAGTCGCGGGTTGTAGTTCAGAGTCATCGGTCTGGAATACGGGAAAAGGGGGGACAAGGAATCCAGAGTCTCCCAGCTGCCTGCAAACCAACAGCCTGGAGCCCGTCTGCCTTGGAATTTTGGGGGGGGGATTCAGTTGCTATGGCAACAGGCAACCACTGCTGCTCTCCCCTGCCCAATTTGTATGCACATTTAATTGATGGAGTAGCTTTTCAGAAGCATCAGCTTCTCATATGCTGCAAGCAGGAAGAGGCCTGGGGGAAGGAGGCTGCGCTCACAAAGAACAGGCTGAGGGATTCCCTGCTCTGGGAAACAAGGGCAGATCCCCCCCAATAAGACAGGCTGCTGGCTGAGACCCCCTTAGACCAGTTGGGTCTGGGCCAACCCTTCCCACCTGGAGAGGGTGTGGGAGGAGGACCCCTGCCACCTCCTGCTCAGGGTCAGGCTGTGCCCCCGAGGGCCGGGTGGGGGCCACTGCCCTGGGCCTCCCGCTCAGCAAGGGTGCGCCTCCTGTTGTATCTCCAGGGACGGGCCTTCTCCCCAGCTGAAACCAGCTGCCAAGGCTACTGCTGGGCTACCAGTCGCTTTCCAGATAGACTCGAGAAACCACCTTCTGAGAGTTACTTTCAAAAACCCAAGCAGACCAATCTTACCATGGTTTCGACTGATGGCCTGGTTATCAGCACACTAAGACAAGGGCTGGTTCCAACAACACGCTGAACTACTTCAGCCTAATCAAGCCACTGTGAGAATTTCACCTTTGCAGTCCAAGCCACCCCAAAACACTGAGTGGCAAATGTGAAGAAAGGAGGTTCCCATTCACCAAAGCCTTTTCCCCACCACCCCTGGGGGTGCCACCTCTCCTCAGCCACCAAGCCTGCCTGAGCTGGCAGAGGGAAGGGACCTCCTGCCCTTAATCTCTTCTCTAAGTACAGCTCTATCTTTCCCTGTTAAAGGATTAACACCCATTCCTCATTCAACTCTTGCAATGAGATTTTATTTCTAATTACATCGTAATAAAACTGGGAGCGCTCCCAGGGTTTTCGCCAAATGACTTGTAGACACTCTACAAGATTGGATCCTACTTGGCTGCATTGTAATAGCATTTTCTCTGACATTCATTAGACATGCATGAAGGAGAGGGCTGAAGAATGGAATTGCATTTAAATGGATTTCCTGGGAAGGAGGGAGAAAGGGGAGGGAAGGGGGAAGGGAGGAGAGGGGAGGGATTAACAGAGGCTGGGCTCATTGGAGGGCATCCTACCTGGCCCACCAACAAGCAAGGCAATCCAGAGGTCAGAACAGGATTTGGGCAAAATGCAGCTTTTATGAACCCACACTGCAATTATTTTGTATGCATTTGATACATAAGCACCGTTGCTTACATTTTATGTCATCACTTCTCACTGCTTCCTCCTTTCTTCCCTCTGCAGTCCTGTGTGTAATTTATCTGTAACTAGAATAACATTTCATGCACCCAACAGAGTGAAGCATACCCCTATGGCATAATAGATCAGTGACTGTCTGAGTTGCCACATTCAAATGCATTGCAAAGAAGCCAGATAACTCCTCAGTCACAGGAGGGATGCGAAGGGGGGCTCACATTCCCTTGGCAACTCTAACCCTTGACCAGGAGATGTCCAGCATGCCACACAGTCACAGCAAACTCAGGTAGGCTTCCCTGACAATTCCACCCTGGCTGAAGTCTCCGCCCACAGGAGACAAATGCAAGAAACACAAAAAAAGGGTAAGAATGCTCTTTCATTCACTTACTGCAGCCTTTGTGGGACAGAGAACCCAACCCCCCCCCCCCTTTCATGAGCACACAAAGAAGCAGCGGCGAAGGCGGCAACCCTTGGCAAGAGAATTTCCCATCCCATCAGTTACATTCTTGAGGAAGAAGAGCGCCAAGGCCTTTTGGAAATAGGGGGGCAGGTCTGTCTGCCAATTTCCCATGGCTTGGTGGGGCAGCGTTGCATCCAGGAGCCTCCAGAGAAACTGAAAACTGCAAGATGCCAAAAAGGCAAAAAGGAAGATTTCTTTCCACGATGTATGGAATTCGGTGCCTTCCGGTAGATACCAAATCCAAGCAGATTAACAAATTAATGAAAGGCTAAAATAACCGCTGGTAGCATGGAGAATGGAACCTGTAGGAATGAGACTCTGAGGCACACAGCAGTCCACCTTTGTCACGGCCACTGGCAGAAACATGCTGGGCCAGAACGGCCGACACCACCTGGAGTCAGGTAGAACAGGGTGGCGCGGAAAGAGTTATTTGTTTGGTATTATTATTAAGCACTGGCAGAGGGAAAGGCCTGCTGGCACGAGTATGGCTCCTTGGCTGGGCTGGAGCCGCCATCTCCTGCTGCTGTGCTGAGACCATCCCCAACTGCTACCCAGGGGCCACATTCGCAAGCAGGCCGGTGACCCAAACGTTGCTCAGGGTGGGTGCCAGGGAGCAGGGAAGCCAGGAATTTCTTGGATACGTGCTGGTGGGGAGCAAAACAGAGTTTCCTACGAACTCTGCCTCCCAGCAACCACCCTCGGCAATCTAAGCTCCTTCTCAGAGAAGCGGGCACCGCTGCTGCTCTTCCATCACTCTCTGCTCTTTTTGGGAGATGCACCAAGTTTCCCCACGACAAAAATCCGACCTTTTTTATGAGGGGTGCAAGTCTAGCACTAAGGAACCATTTCCCAGAAAGTGGTTTAGCAGGGGAGATGCAGACTAGAGGGGTGACATTTCCCCAGAAGCAGACCGAGTCCCCGTGGCAGTATTGGAAATCTTTTGACCAGAGTTTGGGTTGTATGTTTGCTGTTTGGAAAGAAACTCAGTTTTCTGGGGGAGGGGATGCTCCCAGAGTGCCCCCCCTCCATCCACTAAGGGGCACGAGAAAGGCAGTATGCAGCCCCTAAGGTGGACCTCCCACCCCCTTTAGTGACCCATGCATGGCTGAGCCTGCTGTTTTCAAGACACCCCCGTCGCCCACGTTTCCTCTTCCACTCAGGTTTTTTCCCCACTAAAATGTGGAACTAATCAAACTTCATGCTAATGAACAAAAAATCTGATCAAGATATGCAGAAGTTTGCATCTCAGAGCATAAAACAGGGAACAGACTGGACTGGGCATGGTGGCCTCCCCCCTCCCCACCCTCATTATACCCAGATTATTAAGCAAGGCTTCTTGGCTTGTCAATTCAGTTTCATCAGCCATCGGCATCTTCACTCCTGCCCCACCCCCAAGAATCAGTTTGAACTTTCCCAATACCTGGATTTTGCAATGCAGCACAAAGGCCCCCGAGATGGATCCCAGAAAAAGACAGTCTCTCCATCTCCCCCCGAAGTTCTCTGCCTCCAGAAATCCAGCATTCAGAAAGGACTAAATTTGCACAAATACTGTGCCTACGTTGGAGAATGTTTAAGGCGTAGCTTTCCAAACTGTGTCGCGACACACTACTGTGTCGCCTGCGGTGTCCTGGTGTGTCGTGCACAAACCCAGAAGCGCTGATGGGGCAGAACAGTGGCGGTGGCGCTGATTGGCGGGGGTGCCGCTTCTTCCGGTTCCCCCCATCAGCGCTTCCAGGTTTGCGTTCGACACACCAGGACACCGTGGGCTGCGCCGCTGCCACCACCGTTGGTGTGTGTCGCCAACATGAAAAGTTTGGAAAGCTCTGGTTTAAGGGAACAGGTATTAGTGCGGGGGGGGGGGAGAAAGGTTTTTTCAGAAGCCCAAGCAACCCCACCCCACCCCCAAATCTGAGAATAACAGAAGAGTTCGCGACCCTCCCCAGCTTTTGAAAACCGAAGCATTGCCTGGCAAATGAAGAACAACAAGGCATCCTGTAGTTCTGTAACCTAGCAGGTCTGTGGGAAAAGAGGGGGGCGAATAACTCTCCCACTTCAGAATAAGATAAGGGCAACTGGCCTACAAGGTCACCACTGAGCTGCTACCCAAGCAGGGCACTGTGGCAGTGCCACGCTAAAAGCTATCCTCCATCTGCTGGCTACGCAAGAAGGAACAAGACAGAGCAGGGACAACAGCCCATGTGAGTAACCGGCCAAAGCCATAAGAATAACATCAAGGTACTAGGAAGGAATGCCAGGCTTGGGGGTCATCACCAAATGTGGTCAAGGAAGGAGCCTTTGGAACATCAAGTTGAGAAGAGCCCCCAATTCAACAGCCCCTTCTGGGGAAGCCATCTGCAGCTGGCTCCTCTATCTGGGTGATGGGCTGCTGAAGTTACCGTCACTTTTGGTCTTCCAGCCCCAGAAGAAACTCCAATGCTGGCAGAAGCCCGATCCATTGCGTTAATTAAGAATTTCCTTCAGGTCTCAGCAACTGAGACGCTCCTTAGAAGGGGATCCCCCAGTCTGCGTTCTGCATGGAGCAACTGTGCAGTGCAAGGATTGATGGGCGCCACAGCAATTTCCCAATTTCCTGCTCAGGGTACAAACTCTGAATCATCCCAGTGGAGAGGAGGACAATTATAAATGAAAGGAACACAAAAGAAAGGTCCTTTCAAATAAGGGGGAAAGCAGCAGCACTGCACATCCAGTGCAGTTATTTCTCAAAAACATGGGCAACTCCAATTTATTATCCTGGGGAAGATACAGCTGCCACGAGGACTCCTCCATTTGCAGCAGCCCCGCCCCCCAAGAATCCTGAGAAGGCATGGGGGAAAGATGGCCATGGTTGTAACTCCATGGCTGCCCAAAGTGGGCTGAGAATTACGCAGGAGACACGGCATTTGGCACACAAGAAAGGCATCCATGAGAAAGGAGGGGCAACCCCAGCAGCAGCCACTGGCTGTTAGGAAAGGGGGCCACGAGCTAAGGATTGATTGCCCATCACAGAGCCCCCTCTTCATGAGGGAAGCCTTGAGACTTGGGTATGTTCCTGAGAGAATCAGAGAATCAGAGCTGCAAAGTAACTTGGAGGTCTTCTAGCCCAGGGCATGCATCCTCAGACCGTCCCAGATAAATGGCTGTGCAACCTTTGCTTGAAGCCCTCCTGCAACGGAGCCCTCATGACTGCAAGAGACAGGCTGCTCCACTACTTAGTAACTCTCACAGTCAGAAGTTCCTCCTCCTTTCAAGCCTGAATCTCTGTAAAGCTGCCGCCCATTGGTTCTTGTCACTACAGAAGGAAAATCTACACCAGTCCTGCACAAGTCATAGAGGAGAAAGGACAACACTGATGAACTAAAAATCATTGGGAGCCGCAAATGAATACCTGGTGCGCTGATCAGCTGTCTGGCAGCTGGAGGTAGTGATGGCAGTGAGGCTCGGAGGCGCTCAGCAGCACAACTTTCAGGGCGACATTGAATGTATTCCTTTTTAAACAACACTGGTGGGTCATACAAGGCTGCTTGGCAGGCCTGATTTACACCCTCTTCCCTGTGACAGCCCTCCAAGTGTTGGAAGACTGCTGTCATGCCTCCCCTCAGCTCACCTCCATCATACAGTATTTCCAACTCTTTAGGAAGAGATGCCCAGTTCCTTTAACAGCTCTTCATGACCCTCAGCATCTTTGTTGCTCTTCTCTGCACTCTTTCCAGGGCCTCAGCAACCCTCTTGTATTATAGTAAGCAAAACTGGTCACAGTATTCCAGGTGTGCTCTGGCCAGTACAGTAGAGTGGAACTGTCACTTCCCATGATCTCAACCTTATACCTCTGTTGATGCAGCCCAAGATTGTATTGACTCTTTTGGCAGCCGCAGCACACTGCTGGCTCAGGTTTAATCTGTGGTCTACCAGGACTCCCAGATCCTTCTCACAAGCACTACTGCTAAGGAAACTTAAACTACTGGAAAAGACCCGATGTTCAAGTCTATCAAGATCCTTTTGAACCCCAATTCTGAGATGTTAGCAGTCCCCCTACCCCACCAGCTTTGCATCTCTAGCCAATTTGCTAAGCATCCCCTCAATCCCTTTGTCTATGTCATTTATAAAAATGTTGAAGACCACTGGGTCCAGGACAGAACCCTGAGGTATCCCACTGCATATAGGATATTCATGTAGACATAGATCCATTAAGGACCATGTGTTCAACTAACTGCAAATCCATCTGGTAGTGGGATCATCCATCCCACGTTGTTCTACTTTATGGAGACAGAGTCTACAGTCAACTTTATCCAATGCCTTACTGAAGTCTATGTTATGTCTATGTTAGTTCTTCTCCAATCTTCTCACACTTCCACTGTGCTCCAGTTCTCAAAGATTACAGTTAGTGGTTCTGAGATCACATCCACCAGTTCCTTTCCATCCATGGTTCTAATCTCCTGATCTCTGTAGCCCTACTGCAGATATATCCCCACCTCAACTGCCCTCATCCATGGCTCCATAGAAGACATTCAACATGTGGCAAGCTGGCCCTGAATTTCCACCATTATTTCTACAGACAGGACAAGAACTACAAAGTGAGCAAGCTAGCACAGATGTGCACTCTAGCTGCTCATTATCAAAGAAGGAATGAGAACATGCAAAAGAGATGAGAATGGACAACCAAATATGACAGCACAGTTGCTCTAAGCCTCTGGCTAAATTATAAAGCAGTTTACTGAGGTGGAAAGCTGCAGCAAAAGCTGAGGGCAGAAGAAGCGAAAACCATCTGTAGATTTAAAAATAAGCTACAGCAGCCTTGGAACACATTTTCTCAGACATAAAATAAGCAGGAATTCCTTGTAGTTCCAAAGCATTAGGGCCTGGGCAAAGGAACGTATTAAAGATGTTCCAGAATTGTCATGTCCTGGAGAACGAAGGAATCAAGAGTATAAAACAGGTTAAAAATAACATTTGTTACCTTTGCATCCACTCTGTTCGCTGCCATTACAGCTTGGGGGGAAATGACTGCAATCTGGGCTTACTGAAATCCAGGGCAAGCGGCATCCCCCGCACACTAACGAGCTCTGTGTTTCCTCCCTGACAGATGCCTCTGCACAGACCATAAATATAGACTATCTCCCCCCCCGTCCCCACCACACACGAAGGCTGTACGTCTTAATTAAGCAGGACACTAGCAGCACAGCTAACGATTTTTGCTGCTTACTATGTAAATCTCTGCTCCTTGCCAGGGTTAACTCCCCACCAGGATTTGTGGGAAGCCTCAAGATGCTCGGTTCATTACTTGGCTCCCCAGGAAGCCCAGCTATGAAGTCCGAAATGTCCCTCGCTTCACCACAGAGTGTCCCCTGGTCCTGGAAACCAGGGCCGTGGGTGGGAGGGTGGGGGGTGGCTCGAAAGGCACCCCCCTGAAGAAGAGAGCCCAAGCCAACATGAGCCAAGAAGCCCGGGCAAGGGTCAGCTGGAGAAGCCCGGTGGGGGCCTCCCAGCATGAACGCAACAAACTCTCCCCTGCATTCAGAGAAACACAACTCTCTCCTGGAGACCCTTCAGGCACCCACAACTGTCTGAAGCTTCTGCTGACCGGAAAAGGGGGGGCATTCGCCTGGCCCCAAAGTCCACCGGAGTAGCCTTTGATTACCATCTACCATCGGGGCTTCCCAACGCTTGCTGGGAGGAAGCAAACAAGAATTTGTAATCCCTCCATTTGGGAAATGCAAATGTCAGGGGTTAAAGCCTAAACTGTTTCCAGAAATGCTATCAAAATGCACAGATTGTTCTGCCAGCGGAAAGCAGATCAACTACATAATCTTTACACTTTCAAACTCAATATAATTTGAGTTTTAATTCTAAGTATCAAAGCAGAACTGGGCAGCATTACCTAGTGGAAAGATAGGATGCTTGCTTATCTATCTATCTATCTATCTATCTATCTATCTACCTACCTACCTACCTACCTACCTACCTACCTACCTACCTATCATCTATCTATCTATCATCTATCATCTATCACATTTCTATATTGCTTCAGTCTAAAAAGACGTTAAGCACAGCGCAGGCAACACCACAATACCAACACAGCATAAACAACAGTGAAGGAAACATTAACATATTTGACAGCAACCATCTAAGATTTGGTGCCAAAGCCATTCTCCAACACCAGGTCTTTACAAGCCTTTGGAGAGCCCCCTTGGCTGAGGGGCATGCTGTTCCACAGAGCACATCTTCTGGGACATCTCCCTGCTCCCCCCTACCCCCCGTCACATCTGGCAAGAGAGGGGGCCTTGAGCAGCCGGACTCTGCTTGCTCTGGCTGGGCAGGCAGAATCCGATCCCTCAAACATTATTCCCATGTCATAGTCACTGCCATCTCCTCCTCTTCCTCCTGTGTATGATTTTGCTGAAATGCTGGAATGTGGTATTTTTGAAAACCCATAAAAGGCTGGCCGTGAGAAAATGAAGCCAAATGTACCTTTCTTAGCCAAATAAAGCAGTACAAAATTTCTGCAGCCTAGTCAGTTTCAAGGACTCTTCAACAGTAAATGGGGAGGAGAAAAAGTGGGGACGCATGTGTGGCTCTTGCGCCATTGTTGGCAAGAGTGACAGGGAGCAATATGCTAAGCACTATTGGCTCTTCCAAAGCTTGCTGGGAAACAGAAGCATTTGTAAATCCTTTTTTCCCGAAAGATAAATCCACTGTCAAATCAAAACTATTTCCACCCTATGGAGAGATCTTTCCATTCAATGCACTTCCTTTGGGACTGAATGGTCAAAGAGCATGCTCCAGGTTCTCCACAGGAAAAGAAACACCATTTCACAGGGGTGCTAAATCACTAATTTGCACCCCTTTGTTCCAAAGGCATTATATTCAGGGTGATCAGAAGGGCCAAAGATTGGTTTCCAGTGGGCAATAGCAAGGGGAGATTTCCCACATCGCAGAAATACAAAGGTGACTGACCATCAGCTGGAATCAATCCATTGGGAGACATCGGTTAGTAGGAGCATCTAGCAGAGAAATGTGGGGCCAAACCCCCGTGACAGGAAGGACAGCATGGAGAAACGACAGCCACCCTTTCCGAACTGCAGGAAATGCAAAAAGAGCACCTCTCGTTATGAATGCAGAGGAGGCACACTTTTAAAACTAAAAAGTGTCACCATTCACGAACAACCAAAAATAAAAGAAACCATCATTGGGTTTACTTTAACATCAAAACATTACAACTCAGTCTGTATCTTATCCTCCTTAGGCCAACCATCTTTTGGGCTCTACCTACTTGTGGTGAAAAATACCCCCAATCACAAGTAATTGAGGTTTGTGGAAATTTTCCTGCATTTTCCAACTCACATACAGTTTTTGAACATTCCTATCCCAGGAAAAACAAGCAGCAAACACACCTTTTAAAAAACTGCAAAAGAAAGAAGACCTTCCTTCCTGCCTCAAACTTGCCCCCGACCAAACCCGAACATGTCCATTTCAGGAAAGCCACCGCACCTGGCAGGTTTCTTAGAGCCACCGCTGTACTGCGTGTCATTTTCATACTATCTCTACAGAATACACTGTGAGGTAAACATCTTTTTCCTGGGAAACCTCAAACCAGAGACAGATGATGGGCAAAGGCGTAAAAGTACATTTCGACACTTGCAGGGCAATTAGCCAAAGAGACAGACGAACAAGTATCCTTAGCTATGACTCCTATCGGCATAAAATGGTCGCACAAGGCCTTGTGGAAATATGCTCCTGTCCAGAAACACAAATTCTGAGCATGAAACGTGAGGCGCAAAATGTTAAAGCAAGCAATAGATACTTTCTTATTGGAGTGAAGTTTGGACCAGCTTTTCCAGAATGTCAGAATCATCGAAACGCCTGCAAAAGCAGGGAGACATTTCTCCAAAGAGGGAGAAATTTCATTCTCAAGACCTTGTCTAAGCAGTGGAGAAAGCTCTGGCTGGCAAGTTACCCCGAGGGGCTTCTGGAGGGGCGTCAGGAGGACCAGCGTCTTTCAGAACGCCCGACAGCCACTCGGAGCAGACCCAAAGAAAGCTTTTTCGGTAAAGCCCAGCAATCCTAGAAGGCAGCCAGCCCTAGCAAGGGCTGATAGTCGGGGGGGGGGGGCAGGGGAGTGCCCCTCACACACAGATGACATGGGTGGCTTTCTAAATCTGCAGACATGAGATACAAGTTATAGGGTTCAGGTCACTTCTAAATGGGTACAAGTCTGCTCTCAAGTTTTTTCTCGTATTCCTTGCCTACCCAAAAAAGGTCTGGATGCCTAATGAGGCTATAAGCTGCTGAGCATTAATCAGGCTTGGCTGAATAATCAATGGGGCACTTGGAAACAGCTTTCCTTCCCTAATAGAATGTCACAACCAGACAAAAGGAATGCAATTACAGTTAAGACTCTTGTTCTGGGATTGATAAGGAATAATCCGCCAGGGCAGGACCCTGGCTGAAGGACACCACAGCATGAGCTTAAATTCCGGGACTCCATAGGGCTTCTAAGAGACCACCCTCCTGAGATCATCCCTCTTTTTGCAGATGTCCTCACAGCTTCTTTAAATTAAGCACCTTCTATTCCAGATCCAGAGCAAAACCACCTGCCACCCAGAGCAGCCACAGGAGAAATGGGGCAGAAATGGATGCAGGATGAATGCTTATTCAATTATTCTGAAATATTTATGATAATGGAGGGGGTGTAGAAGAGGTGTTGCAGTGGTGGAATCCATCGCAGCTATTCCAGTCACAAGCACAACAGCCTGAGGAAGAGGGAATATTAACAGAGGGAGGCAAGCTTGTACAATGGGAAAAAGTCTGGAGAAGTGCGAGCCCAGTCCAGGCAACCGATATTACAGACGAGGGAGAATGGCGGGGGGGGGGGGGAGGATGGGACGCTTGTGCATTGTTCCGCAACCCTATGCCTGGCCGCACCATTCGGTCACTTGAGCGTTGAGCGAGGCAGCCGCTGCAAGCAGCTGGTTCTGATCAGCCAGCTGATTCTAACCCTGAAACCCAGGGTAGGCGGTTTTCTAAATTGCCACGGGAGCTCTGGGCCTTGCCTCGAGAAGGGAGACACCGCCTGAGAAGGAAGCCCCACCAGCCCCAAGGAGGAGGACCCAAAGAGGCATCTGGAGAATGGCTGGATGCCTGGAGAGCAACGTAAGGAGCGGGGCTATCACAGCATTCAGCAGTGGAGGCAGAGAAGGGTTTTCCTAGACCGACCTGAGAATGGGGCAATGGCAAATGGGAGCAGGAAGCTCCCTCCATCATGGCCCCTGACTCTCCGCTGCCGCCGGGGGCATCACCACGACCCCTGGAACAGCTGCCACACTGCTGCTGGAGGGACGGGGCTGGCTGGGGGAGATCCTGCCGTGGTTCCAAAGTGCCGGCAGCTGCTGGGGGTTCGACTGGGAGCCTCAACCCGCCTCCCAGCATGTCCATAACCAGAGGGACACCCGTCCCAGTTCAACACTGGGTTTCTTTGGATGCTCCCAAGCAGGACATGGAGACGTCCCCCCCTCCCACAGTAACTCCCCCACAGCTGCTCAACAGATCTGTTTAACATCTACACAAAACCACGGGGAGAGGTCATCCATCAGTTCAGGACGAGAGATCCCCACTATGCTGGTAGTGCCCAAGAGTACATCCCCACCCAGGCCCGCCCAGTGGGAGATGCAGTGAAGGGGCTCTGAACCTGATCTGTTCATTCAGAAGCCTTCTGAATCTTGGCAGAGCCGGCTGACGATATGGGGCCCTCCCGGACTGGGGGGTTTTAGGCCTTACCTGGAATGGTCACTCATGTCCCTGCCGTGGATCAATGCATTCCCAAGGGGGCTGCCGTGGAATACCTCCTGGGACCTTAGCCAGGCATCCGAGAGACCACTTTTCCCATATAGACTCTGCCTGCCCAAACCGGAAAGGGAGGGCCTACTGAGCCCCCTTCCAACAGCAGGCGTGGTGAGTGGGGTCCAGCAACAGTTCCCCTCCTACGGAACACCCTCCCTCCTGAAGCTGGATGGCCCCTCCTTGCAGCCTTCTGGAGGCTGGTAATCATCTGGTTCGGGTTCTAACTGCACAGCTACAGGCACCTCTCTCTCCCTCTCGCTCTCATTTTAGTTTTAGTTAAAGTTAAATTAATTAAATTTATCTCTAAAATCTAAAGCTTGCTAGGATTGAGGTAGCGAATAAATGGCATAAATGGCATAAATAAACAAATAAATAAATAAAATCTGCTTTCCATGAATTTAGTACTCCCCTTTTAAAGCCATACAAGTTAGCGGCCATCACCACAACTTGTGGAAACAACCCACAAGTTCCTTTGGGTTCTTCTGCCAAGTGCCAGCTCCACCTTCATCCCCACGGCTTGCAAGGAGTGCCCACAACAAACAAGAGGGGACCTCGCAGAGAAAGGATCCTGTCTGCAGCCTCTATGTCTCCAGTGCATTCACAACAGGGAAAAATTCACACTTTGGAACTCTGGAATTACGGCCCCCGTAGGGGCAGCTGCTCAGTGAGAGGGGAGGCGTATTGTTAGGAGTATCTTCAGACACTCGATTCAAGGGGTTCTGAATTGAGCTGAACTGAACCAAACCAGGCCAGCTGTTCATCAACTCCACCCCAAAAAAGTGCACTTCCTGATACAGGAAAAAATGCTATGGACCAAAGCAATACCTTGCCATAAGGCACTCCTTGGGGCCTTTGACGTACGTTAATATAAATGAAAAACGATAATTAAAGCCCTATCAAGGTTCCTGCTAACTGCTACTGAATCACTTGCATTCACTGTTTGATAGGGATGGGATCTGTCAATATGTATTCCCCAAATACACGAATAGCCAAATAAGTAGAAACATAGTTTTTAAAATAATGATTTCCCCCCTGCATTATTTGGTTTATGCTCAGCACCAGTTACAGTACTAGATACTCGAGAAGTTGGCCTGGCTTAAGTAGAAGTGTCTCGGCTGCCCTTCACAGGGGGCCCAGATGAACAACGGTCTTCTAAGAGTGCAGCTTTAGCTAAAGGCTGACCCACAGAGAAGGCTCTCCTTGCCCAAGGATGGGGGAATTTCCCAGGACTGCAGTGGCTTCCCGGGTCTCCCCGCCCCTCCCTTTCTAGCTAGAGTTGGGCTCCTCCCATCAGCCTGTTGGGGGCACTGAGGAAGCTCCAAGCCTCTTTGGGGGGGAGGGACTCCAGATGATCTTCCCTGTCCCTGCACCCAACATTTTCCAGCCAGGGCAGCCTCCACGGAGCCACAGATCTCCTGTATCCTGATGGGTAGCACAGCCAACACTTCTAATGTAGGTTTTTCAGGCTCAGGGTAATTATACTTGGTAGGTTTGCAAATAATGACATAACCCAGTCACCTTACTGTGGATGATTTATTGCAAATAACAAAATGTTATTATAGGGAAATTAGTCTTCACTCAGATGGAAGTCTGAGAAGGGTAGCTGGGAAGTCAATTTAATCATACCAGCAGTAACCCAATGCCATGCCCCAAAATGGCCAGCACCCAGCACGTTGAGGTCAGGGCCACAGGGACCTTAACTTCTTGTCAAGGATAGAAGGGGAGGAGAACATGTTTGGGGCAGGGTCCCAAGAGCCTCACGCAAAGAACGACTCCCCGCTGAAAGCCACTCTCGCCCTGGCACAGGAAAAGACCCCTTTGGGCGCTGTGGGCTACAGACGGCAGCTGTGGAGGAGCCCTGAGCGAAGCCTCCAAAGGGACATGTTCCAGTGCCACAAGGTCCACCAGGTGCCCATCCTATTCCCCCACCTGCCCTCGTTCACCCTGGGCTCCAGGACTCTGCTCCTGGCCCAGAAGAGCAGCAGGTCTTGCATGCCCCATGTTCCTGGTGTTACACTCCGCTTTTACGGCCTTCTGCTCACAGCCCCAAGAAAAGGCATCCAAACACACAACTAGCTTCTTTACTCTAGCAGGATAAACGAGGGCTCAGTTGGAGGAGAGTACGGGTGAGTTTTGCAGGATGGTCAAATTCCCCAGGTGATAGACACACATCACTTCAGATTTGAAAAAGAAACCAGTTGGATTGCTTTTACTATTTACAGAGTAGCCTTGGTTCCTTGTTTAGCAATAGTCATGAATTACTATCGACAGTGTGTTTCTATATGTGTTCCTAAAGCACCTTATTATCTACAGACTTCTTAATGACTTCTAAGTGTTTCCTTTCTCACTGTGATTGCTTCTAACTGACCTTGGTCCATATCTTCCCTCTATCTTTTCCCTCCTATAGTGAGGGAACAAAAGCAACCTAGGAAGATGCCTGTTCTCATGACTTCCTTAAAAGTGGGAAATGCCGACTTAAGAGCGAGGTCCCCCACCCTACAAAAATCCCAGGGGAAGAGAGAATCAAGCACATGCACTCAGGAAATGCCCTCCCCCCAATGTCTTGGCCTCGCCTTCAGCTTGATCCTCACCTGAGAAGATCTTCCCTTGGCCTGAGAGCGAGACCAACTGCCCAGAGCAAGGGACGGAGGGCAGGCACTGGTCTGCCTCTGCTGCACAGCTTCCCTGGTCAGCGAAGACAGTCAGCATCCACCAGGGCCACCTGGCTGCAGAACCAGTTTCCCCATCTTGCAAAGGGTCAGCCACAGCAGTACAGGAGGAGCCACTGATCAGGGTTCAGCACTGGACATGGGACAGCACAAGCTCAACCTCCCCATCCACTCTAGACAGCGCTGCAGCCTGCCCCTGGAAGGCGAATGCGGGCTGCCTTCTCCTTGCCCCAGGTGCCCCAGCCAGCAGAGGCCTGGCCACCGTGATGGGCAGTCACGTGGATGAAGCCTCGTGGCTGGGCTGCGATGCGGAAAAGGGTTTACAGATGTAAGCCACATCTCAACAGTGCTTGGAGCAAATCCCTGACAGTCATCACCCCACACAGCACAAATGGCCCCGCTCTCTCCAGCAGAGCGGAAAGGCAGCAGACGCCGTCCGGAGGTTCCTGTTCGCTGTTTCGGGCCTCCGCAACATGGACAAGTATTGTACAGCAGGAGGGTGAAGAGTGGCAAGTATTTGCCATCAGGGACGAGTCATTTGCCCGTTATTCATCTGAAAGGCTGGCAAGCTGGAAGCTGTCATCATCATTTGGCACCAGGCAGTGAAAGTGGCTGGCACATGGGCATGCCGCATTCGCACATTTGCTTTCATCTGTACTAAAAGGACAACAAACCTAGAGCAGCAAGCCGACTCAGGATTGCCTAAAGAGGAAAGTGCTGCAGAGATGGTCACCAAGACTGCCCACTTTGCCTCACCAGGGACTGAAGGGGTGAAGGGAGGAGAGAGCAACAGTGAGACAGGACCAGGCCCATGCCCCTTCTGTCACAACATCAAAATCTTCCTACCCAGCAAAGGAGCCTCACCATCTTCTGGCATCACGGGTAGAATCTCAGGCTGCCCAAGGCTCCCCCAGTCCATCCATCCATCCATCCATCCATCCATCCATCCATCCATTTATTTATTCGATTTCTCACCGCCCAACTCCCTCAAGGGACTCCCATTTGGCGGAGATGGGCCACCTGATGGGGAAGCCTGTCTGGAGGGAAGGTTTCCTCCAGAAAGAAACACAACCCGTGGCTTGCGACAAGGTGCAACTGGGGTGGGATCCTGTAATTCTTCATTCCCCAGCGGACAGCTCCTCCACCACAGCCAGCTGAAGGAACCACCACTCTCCTGTCCTTGGAGACGGTCTGGGACGGAAGCCGCTGCATTCCTCCTCCACCTGCTAAGCTAACCCTGCCTGCTTCTCACCCCATTAGGGTTTCCTTCCATGTTGATCCTCAGCTGCCTGCTCAAGCCTCCTTCATCCCCTGGACAGACCAGCACAGCAGGAAGGACTCGCACTGGTCTCAGCGTCATTGGACTTGCACGCACACACAGAGACCCTTCATATAACAGAGGGCAAGGCACGCATCCCCTTGCGTTCAGAGAAAGGGGCTTTTTCAGCCACTCTGACACCTTAATAATTTCAGCCCATCACCATCCCAAACAGACTGTTCCAACAATGAGCTCACTTTCTGGACATTGCTGCGCAGCTACATAGCACCCACGTAAGCACTACCTTTACTCAGAAACCTATGGAAGGCTACTCTTATTTACAAGCTCCCACCTTTCCCCAAGAACACCCATAGAATCAAATGGCTAGAGAATGGCCCAATTTGAAGCTCACTGGCACTCCTTGGGGTGATCCCCATCTTTAGAGGCACCTCTCCCTGTATTCCAAGGACATCACTGTACATAACAAGAAGGAAGAATACCGTTTCCTTGATGGCCCTGTGTCTATTGAATACCCCTCCCTGAAACAATATTATTATATCCTATGCTGGTATTATTCTTCCTGGGGCAGGTCAACACCTATCTGCTATCTGTTTGTTTCCCCACATATTATATTATATATTATATATTATATATTATATATTATATATTATATATTATATATTATACATTATACATTATACATTATACATTATACATTATACATTATACATTATACAATATATATATATATATATACATATATATATATATATATAAAATAAAAAATAAATAAAAATTATACATTATATTATTATTTATTTGTCAGTCAAATTTCTTGGCCGCCCATCTCGTGTACCACGACTCTTTAGGCTGATTTGTTGTAAGTAATCTATTTTCAAGGGGTTGACATGACCCATCTATTCTACATGCTTCCTGCTGGGGTGCCTAAGACCAAAGGAGATACAAAAATGTTCTGAAAAATAAAGTAAAATAGAACCAAACCTGCCCTTTCTCTGATCAGTCACAATCTCATTCCTGACTGCTCTGATATCTTCAAGCCATGCTCTGCACCCACAGGAGGAGGCAGGGAGGGAAGGAGACTGCCCCTTCCCACGTCCTCTTTGCCACAATCCAAATATCGGATCTCCCCCCTTGGCAGAGCCTACCAACTATCAGTTTTCTGCTTGACAAAGACATGCTGACGTTTATAGCTAAGACTTTTATTTTCAGTGTAAATAACCTCTTATAGCATAGTTCATTACTCTAATTGCACGAGACCATTAATTTTCTAATTCTCGCTCACCCACTGCAATTTGTTATGCTTCTGGGTAACTGTCACCTGCTTCTCGCACCCAAATTCCTCTTTGCTGGCTAAACGTTCAGGAGGCTCCTGAGCCTACTCCTGGGGCTTAAACCCAGCACAAATCTTACTCTGAGGACATGCAACCTGCCTTCCCCCAGCCTGGCACAGAAAGGACAAGGGGACGGCAGTGGCTGCCTGCCTGCCTGCCTGCCTGCCTCCATCGTGGAGCTCAGAGCTGCTTCTGTTCAGGCTGGAGGCAGCTTTCTCAGCACTAGTCAGGCCAAAATGCACGCCCAATTCCTTTGTAGAAATCACTGCAAGCCCTCGGCCTCCCTCAGCATCACACAATAAAGACTTCCGTCAAACAGTCCTTCACACCCATGCATCTCCCTCAGCAAAGTCTCCTTGCCCTAGCCCAAGCATGCTTTAGCTGTCCCACCGTCAATTCTCGGTCTCCTCCCGATTTTCTAGCGTATCTCTGGAACCATGTCTGCAGCTTAGAGTCCTGCCCCAAAGCCCCACCCAGCGGGCTGCACTGCCGCCCACCTCCTCAGCCCCAGCGCAGAAGGGCTTCCCCTCAGGACTGGCAACCTATCGGCCCTTCGGTGCTCCCGTCTCAAGAAGGCCACCTCCAAGGGAGCAACGGTGTGCCATCTGCCCAGGCCCTCATTATCCGCTAACAGGCGGGTTCTTCCTTCAGAGAGAGGGGGAACTCTGGAAAATGTGCTCTCAGACAGATTTTAGCAGCAACTGATCTCAGTGGCATACAGTATAAGGTTGGCTGACCCAGTTAGAGGAATATAATTTTTAAATGAAAAACATCAATGGAATGAATGTTCCTAGTACATTTGCAGAAGTTTGGTGACACGCATCAGTGCAAAGGGCCAAAGAATGTCCCTACCTTGCAACTTAGCAGCCAGGTCATGAGAGAAAGGAGCAAAAGTGTACTTGGAAGATTCTGTCTCTAGATACGAGGGGATCATCCGACAGCCAGCACCCAGGACCAAGTGGGACCGCTTTCCCAGGAGGACACTGCCACCCTAACCTGTCACTACAGAGCTCTGGTATCAGCTGCTGAAGACACATCCAAGCCCAGTTCTGCAGGAATTGATGGCAACCTCAGAGACATCCCAGTACCCCGGGCACCAATCAGTCATGGGACGCGGAGGGCTTTCCCAGCAGACATCTCTTTCCCTTCACCGAGAAAGGCCGGGCACCTGCACACACTCTGGAGAGCAAGCAACTCACAGGGTAATCCAGTCATAGGATCGCATAAACGAAGAGGGGCTGGATGCTCCACCTTCCCCGACATCCATCAAGGAAGGTCACGCCGGTCCATGACACCCCAACAAGCAAGTTGGGGACTTGGCAGGATTAGCCCAAATGGTGTTGGAGCCCCACCAGCAGGCCGCCGGCATGGCTTAAGAGGGGGCAGTGCCTAGGTCCAGTGGTCAGCCTTAGGAACTAGGTTACAAGGGCTCCACCCACCCCGTATTTGCTTTGCGCTAAGCTGTCAGAGTGTGGTAGATTTCCCCCGAGACCCTTGGGGATGGTCTTTACAGTTCCCACAAGTCCAACTTTGCCCAAGTGATTTCAAAGGGATTACATGGCCTCAATCCCATAGCATATGGATAACAAGACGCAGACAGTCTAAGTTCTCCCAACTGTCCTGGTTTATTTAAATGGACAACAAGTAAACAGGTTACATTCCAAGTTCCAATCAGAAATGGGCTGAACAAGTCCAATACTGCAGAACCCCACAAAGCAAGCCAGATTTTCAAGGTGGGGGAGAGGCACATGGGGCACCAGGCAGGGGACTCCAGGATTAAAAGCAGGCACTTTGCGTGCTGCAGAGAACCAACAGGAAGTCTTCTCTGGAGTGAATGAAATCACCTCTTCCTTTATCAGATGTATCTGCAAGCAGGTGCCCCTTTTAAAGAGCTTCTCCCACGTCCGAAGTCCATTTTGGAAGAGTGACACTATACATCCTCCTCCTTCCCCCCACACAAGCAACGTTATGAAAGATTCTGCCCGCTTTCCTGCTCTAACTGTGCAGGCGTCATTTTTTTAAATTGGAGTGACCTTGGAGGGCCAATCGGCTTGTACTTCCGGATTCCAGGAACCTTCATGGCTGAAACCAACACCCACATTTCAAGACTAATGTCAGCATCATGCTAGGTTCGAATAGGCAGAGCCAGGAGGGATTCCCTTGTGCTGTACCGGCAAGAGCACAGTTACTCCTCTTGGAAGCCTTTTTTCTTGGTGGGAAAGGAAGCACACAGAGGAGACGAGGCCTTCTTTCCCGCCGTCGCCCGGGGGCCGGACTGGTGTCCAAGTGGCAATTTCAGCACCTCATGGGTGGACGGCGTGCCTGTTGAGTTTTGGTCCTTGAAGACACGTTCAACAAAGTTGCCGCACGTGCAGCTTTTCTCACCCCTGGGAGGGGGGACAGCTGCAACATGTTGCTTCTGTCTTCAGCCACACTTTGCCGGAGTTACTGCAGCAATATAAATGTCACAGCCACAACCTGACTGTATCGACCCTGCAAGGCTGCTGGGGAATCTGCGCTGGCTGGGATTAATACGTTGGCAGCTCCGAGGGGGAAAATATAAGGAAAGATCCTCCGACACTTTCAATTAAAGGAGTGTGAAAAGCTCTTTGCATCGGAGGCTCCGACTTCCTGGGGAGAGGAAAGGGCGGCCTGTGAGGGAAGCAACCGGCCAAAGTCGATGGGCAACCAATCCACGCCTCGTCCGCTGCCATCCAGGCTGGTGAGCCAGCCCTCTGCCCTTTTCCAGGAGGATCCTGCCTGACAGTCTCCAACAAGCCTTCAGGATGCTGTTCTCCAAGCCAAAGCTGGCAAATAAGGGTGTGCCACGAGGGTGGCCCAGCTAGGCCCCAGGGTGGCAAGGTCTGGAGAAAACCAGGAAAGAGCTGCTCCAGAGGCAGGCATAGCTCTTTGGAAGGGGCACTGGGTCAAGAATCTGCAGCAAAGGCCCAGCAAGGCCCAGGAGCAGAAAGAGCAACAGAAGCCCTCTCCTCACACACACACCAAGCCTCAGCCTTTCCCTCACTCAGAGGGGAGAGGAGCGTCCCCATGGCTGAACGTCCACGGACTGCAGGCTGGAGCCCATTGGGAGGGTGGAAATTAAAGGGGCAGCACAGCACCCCATGGACAAGTGGTGGGCCACACTCCAAGCCCAGGGCTCACCACGAGCACAGACACACCACGCGGGATGGGCGACGTTCCCAGAGGAGCTGCCTCGTGCCCAGTCAGGCACCGACCGTCCAGCCCCAAACTACCAGTTTCGGCAACGAGGCTTCGGCCCAGCCGGCGGCGGCAGGTGCCTCTAGCCCTCCTGCGGCTGCTCCCGGGCTGGCCAGAGCCCCTTCTCCTCAGAGCAACAGACTCTGGCCATCATACGTTTTCCTGGCCGTCATGGCCAACTCCAATGAAGCCAATCCAAGGCCTTTCGGTGTGCACTCCCACACCTGGGCCGCCCACCCAGAGACTCTTGTTGTAGCAAGCAATGTGGAGGAGGAAAGGCCAGCAGGTCAGAGGAGACAGAAACACGACTTTCCCAGACGTTTTCTCCTCACCGTGCCCCCCTTCCGTGCGTCAGAGGCCCGGCCAGGGACAGCCACCTGCGTCTCATTCCACTCCCTGTCCCTCCCTGTTTTACCTATACTAGAAACTGGGAGACCACGAGTTGAGTCCTGCTTTGGGCACGAAGCCAACTGAGTGACTTTGGGCCAGTCCCTCTCTCTCAGCCCTAGGAAGGAGGCAAGGGCAAACCACTACTGGAAAACCTTGCCAAGGAAACTGCAGGGAAGTCGCCAGGAGTCAACACTGACTTGAAGGCACAAGCACATAACCTGGTGGTAAGCTCTACTGAACTCAACAGCACTGTTGATGAGAGAGGGAGAGAGGGAGAGAGGGAGAGAGGGAGAGGGAGAGAGGGAGAGAGGGCGAGAGGGAGAGGGAGAGGGAGAGGGAGAGGGAGAGGGAGAGGGAGAGGGAGAGGGAGAGGGAGAGGGAGAGGGAGAGGGAGAGGGAGGGAGGGAGGGAGGGAGAGAGAGAGAGAGAGAGAGAGAGAGAGAGAGGGAGAGAAAATGAATCTCGGAGACTGCCTAGACAAGTCCCTGCAGTTTTCTTGACAAGGTTTTTCAGAAGTGGTTTGCCATTGCCCTCTTCTTAGGGCTGAGAGAGAATGACTGGCCCAGGGTCACCCAGCTGGCTTCATGCCCAAGGCAAGACCAGAACTCATGGCCTCCCGGTTTCTAGCCCAGTGCCTTAACCACTACACCAGACTGGTTCTCCGCTGAGTTATATACAAAATACATTAAGAATTTGTTTAACTCATTAAACAAATTCTTCTGAGGAAATTCTGAGGAAATTCTTTGCTCAGCTACTATTCAACCTTTAACTCAAAATGCAAGATGTTTGTTACACTTAAGCAGCTAGTCTGGATAAGGAAAGCTGTCAAAGAAAACGTAACATCCAACCTGCACTTTCCTTGTGTTTCTATTTAAAACTTCTGTTTCTTTGTCCACCGAAGCTGAGCTAGTAGTCTGCCATGTTAAAGCTGCAAAATGCTGCTGTAACCACACACATCCTCAACACTTTTGCCAGCTTCTGAAACATCAGCTTGCGAACAGGATCTCCAGGAGTATGCGCCTTTTTTACACGTGAGTGTGCAAATGACTTCATGTTTAGACTTCATTTAGCAGCAGCCTTGATCTCAGAAGGCCACAGGAGGAGCCGGCCCAGGGTGTCGTGCACACGAGCAGCGACTCCCGCCAAGACCCCGCTGACCGTGCCTAGGCACATGCGGCAGGCTGACCGCAGCCCTCCTCCACCAGGTTGAAAGGCAACAGCGGGAAGCCTGGCTGGGCTCTGTGTAGCATTTAATCTTAGTGACGCTTCATCTTGGCTGACAAGCTCATGGAATGTAGCTTAAAAGCCACAACTGCCCTGACCCCAACAGCTGGAACGCAGCCGGAAGGCCCTCTCTTCCCAACTAATCCGCTTGCTCAGGACACCACTTTAAAGCCTCTGGCTGGATCTGAGGAGGGGGGCTCCTCACCAGACGGAGCTGCAGAGCCCCCCCTCGCCCCAAGGGGGGGAGGGAACGCTTCGGCTGGGCCTCCAGTTTTGAAAGTAGGGGACACGCGTGGTTTTCCCCTTCCTTTTCGGCCACCCACCGGGGCTGCCAAGGGCAGAAAGGAAAGGAGGAAGGTCTTCCAACTGAAATGAACACCAATGCACGGCCCAGGGCAGCCAGGGGGGCACCGCACCGGGAGGGCTTTTGACGCCCAGGGGCAGGAGGGGGGCTGCCATGCCATTCCGGAGCACTCGAGGGAAGGCCCCCAGCAGCAGACCCCTTTCCACCTCCAGGAGGAGGACTCTGTGCCGCACCCGCAACCACGCCTCCTCTCCACATCCGAGGCAGGCTGTGGGCAGATTCTTTTCCAGCCCTGGAGGATGCTTTCGATCAGCCTCCCAGCCAGGCCTGAGCTGGGGCCCTCAGTTGCCCCCGCGGGCTGGCCCGGCGCCTGTGGGGAAGGGGCGCTGGGGGCTCACAGCCTCGTCCTTGGCTCTGCCACTGCTCCTCCGCGGGTCCCAACGGGCAGGTTTGGAAAAGCAGCACCTCATTTGCATCAGCAGGAGCCGCCTCTGGATCTGCGGCTCCCTCTGCCAAGCGAATTGCCACGTAAAATGTCTGCTGAACGCCTGTTCCCTGGAAAGCAGCTGCCACCACCATGCGTGACCACACAACCGTTCAGTTCCTGGAGAGGGAGGAAGAGATGCTGGGGGGGGGGACACACCGCTCCGGAGAGCCTCTTCCCCCAGCCAAGAGCGCAGGAGGGAGGGAGGGAGGGGGGTCTGCTGCAGCAGGGCCTTCTGGTGCCCCCCACATCCTGGAAGGGGAAGGCAGCCACAGGAGACGGCAGCACACGAGGAGACTCCAGCCACGGGCGCAGCTTGCTTGTTTGAGGACAGGCATGGCCGCCTCATCCTGCTCACCTGCCCCAGTGGAAAACCGCCAAATACCAGAACCGCCATATGAGGCCGGGATTCTAACTTGCAGGCAAAACGGTTTCACAGCAGAACAGGATGCCATGTGAAAAAGGTGGCCAAGTGGGAGAATTTAATACTGCCACATTTCATATCAAGCCCTTCATCAAGGGCCACATCTGTGAGCTCTTGGATAGGCAATGCTACCATTAGCCAAAATGAGCATGGGGTTATGGCAGAGAAATCAGGCTGAAAGTCCTCCCCTCCCCCCTTTGACGGGCAGTGGGCATCTGGGTGGCCCTCCCGTCCTACTGCCCTTGGAAGAAGGGTGGCCCAGAGCAACAGGGATGTCCTCAAACACTGCAACCAAGTTATTTAATTCAAGTTCACTGCCACCCAATTCTACCAAAATACCAATACAGTAAGATAAATAAAAAATACAAAGGAAATTAAAACACAGGAATCTGGACAACTAACATCGAAACATATACAGTGCATGTCAAACATCTCTAACAAGGTGGTCCCATTCGGCCTACACCAAGGCCTGGGAGAACTTACAGAGGCTTAATGTGACACAAGGGAAAATAATATGAGGTAGGAATTCTATTCACAATGTTCAGCATTGGCCTCGCCAATTCTTTAAATTGCTCCCAGATTTAAAAGGTTTCCATCAGGCAGCCAGTCTTTCATCCATCCTACCTCTACAGATTCCCAGGAGCTTGGAAAACCAAAGACACTCCTTGCTGCAGATACAAAGGATGTACTTTCCTGCATTTATAAGATCCTCGTACTGAATGAGAGCCTGCATTCCTGGATCAGGAAGCCCTGGTCACCATCACTCGTGCCACGATCACCTCCTGACTGGTTCGCTACAATGCCCTTATTTGGGGCTGCCCTTGAAGGCACACCCAAGCTACAGCTGGTCCAGAATGCAGCGGCACAGGAAGTTAAGAGAAACTCTCACTTCGCCCTGGCCAACACTGCTCCTTCAGGATCTCTCCAGTCACTAGTTGGCTTCCAGATGCAATTGCTGGAACTGCTCCAGTTGCTCGCTGTCACCTTGAAAGCCCTACCTGGCTCAGAACCTGGGTGTCTTTGCAACCACTCCTCCCAGCAATATCTGCCTGGTCTGTAAGATCTGGAAGGGAGCATATCCTTGATGTCCCTACTCTGAGGAGGTGCCATCTTCAGGGCACAAAGGTGGGCCTTCTCTGTTACCACCCCCTTGTCTGGAACAGCAAGTATGTGCACACAGACACAACACACACACACACACACACACACACACACACACACACACACACAGGATTAGAGCAGCACCAGCCTTGCAGGAATGTAGGAAATCCAATCAAACCTGATTTGGGGACCTAAAATAGATACGCCTCCCCGCACACAGCAAGTGAAGATTTATACTGTTGAGAGTATATTCCTTGGTGCAAAGGGATGGATGACATTATTATGTATATTGCTTTGTATCATTTTAACACTTTTTTACTGAAATAGAGCACATACTCCTTAGAGCAGAGCTTTCAAAACTGTGTGTCGGGACACGTTAGTGTGTCGGCTGCAGTGTCTGGGTGTGTCGCGGCGGCTGCCGCCTCCGAGCCCTGCCAGGATTCAGCGCAGGTCCTAGTGCCTGCCCTGTGCCTTGCTGCCTCCAAACCTGCCCTGCCAGGATTCTGTGCAGGTCCTAGTGCCTGCCCTGTGTCTTGCTGCCTCCAAACCTGCTGTGATTCCGCGCAGGTCCTAGTGCCTGCCTTGTGCCTTGCTGTAAGAGTGTGTCGCGAAATGATGCCCTGCTGTAAGAGTGTGTCGCGAAATGATGCATGTCTAAAAAGTGTGTCACCAACATGAAAAGTTTGGAAAGCTCTGCCTTAGAGTTATTTGCAACTGAAGGAGTATATAAGCCTGAGAAATAAATAAATGAATGAATAAGGTGTCTCCTTACACTCAGCCAGATCTGACCCACAATGGCCAACCAGGAACATCTGGAGTACTCACAACGAGGGGTGCAAGATAGCCTCCTGTGATTCCACATACAATACATCAGGATCAGAATTCATGGTCCTGTCCACCATGAAGTTGTCCGTCTAAATTAGTAGCTGTCAGCACTACAGTGTAACCCTGCATAGTGTAAAAGAGACTTTCTTTTTTCTTGGTCCATAATCTTCCCAAACTTAGTTCCATTGAGGATCCCCCAAGTTCTAATACTGCATGTGAGAAAGTAAAGGTATCTATCCCCATTTTCCACTCCATGCATGATTTTAAACCACTCTCTGCTTCTCTGTCTTCCCATCAAGTTAAAAAACTGGTCAAAGAAAAGCTGCCACCAATGGCTGGAAATTTCCTGGATAAGGCTGCCCACAACTTTCTGGCCAGGCAATGCAAATGCCACCAAACTTCTCAAAAGTAAAGGGTCCCTGGATCAGCCCGCCACCTTCTGAGTGGAAGGGCAGAGGAGGGAGACACAGAAGCCCCCCACCAGGGCGTCTGCAGGAGGGGCAGGTTCAGCTTCCCCAAAAGCCATCAATAGGTTTGCTCGGCCCTTCATGGGAAGCTCGGAAAGCTTAGGATGCAGCCTCTGGAGACTCCCCATATAATTCTAGACCCAAGTCTGGAGAGTGACCATAGTCACTCATTGTTACGCTATGCAAATCCAGCCTTTGTCTTGGCCACAACCACTACTTTCCAAAGTGGGCCTGCCTGTGTATTCCAAGCGTAGCCCTTGGAACTGAGTGAGCAGGCAATTCTGCACAGCGTTCCCTAGGGATGCATCGGTTCCAACCCATCATTCCCCTGCACACACCCCATCCCTTCCTTCCAGGAGGTCTCCCAGTCCTTCATCCTCTCCTGTTTCTCCTTACAACATTTTCTCTAGGGATGCAATAAAAGAGCTATCCATCCATATTCATTCTCTCTGCCCACCTTCTCACCAGCTCCTCTGACAGCACAAAGTTTATGGTTGCATATGGCAACCTTCAGATGATACCCTTGTTTCCTCTTTATTTCCATTGTTCCCTTGGGGGAGCAAAGGTTCATTGGGTTAAAATCACCCAGGAAATGTCCCTACCATGGTATAGAGATAAAGGCGTATAATGAATCAGAAGCAAGCAATAAACTTGTCACCTTGGTCCCTCACATCATACATCATGCAACAGCCAGGATGAGCCAGCCCCCCTCCCCACCCAACTGCCCTTGGCAGCCCTGCCTCCAGGGCTGATGGGAAAATTGCCAGCCCCACCGGGTGAAAATCTGAAATGGGGAAATTTTCCAGTGCCCTCGATGAACTGGGATCTGAATCCTACCCCAATTCCAATACTCAAATGAAGCATTTTAAGTGATTCAGATGTTCTGATCAAACAAATCCAAAGCTTTGCTTAGAAACTATTCTTATCAGAACACTAAGAAGTGCTCTGGAAGTTCTGACATTATGAATTTTCTTCCTCCTAGCTTGGCGAAAGGCAGCCACAACAACTCCTTTATACTTTTAAGCTGAGCTGATCATTTTGTGGCATTCATTTTCAGTGTTTGGAGGGGAGTTTCTTGTCTAATTTATTTGATTTTTAAAATTCTGCTGTATGCTGCCAATCTTCAAAGTAGAGTAGACTACAGAAGTGTTAAGTAAGTAAATAAGTAAAGAGTTTCAGCTGTGCCACAAACGAAAGACACAGGAACTGGTTTGCTTCCATGGGTTCTGCTCTTATTGACTTTAGAAAACGATCTTTTCAGAAGAAAATATTCTACCCCACATTACCAATCAATTGGTCCAGAGGAAAATCAGGATTAGAGTTATCAAATCTGCAAATGACACAAAGATAGGGGGATAGCAAACGCTTTAGAGAACAGTATCAAGATTCAGGAGGATTCTGATAAACTGGAACAAAAGACAGAAACTGGGTCGTTGTCATGGGCAAACACAAGATGAACATGAGCCAACAGTATAACCGAGCTGCAAATAAAGTAAATGCAATCCTAGGCTGCACCAACAGAAGGATGGTGCTAAAATCAAGAGCAGTCACCATTCCTCTTTAGGCTGCCTTGGTCAGACTGCACTTAGAGTCCTGAGTCCAGCTCTGGGCATTGCATTTTCGGAAGGACATTGACAAACTGGCGTGGGTCAGAGGAAAGCAACCAAGACGATAAGGGGCCTGGAAGGAAAAACCGACAAGGCTGGATATGCTTAGAAGACCGGAGGGAGGCATGACAGCTGTCTTCAAACGCCTGAAGGGCCGTCATGTAGAAGAGGGGGCAGAGTAGTTCCAGAAGAGAGAACGAGAAAGAAGGGGCTCACGTTACCTGGAGGCCCATCTCCAAAAGGTCCCAGCGGCTCAACCATGGAACAAACTGCCCTGGGAGGTGGTGGACTCTCCTTTGCCGGAGGTGTTTGAACAGAGGGCATTGCCAACTGCATCAGGCAAAACGGTGCCTTCTCCAGCAGGCTCTCTTAGCTCCCTCTGCAAAGTCAAATTGCCCCTCCTCAATAACACTCCAGCATCCAAGAGATGGTGTGGGCTGGAAAGTAAGGCAAGGACTGGGTGCTATTCCGGGGGAGACGTTATGAGCGGCTTGAGCATCCCTCCTCAAATGAGATAGGAAAAGTTTTAATAAAGAATGCTGTGAATCAGACACGGGCACTGCCAAAACTCCATATGGGAGTTTTGTGTGATGGAAGCCAAACAGGACCGGAGTCTGGTGGAGAGGAGAGGAAGGCACACAACGCTCCTGTCCTCTCTGGGGCTTCCGGAGTCTCTGGAGAGTGCAGAGGGACACCAGAAGGAGGCAGCACAGACCAGACTTTTTATCCTTCCGCTGCGGCTCTTAACTAGAACAGACAGAGGACAAAAGCAAAATGGGATTCGGTGTTTGTGCACCTGCCCCCTGCAAACAGATCCAACTGTAATTGTACTTTAATTCTTTTCCATCTCTCAAATGCAGTTGACTGAAAGAAGGCGTTTAGGTTATGGAATAAACATGATTAAAAACGCCCATCCTTTTGCTACGTGCATTCTCTTTGTGCTTAAAGGCCTCCTCTCCCCATCCAATAGAAATAAAGATCAAGCAGGACTTTTCTGGAGACACAGTATCTTTTCTGAAGTTTAAGAGAAATGCAAGAATATTGAGTACCCAAACATGGCTTCATCAAAGAGAGAAACACTGCGGGAGAGGAAGACTGCTTTTGGGTCCATGTTGGAATTAGCACTCGATTTTGGAAATGGCTCCCTTTGACCAATGGGGGCATTCGGATCTGAGGAAGCGTCTTGACGGAGCAGCACAGGCCCTTAGTGGTACATTAAACAAGATTCTGGCCAAGGACCTCACGATGGTTTGAAAACCAGGCGTTCTAGGTCTCAGGCCAGTCACCAAAGGGACCCTCTCCAGAGATTACCCTCAAGAGGCTCAGCAGTCAAGCATTTGAGGACTGTTAGGAAGAGCAAACAAGGATCAAATGGAATAGCAGAATGTAACCTTCCTAAACATTTAGAAATTACCTGCCAGCGACAGATTTGTGATAACTCACATACAAAAAGATAGTGGCTATGGAAAGCAGAAAACTTGTTTGTTTGTTTGTTTGGGCACCCATCTCACACAGGTGACTCTGGGCAGCATTCAAGGATTAAAAGCATGGGAACGACAACGTACAACCATACCGACGGTGCCCAAGGATAAAACAGTGACCTCCCTCCCTCTCTCTCTCTCTCTCTCTCTCTCTCTCTCTCTCTCTCTCTCTTTCTCACACAAGCACCTTAAAAAGGTGCATCAAGGCAGCAGAACTCACCTAAACACCTAACCCAAATGCCTGGGGAAGCAGTCCAAGTTCCTCCAAATTACCTTCTGCCTCTTTTGAAGACATCACTAGACTGTTTTCTTTCTTTACTTTTCAACTTTCTGTGACCTACTGAAAATACTGTATATTTAATCCTGTAAGTCGCTGCAAGGGCTCTTTCTCTGACTTGCTGGAATGCACCCAGGGATTACAAAATCTGCTTCCTCAATATCTCTGCCCTCCCACCCTGCCTCTCTCCAGAAGCTGCTTTTACAGATACATCCTAAAAAGAATGAACAGCTACCCCATCACTGATGACAAAAATCCACTTTCATCCTATCCGAGAACAACTCCCAACAACACTGACTGCGGCAACCATTCCTCAGCCACCCCCAACTTCTCCAAACCCCTGAGCTGCAGCAGAGCAACGCCCAGCCCCCCGGGGGGGCAGCGGGGGTCCCCTTCATGTTCGCCCAGGGCAGGCTCCCGAGCTGCCTCTCTTGGGAGAAAGAGCTCCTGAATTGGAGCCCCGCAAAGTCCTCCTTGCCCAGAGGACTTCACAGCCCAAGCCAGAGCAGGCTAGATGGACGCGTTAGGATCACTCTTGCTTCTCTGCAGGATCAACAATGAACCGGGGGTCCCCCAGGACTCAGAGGCTCTTGTAGCCACATGGAAACTGCTATCTACAAGCTTTAAGGACCCCCCCCCATCATCACAACATGAGCAAGGGGCTGCCCTTTCTCACGGGACGGCAATTCCAGGTGTAAGGTGCAACCGCCTTTTCCAGCCCAGAGAACAGGCTGAGACTCCGTGCCGCTGGCACACTGTGCAGAGGCGGCAATAAGCGGGCTTGGAGGGTCCCCAGAACAGACCGTTGCTGATCTCGCTCTTGCAGAAAAGCCGCTCCCCTGGAAAGCCAAGGGAGCAGCCATGCTTTGCACATGCCCTTCCCCTTCAAGGCGCCCCCAAGGTGGCACAGAAGAGCAGCAGTCGCAAGGGGACCGGGCAGAGCAGAGGATCGAGAGGGCTGCTGAGGACCAGGGTGGGGTCTCTGCGCCCAGCTGCTATGCCCACGGACCCAGACGCACAGCCCAGCCACCAAGCTTGCCTCCCCAGTCCCCCCATCCTGGCTGCTCTGTGTTCCCTGCGGTTCTGCCAAGCCAAGGGCATCTCCGCTCCTTCAGATGCCAGATGCCAGATGGCGCAGCCACCGCTACCGGTGCTTGTCTGTTTGCACAGCTCCTCCTTCAGCACAGAAAGCCCACAGCCACCCAGCAGGAACAGGCTCAAAGCAAGCGCTTTGCTTCCAGCTGTAGTCGGGATTAGAAGCATTTGCTCTGTCCACGCAGATCCAGACAGGGGCGCTGGCCGAGCTGCCAATATTCTGGGGGAGGGGGGTCATTTTCAGTAGCCTCCTCCAGATCCACAGGCTTGTTGTAAATCTGAAGATTAGCCATCAAGACAAGGTAACACTGTGAATAGGAAGAAGGTGGCTAGACTTCGGAGGGAAAAAGTGTGTTGGGGGACCATCAAGGACTCCCCGTTGCTCGGAGCCTTTCCTCCAGGAACTATGTCTCTGAAGCACGGAGGGTTAGACACTTGCTAGGAACACTCCTGAACTGATTCCCAATGGCACAAAACATTCCATGCCAAGCAAGGGAGGCACAGAAAACATCACTTTCTACAGGGGAACAGAGCACTGTTCAGGCAGCGCAGAGAACAAAATGGCTGCCCGCCCGCCCGCTCACCCACCCTCCCTCCACAGTGCCAGCTGCCTGGCAGCCTGATGCAGTGCTGGAGTTGCCTCGCTCTGTGCTCCAAGCCTCTCAGCTGGCCACTAAAAAGCAGGCTGCGGCCTCGGGCCATATCCTGCGGGCACCTGACCTCACCCTGCCCCCCCCACGCCCTGGGGGGGGGCTTTTTTTCTGTCTGTCTCCGTGTCCCCAGGCTCAAGTTCTCCCTAGCCAAACTTTCCCCCACCTTCCGACACGACACTGCCCACGGGTGGTCCCAAGGCACATAAAAGCTGTGAGGGTCTGCCAAGCGCTTCCTCGGGTGGCATCGGGGGTCTGGCACGGGCTAGGACCGAGGCAGAAGAGGGAGTGGCAATGAGAGCAGCAGGCCTCCTCCTGGTCTGGTTCTTTGCCAATCCGGGGTCAGGCAGAGAACAGCTCAGGGCCGCAGTGGGGAAGGGCTGACTGAGCGGCCACGAGGAGCATCCGCGCGGCTCGGACAAGCCCCAGCCGCCCGCAAGCAGCAGCACCAGATCCAAGGCAAGAAAGGTGCTCTGGATCCACGGTGGGCGCCCTGTCTAGCACCTCTCCAGCTTCAGCACTGAATGCTACACACCTCCACTCAGCTGTCACTGACTCACCAAATGTACTTTCTCTGAGCGCATTTTACTTACTTTGGATGGATGAGCAGCACTGCAAACTGGTCTGACTAATGTTTGCGTAAGTTAGGGGAACGTGTGGAAGCTCTTGCAGGCTTTGGGAGGCAAGGTCAAGTCCTAAAAGCCGGGCAGGGCCAGGACAAAGGGAAAGCCTAATTTAAGGTTTAATCATGACATGACAAGAACACAATAGGTATCCATAATTTCCCCCTCTGCCACGCTGACAATGTTGGAGGCTGCCCCCACGCACCCCTGGGGACCACGCCCGTGCCCCTCTGGCTGTAGGTCACTGCCCTCCCTTCTCTGGCAGAAAAGGGCAGCTGACTTCCTCCGCTGTGCTCCCGCACACACAAGGGCCCTGTCTCGGGAGAAGAGGGTGGCCCAACAGCCAGGTGGGCAAGGAACCAAGTTTGCAGGAAGCTGTGCCCTCCAGAAGAATGGACGGGCGGAAGGAAGGAAGGAAGGAAGGGGATCAGCACGTGAAGAGGGACCTTCCCCTTCGCACCCCCCAGGACGGAAACAACACACCGTTGGGTCAGCTGCCTTCCCATCAGGGGGGAGGCTGTGTTCTGCAGGGCAGAGAAATAGGCTCCCCTTGTCCTAATTTGAGAAGGGACGGAGATGCAGACAAGGCAACCCTCTCTCTCTGAGGAAGAATGGGCTTGCAGCCCATACATCTGTTCTTCCTACAAACTGAAAGACTTGCAAAACAGGAATAAAGCCCAGCCTGTTTCGGGACGGGGGCAGGGGGGGGGAGCCAGCATCCCTCAGCTTCTGCCACTGCACACATTATGCCACCATCCTTGCACTGCGGGTGGGGTGGAGACATGCAACGGTCACCCATCCAAGGGTTCAGCACCTGCTCTTCACCGCCACAAAAGTATACCCCCTTTGCACACTTGCTGGACTTGCTGTGAAGGCTCCCTTCCCATTGCGAAAGAGGTTCCTCCCTTCCGCCAGCTCCAGTGGCAGGGCTGGAGAACTGCCTGACACTGGAGGAGCGGAGCGCTCCTTTCCCCCATTTCAAAATGGCGACTCAAAGAGCTCCAAGAAATAAAATTTGAGAAAGCAGGAATACTGGAGGGATACAACAGACTCCATGTCAGTTGCCAATACTGATGGACCTCCCAACGGTGATCTCTTTTTTCTGACAATGTTTGTTGGTTGAGCTGCCAGAACTGTAGAAAAAGGACCTCTGTGGCAAATCCAATATACTGTTTTCCTACAGTGGAATCAGGGCATTCCTGAGCTGGGCAAAGGGAAGCGTACTGAGGAACTTCCTGGATGGAAGTTGTAGATAGGCCTCCTGTAAGCCCACTGAGGCCCAGACAATTTTTTTCTGGAGGCACTCTGTACGATTCTGAGTTTCCTTCCATAACTAGTAGTATTTGATTGAATAGTGCACGCACTTGAGGTCCAAGTTGGCACGCCGCCGTTCTTTGTTTTTCTTGGGAATGATGAAGTATATGGACCATGAGCCAGAAAATCTCTCTTTGTGGGTTCACCTTCGCCAGCCTATTCACACACACCCCGCTCCCATCTGAGATTCCTGTGTTCTGCAGGGATGAGTCATAATACTGTAGCTGTTTGGACCAAACAATGAGGTAGCCAGGAAGGCTGTTATAGACATATAGGGCATTTGTCTTGTGTGCTCTCTATGGCGAGATCTTCATGTTCTTGTCCTCTGGCTGCCTGGGGATGTGTTCCCCAACAGCCCCTGAAACCCATGCTGCCGCAGGGGCAGCCACTGGGTGATCTTGAGCGGGACTAGAGCGAGTTCGGTGGCCAGGGAGAGGCCTCCTCTCGCCTCTCCCCAGGGTTCTGAGGCTTTAGAACAGGCGAGGCCTAGCGGGGCTACTCGTCACAGGGAACACTTCTGCCACCAGCAGGTCCAACGAGAGCGCCGAAGGGGTGGCTGGCTCAGGGAGTCAGGTGAATAGCCAAGAGAAACGTGGGGAAAAACAAAGAGCAAAGGAAAGGGAAGGTAAAAGCAGCACAGGTTGGTGGCTGGGGTGGTCCTGGCCATGAGGATGGCAAGTGAAGATGTGAGCAGGGCATGCATGCTTTCCAGGGCAAGGCAGAGACGGAACCGGGGAAGGGAATGATCACTTCCCACGGGAACTCAGGTCACGTCTTTTTTAGCTATGCCTCTGGGTGAGCAGGAGGGAGACCCTCACCTCAGTGTGCCCTGACCCAGCCTCTCTGGGCATGGCGGGGGGGGGTCCTCTACAGAGCCTCCTTCTGACTCATGAACTGGCCTCACAGGCCACCCACCTCGGAAAAATGGCAGTTAATGCCACAGCCTGCTGGGGGAGAAGGAAAAGCCCAGCCAGCTTGCACCGGGGGGGGGGGGGGGGGGGGGGGGGGATCATTTTCTTGAACATATTTTTACTCTCCAGGCCCCAATTCGGACATGCTGCATATTGCCTTGAGGAGGGAGAATGAAAAACAGAAATTACCATAACCTGAAGAAGGGAGAGACCCCAGCAAGAGGTGGGCTTCAAAGCTTCTTGGGGGAAAGAATCACAAGGGGGGTCCGAACAGGCAGAGATGTCCTTTCTCCTTGACCCCCCCCCCCCCGTGTGCTGCAACCCAAGAGCAGACCATGCCCCCAAATTCCACTCCTCTCAAGCTTAGCTTTCTGCACAGAGCTCTTGACTGCATGAGCCCGAAGCTCCTATCCTCAGCTCAGGATTCAGCCCCTGGAGGGGGAACCGGGAGCCAAAGGGAAGACGATGCTGGAGGTTCCCCTCGCCTTCATTACCTTGAAGCTCCTGTAACCTATGGCCGCCTGTCCCCAGCTACGCTTGCCTCTCTCCCTGCCAGCCTTCTCCTCCAGTTCACCCAGAACAGTGTCAGGGAGATTAGGGGTAAACACCCCTTCCGTGGCTTTCACCCAGATAGCAGGGGCTCCCCAGACCCCTCCGCTCCTTATGCCCAAGGCAAGAGATGCCTGAGGCGGCCAGAGTTAATTGCCAATTAAAACTCAGGAAACAGGACGTACTGATGGGGGGAGGAGGCACATGCAGCAGCTGGGCACTGCCACGCAAGGGGGGCTTTAAGCAGAGCCCGGGAGAGGAGGAGGAGAACAAGGGGCTCAAGGGCTTAGCGGAGGGGCAGGGCTCAAAATGGAACTTTTAAATCTCTCTGGGCCCTTGGAAAAAATGGTGGTTCTTCCCAAGATCCATATTAGGGTAATACTTTTATGGGGCCATCCCAATGGTTATAAAATAGTGTGCAAGCTTTCAAGCCATCATATTCAAGATGTGCAGGACCACCAACAGAATGCAAACATCTCTGCCCTGCTTAGATATGAATCTTATTTAGGTTATATGTAACAGCTGCATCAAAATGAAACTGAATTATTAAGACACATTTGACAAATTAATTGTGTTTCAAACACACCAGCAGGCAACGTGTTGCCCCCTCCTCACTCAAAAGGGCAGGATTATCACACACCGAGGCACCCACAGCAGCATTCCATGTTTTGCTGCTCCATTTGAAATCTTCATCTCCATCTGATCTGAATATCTAAATCTGAATTATCACAGTAAGAGAGACGTGGTGTTCACACTTTTTTTATCTTGTTGCCATGGTGATTAGATAAA
This sequence comes from Charina bottae, assembly GCA_023362775.1. NCBI lineage: Eukaryota > Metazoa > Chordata > Lepidosauria > Squamata > Charinaidae > Charina > Charina bottae. The sequence goes on from JALMGJ010000066.1 coordinate 167,797, forward strand.
ATTCACACCAAGACTGGGGGGTGGGGGTGGGATTATTACAGACAGAATTTCATCCTGTTTGGCGAGATTGGTGCCAGGGATGCCACCTTTTTGATCCCTCTGGACTGGCTGGCGTAAGCACTGGAAAGGGGCTGGTCAGCAGCGGGGAAGGGGGGCACAGGAATGGCCACCAGGGGCCCGAGCAGGCGGCTTTGCTGCAAAGCCCCTACCGGGTCTCTTGAATGCATCAGACACACACAGGAATTCCCAAGGAGACACAGAATATATTCAAATGAGGACTGATCATTATTTCACATTTCACAGCACATATCCCACCAAGGAGCTTGGAAATGTTTTTCTGCCCACACGTCAAGGCTTGCACCATGTGGCTGGCTTGAGTGGAATGAAAAAGGGAAGACTTGTCTGGTCTTCCAAGCAACAGGGCTTACTCAAGGCAGCTTAAATGCTTTCAACGGGAACCATTCACTTTCCACAGGGCAATCTGGACTTGAATTTGGGGGAGGGACCATGCCGACCACCAGCAGGCCTTGCTGCACCTCTCCCCCTGCTGCAGATCCAGGACACGAGCTCTCCCCTCGCCCCACGGCCACCTTGGAAATCTGCTCAGCAGCTACTGGGAAGGGATCGCTTATTGCGCTCTGTCCAAGCAAGCGAAAGGGGAAGTCAAGCCAGGGCACCTGCGGAGCCTGACGGGGGAATCCCTGTAGGTCAGGGCTTTCCAAACTGTGTGTCGCGACACAATACTGCATCGCCTGGGGGCCCCAAGTGTGTCGCGTGACAACCCGGAAGCGCTGACGAAAATGCCCTTGGTTCCGGCAGGGAGGCAAAAATCGTGCACGGACGCTGCCGGGCCGCTTTCTCTGCGCCTATCAGCTGTGCGCCAGGAAGTGGCCTGGCAGCGTGCGCGCGCGGCGAGGCTTTTCACCTCCCTGCCAGAACCGAGGGCATTTTCGGGGTCCCCAGAGCCTGCCCTTTCGAAGGGGCAGTGGCAGCGGCGGCAACCCGGAAGTGCCGGTGGCGGCGCTTCCGGGTTTTTGTGCGCCGGCCATTGGTGTGTCGCCAATGGCAAAAGTTTGGAAAGCCCTGCTGTAGGTGATGCTTCCTTAGTGGAATGAGATTCTTCTGCACCAGAACAGGAACTCTTGGGTAGGGAGGCCTGCGTCCACCACACAGCACAAAACAGTGACCTCTCTGGGCAGAAACGGAACGATCTGGTTCCAGCCATTCTGTTTCCACACACACCCAAGTCCTGCTCACGCCTAGACTTGCCTCTGCAGTCTGGGAGGAGGGCAGGCACCAAACGGCCGAAGGCGCGGCCTGCCACCGCCCTGGAGATATGCCACCCGGCATCCTCCGTCCCTTCCCGTCATGGTGCTGCACCGCCTTCGGTGGGAGCCGGAGGTCATGCCCCTCAGAGAGGGGGTCCGTGGAGAAAAGATGGGGCGGAATGGTTTGCCCAGCAAGCCGACTCCTTGGACCCGGCCATGAGGCAGGGCGTGGCATTGTTCGAGACCTCTGGGCACCCCTCTGTTGAGGCTGGCAGCCCAACTATGACGCAAGTCTTGGCTCAGACAGCAGAATGTGAATGTGGGTGTTACGGCCATAAATATCGCCGGCAGCTTTAATTTGGTGTAGCTTCATGCTGAATCTCCAGGAGTTCATTACATTTGGAGAGGAAATAAACAACTTCTAAAAATATAATTTTGTGAAATTCCCAGATGATTAAAGGCTAATAGTTAACCCGTGGCATCATAAGAAGCATTAGAACAGCTAACGCTGTGAGTGGACTGCAGGATGACCCACGAGCTGCCCGCTGCCAGGAGCGAGGCACAGGATGAGCAGGGGGTGGTCAGGATGGGGAAAGAAGGAACAGGCTGGGGCAGGCCAAGGGACTCACAGCAGGAACGGGGGAAGCCTCTACCTTTCTTCTCTGGACAATGAACCTCCCGCCACCATCCAACAAAACACACTCCCAGCCAAAGGGCTGTTATGGCCCAGCCAGCCTGCCCCTTACCCACACTGGGCGGCCCGGATTGCCACTGGCTTCCTTGAAACCCCTGCCCCAAAGGCCATCACCACAGAAAATGACACTCTGGTCCTCTTGCCGTTGACTCCCAAGTGCTTCCCAGCCTCTTGCTTCGGAGGGGGCCCCCTCTCAACTAAATGTAGCCTGTCGACCAGCTTTAAATTATCATGGGATGAACAGTACACTTTTCAGGCTACCTATGAACCTCGACACATATCCCTACAACAGCCAGGCCTAAAATTCAAAAATAGGAATTAGAGATTCAATGCCAACCCCCCCCCCCCGCAAAAAAAAAGCACTGCCTGCAGAATGGAGGATGTTTCTCCCCACAGACTGAAGAAAGATGGCCTCCCTTGGGGAAACTGAGCCTTATTCTCCAAGACACCCCGTGAGGCTTCAGAAAGGGCACATTACTTTACCTGCGTCTACTTGCCTCCGAAGAAGAGATTCAACAGAAATGATACAAAGACCTAAAAGAAGAGGAGGAAAGGAGAAAGGGAGAAGTGGTCGGCACCTGAGAATGTCCACTCCTGTATAACTCCATGGAACATCTGCATTTGCTTCCTCCTTACGCTTTGCAAAACACCATCTGTGCTTCACTTTCTCACCTCTGCCCAAGAACATGTGCCCAGGCCAGGTTTTGCTGCTTAAAATGAAATTTCGCGGTGGGTTTTCCAGTACATTATTCCAGATTTTCCGAACTGCGTCATACTTCCAATTAGAGCCCTAACAGATTCAGCCACAGAGCTCAGAACCACCACGGCTGTTCAGGGATGGCCCCGGGCCCCACTTCCAGTTCCACAACCTTCCCTTAAACTCCTGCATCCGTAACAAGGACTTCTTGGCAGGGGGAGTCAGAACTCAGGGCGAGACTGATCTTGACAGGAGCACCAGCAAAGCAAATGGGTTTTCAAAAACCCTATAATTTCTCTGCAACCCTTGACTTGACTAAACACACATTTTTAGACAGAAGCACAGTGAGATAGGCATTAAACAAAAATGAGGCAGACTAATAGTAGTTCATGTGTAGGATAACCTTCTATAAGGGAATTTATCTTTGATTTCAGGGTAAATTTCAGTGTTGCCAAGTTAACCAAATAATACAGCCAGCAATTTAACAAACAAGGGGGAGAGGAGGAAGCTGCTGCAGCTGCAGCAGCCTGGAACTGATGTAAAACAGGCCATTGCAGGCATTAAAATATTGGCTTTGAAAAACATGCCACGGGCTTGCCCCACAGCAGACTCTTCCGAGGAGCTTAAGGAACAAGCCAGTCTCCCTGAAAAGGATGGCAAAGGCAATGGCCCTTAAAGGAACGTGGTGGGGGGAACAAAGGAGAGCTGCAAGGGGTAGCAAACATTTTAGCCCCTGAACCTCAAAAGGACCTTTATGCCAGGAAAGCAGACCACCCCAATTCTCAAATGAGGTGATTTGCTTCTGCAATAGGATGCACAAGGTGGCGTCCAGAAGCCACTGGGCATGGGACACCTGAATCCTACAGAGCCAAGATGGGGGCCACAGCACCATACATACACTTTATAAAAACCTATGGGCAATTCAAAGGCTGAAAAGGAGCGTCTCCATAAATCTCAGCCAATAATGATGTCAAGTCCAGACCATGATGTTAAAGTCTCCTGTTTCAGTGGTACAATCTTCTGAAGAGCAACAATAAGACACTTTGGTACCTGGATAAGCTGCTAAAGTGTTGCAGGTTAACCATCAGATGTAACCCCCCTCCATTTTTTTTGGTGAAATCTATCAAATGGCATACCCAACACTTAAAATCCGTAAGCCAACAGTAATTGCTTCCTGGCAAGCCTAATTTCAGAGATGGGACAGCTCAAAGGTACAGGTGAATTGAAGGTGCATCCACTAGAGCAGGGCTTTCCAAAGTTTTTCCCACAGCGACACACCAACCGGCGCTGCGGGAAAACCCGGAAGTGCCATCCTTGCGGCAGCACGCAAAAACCCGGAAGCGCTGCTGCCGCTTTCAGGTTTTGCACGCTGCAGTTGGTGTGTCGCCGTGGGAAAACCTGGAAGCGCTGATGATGATCAGCGCTTCCGGGTTGTGTGGCGACACACCAGACTGTGTGTGGCGACACACTTTTGTGTCGCGACACACAGTTTGGAAAGCTCTGCACTAGAGGACTTGCTAAAATTTCCCATAAGAAATGGTACGGGAATGTGATGTGGTATGATAACAGCAAGACAGAAAGCTCCTCATTTCCTTTTCTAACATTGCAAGCAGCGCATGAGACCAATGGAAACAACCCACTCCCAGTTACCATAGTCAGTGCTAAGAGCATGAAACCAAGGGTTAGGATGAAACACCATTCATCTTCTGGACCCAACCCATGGTATCATCAGTACTCTGATTCAAAAGACTCTCTACTTCGAGAGGAAGGTTGTGGATGTGAATCTCCAGTCATAGGCTTCAGACCTGAAACAAGTGCGATGCTTCAGAGAAACTGGACCTACTGGTGCTGTGGTACTAAATCAGCCACATGTTTGGCAGCCATGCTCTGTTATCTGGCAAGATGACAAGCCTCAGAAAAGAAATTATTAGCCAACTCTTTTTTCCCCCTCTGGCAGGACACTTTTCCCAAAGAAATTGCTTAAAATGGCTTGTACGCACTGGGCAGTTAACAATACAATAGGAAAGGGCTATAGTTGGATATTAACACTATCCTGTCAAGCTGAGTTTCCGATCTCCCTTGCCAATTGACACTGGATATTGCCAAATATCCAAAAGTGATGTTAAGCTGCCTCAAGGGCTAAAGACCTGGGAGATGGGTGAATGAAAAAAGAAATGAACATTTTCAGTTTGACATTACAAGAAGTCTCAAGTCACCTAGAAGTCAGGGGCAAAGTAGCCACTTCTGCCATATATTCTTTACCAATTTGAACAAACTGGTGCACAGAGATATTACCAGAGGCATCAAACCACTTTAAGGTATCAACACAAACAATGGATTATCCACAACTGGTGAAGATCGGGAGAACCTCAGAACCAAGCAGTTTTTCTCAGATGGGCGAAGGCCTCTTTGAGCACCTACCAGCCAGTCTGGAGAAGAAAGGGATTGCTGGTTAGAAACACTACCCTTCAAAACCAACTTATGGTCCCTGGATTCCAACAAAGAACACCATGGGATTTCAGAGGTTTTGAAGTGTTCTGCTTGTGCAGCAAATCAATAGATGATATTAGAGAAAGCTGGAGCCACCAAAGGCACCATTGATGCTAAGAAGAACAGAAATTAAATGTGAATCTGTAACTCACAAAAAGATCAATCAAGTCCTCTGGTTCCTCTGACAAAATAGAAAACCAAACTTGAACTTTTATGTTGAAGTGCAGACCAATGTGGAAAAGACTGGTAGTATTAAGGCACTAGGGAATAAGGATCCCTTGTAGCATACTAATCACAATAACCTGTAGCTTGAATCATGTCAACTGGATTTCTATTTTCTCAGTGGAAACGTTTCGCTCCAACGAAATATCCAAGGAGCGAAACGTTTCCACTGAGAAAATAGACATCCAGTTGACATGATTCAAGCTACAGACAATTCCACCTGGATGACTGAGAACCTTCATAGACATAATCACAATAACAGCATGGAGGAGGAGGAAGATCCCAGTGAGAGAACCAATACTAGTCGTAAGGATAGAAAAAAGTGGTATTTGGGAAAGGAATCTTGATACCAAGACTCTCCACATCTTGAAGACAAGATGTCCCTAGCTGGTTTCTTGATAATCAGAACTGTTGCCAAACCTAATGTCAAAGGCAATGGACTTCCAGCCTACAGTTCTTCCCCACAACAAGACCTTAAGACTGGATGAACTATTCCAACAGGCTTATTACATAAAGTGCTGGTAATATGAGCCAACATCCACAATAATGGCCTTCTCTGAAGAAAAGACATCACAAGGAGCCACTACCATTGAAAGGCATTTCACAGTTAAAGCACTGTTGATAAGATGTCTTTGCTGCTGTAAGTTCTTGTCCTACAAAAGTGAACAAAACAGGACACTGAACACACAACAACCAAGCTCACAGAGTCTCTCAGGTAATCCTTATTATCATTAATAAATATATACAACTGTGGCAAGAGGTGATACAGATAATGAGAAGAACAATCCAATATGAAAAGCCTGAAAAGATCCTCACCTAATTAAGGAAAACAGAGGGAACAGTCCAAATGAGTTAGTGTGCAGGTGCACCACCCATATGTTTGATACACAACCAGCATCTCATTAAAGCAGATCCTAGAAAGACAAAGAGTCCAGATCACATCCAAACAGAATCAGTCTTGACTGGCTCCACATGAATACCATGAATATCCACATTTCCCTCAGGAAGACTCAGATATGACCCAAGGAAACTTGGGGAGCCACCTGATAGGCCCTCAGAGCCATCGTGCAAAGTCAGGCCAGGATATAGTTCAACCACTGCACTCTAGACCCACCCTTGGAGAATGAACGCACACACTTCATGTGCCCTTCCCAAGTTCCACTTGCTCATCGAACATGAATAATGACTGACAGGGTTATGTTCCACCAACAGCCCAAAGGGCTTGCAGGTACCACAAGAGGCCCTAATGCAGGAACTGTTTCCCTCTCCAGCTCACCCCCAATACACAGCACAAGCATCTTGCTCAGTGACAGATTTGCTCAGGTCTCTGCCACAAAGCAGTCAGCTTTGCAGCTTTTTTGCAAAGAAGGTGGAGATCAGGAAGGCCTATCTCCACACACACATGAAAAAACAAACCTCTAGCAGCAGCAGCAGCAGCAGCAGCATGGCCAAGGAGGACTTGGACAATCCCCTCCCACCCACCACCCACCAACGTGGAGCTGAGATTTCACCACTAGTTTATACAGGAAGATGCCCTGGGCAGAGACTCCAGATTTCTGGGGTGCCTCTCAGTAGCTGAGTACATTCCACCCACTTCATCCGTGCCTTCAGGCTCACCCCAAGCCACCAGCATCTGAAATCAGGACTCCAGGATCACAAGAGCAGTAGGATCTACTCAAAATTTCCCAAAAAGGGACAATGTTTATCCTACAGATCAAGCAGAAACCGCCCCAGGCAAGCACAACTCACAAATCAATGAGCTATTTATAAAAACAGTTTCCCCTTTCTTTTAATAATGCAGATCGTACACTGGAAAGGTCAAATAGAGGGGTGAGACACATCCCTTTCCTCCTCTTCCAGGACTGTTCAAACTCTGATAGTCTCTGCCTCAGCCCATTAAATCTTCTCTTGGACAGCCTTGGAGGATCCACCAGCAGGGCCTTGTAAAATTTTGCCCTCAGGTTCATTCAAGTACAGTATTTCACCGTAAGCTCAAAGGAAGCCGCCCATCAGTCATCTATGGCGGATTCAATTTTAATGGATTTCCAAGTTGAGCACAAACTTTGATTCTGTATACAGGTGATCCTCGCTTAACGACCACTCTTTCAGCAACCGTTCAAAGTTACGACAGCGCTGAATGAGTGGTACTTACAACCAGTCCTCAAAGTTTTGGCCATCACAGCATCCCCGCAGTCACATGTGACTGGCTTGCAATTACAACGTTCCAGCATCCCACATTCATATGATGTGTCCATCAAGCAAAGTCAATGGGGAAGCCAGCAGGAGGTCACAAATGGCGACCACATGACGTCGCGCTTAACAACAGCGCAGGATTCGCTTAACGATGGCAACCGGAAGTGCCGGAACTGCCCTTGCTAAGCAGTGTGGTCGTGTGACATTGCACTTTATGACTGCATCGCTTAGCAACAGAAATTCCAATCCCAATTACCATCGTTAAGCGAGGACTACCTGTAGCTCCTACTGGGCGGACACCTACTTCATGACTGCAACCAATAATTCATCACAATCCCCTTATCTCTTGACATTAACAAAAAATCAGCTTCAACCTTCCTCCTTTAAATTTAATGCAGGAATGGCTATTTCCTCAATCTTTGAATGGGAAGCTTATAAAGGTGATATGCACAGTCATATTATCACACAGGCAACTTAAAAGAAAAAACATTAAAATATATATGTGAAAAATTGGAAAGATAAATTAAAAACGCTTTGGGCATACATGGCCAGTTGTCCTACAAGTCTACACAGGGTGATACAACAAAATAAGTCTGAGTTGAATAATGCTACAGCAAACTAAATTTGTGTTAACATGGGAGAATGGTGAAAGACTTCCTAGTGTCCCTGACTGTGATCAGCCTGATCAGATTGCACTCTTTGACCAGTAGGATCTTGGCAAACCGCCTGAAGCAAAAAAGATCCCGAGAGAGATCTACTCACGGGAAAACCTAGCCAAGGCTCTCTTACCAGTGTCCCTGGTTGTGATCAGCCTGATCAGCCTGTACTCTTTGACCAGTGACTATTGGAGATACATCCAAAAGCAGACCTTCAGGAGGCCCCTAGAAATAGCACGCAATAGGAGAAGGGGGAACACTCCCCCCCCACTCTTACCAGAGATGATAGAAATTGTATCTTTCTCCCAGGACACAACATTAACATATTCTTGCACTGAAGAAGGAATGAGGCACTTAAAAACAGCCACGTTTCCACGCATTGATCTCTGATCCTCCACTCGAACTGTGTAAGGTTCCCTGAACACTGGAAAGAAAAACAAATAGGAGGGTGAGCAGACAGATTAGCAACTTGTGTACTTTGCACAAAATTACTTTCACACCTCCACCCTGCAGGGTGTACACCCGAGAATGCCCCAAAACATGGCTTCATAAGCTGGGATAAGGCTGCATCTTCTGTGTGCCTTTTACCCTTGTCCACTGATTTTCCAGCTTCAAAGACCTCCCCCTGGTCCAACACAGAAGAGAAACACAGCAGGAGGCAAAGATGGGAGAGCAGAAGATGCATGTCCCATCATAAGCCGAAGGTCACTGATTCGCCTTCAGTGCAACTGATTGCTCTGGATGGCTTTTAACTGGGATTTTAAAAACTAAATATCCACAATAAAACAAATCAATGGGAAGCGTATTAAAAACCAGCACAAAATGAAAAAGCAGAGTAAAGGAATAAGCCTTTGCTGGGGACCAATGGCACCAAGCCTCTCTGAGGATGGCATTCCACTGCTGCTGCTACCTTCTCCCAGGAAACCCCACTATGCCAGAAGTTCACAGAGGGAACCCTTCGGTCCCAACCCCAAAGGACCTTTAGAACTGCAGGGGCCTGGGCACCTGGCAAAGCAGCAAAGAAGATGCTATATTTGAAAACTTCCAGAACTTCCTAGCATCACAGAACTAAAGAGCTAGAAGGGATCTTAGAGACGGTCTCCTCAGTTAAAGATCCACCAGAGCTTCTCTGATTGATGACCATCCAGACTTTTATTCAGAGGTGGCCAGCACTGGCCAAAAGGCCTATAGCAAGGTGAGCTTGTACTTTTTGACTCACACCTCTATCGCTTCCCTCTTGGCTGCCCTTTGCTCCTTGCCCTTCTCCCAACCTGGTACTACCAGGTGTCCTCCACGTTGAACAGTAAAATCCTTTATGGGTCGAGCGACACCTCCTGTTTTAGTTTTCCTGCTAAATTGGACATATGATATTTGGAACAAAACTCTGAAAGTTAGACCTAGCAGGAGTTATAGGGCTTAAAAAGGTAAAGGGAAAGGGAAAGGTTCCCCCCGCACATTTGTGCAGTCGTGTCCGACTCTAGGGGCCGGTGCTCATCTCCGTTTGTTAGCCGAAGAGCCAGCGTTGTCCGAAGACGCTTCCGTGGTCATGTGGCCGGCATGATATATGCGGAATGCTGTTACCTACCCACCAAAGTGGTACCTATTAATCTACTTGCATTTGCATGCTTTCAAATTGCTAGGTTGGCAAGAGCTGGGGCTAGTGTGGGAGCTCACTCCGTCACACGGGGCTAGGGATTTGAACCTCCGAACCCGCGATCTTCTGATCGACAAGCCTGGCGTCTTACCCGCTGAGCCATCACGCCCCTTATGTAATAGGACTTAACATGCTCCAAATATTGCTTTAATGCACCAAGAATGATTATCGTATGAAATATGTTCTTATAGATCAAACTGAACACGTCATGAAGCAAAACAAAAATCTTAAAGCGTTTCTCTTCATATGGCCCCTTTACCTAATCATGATTCTGACTTGTTCCATCTCATAGGGAACCCTATTTGAGCAGATCTGATCCTGCTCTTCTGCCTCCTACCCATCGTCAACCGCCAGTCACCAATACAGCACACCTTCCCTCTCCCACTGCTCATCTTGGGAAGGAGAAAGAGCCGAATCCCTTGGTGGAGACTGGCTGCCCCAAGCCAGATCTGCCTCTGAGAAGTCACAAGCAGGACCTCTCTCATGCATGCACCCCTTCTGCTGCTGGTCCTGTCCGCTAAGAATTCAGGCAAGCGTAGCCTTCATCCTGAAAGGAGCTGAAACAATTATCATGCCACTTGCCACTGACTGTGGTACTGTCCTCCAGGAATCTGTCTAAAGGCAGCACGTTTCAGTTTAAAATACACAGTGCGAAGAAACACTTTCCTCTGACTGCTTTCAACCTCTCCCATCCATTTATCTCGGACAACTCCACTGGGTTCAGATTTAATGAGATGAGGGGGGAAATGCTTAATCCTTTGTTTCGAAGCATGCATAATTTTAAACGTTCTACCATGTCCACATTCCCCCCCTTATTTTTCTAATTTACAAAGCCCCAAACATTGGAACCCTTCCTCCAGGAAAGTTGCTCCAGTCACCAATCGAAAGGTTCTGCGCTTCCTTCTGGTTCCACACTGTGTCTCTGGAGGTGCAGCAACCAACGGCCCAAACTGAAGCCAGACACTTCCCATCCAGGCAGTCACAGCACTGCCTCAGCCTCAACTGGGTCACCTGCCTGCCCACTCCTACCAAGGGCCTGGCCTTTGGGCAGGGGTGCCCCTCTCTCCTCACCAGGGCTGACCGATCTTCTCGCTCGCTCCCCCTCCCCTTGGGTTTGAACAAACTTCCCTTCAGCATGATCAGGCGTCCTAGATGTCTCCAGGGGCTTCAAGGGGCCCTTCAGTAAATCTCACTCCCGAGACAGAAGCTGCGCCTCAGTTTCCCCAGACAGCCCTGCTGTTTCTTTGCACTTGATCCTGCTCCTTTCTGTGCTGGGCCCCCACCACTGAAAAAATGAAGAAATGTAGTTTTGGACTCTAACACCCAGGGGGATTTCCACAGGTCCGACCCCTGCTGAGCCTCCAACGCAATGGAGAATGAGCCAGTGGATGCAGGCCCCAGATACATCGTAAGGGCAAGGAGGCCCCGTTGTCCAACGGGCAAGACTGGGTTTCCAGGCACCTCTCCTAAAGCAGCCACAGACAAATGTGTTTCAGGATGCAAACAACATCTTGTTTTCCAAGAGTGGGATCCCAGTGCAATGCTAGTGAGAATCCAGAACAACATTTGACATATCACAACATTTCATTGCTGACACCACCCAAAAAAGAGCAAGGATCTGGTCTTGTCTATGAAGGTTCTCAGTCATCCAGGTGGAATTGTCTGTAGCTTGAATCATGTCAACTGGATTTCTATTTTCTCAGTGGAAACGTTTCGCTCCTTATCCAAGGAGCTTCTTCAGTCTGAGCAAAGTTAGTAAGGGAATCCTTAAATATGTTTCTAGGTGGCTGTGTGACCTTGCACCTGGGGCTAGGTCATGGTTATTTTGAGATGTTATTTCTAAGTCCCTTTATCATCTAAAGGAGGATCGTTAAGATTACCATGCTGCTGTTGAGCTTGCGAAATGGTCTTAATCTTCCTAGGCACAGAAGACAAAGCAGGAAGGAAAATAGGGGAAAGATTGTGCCTGAGGCCCCCACCTCTATTCAAGGAAGGATTTTCCAAGTTGGCATAAATGGATTCCTTGACCCCTCTCTCAAGGGTCAAGCTACAGATCTGGTCTTGGTGTTCCAAAGATTTGGCTGGGTGCTACAATGCATTTATTTGGCCAGCCCCATATGCAAAAAAATTGAGCTAAGTTCCCAACCAGGAGGGGGCAAGAAATGAGGATCTACTGCAAGTCTATTTAAAAAGTGCCATCTTCCCCCTTGCTCCTATGTCCAGGAGAATAGGACACCAAGGAAGAAGGATAAAGGCTGCCTGTTAAAAATTCTAAGGAAATTACCATGGCGTGGAGCCCTCAAAATAAAAATAAAATCATGTGCACATATACAAACATTTTTATAACCAGTATTGTAATTCAAGTAAATAATTCACTTCTTGGTCTTTAATGTCCTGTCCCGCCCTGCAAGGCAAGGAAGGAAGAAGCGTGGATACCAAGGTGGTGTGTGCACTTTGGCAGCCAGTGTTTAATAGTTTACCTAATGGAACCAATGGGGCTCCTTGTCCACCCACTTGGTTGATCATTGACCAAAAACGCTCTCCCACATGCTCCTTGCTTCCCTCTGCTTAATTAGCCTTCCGACTGCTTAGCCTGCAGCTCACAAAGGAATGTGCCCAGGACCCAAATGTCACCCAGGTCTCCCCCATGGCTAGGGAAGACCAAGAGTTCTTGCAGCCCAGGGTATTCTCCCTCCTCTAGGAAATGTCATTCTCTGGGACTAGGACCCCCCTCCCCTACCACTCAGGAAGGCCTGCCCTCCATCAGCCAGCCGATACCTGCTTTGACCCGGATGTTTGGGCTCCTGATTTTGCCCACGGAGTTCTCTGCAGTGCAGAAGTAAACGTTGTTGTGGATAAAGCTATTGAAGGCAGATGGCGAGAAGGGGTAGAGTTGAAGAGTCCCATTGGCATGGACGTGGCGGATGTGTGGGACATCATAGATGTCATCCCCAGTAGCAAGATACCAGCGAAGGGTGGCACTGGGAGACCCTGCTGCTGGACAAGGGACCACCACTCCCACAGAGCTGGAGAAGGTCACCTGCTGAGCGGAGTCGTTCACAAAATAGAGGCTGGTACCCACATCTTCTGTGTGCGCTGTGGGGAAGGAGAAAGAAAGTGAACAGAGCACAGGGACACCCGAACCAGCCAAGCCCTTGCCCCCCCCCCACTTGTGCCCCTCGGCCCGAGCACCATGGGCCCTTGGAAGGAGGAGAGAAGCAGGTTGGGAGGCGTGCAGAAAAGGGCAGCCCAAGTGATCCGGGGGCTCAAGCACCCTTCCTATGAAAAGAGATTAGGTGCTTTTACTTAGAAAGCTTGGGGGGGCAGGGGGATACAGTCAAGGCTTGGAACGCGATGCCCAGCAGGGAAAAAGTGGACCATCAGAACTTTTTCCCCCTCCTCCGAACAGTTTGGTTTGTGACAGCCAGTTCAGTGTAGTGGTGAAGGCACCAGGCTAGAAACCAGGAGACCTGAGGCACAAAGCCAGCTGGGTGACCTTGGGCCAGTCGCTCTGTCACAGCCCTAGCAAGCAGGCAGTAGCAAACCACTTCCAAAATCTTGCCAAGAAAACTACAGGGACTTGTCCAGGAGTTGCCATGAGTTTATTTTATTTTATTTTATTTTATTTTATTTTATTTTATTTTATTTTATTTTATTTTATTTTATTTTATTTTATTTTATTTTATTTTTTTATTTTATTTTATTATTTTATTTTATTTATTTTATTTTATTATTTTATTTTATTTTATTATTTTATTTATTTTATTTTATTTTTATTTATTTTATATTTTATTTTATTTTATTTTATTTTTATTTATTTTATATTTTATTTTATTTATTTTATATTTTATTTTATTTTATTATTTTATTTTATTATTTTATTATTTTATTTTATTTTCTATCCCGCCTTTATTATTTTTATAAACAACTCTCCTGGTTTGCCATTGGCTCCTTCCTAGGGCTGAGAGACAGGGACTGGCCCAAGGTCACCCAGCCGGCTTTCATGCCTACGGCAGGACTAAAACTCTGAGTCTCCTGGTTTCTAGCCCATTGCCTTAACCACTAGACCAAACTGGCTCTGACTTAACACTGACTTGAAGCCACACACACACACACACACACACACACAGTAGGATCAGTGGTCACTCAGTGAACCTGATTGGAAGGTGATTGATTGATTGATTGATTGATTGATTGATTGATGATTTTTAAGTGTAAATCAGTGTTTCTCAACCTTGGAAACGTTAAGATGTGTGGACTTCAACTCCCAGAATTCCCCAGCTAGCATGGCTGGCTGGGGAATTCTGGGAGTTGAAGTCCACACACCTTAAAGTTGCTGAGGTTGAGAAACACTGGTGTAAATCACCAAGAGCCATTCTGGAGTTGAGCACATCAGTAACCTGTGGAATTCACTCCCACAAGATGGGGCAATGACAAGTAACTTGGATGGCTTAACAGAAGATAGAAGAAATTCATGGAAGATGAGGGCTATCAGTCTTGAAGACTCAGTCTTATCTCTGAGCTGGGGTTACCAGTTGCAGGGAAACAATGGTGGGGGGGAAGGTCTCCACCTCCTGTTTGTGAGTCCCCCGAGATATCTGCTTGGCCACTGGGAAGAAAAAAAGTGCTGGAGTAAGAAGGGTTTGGGCCTCATCCCGCAGGTCTGTTCATGTGCTCTTATCTCACAAGCTACACCCCAAAGTACACAATGAGATGAGGGGAATGATAGCACTTTCCAAGTCTGTCTCACCCAGAATTTCTCCATCATCCCAGAGAGCAGAACACAGATAATGGATTTTACTTAAAGGAAGACACATTCCAACTAAATGCTAGGAAGAGCTTCGTGAGAGTAAGCACTTCCAGGACCTACAGGCCACCAAATAATCACCGAAGTGCTCCAGACCAGGGAGTGGGGTCAACTACCCGCCCAGAGTCCCTTGTATGGGAGATGGGCGGGGAATAAATTAAATAAATAAATTAAATAAATAAATTAAATAAATAAATAAATAAACTTTGACCTGAGGGGAAAAGATAAGCTTTTTCTGAAGCTCGGGATCAGGCCAGCTTTTCTCCAACCCAGACCACCTCCAAGGCCAGCCTCTACAGAAACTCCCAGCCCCAACAGACCTTCAGCCATGCTGACAAGAAACCCTGGGAGTTACAGTTATTTCAGAATCACTGATGAATATTGTTGGGATCAAGAAGCTGGTCAGATAAGAGAAGGAATTGAACAATCCAGGAGGCAAGACCCCCCACTCCCCAAACACACACACAATCTACCTGCCAAACCAACGGAAATTACATCAAACTCTGAAGTTTGAGTCTGGTCTGAAACAATTCAGCCACCCACAGCCCATGCTACCCTCCCCCCCCCGTCTCAAAATCTGAAAGACCCCCAAACTGCCTTGCAGGGAACAGGAATCTCCTGCACCTCCAAAAAGGAAGAACCCAGCTTTCCCCCCTGGTGCTGGCCCGAGTCATTCCCTAAGAGGCTTAGATACAGGCCCCGGGTATGGAGGACATGCCCCCCCCCCGCCCTCTTGCATCTGCAGGCTTCCTCCTGTTTGCTCTTCGGTGGCAGCCTGTCTTTCAGCTGGAGGCCCCAAAGCCATTCAGACCCCCCCCCCGCCCCTTAGCTGCGTCTGAGTAGGTGGAAAGGCAAGATGGAAGGCAAAGTGTTCAGGGAAGCGCCAGCTCCCCAGCTCGCTCTTCCCCCAGCCCCCAGCCCCCGGGACGTCCCATTGCCTCCCCATCTCCCTAGCATTCATTCTGAGGAGGGGGGCAGAGGAAGAGCAGCAGGAGCTGCAAAACAGCTCCTCTATTAATATTCCACGCCAAGTACTTTGCTGGCCCTCCAGGGAGGATGCATCCCAACTGCTCATTTGAGGAAAGGAATTAAAGCTGTATTGGGCACAGCAATTCACATCCCATCACAATGCAGCGATGAGGCCATTAACGCTAAGCAAGATGGGAAAAAATATTTGTCTTTTCATCATCATGGCAGCCATTTGGAAGCTGTTGCACCACAGCCATTTCGGCTGGTGTCAGGAAAAAAAGTAACTAGAATGTTTTCGTTTACTTCCCAGGACACGATCATTAATGCACCTTGAAGCAAATGGCAATAGGTTTCAGAACAGCAGAAACTGTCCCATGCTGCGCACTCTTTTCGAGGGTCCTTGGAACAGATAATCATCATTTCCGGAAATATCCGCTTTAAAGAGCTGAAGAGGGAGGGGGAGGCAGAGGCTACCTCCTGCTTGCAAAGAATGTGTGGGGCTATTTGATGCAGGCCAATGGACGCTTCTGCTGCTCACCCCAGCCTTCTTCCTCCAGGGGCCAGTGTCCTTCCCAAGGAGCAAGCGCCAGCAACTGCCCTGGGGAATGCCAGCATTGCCACCAAGCCCCCTCCCTCCATTGCAGGCACCAACCCCGAAAAAAAAGACTCCGGTCCTCCCTCCGAAAATAGGCAACGGTCTGCCTTTCGCCCAGTCCTCGCTTCTCTCTGTTCCTTTTCCTAGGGGGACACAGGAGGGCAGGAGAGGGCAGCGAAAGCAGCTCCAGGCCTGCCACGCCGGTCATGGGCCACCGTCTACGCCTTCCTCCTGGCCAGAGAGGTCACACCTAGCCAGGCGGCTCAGGCCATCTGCACTCGGCTCGTCCAGAACTGCACCAGCAAGCATGACGCCCACCCTGAGAATCTCTGGCCAAGCGAGAGAGAACAGAATAAGCAGAACTTCTCATCAAAGCTTGGTATTGTCTGACCCCTTATGATTTTATTGTACTCTCCATTTTACTTCACTAATAAGCTACCTTGGGTAATTTATGGAAAGTTTATAGAAATACAGGGCTGCCCTTGAAGGCCACCCAGAAGCTTCAGTGGCCCAGAATGCAGCGGTGCAGGCAGCAAGATGGCAGCACGCCCACATGGCGCCTCTGCTTCACGAGCTGCACTGGTTGCCGGTGTGCTTCCAGGTGATGTTCTAATCCATAAAGCCCTTCATGACACGGGGACTGGCTACTTCCTGTGGGGTCAGCCTGGCCGGTTCAATCCAACGGAGTTGGTGCGGTCTGGGTTCCTCCGACGAAACAGTGACATCTGCCAGGACCCAGAAGTGCACCTTCTCTGTTGTGGGACCTTCCCTCTGGAACGAGGTTCCCCCCGAGATCCAGGTACCCCCCCCCCATGGCATCCTGGCGGGCCCTGAAGACCTGGCTCTTTTCCCAGGCTTTGGGCTAGGACGGCTGGAGCCCCTTATCGGGTAGGTGATCTGTTGTGCTGACTGGTTTGGCTCTCCATTTGTTAGTCTGCTTTTATCTGGTTTGTGAAATTGTTCTTCTGTTTTAATGCTGAGAGCCACCCAGAGTTGATTGGAGTCAGGTGGCGTCTCAATTGAAATAATAAATAAATATAAAAATATGTAATGTACTTGCTTTTCTACTGTATGTTTATCAACACAAAACCACATTTATATGAGAACCTCCATTAATATCTCTATCCACTTGTAGATGTAATTTAACTGATTATTATTCATAATAAAAATATAAAAATTACAGAAAGGCAAAGACTAAATTCTATGAAGAATGGTTAAAAGAACTGGGTATGTGGAGACCTGATAGCCGTCTTCCAATACTTGAAGGAGGGACGTTGAAGGAGTGTGGATTTATTCTCCAGGGTGCCTGGGGACAGGACAACCACCAGTGGGTGGAAGCTTTATAGAGAAAGATCCAAACCTGAAATAAAGATGATTCCCTATGATTCTATAAGGTCACTGACAGCACGTACACTCTGCAACCCTTACTGTCACCCTGCTCAGCAATGTTTTAACTTCTTTTGTGTTTTTAAACAATTGGTCTTTCCCGAGTCTTTCAGTAAATCCTTAATGAAACCGACACACAGTCTAGATTGCAGAATGGAGCAGCCCCAGCCCCTGGAGCCGGTGAGCACCCTTCCAAGAGACAAAGGGGCTCTCCGGAAGCTGCAGCCCCTCCCGCAGAGCCCCCCTGTGCAGCCCAGCCCAGCCCAGCCCCTCCTCTGCACACACCTTCCTTGACAGAGAGTCCCCAGCAGAAGTGCGGCCCAGGAGTGGGGAAACAGCAAAATATAAATAAAGAGAAGAAATTCCAATTGCTGGTAAAGCTTCTGCAGGTCAAAAGGGGCAGAATGTATTTTTCATAGAAAATGGAAGTTACTGGATTGGTAGTAGTTATGAGACAGACGCGTAGAGTTAAATCCATCTAATCTTCTTTACCATTTAACGGTGTACATCATCCTAATTCCATCTTTCATAAAACTGCCTCCAAATCAGCAAGAGAGATTAAAAATGTAGAAATAGCTTGCAATATTTTTAAAACAGAAATCACTTCTGGCATCTGGTCCCAAGCCTTGGATGTAACCTACATACCACAAGCATTAATTTAGACGCTACCTTCAGAACTGATGTACAAAGGGGGCTCCCTACAGAAACAAATGTGGGGAATGGCAGCAGAACAGTGGTACCCAGGTAAAGACACTCCCTCTGCATTTCCAGCACCGGAAAAAACACATTTTCAAGTTCTCGGTGAGCAATGTACCAAAATTGCAGGATATTGCAACCTAGAGGTATTGAAATATTAATACTTCTGCTTTGTTCAAGGAAAGGAGATCCATTTTGTCATCATTCCACTCTAATATTGACTTGTCTTCCTCGCTTGACTTTTGCAATGTTGGCAAAGTTAGACTGCCTAGCTAGGGAAACCACCCCCATTGACAGATGTAAATCACAGAGATGTCTCCAAACCCAGCCAGCCCTGCGTTTCTCAGCCCTCCACAACTTGCAGCTCCCTGGCTTTGCAAATGAGACCCTGCCGACCTCCCACAGCCGGACTCAAAGGGAAACACGTCCTCTTGCAACGAGCAAGGGATACCTGTGCCTTGCACGGCAGGTTCCTGGCTGGCCGACTAGCCCAGGACAGCCAAAGCAGGAAGAATGTAGATACAACTCTGTCTTCAGGGATGATGCGGTATTTGTGAGTTAGCTGCCCTTGCACAGAGATTTGGAAAGCAGGATGATGCTATGCCTAACCAATGAACCACGCTCCCAAGTGAAGACGGTTTAGCTGCCCATAGCTGAATTGGTGCAGAAGAGCAAATATTTTTGTCTTCCGAGACTAGAAGTAGGAGACACACGCCTGTGCCTTCTCGTGAGCTCTGGCGGTTGCTCCAGCCTAAGTGTCGTCCCTCCCACTTCACCTGGCCTAAGTTAGCCACCTACAATCCTCAGCAAGGGTTCTGCCTCCTTGGAAAAAGACACTGGAGAGCCACATCGGAGAGCAGGCAGCCCACAGACAAGCCTCCGTCCCCACCAAGACAGGGTCTGTTCCTGGCTCAGCAGGAGAGGAGACTGGCATGGCATGGCATGGCATGGCATGGCATGGCATGGCATGGCAGCAGCCAATGGGGGCTACCGAGTATTCAAGAGGCTGCCCAACCAGGCTTTCTCTGCCCAGGTACCACTCATGGCTGGGAGGCATGTACACAGGCGACGGGGGAAAGGGGGCTGCATCTCTCGGAGAGGTGACAAGAGGAGCCGTCCTGAATGAAGGCAGACTCATGGGGCCATGGGCCTGAGCCATGGGGCTGGGGGGACACCACAGTCACGTCAAGTGGTGGAGGCTACCTCCAAGTGAGCCCCCACCTGTCCTCCCACTGCTGACAGGAAGGGCCGTCTTATTGTTTGGGGAAGGAGGTGGGGTGTGCTGCACCCTCCCCTACTGTTAAGAATGAGGATTTCCTCTCTGGGATTTATGGGCGGGGGGGGGATGGGACAAGTGAACTCAGCCACTGCACGTGGCCCCCACCCCTGCTCACGTCAGGGCACTGTCGCATCCACTGGGCGCTCAGGAGACCCTGCCGGTCAGGGACTTCGGAAGACAAGGCTTGGCCACGGAATAAGCCACCAGGGAGCCAGTAGGGGGATCCTTGCATGCAGTGCCTCAAAGTCTAGCTGCCAAGGCCACAGGAACCCTCGAAAAGTGTGCGCAAAGGAAACGAGATGTTCCACAAAAATAGGCGGCCATCCCTGGAATCAGCAGGTTCCTTCACATCCACTGAGATACAATAAATGGTTCTGCCCATTTCTGATTTCCCAAGGAACTAAAATTGAGGAGCCCTTTGAAAATGTAATTCCTTATTTGGAAAGTGAGCCTCCCTCTCCTGCTCTGGGAACAGTTGCCTCCTGGCTGCTGGAGAGGGGCAGGTGCTTGGACCACGGGATGAATCTGTCTCTCCCGGCAGCACACTGCAGAACGTGTGGGCCGCCATGTTGAGAGGATCTCAACAGGGAAAGGAAGACATCTATTCTTCCTCTCCGCCAGAGCTTCTGTGCTGACAGGAACAGGCGGGGAGGCTCGCCCCCTCCCTCTCTTGCCATGCTGCCAGGGGCAGGAGGTGCCCGCAGTATGAATTGGAAAGCCAGAAATTCTGCCCAGCTCCCTCCAGACAAGGGCAACTTGTCCAGGTGCACAGAAGAGCAGGTGCGCTCCCGTGCAGCCACTGCGTGGTTCTGGAGGGCCTGAAGGAGGGCCATCAGCGGGAGCAGCTGTGGGGAAGGTGCAGGGGGCACCGTCCCTGCCCCCACCGGTTACCTGCTCAGCAGAACTTGAAGCCACCTTTCTCTCTGCTTAACGAGGGTCCCATGTTTAATTTCCAAGGCAAACAAAGCAATGCACAATGGGGGGGGGGAGGCTTCTCAATGGAGACTCCATGGCTGCCTGAGCTGAATAAGGTGGCAGAAAATGACAGGTGTTCCCATCAAGCCAAGCCACATGGACCATCTCCAGCCTGTGACGGGCACACGTGCCTGCCAGGCAGCCAAGGTGCTCTTCTCCATTTCCTCTCCCGTCATAAAAGCAGTGGCACCTAGCTCCGCCCGGTTAAAGCCCAACCTGTACTTGCGAGCCACCCATTTGGGAGTGTGGTTTTTTAATAATCAGGAAGATAAAATGGGCTCTAACCCACTGAGGGATATTCCCAAACTTCAGTGTTCTCCTGGAACAAATATTTGGGTTTTCTGTTCTACAGGAGCCCTTTTCATACAGCACAAGCGGTTAAGCTGCTGTGCTTTGATGCACCCATATATTAAGTATCCAAAAGGTTTTTCATGCATTAAGACATTCAATTTCTTTTCTTAATGTCACCTAACCTCCATCGCATTATTATTCACTTTCTGGAATTGCTTCAGTATAATACTTTCTAACAAAGAAGCAGTTAGGGGTCCTTATTTTTTAATCATGGCTTCCAAAAAGGGATGAGGCTGTACAAGGTTCTCTTTCAGAACGAAGGTTCAATTTGGTCTCCTCAAAACACAAACCAGCCCTGATATGTTCCAAGCCACTGGCACTGAAAACAATATTTCCATCTCACGTGAAGTTATTAGTTTGGCTGTGAAAAATCAAAGGGGTTTGAGCTCAGATTGTGTCTTCTTTTTTTCCTCTGCCTTTGCACAGTCAAAATGCAAATGAAGGCAAATCAGACACTGGCATGGATGGCAGCGACAAGGAGAAAGATCTGGGCAGCATTCTGCAAAAACAGGCAAGCCCTGGCTTTAATTAAAAAGTTATGGGACGATTAATAACCCATTTTCAGGCACCTGGGCAAGTCCCTGGGAGGAATAAATAGGCATTCTTCCTTAAAAGAGCTCCCGTTGTTCCTGTATCTTGCCCTCCTATCTACACCCCTGACTGAACCAAGGGGAGAGACACTGGCTCAGCCGGCGATGCCATAAGCTGATGCCAGAACCCACGAAGCCAAAGGAAAGCCAGTCGCCCCGAAATGCCGCCGGTGGGGTTGGAGGCTCCTGCGCCAAACAGATGGCAGGAGCTGCGACTGCCGCTCTTTTATGCAGCGCAGATCGATTACGCTAAATCGGGTTGTAATTTCATCCAAGGCAACATCCAATTGCCTTCTCATTTCAACAGCTTCATTAGTTGGGCCCCCGTTTTTACACACAAGATCATTGCTCCAGCTTCTGATCCTAACCTGAAGGATCTGAAAGAATCGCATTTCCCACCCACCTCCCAAGGTCCCCCCTCATCTAGATCCTGGGTTCGATTTACTGAAGCACTTCCAGAGGCGCAACTGGGATTTTAAAGGCCCATCGGGGTTTGGAATGTGTGCTGGGTTTCAAAGATGGTTCTCCATCTACTTTGAGAACTGGAGGCACGAGAACAAAGCTCCGAAAGTAGCGCTCCGCTCTAAGCCTTGAACGCAGAAATGCTGCGCTAGAGTCTCTCCGACATTCATGTAATTAAGAACGTTTCTGCAGAGATGGGCTGAGGGAGGTGGGGGGGTATTCATTTTAATTTCCTACTGAATGATTTCAGGGGCTCCGAATAGTTAACGGCGCGACTGCCAGCTGGGATCCGGAGGAGCTGTCTGCTTAGTCCGGGCCAGGCACCCTTCAGCCGCCGCCTGGCAGAGGCCGGGAGGCAAGTGGTCCCGCAGCAGACCCTGCCTCTTGAGAAGGGGTTCCCTGCGCCCACCGCTGGCGGCAAGACAAAGGGGCATGAGCCAATCGGGGGCTCAGGGGGCCGCCATCCCTTCCCCAGAGGGGCGAAGAAGGGACGCTGCCACCCGCCGGCCCGGGAGCAGCCGGAACCGCAAGCCCGAGCTTGCCCGGCCCCGGCCCCCTAGCCACCCGGGGAGGGCAGAGGGATCGCCAGCTGCTCTAGCCTCTCCCGGACGGAAGGGCGGCAAGGACGGGGAAGCAGCTCCCGCAGAAACTCCTGATCGGCGGGAAGAAGTTCCCGCCCCGACGGGGCGCCCCGCCGCCGCCCGCGCGCCCCCGCCCCCTCCTACCTGGGCTGGTCCAGGAGTTGAGCAGCAGGAGGCAAGAAGTGACCAGCCACATGCCATCCAGGGGGGCCGGTGCCGCGGGCGGGCGGGCGCCCTGCCTCTGCCACTGCCCCTGTCCCCGGCCGGCCCTCGCCAGCTTCCCCCGTCGTCGGATGCTCCGCGCTCGGCGACGCCCGCCCGCCCGCCCGCCCGCCCGCCTTGCGCTGCGCTGCGCTCAGCCGCTCCGACTGTCAGCCGGCGAGCGAGCGAGCGAGCGAACGCGCGGGCGGGCGGGCGAGCGAGCGAGCGAGCGGCGGCGAGGGAGGAGGGGCGGGCGGCCTCCCACATCCCCGCCCACCAGCCGGGAGGGGGAGAAGGGGCGCCTCCACGCCGGGCCCTGGGCAGGTGCCCGCTAAGGCGGGCGGGCAGCCGGGCGCGTGCCGCATCTCCCTCCTCGCACGGGTCTCTGCGCGGCCCGCCCGCCCGGCCCCCGCTTCCCCTTAGCCGCCGCCCGAGGAAGCCCACGGGCGCCGCGCCGCGTCCGCCGCCCACCTCCGGCCGCAGGCAGCAGCCTCCTCTCCACCGGCCTCGCCTTTCCGAGGAGCAAGGCAGCGGGGAAGGACTGGAGCGCTCCCCGAGAGCCGCGGCGGGGCCGTTCCATCTCCCAGCCGAACCCGCGCCGGGCAGGCGAGTCTCCGCCAGCGCGGGAGGGACTGCGGGCTCTCCTCCTTTTGCGGCAGGCAAAAGTTCGGCGGACCCGTCGGGGACTGCGCGGCTGCCGGCCGGCCGGCCGCGTGGCGTCCCCTGGAAGGGCCCCCGCCGGACGACCCCGCGCTGCAGTACAGACGTGCCCTCCCGGCAGCCGCGGGACCGGAGCCTTCGATGCCGGATCAGAATCCCCGGCCAACCCAGCCCAGGCATACGGGGCCCGCGGTTCAGGGCCCTCCGGAGGCCACCAGCTCCTCGCCAGTCGCGCCGCGGCTTCATCCCCACCAACGGAGCGTTGGCGGAGCCGGCGAGCCGAGGCGTCGCTGCTCGCGGGGCCGCGTTCGCACGCGGTGAGACGGCCTCAGCCTGAGGAAGCGGGCCAGGAGCGCCCCTCTCGCGAAGGGCAGGCGGGCGCCTCGCGGAGCCCCCGCCCGGCCGTGCTTGGCGCCGCGGGCCCCGGCGGAGGGCCAAGGGCCCCGCGGCGCTGAGGCCCGTCCGCGGCCTACCACAAGCTGCAGCCCCTCCGCCCACGCGGTCTGCGCCTCAGCACCTCCGGCCCCTCCCTGCCCCGCGGGCCGCGGCGGGTCAGCAACAAGGCGCGCAACCCGCAGCAGCCCCTGGCGCGGCCGGCCGGCCGCCCCCTCCGAGTTTCGGCCCTAGGCGGCCCCCTCGCCGCCCGCTGTGGGCGCCGCGTCCTTCCTGCTCTCCCGGCGGCCGCCGCGGGTCGGAGAAAGCGCTCACCTGGTCTTCTCTGGCCAGTCCCGGCTCGGCCGGGCGAGCAGGGCGAACGGCCGAAGGCTGCAGCCGGGGAAGCGTCCCTCGCGGCCTGCGCGCTCTCCTTGTCCTCGGGCTGCCCTTTCGCAGGCCGTTATCGCCTCCGGGGAGAGGGACGCGGAGAGGCGCCCGGACGCGCTGCCGGCAGCCCAGGCCACAGCCGCCTGCCCGGACGCCGGGCCCCTGGGCCCCCTCCCAGCCCTTTGGCGGGGTTCTCCCTTTGTCAACGAGAGCCGGGCAGGCGGGCCGGGCCCCGCTGCTACTGCCGACTTCAGTTGCGTCCGCAGGAAGCGAGAGGCCGGGCCTGGCACGGGAGGCCAGAAATCCCCCGAAGGTCTTTTCGGCGGGCTGATTTCCTCTGCCGCCGCGAGGTTCCCCGGACCGGGAGCGGTTTCCGGGGGACCTCGGGGTCTGCGTGATCAGGAGATGAAGGGCCACTCGGGCCTGCTTGCCCTGTGGAAATGGAGATGTGGCCCCAAAGGCAGCTCGGATTGGCTCTCTTCCCCTGAGTAATGTAAGGGCAGCAGCGTATTCTGGGGGGTCCTCCGGGCAGAATCTCTGGCAGGCAAGGAATTTTTAAACTCTGGACTTCTAGGTCCAAAGCTCCCCCAGAAATTAGAGGGGAATGACCAAGATTTAGCCATCCCTGTAGACCACCGGCAAGTTTTGTTGACCATATATTCTGGAACCCTTTTACAGAGGTGGCCCAAGTGTGACTGTGCCTTGGCTGCTGAAAAGAGAAGGAACGGTGTCTGAAGAAACAGATCTGGATTCGCACTGTCCAGTTCCCCCTGGTGAGCGATGGGGAATGCGTTGGGGGTCTCCCTCTGGAGTCAGAGAAGGGGTGTGGGTTCCTCCAATCCCAATATCTCCCCTCCTCTGCTGGTTTGGGGTGAGGTATCTTCAATATGCTGATGATACTATATGTCACAAAAGGGGCGCGATGGCTCAGTGGATAAGGCGCCAGGCTTGTCGATCAGAAGGTTGGCGGTTCGAGACCCGAGTGCTGCGTGACGGAGTGAGCTCCCACACTCGCCCCAGCTCTTGCCAACCTAGCAATTTGAAAGCATGCAAATGCAAGTAGATGAAGAGGTACCACTTTGGTGGGATGGTAACAGCGTTGCGCGCGCATCATGCCGGCCACATGACCGCAGAAGCGTCTTCGGACAGCGCTGGCTCTTCGGCTAAGAAACGGAGATGAGCACCGGCCCCTAGAGTCGGACACGACTGTGCAGGGGAAAACCTTTGCCTTTACTATATGTCACAGTATCACTTAGGCTGAACTAGAAATGTGGAGTCCTTGGTGCTCTTCTCTTCGATTGAACTAGAAATGTTATGGAAGTCTTAACGCGGGGTCTAGTCCAGGCCAAAACAGGCTCAGACTCAATCCCAGCGCAATAAAATTGGTGTTTGTCCACAACATCCTGGTTCTGAGAGAGGAGTTCCAGCTGTAATTCTGGACAAGGCCGCCCTCCCTTTCAAGGAGCTGAGTTGCATATTGGGGGTCCTCCTAGACTCACAACTGCTGCTGATACAGCAGGTAGAAGGCATGCCCCGATGGGTCGTGGGTGCCAGTTGTGATCTTACTTAATCAAGGTGCGTTGGCAACTCTGATTCACATGCTGACAGTTAGATTACTGTAACACGCTGCACGTGGGGCTGCCTTTGAAGGTAATTCAGACGCTTCAGCTGGGTTGGAACTATGGTGCATTATAGTCATCCTTTGGCTGCTGCTGCCTAGGTTGCTAATAGACTTCCATTCAAAGGGCTTTAAAGCTGTACATGGCTTGGCTGCAGATTACCTTCTCTTGTATCAGCCAGGACTGGAAATAGTTAATCCAAAAAGCAAGTCTCTCAGAACTCTGATTAGTAATATTTATTGGAAAGCAGGTTGATTCAAATGAGAAACCTATATATAAGCAATTTAAGTTAGCAAGATTCTGATTTTTTCACGTTTTTTTGATACAATGGGGAAGAGGCTTGTCTCTCTTGTGAAGGCACAACAGCCTGCATCTATTGATTGTTTTGAAAACAGCTGCGGGAGTTCTTTTTAAAGTGAGAACAAGTCTCAATAACTTGGGGGCTGTTTCTTCCAGGAAAAACTGTCCTATCTGTGCATCATGCAAGAGGAGATGCTGAGAATCCCATCCCTACAAGAATTGGGGGGGGGGGGGGGCTGAAGGTAGTTTTTCAGCATGATGGACAGTCCCCATGCTTTTGAATACCAACCCCCAAGGTTTGTGTAGCATCCTCCCTTCTAGCCTTCCACAAGTTGGCAAAAAGTGTTCTGTTTCTGCAGAGATTTGGAGTTCAGTAGGATGGTTGACCGTGGGCAACCATTTTTGTTTTCATTTCTGTTCTTGTTCCGGTAGAATCCTGTTGTTTCTATATGTTGTTTCCTATATTTTATGTAAATATGCTTCTTACATTTTATGTAACCCACCTTCAAGTCAAGATGAAACTGGACAGCATAAAAGTACTGTAAACAAGCAAGCAATATTAAGGGGCTGGAGCATTGCTCAGGTTTTGAGACACCTTTCCATTTCTCTGGGGCGTAACATTTGGCAATAGTGGAGCCTGCCATGCCTCCCCTGGCAGGGGATTCCACCATCAGGACTCCGTGACTGGCAGAGAAGGCCCTGTTTCAGTCACCAGCCGTGGCCATCTCTGTGCGTGGGGGAAGCACCCTTGGGTCTTACATTCTTTCGGGGCTTATTCACTTCACTGTCTTACTCCAGAACTGCCCAGAGACAGAGGCCAGGCCCTGCAGAATCCTAGAGCTGGCCCCTTTCTGCATGCAAGAAGACAATTATCCAGCTTCTAGCTGAACATAGCCAGCAAAGGGGATCTCGCTCCTTTCTTCATCACTGTCAAATTGAACTTACTCTTAGGAAGGTGAGGTTTTCTTATATTCCTTGGGAATCTGCTTTCCTCTCACTTAAATTAGGTATTTGAAGAGAGTTAGCATTCTGCGTGCGTCATGCCGGCCACATGACCGTGGAAGCGTCTTCGGACAACGCTGGCTCTTTGGCTAAGAAACGGAGATGAGCACCAGCCCCTAGAGTCGGACA
This sequence comes from Charina bottae, assembly GCA_023362775.1. Taxonomy (NCBI): domain Eukaryota; kingdom Metazoa; phylum Chordata; class Lepidosauria; order Squamata; family Charinaidae; genus Charina; species Charina bottae. Next base: position 195,035 of record JALMGJ010000066.1, read on the forward strand.
CGACTGCACAAATGTGCGGGGGGGGGGAACCTTTACCTTTTCTATCATTCCCACCTCCACCTTCTCAGAGCTAAGCTTTCCACGTTCCTTCAGTCTCTCTTCATTGAACTTGATTTCCACTCCCTGATCTTCTGCGTTGCCCTTCTCTGAAGCCTTCCTAATTTCCTCTTATGCCAGCATCAACCTCCTGTGGCGAGGAAGGAAATGGGAAACAAGACAGAAAAATGCTTCTTTTGCACATACTTATTTAACAGTTTACTGGAATATATAGTCCATCTTTCTATGATAAAATCAAACAAAAGGCAAGCAAAAGTAAAAATAAAAACCACACAAAATTAAAACTAATTCTAGCAACAAAAAAAAGACAAAAAACCCCAGCAGTAAAACTGTTTCATAAAATTCAAGTAAGCTAATTGAAACTATCAGAGGCTCTTATTTTTTTTAAACCAAGTTACAATAACAAGTCTTGGGAGCCCATTTCAAAGTAGGCAAAAGAATAGAGGGGTATTTATTCTGTTTGGCTGCATATGTGGTGCAAAGTACGAAATGCTAGGCTACAGGTGATGGTCAGTTGCTCCCCTGCCACTCTGGCAGAATATTAATTGGAACTGGAGTGGCTTCTTAAAGGAGAAGCTGCACCCTGATGGAGCTCAGGGGAGCCTGCATGTTTAGGAAGGTACCTCGCTGTTTAGAGAGGCCCAGCAGCCATGGAACGGTCCCCATGAAAATCTGCGCCCTCCACCAGGTAAAAAGGTAAAGGTTCCCCCCGCACATTTGTGCAGTTGTGTCTGACTCGGGGGGGCGGTGCTTATCTCCGTTTGTTAGCCGAAGAGCCAGCGTTGTCTGAAGATGCTTCTGCGGTCATGTGGATGGCATGACACGGGCGGAACACCGTTGCCATCCCACCGAAGTGGTACCTATTCATCTACTTGCATTTGCATGCTTTCGAATTGCTAGGTTGGCAAGAGCTGGGGCGAGTGCGGGAGCTCACTCCGTCACGCGGGACTAGGGATTCGAACCTCCGAACTTGCGATCGACAAGCCTGGTGTCTTACCCGCTGAGCCACCACGCTCCACCAGGTAGGCAGTTCTTTTACAAATCAGCATTTGCCTCTTGCCCAGCTGGACTGCTGCTGTGTTCTCCTTATGCCATGTGGTTGTCTTCACTGTCCTTAATAAACTCATCTTTGATTTACTATAATTGGACACAAAGCGTTCTGTGGTTAACAGGAGGCCAGCAGAGATAAGCTGGTCAATTCTGGGCTAATGACTCCCTGGAGGCGATGATCTTTTTTCTTCTCCTGACGCGTGACCGAGGCCTCCAGGCAGCCAGTTGCCAGAGATCCCCCCAAATAATGTCAGGCAGCGATGGAGGTCACCAGCCAAGGGACAGGAGCCACTGGGGCTTGAGGGCTGCTCCCAGGGCCGCCTTTCTCCTTACAGGTCCTGCAGGGACCACCACACTGGGAGAAATTGGCCACCTCCCTTGAGCAAATTTCTCACGGAGGAGTGGGCAGGCTGCCACCTGCGTTGCCCCAGCCACCCAGAGTTCGGAGTGTGCTTGGGAAATGGTGGTGTAGCCCAGCAAGCCGTCGAGGAAGAATAGAGAAGGAAAAAGCAAAGGCTGCCTTGATGGGTGGGGTGTGGGGGGGATTAAATGCAGCCAGATGGGGGGAGAAAGGATGTTGTAGGCCCAAAGGGATCAAGGGACGCAGCGGGGGGAGGGCAGGGATGACAGCCCAGTTGACTAAGGGCAACAGGGAAAGGGACAGATCAGGAAAAGAGGCACACCCAGAGAGAAGGTCTTTCGACACGGATCAGAGGTGGACCCGGTAGAATTCAAAACTCATCATTTGTTCTCGAGTGTCACCTTAGCCCCCAGAAGAGATCCCCAAATCTGTCCCTATGGCCTGATAAGAGATCCACCACTCCCAAAGCATAAAACGTGGGTCCTTTATGAGCCCCTCCAGACTACTGCTGAATCATAGATGTCTTGTTCATCTACAGATGTGATCTGTAATTGATGGATTACAGAGATTCATGGAAATCATTATGGTGGATCTGTTTTTGGTGAAATGGTAATGCTGGTAACTGCAGGGTCTGATTTCTCCTGCATGTACTGCAGACACTGAGACAAGCTTTAATGATGCTTGGGGGAAGGGTCCTAGATCCAGCTGTGGGATTTCAAGAGCACTTACTGTAACTCTGGTTTACTATCCAGCTGGCCCTGCCGCCCAGCAGCAGCTCTGCTCCACGGTTGTACCTGTTAATCCTGTGCCACATTTCTTGGTCCTGAAATTTCTTTCAGATATGTTTCAGATGTGGTCTCAACTCATGCATGCTAGTTGGTCAGCACAGTCAAACGAGGGGAGCTTAGTGACTCCTAAGGAGGGGGCCTTTCTTCAGTAGCTGTGCCACACGGGTGGGAGGCCAGCTATTTCAGCACAAGCTGTCGAATTAGTTTTTCTGAAATCTTGAACTGGCTGTATTCTTATTTTGATACTGGTTTTGCTTTTATTTGTATGTGCTTTAAAAATTTTCTGTACGTTACCAGAAAACCTGCTGGGGGCTACACAGTTGTTATAGATAAATAAATATTTCTTCTCCTTTCATTGAGATACCAGTCTAGATAGGGAAGCCCACTTCTGTTACTGACTGCATCTCCTTTTAAAAATCCATACATCACTGTTTTCATGAATAGAGCCCTGTCTAGCTTAGTCCAGTGGCCCAGAAATGTAGGAACTCCAGATCTCCCTCCTCTAGCAATCTAAACATGCATTTGCACAATCTGTCTGCGGGTGATTTAAGTCACCATTCTTAGACCACGGCCTGCCGCCTCAGTCTGGGCCTGTATTGCTCCCCAGAGTAAGTCTGTGGAGGAGCCAGCCCCTCTGAGATTCCTAGTTTGATTCAGTGCTCTACATCATTGGGAGGATGACCCGTGCCCTAACTGCCCTTCCTAGCCCAGAGATTTCACCTAGCTTTTGCTGTTCACCAGGTTTCTGGGGTGCCTACAATATCTACATTCTCCTTGAGCGCTTGATTTTCTCTCTGTTTGGCTCAGAGACATATAAACCCTGAAGTGCACTGCCTCTTTCCAAAGTTCTTTGGCACTCTGTACATTTTCTGTTCCACTAGCTCTTTGCCTAGTTCCTCTCAAGGTCTCATCCGGTCAGGAGTAGAAGCTGACACTTTGATTCCCCAGAGAAGATTCCCCCAAAATTAGACACACCTCAGTTCCAGAGGTAATTCAGGGAGGGGGAAGGTCATCCTTGCAAAGAGTCCGGGAACAATTGGGAAGGCAAAACCTATTCTCCCCACATCATGGGGAAAGTGCCTGAGAGTAGATTCCCCTCTGTCTTTGCTGCCTCTTTCTTTGCCAGAAGACAGCGTCAAGGACGAAGGGAGTTATGGCTAAGCCGTTCTTGAGTTACCTTGCAGGTGTCCAATTGCAATAGCCTACCTGGAAGGGACCTGCCGCATGGTTTTGTGTGGACACAAAGGAAATACAACTCCCAGCAAGGATCGCTGGCGGGGATGGTGTCTTGTTCTTCCATCTGTGCCTGACACAGAATCCCACTAGGTTCTTGGGGTGGAATAAATTACTATTTGTAAAGAACTTTTGAGTGTGGGAGGGAGACGGGAGGTGTTGGCCCTCCACAAAACATATTTCTCCAGATATAATCCCCCTCCCCTGATATTTACAGCTCAAACACTCCACAGAGGCTGGGGGCAGATGGTGTCTCTTCAGGAGGGCAGGGGATTAATTATTTTCCTCCAAGACAAACAAAAAGCTGCATTTAATTTGCAGAAGCAGAAATAATATGATTGAAATTGATTTTTTTTAATGTGCCAAAGTCTCATGGATGACAGTGTTCAAATTGCTCCCCATAGTTGATACACCAAACGATGGAGAGCTGATAACGAGCAAGGGTACAACTCTGAACAACCTTCCCAAGGCGGGGTCTGGGGTTCTTCGTTCAATGGATGCTTGCTTTGAATTGCAGGCAGGGTGGCAGTTCGGCCATCTCGGGAGGAATCCCGCCAGGTTGGTCTTCGCTCGTTTTGAGTTTCCTGACAGCCCATGGAGAATGAGCTTCCCAGGCAGAAGAGAAGGTTAAGGCAAATTTGAAGGCTTTTTCTCCCTAGGTGAAGATGACGTGCTCTCCACCCACCCCTGAGCTGGCACAAAAATAGGCCAGCATAAAAGTTGTCCCCATGGCCAATCCCTATCCTGTCTCCGTTGCTGCTTTCAGAGCCCGTGGTCTTCTCCTGATTTGCGAGCGGGCCGATGGTTAGCTTTCTCCTCTGGCTTTGCTGCCCACCTCCCGGCGGGTAAAGAAGGCACCCACTGGTCAGGACACAGCAGAAATGGGCAGGGTCAAGCTTCAGACCCCGCCTGGGCTTCTCTAGGCTGCTGGCCTGCCCCTGCGGCCACAGACCCTCCCCTGGGGCAACCGGCGAGGTCCTGCAGAGCAGGAGAACTGCAGCTGACCAGCGCAGACAGCCAGATCTCTGGCATGGGGGAGTGGGAGGGAGGGATTGACACTGACTAGTAGGGGGGCACTGGCAGATAAGCATCAGCAGCCCGGTTCACCCTCCCTCCTTGCTTTCTGGACACGGTGACAAGCAACCGTGGAGCCGCTGCATCGAAAAGCAAAGATACGTTTCAGGGACTGCGGAAGCAAACTGGTCCCAATACGGCCCCGTTTCTTCCCCAGTGAAATAGTGGAGCCCTACTGTCCTCTCCTCTCTCGAGTTGGGGTCCAAAGTAGGGGAGGGGGTGAGAAAGGAACTCCAGAAACCAAGGGCTGATGGGGAAAGAGGAGGCCAAGAGAGAAATGGCTGTGCACCTTGAAGCTGTGCTGGGATAGAATTGGTTTAACAATTGAGGGAAATGCTACTTTTATACTAGTGCAACTACAGTCCACTACTCTGAGATTTCCTGGTGGTCTCCTATTCAAATATTAATGTGGTCTGACCCTGCTTAGCTTCTTGAGATCAAGGTCAGCTGGGTGCTGTTGATGATTAGAAAGACCTTAAAGACTACCTTCTATTTTCAGAGCTGGGGGAAGAGGGGGAGCACACCTCTCTCTTTGTTCCTGAATGCTAGGTGACACCTGACCTCAATTACACCTTCCATTAACAAATACATTCAGTCTGACCCATCTCTCCCGTCCAGACTGAGCATGAATTGCAGACTCCCTGGCTATAACTTCTTGCCCGGTTTTTATATTCTAACCCATTTTTTGTTAACATCTCCCCTGATGAAGTGTTCCAGAGAAATCAAAAGCTCACCCGCTCTTTTGTGCCATTTTGGAAGACCCAGTCAAGATACTAGTCTTTTTACAGGTCCCACCAACACAAATCATCTGCGGCTTTTTATAAAGCGAATTATGAGCCTAGGCTGACCTCTAGTGGCTACTCATTGAGCTGCAGCTCTTCACTTTGTTCACCAAGTGGGGCAACGCTCAACTGTCCTGCATCTGGGGAGCAGCGCCTCTCTCATCCGAAGGGCTGGCGCGCACGCGCACAGAGGTTCAGAAACGGCCATCACAGCAAATGCACCCAAGGGACCTGGAAGAACGCGACCGTTGTTCTTTACAGAGCGTTGCTGTTTGGTTCTGTTTCAGCTTGGACGTGATGGTAGGGTTAGGGTTAGGGTAGCATGGCCAAGAGGCATGGTGTGCCTTGCCCCTTGCCAGCTCCCCGGAGCCCAGGCGCTCCCATCCCGCTCAGAGTCACCTGGAGCAGGCAGGTGTGCCTGTGTGAGGGGGCGGGGTGCATGCCCTCTCCCCAGCAGAGGATTCCGGCGACTGATCCCTGGCCAGGGCGTGTGGAATCGCTTCGGCTCTTAGTGGGACAGGCGCCTGTGGTTCTGCCCTGACTGAGACACGGGAGAAACGGGGGACCCCGAGAGAGAACCATCCCCACGTGCGTGCGTTTACCACAGCACGGTCCGCCCTTTGAGGTAGGCCAGGTCAGGAAACGAAACCCCAAGAACTACTGGAACCCTCTTGTCCCAGAGTGCCTCCCCCCCTCCCTCTTAGTCATGACAGACCAAGTTGAGTTTCTTCCCCTCCTGCTCCGGGCTTTCTGGGCCAAGATGACGAGGGCCGCCTCGTACCTCAGCCAGGGCCAGCTCTATCCTCCTCTACAGGTGCCGTCCTGCTACCGTGTCCCGCCACCAGTTTCAACCCATCCCGCCCGCTCCCCCGTGCCAGAGATCCGGGTGTCCGCGCTAACCCCAACCCTAACCCTGGACTCTGCTCGGAGAAACACCCCCTCCCCGCGCCTCCGCCCGCCCCTTCGGGTCGGCAGCTCTGCCTCGGGCCAGGCGCGGCGAAGGCGGCGAAAGCCCCCGCCCTCGCCTGCCCGGCAGGCCGGGGCGCCCCTGCCCCTCTGCGGGCTGGGAAAACGTCGCCGCTGCTGCCCGCTCGAGGCGGCTGAAGCTGTCGAGGAAAGGAGGCCCGGGGAGCCAGTGGTGTGAGGCTACACCCGCCTTCGGAGGCGGCCGCTTTACTTCACCGCCCGAGGCGGCGCGGCTCAGCCCCGGCGCTTCCTCGGGCGCGCGCCGGGAGACGCTTCCGACGGCGCCCCCGGAGCCAGGAGCGGCGCTCTCGCCCGAGCAGAGGCATTCCCCGGCCCGGGTCGCGCCGCCAGCGCCGGCCAGCCCGCACCCCACCGCCTCCGCCCGAGCTGGAGGCCCGCCGAAGGGCTGCGCCCGGCACAGCCGAGCTCACGATCCGTCCGCTTCGCCGGGTCTGCAGAAAGAGGGAGAGAGAGAGGGAGGAGAGCGCGCGGAGGTCAGGAAAGCCCTCCGGCCCCGGGGGTCGCGGTTAATGGGCAGGGACACCCACCGTCGCTGCTGCTTCCCTCCGCAACGGAACCGCCGACCTGCAACGCAAGAGCGCGGTGAGACCGCCGGCCATCAGGACGGGGTCGCCGCCGCGGTTCACCCTGGCCGCCCGGATGCCCTTCCTCCCGCCAGCTCCAGAGAGCCGGAACTTTTCCCAGCCCCCCCCGGGAGCCCGGAAAAGACGGGCACGGCGGCTCCCTTCTTCGCCGCAGGAAGGGGCGAGCCAGGAGCGCGGAAAGGGGCGCCGCTCTCCGCCAGCGCCCTCTCGCCCCTTCCTGTGTCCGCCAGAGCCTCCCTCGCCCCCGCCCCTCCCCGCCCCTCCCCGTCACTTACTGAAGATGATGGCAAGCCCGACCAGGAAGGCCGCCACGGCGAAGATGAGCCCGCCGTGGCGGATGGTCTCGTAATCTGGGGAAGGAAGGCGACGCGCTCAGCCGAGGCCGGGGCGGGGCGGGGCCTGCGGGTGGCAGAGAGGCGGGCGGCCACAGACCCGCTGGAGTTAACCTCCGTCTGGCTGCGACCCGGGAGCGGGGAGGTGGTGTTCTGGGGCAAGGACGCCGCATTGAAATGGCCCGGGGGGGCTGCCCGAGGGGGCGGGGAGGGGGAGCCGTCCCTCCTGGATCCCCCGGCTTGTTACTTGCCCAGTGGGCTGTGAGTCAAGCGGCTCGGCCCCGGGCGCCAAGACTCGGAGAGGCTTCTCCAAAGCTAGAGGAGGGTCGCAAAAGCCTTGCTAATCCCCGGCTGCCTTGCCGACTTTGCTTCCCCTGGCCCGGAAAGCAGGGGGCGGCCGTCGCTTTTAGCTGGGGGTTGTGTGTGTGTGCGCGCGCGCGCGCGTCGGGGTGTGTTCCCATACTTATCGATCTGTCTTATGTAAACATGCTTTTATTGTGTGTTGCTCAGAAGGGAAGCGATATCAAAATGGAATTAATATTTTGGAGAGGGAAAAGTCTTAGTTGTGCTTGAGGTCTCCTCTCAATTCCCTCCTTATCATTCACAGCACCATCTCTCGGAGTTAACCCACCGTCGTGCTGGACTCCGCGCTTCCGGACGGGGGTTGCAGAGCCACCTCCGGGTCCAACAGCGCCTTCTTCCAGCCCGAAGGACCGCAGGTATCCCTCGGAGGGCTGCGGTGCTAAGGACCAGGCCGCTGGCCCGCGCAGGGCAAGCCCGCCCCCCTTTCTCTGGAGCCCTGCGCCGGCAGCCGAGGGGCGGTCAACTCCGCGTCCCGCCCCAGCCTGGGGTCAGCCCCCCCGCCACTTCTTACCGTAAGAAAACAGGTCCGTCTCCGTCTCCGGCAAACTTTCTGGCGGGAACGGGAGGGAGAGAAAAGAAATCAGAAATCATCTGGGCGTCCGAGGATGGGACCGCTCGACCCGGGCCCCCGGGGCCTTCCGCGCTCGGCAACCCGAACTTTCCGCCCTGCCGGTGGAGCGACTGCGAAACTGCCTCCTCCCCAGCCAAGGAAAGAGGCGGCGGCGCGGCTTCGGTTCCCCGAGCGAGCGGCTCGGGAGGCGAGGAGCGGCGGCAGCACCCGGAGGCCCCTCGGCGTGAGCCCAGGCATCTGCCCCCCGCGCAGGCGGCGAGTACGAGGAGAAACCCACTTGCTGCGTCGGTGGGGGAGAAAGGAGCCGGTCCCATCGCGCCACCCGGCGGTTCTGTCCTTCTGGGGCGCGCGCGGAGCGATAAATACCCGCCCAGAGCAGGACCCCCCTCCCGCGGCTGGCGGGGACGCCCCTTCTGTGGTTTTTGGGTTTTTCCAGCTCAATAGCCCCCACCCACCCCACCTCTGGCCCCGGGATGGTGCCTCCAGCGAGCAGAATCTGCCCAGGGTGGTGAACCCAGAGAAGAGGCAGCCTTCTCACACGCCCCATTGACGCGAGTCAGACCTCCCCTCAACATGGACCCCGCCATTCACTGCCCCACTTGGGCAGCTCAGCCCTCCAAGTGGGCTGGTTTTCCAAGGAGTCATGAGGTGGGATTTGCTCTCTTCTCTGGCCCTTTGCCATTCAGCAGAAGAGCGGGTTGATTTTATGTTGGAGGAAGTGGAAGGGGGGCTGGTGAAGGGGTGGTTTCTCTCCAGCTGTGAAACAGGCAAAAGCCCCAGGCAGGGCGACTTAGCCCAGCTGGGAGGGGCCGGGACCACCTGCCCTTGTCCAGCCGGTCTGGCAGCTGGCCCGAGGGCCTGGAATGCGGAGCAGCAGCAGCAGCAGCAGGCCGTAACGGGGAGCAGGGAGGAAAAACGCCTCATTAAACATTAACGGCGATGTTTATCCCAGTCACGAGGCAAAGCAGGGGGGAGGCCCCCTCCCCTCCCCTCCCTTGGAAGATCCCGGTCTCCTTGAAAGCGAGGCGCTGGGCCGAGGCATGGACCACCTGAGTGCCCAACTCTGCTCCGCTCCACCCGTTGCTGCTCGCCAAGAACAGCAGGAACTGGCTGTCCCCAGCGTTGGCGCCAAGGTTAAGGGGAGGCTCAGCTGCACCAGTGAGCAAGACAATCCGCCTCCTTGTGGGTGGGAGAAGCCAGCACTGGCACAGAGAACCTTGGTGGGTTTCTTCACAGGTAAATGATCCCGTGGTGGGGGGAGAAGCCTGCCAGCCCCTCTCCCCCCTGCGGGCCCAGGGGGTTGACTTGTTGTCTGTGGGCAAGGATCTGTCTGTCTGAGTGGAGCCTGATCTCCCTCTTGCTCTTCTGGGGAGCAGCCATGCAAGCCTTCTCACCCACCCAGCCCCCACGGGATCACATTACAGTACACGGAAGGTGTGAGCAGACCTGGGCTGTAAAGGGTCCCGGTCTCCCGGTCAAGGTAGCACACAGGTATCCCAAAGGCCCCGGGCCAGGAGGCTGGAGGGGTGCTCCCACCCCTAAACCAAGGGTGTCCTCCCTCTCGCCAGCCTGGAGGAGGAGGGAGGGAGGTGGCCAGAGTGAAGGAACTGCAGATGCGCTGTCCCTGGAGCCTCCCTCTTGGACAAGGGAGCCTTGGGCTGAGGTCCTGCGCGCCTCCTGTTCCTGTTCCTGTTCCGACGGGAGGCCCTTCTGGAGTCACTGCAGATAGTGGCCTTGCTTGCTTGTGGCTTTAAATGTGTGCAGAAAGGTTTTAAAATAATCAGTTGTAAACCTGCGGGGTACGGGGCAGGTACTGTGTTACTTGCAAACAACCTTTCCCTAGCAACCAAGTCTCATGGTTTTTAAAGTTCTGCAACAAGTTTATTTTTCCATCAGTTGTGATCCCCTAAAGGTAAAGGTTCCCCCCGCACATTTGTGCAGTCGTGTCCGACTCTAGGGGCTGGTGCTCATCTCCGTTTGTTAGCCAAAGAGCCAGCATTGTCTGAAGACGCTTCCGCGGTCATGTGGATGGCATGACGCACGCGGAACGCCGTTGCCATCCCACCGAAGTGGTACCTATTCATCTACTTGCATTTGCATGCTTTCGAATTGCTAGGTTGGCAAGAGCTGGAGCTAGTGCGGGAGCTCACTCCGCACGCAGGGCTAGGGATTCGAACCTCCGATCGACAAGCCTGGCGTCTTACCCGCTGAGCCACCACGCCCCTGTGATCCCCTAAGCAACTGCAATAATCCACCTAAGTCTTTAAGGTGCCGGCAAATGTTGATTGCCGTAAAAAAACTATCCCGGTTGCTGCTCTCTCATTACAGGGAGACCCCAAAAGGAGACTAAAGCAGCCCCAGCTCGCACCCCGTGGTGCCGAGTCCAAGGGCATCCAGAGGTCAACAGGGGCGGCAAAGGGCACCAGGGACCGGAAACGCACTCGGGTGGCTGCCCACCCATCAACACGCTGATCAGAAAGACACCCTGGAGGGCATTCCATGGCGGCCCAGGTGGGGCTCCAACGGTGGCTGTGGGGCGTGAGCTGCAGGAGCCCCCCTCTGAGCCCCATCCCAGGGAGGGGCGGCTGCAGCCCACTGCTTCTCAGCACCACCACCTGATTGGCCCCGTTCTCTGCTGCTAGGAGACAGGGTACCTCCCCCGCCCTGATCCCCACACTTGGTATTCAGTCCAGCTCTTGCGGGATCATGTTCTCCGACGGCTCTGAGCGGCGGCGACACCCCCATCTAAGAGGGCAGCCCCCAGAGACGCCTGTGAGCAAGGCCGCAGCATCTTCCAAGTCGGTCCCACACGACTGCTGCTGCTTCCTGCCTTTTGTGACCTGGCAAGGGTGGGGCGGGCCCACGCTGCCAAGCCCTTCCCAACTGAATTCTCTGCTGCCGCAGTTCGGCTAGCCTCTGGTCTGGGCTCCGTGCAGGCCTGTGCAGGGAGCCCAGCAGTCTGGCGAAGCAGCCAAACTCCTCCTGGCTTCGTGCTGTCCTGTCGGCCTGCCTGGAGCCTCCCTCAGGCTGAGCTGCTCTGCCATTGGCCAGGATATGCTGCTGCTGCTGCTGCTGCTTCCAGCCAGCCTCGTGATCATCTCAGGGTGGCCCAAGGCTCAGGCCTGACACCCTAGCAGCCATATGCACTCCTCCCGAGCAAGGCCCTTGGCACAAAGGCCCAGCACAGCCCAAGTGGGCACCGGGCATGCAGGGAGGCCGCCACGCTGGGCTCCTTGACGAGGCCGTGGGAAGATGGGGTGGGGGAGCCTTCAGACCTGATCAAGTGATTAGGGAGCCAGACATAGCTGCCTGGCTACGCACCAAGTCTTCTCGGGGAGGGCTAAAGGGACCGTGGGGCACTGCTCCAGAGTGCTGCAAGCGCAAGACTGATTTCACTCAACAGGCTGAACCACGGCTTGTTTTATCCCGGTTTAGCCACAGTCGGCTTGGTTCACACAACTTGCTGTGCCAAAACCAAAGCAACTACATTCATTGTGTGAACCGAGACGGTCACTGCTGAGAAGAAATCACTGCCCACGTCTCGACCTCGCCAACCAAGCACACCTCGTGGAAAGACTCTGCCCAGCTGTTCCCCCTTCACTGGCAGGACAGAGGGCTCTGCCCTGCCTAAACGGACCGGGGGGCACAGGGAGTGCAGGGGGCACGGCTGGCATCTCTGGACAGGGGGCCTCCCAAGGGCCCGTTGTGCACTGCAGGAGGAGACGGAGGCACTGAGATAGAAACAGTATTTTATTCGATGCCTCTCTGGAGTTTGGGACACAACACAGACATGTCACAGCAGGAGCGCCTACACCAGGAGAATGCACCACCGTGGCTTTGGCTTCTGGAATTACAACATTTGTACAGGGGTGTTCTGAACGGTTCCTACCTACTGCACACTACGGATACAATAGTCACGTGGCAACACAGAAGTTGTGGTGAACGCAGCGAGGGGGAGGGGGGGCTCCTCCGTTCTGAACTGGGGGCATCTGGCCAGGTGACTGCAGAGGAGGGGAAGTAACCAGGGAAGCCTTCTGGGCGGGGGGGGGGGGCGCTTTCAAGGGCTGGGGAACAGGGCACTGAGGCCAGGGCACGCCCGCTGGCCAAATCCCACCCTCCTCTGGAATAGGTGAGCAGTCCTCCTTCCATCAGGATGAAACCGGCCTCTGCTCATCTCTGGGCTGCCAACGGAGGCCGTCCTGGGATTAGGTGAGTTTCTCAGTCTTTCCTGAGCTGGACTCTGCTGAGCGCTTTGGAATAAGAACCCAAAGATTTCCTGCGGGGGTGTGAACTTGGCAAATCTAATGCCCCTACCCAAATCAAGTCAACGTTAGTAGGAATAACCCTCCCCACCCCACCCCACGAAGGCCTTGCAGAAAAACTCTGAGCCCCCCCTTGGCCCCACCAGCAGATCTGCCAGGCCGCCCTGCGGGGCGGCCGGCATCCCCCCCTCAGCCTCCTGGGGAGCCAGTTGAGGACTTCCAAGAAGACCACCCTCCCACCCCAACTCCTTTTCTGGCCCTTCTGGCTGGCCGGCCGGCCCCCGGGGTGGGGTCCTTTGTGGCCCTGCTGACAAGCAGCTACTGGGGAAGGGGAGGGGACCCCACCACGAGGGTCCTGAACTCCGTTTTCTCTCTCTCTCAGCCCAATTCCTCCTTCAGTCCTTATCCTACAAAGAGCTCCGATCCTCCCCTCCCCTCGAGGAGGCATTTCAACTCAGGCGGCGGCCACGGCCTTTGTGCACCCCAAGGCAGGAGCAGCCGGATCTTCTCCTGGGAGGGCCAGAATGTCAAACCAGCGTGGGGGAGAGGTGGGGCACAGAGAACATAGTTGCACGACGACATCAAGGCAACAGCCACGGTAATGACAGATGGACATTATGCAATCAGACAAGGGGGTGGATTCGGTGGGGAATAGTTAAGCGGAGGGCTGATTTTCCAGGGCACAGGCCAACATGGACACCAAAATGTCAACATTCCCTTAGAGGACCAGGGCCCATCACCTCCATGTCCCTTCATGTTGTTTGCACTCAGGATCTACTTGTCCAGTGTCAGCTCTCCTTTGCTGAAGAAGAGAAGGAGAGACAAAGAGAGCTGCAAAACAGAAAGACCATCTGCAGCATACAAGGATGCATCTGGCTTTAAAAAGGACACAAGAGTCCCATTTCACAAAGGCTTGCCCAATTGTAGCCACGCTTGAGAGAAAGCAAGAATCACTTTTCATGCAAATGTCCCAAAAAGTCCAGGCCCAGAAACTAAGCTTCTTTTTCTTTGTCCACCCAGGTTCCTCAGTCAGCTACATCCTCTCTCTTCCCCAGTTCAGTCCCTGAACTTTCACTTTGGGAAGAATTGTCCTCTTTCTGCCATTCAAAGCCCTGAGGACCCAAATTCGGCACTCAGAAGATCCATAGTTTTCTCCCTGACTTTGAGGAAGGGTATTAAGTATCAAGCTGCAGAATCTAGCATTTACTAGCTCCCTGCATGTCCAGCCCAGCATCTTCCCAAAGTCATCACAGATAGAGAAGCATCCTCCCTGAAGAGATTTGTCCAGAGAGCCCAAGGTGGAAGCTCTTCCCACCTCTAAAACCCTCCTAAGTCATTTTCACTAGAACCATAGAGTCATAGGGCTGGATGGGGCCTTGGAGTCTTCACCCAACCCCCTGTCCAGGGCTGGAATCCTTAGATCATCCCAGGAAAATGGCTGCCCACAATCTTGTCTTGGAACCCTCCAGGGATGGAGCCCCATGACCCCAGGAGGCAGGCTATTCCACCCTCAGGCACGAGGGAGAATAAATCCACACCCTCTTCCCTGCGACTGCCCCCCTTCACCTTCTCTTCTTTAGGCTAAGCCTATCCCGTTCTTTAAACCACGTAAGCTCTAATCTCTCCACCATTTGGCTGCTCAGCACACTTTCCAGTTCCTCAGCATCCTTCCTGCATTGTAACAGCCAGAGCTGGACAGAGTATTCCTGGTGTGGTCTGACCACTGCAGGAAAGAGCAGAAGGAGCCCGACTTCCCTTAGGAGAGGCCTCTCCCTGAGTCAGAGGATGTGGGAAAGGCCCTGGACGGCTTTTCCTGTGGTTCCACTAGCAGAAATGGGACCGGGCGGGGGGGCCCTCCCCTGCTCCTGCACACTGCTCGGCTGGCTCCCCCGCAAACACCCCTCCCTCTCTGAAAGCTCACCTCACACCTCCGCTTCAGTTCTCCGCTTTCTGTGCTGCTGCTGCTGCAAAAAAAAGAAAAGAAATCACAGCCATGGAGAGGCGTTTCTGAGCTCTCCCGTGAACCAAATTCCCATGGCCCAAACAGGAGGGTCGCTCCAGAACAGCTGCTTTTGGTGGGGGGCACCGCCCACCCCTCCCAGCCACAGGGAGGGGAAAGCTCCCTCTCGGGTGCCGGACGACCCTCGGTGCAAACGCAGAGCTCTTTGTGGTCTAAGGGACAGAGGCAAGTCCTACGTAGGAAGGACAGGCCTATGGCTCGTCTCTTGCTCTAGCGAGTGGCACAGACAGCAGGGAACAAGCTGGGGGGGGGGGGCGGCAGATGGAAGACTTCATGGGCCCTGCAAAACCTCTGTCCCCTTCCAGGGCCAGGAAGCCTCCCCCTGAATTGGAGCAGGGCATGGAAAGGCCTTACCGTTCGAAGCAATCAAATTCTCAGCCTGGGCCTCCTCCTCACCAGGAGCCCTGCAGAGCGAGAGCACACGGGGAGTCACCAACCGCCCACTCCCCAGAGGGGCTAGCGGGAGAAGCGCCCTTGGAAAGCTCCCCCGCAGCACCACCTACCTCGGCTTCGCGTTGAAGCTGCACCTGCATCGCCTGCCTGGGAAGGAAACACACAGCACGGTGACGCGAGAGGAAAGGCTTATCTGGAGGTGGGTCTGGGCAGGCGGGGGGGGGGGGGGCAAGGGAAAAGTATTTTCCCCCAGTGATTCTCCTGGCGCTCTGGGCCTGGGGATTCTCCCTTAGTGGCCGAGCAGACCAGCCGCCAACCAAGCGACAAAGCAGCTACCTTGACCGTGAACTGGTCTTCCTCTTCCACTGTGCAAGGGGGAGGGTGGCAGGCCGCTCTGGCCCAGGAAACGTAGCTGTGGGCAAGCTTTCTTTCCGCTCCCACCTCTTCCTTTCGGTGCGGACCGAGGGGGGAGATGCAACCCTGATCCCACGAGGCCCCTTCCCCGCCACGGCCTCACCTTTGCCAGAGAACCCAGGCAAGGCAGGGCCATCGCCCCCTCGCCTTCCTCTCCTCCAGCTGGATGGCGCCAGTCTCTGGGCGAGTGGCACTGCTGCCCTCAATCTGGAGCTGACTTACTCAGAATGAGCAGGATCCCCAGCGTGAAGAAAACCACGGCAAAGGTCAGGCCACCGATCCGCAGGGTCTTGTAGTCTGGTGGGGGGAATGGGGGAGACCAGAGGCAAGTGGTGTTGCAGCTCCAAAGAGAGAGCAATGCTCAGAGATATTTGAGAAGCTCACATAAAGGTGCTTGTGGCTCACCGTAGTTGAAGGGGTCCGTTTCTTTCTCTTGATCGGTCACTGGAAAGAGCAAACGGAACATCCGTAAATGGGCAACACAAGGGGGGGGGCAAATGCTGCTTCTCTGCACGTGCCGAGTGCACCTGCAGTGCGGCCAGAGTGCGCTGGGCCCTGGACCTTGCCCCTGCCGCTCTGACCCCCTTGCATGCAAGGAAGCCACCGACAGCGAGTCCTCCCCAGCCCCACCGTTTGCCGCAACAGTCGCCCGAGGCCCGGGGACAGGGAAAGGAAGAGGGCCCCTTCCTTTCCCCCCCAAGCTGTACATACCGTCTGCCAAGATCACGGGAACCAGGAAAGAGCAGAGGAAAAGCAGCCTGCCTCCCATCCTGGCTGTGCTGCCGGAGACAGAAAGAGAGGGCATCAGGCGGCCTCGGGCCTGCTTCGGCCTCTGGGTTGCCCCCAGACCCAGGGGAGGGGCGGGCTCCATGGGAGAAGTCTAGCCAGGGTTCCTGGGCTCATAATGCCAGGTGGGCTTTCCAAAACCTCCTCCCAACCCAGGCTGCGTTTGGCAGGGGGTGACCGTGTTTCTGGTCGTCTGCAGCTTGTGGAACTGTGACGTCCCGTCCACACAATTCATTTCTGCTCGGCCCTCTCCTGCCCAGAAGCCAGTGCACTGGCCTGCAGCTCAGGCAGAGGGAAGGGTTCTCTGGTCACCTGTTGCCCAAGCTCTTTGGCAGAGAGTCCCAGATGCCAGGCAGGACACCCAGGTTTCTTCTCTTGCCGTTCGTGTGGGGCAGATACTGCAGGCGGCCAGAACTTCTCCCCCACACCATTCCTCACTTTGCCTCAACCAGCAAGCAAGCAGGGGTCTGCTGGCTCCGCGCGGCAGGGAGCCCCGCCTGAGCCCCCAGAAGAGGTTCCCTGCACAGAAGGGGCTGCCCTGGGTGTCCCCTCCCTCCAGACCCAGGCCCCGTCTCCACCCAGCAAGCAGCAGATTCTGCTCCTCCAGCTGCCTGGCCGGCCAGCCACCCCGGAGCCTCCCTCCCCGCTCATCCAAAACACAGTGCAGAGCATGCAGCAGAGGAAGGGGAAGACACAAGGGCCCCTGTACGCGCGGGCAAGGCGGACTCCCAAAACGGCCCCCAGCCCAAAGGCAATTGTTGCCAACCACACAGCTGCTCCTCCTCTCAGATCCGCCCCCCACACCACACATACACACACACACACACTTGGGGACTGCCCAGAAACTCTGTGGCTGCTTCTGTCCTTGGCCTTCAGCAAAAGTTCTTGGTGTAATGGTCCTGAACAGGCATCAGCTCTTGGGTGCATTCCATAGGTGTGTGTGTGGGGGGGGGGGAAGAACCCAACAACAACAACAACAACAACATTCAATTGCCTGAGTTATTCCTCTGACCCATTCTTCCATATTACCAGGCCTCTGCAGCAGAAGAGTTGGCAGCTAATGCCACATTTTGCATATATATCGCTCCACCACTAGATTCGTTGTATAATGAAAACTCCCCTCTCTAATGGCCAGCAGCAGGGAGCACTTGGCACACGTGCCTGTCCCCCACTCCCCTGCCTCACTCCCCCTTTCGGCCCTGCCTTGAGCCCCTTCTCCACCTCAGGGATCCTTGGCCCAATCATGGAAGAGAGAGCCAGTTTGGTCTAGTGGGTAAGGCAACGGGCTAGAAACCAGGAGTCTGAGAGTTCTCGTCCCGCCTCAGGCAGGAAAGCCGGCTGGGGGACCTTGGGCCAGTCATAGGAGGAGGAAGGAGTATTAGGTATGTTCGCGCCTTGAGTTATTTATAAAAATAGTAAAGGCGGGATAGAAAATTAAATAAAGAGGAACTCTCTCCATCCTGAAGCACAACTGATAGGGGATACAGCCTCAGCAGCCATGCTTCAGAATAGCCCACTGGCTCTCCAGAACAGGTCCCACCACGTTGAGGGCTCCAGCAAAGATGGGCAGGCTACTTTTGCCCCCCATGGCAGCAACGGCACAGCCAAAATCTACAAAACAGCATCTGGATGAGAGTGAGGCTCTTGTTCCTACCAGCCTAGAAGGCGACCAGTGGACATGGGACAGGAGCCATCTTGGTAGCCTTGTCTCTCATGGAAGTCTCTAAATCCCTTTCTATCATCACTCTCTTTCATCCAGGAATCCCACAGGTCAGCCATGCTGTGTGTGAAGCAGCCCTATTACTTGCCTTGACTCCATCACTGCAAACCTGTAGTCTGGGGGACCAAAAGGCAGAGGACAACCTCTCCTGGAGAGGTATCACCTGCGGTGGGGCATCTGACAGCTGAGGGAGCCATGAGATCAGGTCAGGCATCAAAAGCCCATCTGGAAATGTCATGGGAGTCAGGGGCAAAATTCTTGTACAGAAAAGATTTCAGAGCTTGTTTTCTTCCTGGAGCAGGAACCTGTGGAGCTATAGGGCGACTTCACTTCCTCCCAGAGTGCTGCTGCTATTCTTCCAGAAACCTTGGAGGAATCATGGCTGGAGGTCAGCCAGGCAACTCACGTTGGGAGCTGAAGAGGAAATAAGCAGCTCAGCATTATGGCAGAGTTTGCAGCAGAAAAGGAGGAGGCCGAAGACTCGGGTGCTATACTACCCTCTCTGCAGAGTGGGCTTCTCAGCAATGAAACTGAATACTGGAGGAGTCAGGACATACAAGAAGAAATAAGGTTTTACACAACACATAATTAAATTTGGAATTTGCTACCATGAGATGTGGTCCTAGGTAACAGCTTGGCTGGCTTCAAAAAAGGGTTGGACTGATTCATGAAAGTCCCTGGGTTCAGTGAGTTTAGCCTTGGTTTAGCCTTGGTTACCAGGGTTTCTCAACCAGGGTTCCGTGGCACCCTCGGGTTCTGCGAGAGGTCACTAGGGGTTCCCTGGGAGATCACAACTTATTTAAAAAAATATTTCAAATTCGGGCAACTTCACATTAAAGAGGTAATCTGTAGCTTGAATCATGTCAACTGGATTTCTATTTTCTCAGTGGAAACGTTTCGCTCCTTATCCAAGAGAAATCCAGTTGACATGATTCAAGCTACAGACAATTGCACCTGGATGACTAAGAACCTTCATAGACATATTAAAGAGGTAAGTTTCATTCTTTATTTTTAGTTTAAGAACACTTAATGCATCTATACAGGCCTACCCATGAAACTAATAGAATAATTTTGTAATTTCTGGCCTGTATTTGAGTCTGAATGTGCAGGGGTTCCCCGAGGCCTGGAAAATATTTCAAGGGTTCCTCCAGGGTCAAAAGGTTGAGAAAGGCTGATCTAGACTAGAGCAAGGTTTCTCAACCTTGACCACTTTAAGATGGCTGCACTTCAACTTCCAGCATTCCACTGCCAGGAGTTGAAGTCTATCCATCTTAAAGTGGCCACGGTTGAGAAACACTGGCCTAGAGTATTAGCCTGGGAGACTAGAGGGCTTCCTTGGGCAGTTGATTCGCCACTGGGAGAACAGGTTGCTGGACTACATGGGCCAGGAGTCTGACCCAGGAGGGCACAGCTTCTGTTCTTCTGTTCATCTCAGCCTCTAAATGGCTCCCAGGAAGTATGAACAGCTCAGTGGCAACAGAACATTTGTGGGCCCTTAACTATTTGTAATCCTCCAGTACTGTGATCAGAGCTTCATCAATGTCTTATTATAGGTAGTCCTCGCTTAACAACTCTAATTGGGACCGGCAACTCCACTGCTAAGTGAAGTGGTCGCTAAGTGGGAAATCACATGACCATGGCTGTGCTTTCCAGCTGGAAAGAGACAAGACTAGTCAGTTTCACACCTTCGCCTCCTAACCACTCCCCACCCCTTTGGAATGCTCCAGTGCCTGCTTACTGTCTTGTACACACCGAAAGCAATGTGATCGTGCCGGCAGCCCGGGGCTGGGAGCCACGGGCATGCTACGTAAATAGCTTACTCTCTTGCAATCCCTTCCTCTCCAATCTGTCTGCTCTGCAAAGGGGGAAAATAAGAAAAAACCACAGGTCAGGCACAGGACAATGCATACTGGCTGTAATGGCGATCACGTGACTGAGGGGTGCTGTGAAGGTTGTAAATGGTTGTGATTTGGCCGTAAAGTTATTTTTCAGCACCGTAGTAACTTCGAACAGTTGCTGAATGAGTGGTTGGTAAGCAAGGACTACCTGTAATAGATAAACAGTTTCTGGCTAAACAAACAACACTCACAATACTGTACTGTGTCATGTCCTTATTGAACACTAAGCCAACATTCCAGTCTTTGCTGGAAAAAGTATGTGAAACCGTAAGATAATCCACTCTCTTACAGGGGTAAATTGGGTTAGAGATTCTACTCGATGACAGTCAGGTTGAGTTTGAGGGGTGAAGTATCACAATTGGGTACCCCTTTGCAATCTCTGGTCCTGGTTGGCTCACAATCCCTGAGCAGACAATGGATTTGGGATTGCTCCAGGAAATTTTATAGGACAATTTTTGGGTATCTCTCTGTGAGCTGCAGTTTAAATAAAGGTGGAGCATGCAGCATGACAGCAGCATGACAACAAACCTAAACACACAAGTAACTCTACAATGGAATGACTGAAGCAGAAGAAATTTGTTTTGAAATGGCCAAGTCAAAGCCCTAACCTTCACCTCAATGAGCTGTTGTCGCATGGCCTGAAGCAAGCAGTTCATGCAAAACAATGAAGACATGACCATGGTACTGTATAGTTTTCCCTGTTGTTTGTTTAACCAGAATCTCTTTATTAGGAGGACTGAGATGAAGTTCTGATCACCTTGTAGAAGCATAGGAGAGAGAGGACACTTGATCACTTGAAGGTAAATTCAGTAACACCATTGGAAGGTGCAAGCCCTCCAAAATCTATGCAGAAATGTTTGAGGAACTAGGAAACAAGAAGAACATATGGAGAGATAAATGTGATTTTACAGGTATCACAAAGACTTTGTTGGAAAAGATTCAAGACTGGAATCTTGTTCTTCAAGTGGAAGAAGCCCATCAGGAGGGAAGAGAGAAGTACTTCATACAGTATGTCAAAGATGGGTGCGCCCGCATGGAAATCTACTCATCTCAGAGCAGAAACCCTACCAACAATGTTCACTTGTTGTGCAACCTTTGGTTGCAGTAACAGAAGCTGGATGTCCAGACTACAGGAAGACACACTGACCAAGCCGCACCTGAAATCCAATGGTAGCAACATTCAAATATCTGAAAGGCATCCTTGCAGAAGATGGGGCAGATTTGTCTCTAGTGCAGCAGCAGGCAGGACAGTCTCCAAAGGGTGAAAACTGCAGGAGGGAAGGAAGATTTTGGACCTTCTAGTGGCATGACAGAAGAGGAGCCAGGTTAGTCTATGGTGGCAAAAAAAATCAGGAGTCTGATAGCACCTTTTCCAAGTAACAAATTTTATTAAAAGGCAGCAGCTTTCGTGAGCTGCAACTCACTCCATCAGATCCACAGAGTGGCTAGACGGATGTAGGATTGGGAGTTGTTCTTCATTAAAGATATTTAAACAGACAGTAGATGGCTACCTCTCCAAGGTCTTTCCAACTCCAGGTAAACTATGGTCTCATAAAGGAGACTCTGTCAAGTAGGAAGTCTTCCGGAAAAGGGGAAGGAGCCCACTTTACTAGACGCACTTATGGACGTATATACACCACACACACACACAGTCTGAGATCCTATGCCTAACACGCACTCAGGAAGAGTGACATAAACCATTCCGGTCTGAAGGATAGCAAAAGATTGTCTGGTCAGAATGCTAGAAGGCGCAGCATTAAATGCAGACCCTGTGTCCCGTCTGCCGTAATCAGCGCTTTCTATAAAGACAGGTATTACTCTACCAGCCAGGGGGACAATATATTTAGCACTTGCTGAAACTGGGAGAGGTTTTGTCAAAACATGTACTAAGGAATGAATTTTTGGTACTGCACAAACATTGGCCCCTTTTGCTTTTAAACAATTCGCTGTCCAAGTCAATGTTTCATGAGGATGAGTTGGAAAGGACCTCAGAAGTCACCTGGTCTAACCTCCTGCATCTCTGAAGACCATGGCTTTCTCACTCCACTTCATCCGCCTTCAGCCCTTTCCCTGGCTTAACAAAGAGGGTCGACACGCCTTCCAAGATTCTGCTTTGTCTTCTCCTCGATTCTTCTGTGTGTGTGCATGTGAGAGAAAAAGAGTGTGGCTGTGTTTGAATCTACACAAAACAGGGAGGATTGTGAGGGAAATTTAGCTGACTAAGATGATGTGAGGCCTGGGGCTTCCAGAAGGGGGCATTTTGAAAGTTCTGGTGGTGGTGGAGCTCTTCAGCCACATGCCCAATCTTGTTAGCCAGAGTCTCCTTCAGAAAAATGCCATTTGCTAGCAGCCGCAGTCACTCCACGGTTGAGGCGCGCAAGCCAAGTGCCTCAGAGCCAGACGGAGGAAGCGAGAGAAGTTCTGGGAGGAGGAGCGGTCTCTGCTGGCTCCCCCCCCCCCAGAAAGGCCCACGCTCCCAGCCCTGTCTCCCTACCCGGAATGGTGCCGGAGCAGGTGCAGAAACACCAGCGCCGCACCATCATCGCAGTCTGCTCCGGTGCACACCCTTCTCCCTGCCAGCATTGTCGGTCTGGTTCTACGCAGGCAGGAAGCGCAGCCCAGCGGCCTCGCAGTCACAGGCAGTGGGAGGAGATTCCAGAAGAATCGCAGGAGCTGCAGCCTCTGCTGAAGAGACTGCCATAAATGGTCTGGTCTTTCCTGTGGTGCACTGAACACAAGGCCGTTAGGAGCAGTCTGGAACCCCACACTTGGGCTCAAGGTCTGGCAAAGCAAACAGCATTCTGCCATTACCCACACCCATGAAGTGTCACATGGGTTCTCCTTGGCACACCGTAATTAATACTTAAGAAATCTCTCCTCTGCTCAGGGCCCTTCAGAGAAGATATTGCGTGTTCCAATACAGCGGTCCCTTTTTCTTAACTGTCCTTTAGAATTTTTTTTTAATCTAATTTTTTTAATCGTGTCCGATTCTCGGAGGCTGCCTGGACAAGTCCCTGCAGTTTTCTTGGCAAGGTTTTTCAGAAGTGGTTTGCCATTGCCTTCTCCTTCCTAGGGCTGAGCGCGCGCGACTGGCCCAAGGTCACCCCGCTGGCTTCATACCTCAGGCTAGAGGGACTAGAACTCACGGCCTCCCGGTTTCTAGCCCGGTGCCTTAACCATGACACCAGACTGGCTTCCATCCCTTAGAATAGGCAGGTACAAAACTTCTATTTGCTACCTCGCCTGCTAAGAAAAGTGACAATTCACCTCAGCAACAGGGCTGCAAACTATTTGCCAGATCCCCAAGGATAAATGTGAGGTTTCCTTCTGATTGCCTTCTCTAAGCAAAGCGGTCCTCGTCAGGCAAGGCCCGGCCAGGCACAATCGCAGCAGGCAGTGGCTGCGACCTCCAGCATTGACTGGGTAACCTACCAACCCAGGAGGAGGGGGAAGCATGTGCGGACAAGGCAGAGGGGCGCTTTGCTTCAAGACCAATCAAGAGGAGCATTTCCCGTCCCTTGTTTCAGAGGCCGGAACAAGGCGAGCAAGAGGGAGCCTCCCTCTCAAGCAATGGCTCTTCGGGCCTCCCCACTCCATGCCAGAAGGAAGAACGGCCCATAGAGCAAGCTGTTGTCCCACAGTTTTAGCAGCTTCTGCCCCCATTTCCCTCCCAGGTTGTAGGACGTCAGCACAACACCTTGCATGCTGATCATTCAGGCACCGAAATCCTCACCAGCAGTTCCGGCCCCCATTTCGACTGACAGACTGATACTATGGCTAGCAAGGCCACAGGAAAGGCCTCATCCAGATACCTTCCCCCCCCACCCACCCAAAGCAATCGTGGTCTAAAATAAATGATCGCGTTCAGAGGCAACCAAGGGCCAACCAGCTCAAGACCCGAGCAAAAGGCTATGTGCACGCCCCACTGTAAGCACGGGTTTGCTTCACCATGATTTCTGAACAAGCCACAGTGGACTGGGATCTTTTAACATGCTGAGTCACAAGCCACAAGAGCTGAGTAAGCTACAATCCGTCATGCTGTACTGTCAGCCCAGATGGGTGCAGCTGCCTTGCTCCAGATCAGGATTCGCACTGGGCTGAGAACCAGAGTTAGGCAGAGAAATGCCTATTTGGGAAAGGGGCACCGATCCTTAGAACGAAATTGGGCAGACCCAGGAGGTTTCTCTTCCCCACCCCGGCGGCCACTGTGCATGTCCCTCCCCGCCTGCGATTGATTTTGCTTTTCAGGGCTAAACAGCCCTTTGGAGGCAACACACAGAACCATCACAAAGCAGGTTAAAAATGTAACGTGCAGTTGGCAACAACTGCCACATCCATACAGCTGTTTCAAAACCAGAAGAGCAGCCCCAGCCTTTCAGATGCGGGGTGGGGGAGACCAGCCTGGGGGGTGGCTCAGCATAAGGTCTGCTCACAGCCTCCTTTCACCAGAAGAGTCGCCTCCCGAGAGCGAGCAGGGCCTGGTCGTCTGCCTGGCGGATTGTTCGGCCAGAGGTCAGCAGCTGGAGGGAGACCCCCTGGAAGCCCTCCTCCCCTGCAGTGGGGCTTCATGAAGGGAACAGCCTCCCCTCCCCTCCTGTGGCCCGAATCATACAGTTCTTCCAAGAATTTTGGCAGCTGGCAGGCTGCGGGGTCTGGTTATTTCTTCTGCTCTGGACAACGGTAGTGCCATCCATGTCTGACGCAAGTGCATCTGTCATCAGCAAATGCCACTGTCTTGGCATTATTCCAACGCAGAGGGCAGAATACTGTAGATCTCACTGAGCTGCCTCACATCTATCAAAGTTTGTGAAGGAGACGTCTCAGGAGGAGCCTCTAATCTCGCCTACTCAACCTGTTGACAACCAGACGGCCAACCGCTGCTCAAGCTGCCTTCTGGCAATGAAAGCCCCCCCCCCCCCCGCCCTCAGAGTGTGTTCACAGCCCCACCTGCACAGGGGAGGGGGAGGATTTTGGACCGGGCAGAGCGGGTGACCTTGGCAGCTTCCCACCCAGCATTAAGGCGCCCTCCTCCGGGCCCCCAACGCCTATGGCGACGCTGCATGCGTTTCCTTCGTTCTGTTTCATTCTGGAGAATGGTCGGTTTTCTCGTTAACCATCCAACGCAAATCAGTTGGTGGGCGACGCTTACAATTAGAGAGAAGTAAAAGCCCGACGCATCTAGCTCCCCCCCCCCCGCATTGCCAAAATTGCGCCGGCGCGACGACGGGAAGGGGCTGCGCGAGATGCTTTTCTCGGGCGGCGGCGGAGAGCTTGGCTCGGACCGCCGCCCGGTGGCCAGCCCGGCCCCCCGCGACTGCAACCCGGGACACGTAAACAAAGCCACACCGCCCGCCCGCCGCTCCGGCGCGACTCCGCGGGCTCGCAGCCCCTTTCGCCGACAGCAGGCAGGGCGCGCCGAGGCGGCGGCGGGACGGCCGTCGCCCGCCTCGCTGAGAGAATCGCCGGCGCGTCCCGCCCTTCCTGGGCCAGAGCAAGCCCCCGCCAGGGCCCGCGCCGCGCGACTCGGAGGGAGGGGCGGGCGGGCGAGCGAGCGGGTGGGCAGCCTCCGCCGCGGCGCCACCGCGGTCGCGGGAAGCCGCGCGCGGCCCCCGCCGGGCGCGGCAGACGGGCGGAGGGGCAGCCAAGCGAGGCGTCCCGGCAGACCCCGGAGGGAGCCGAGCGGTAACTAGGCAACTCCGCGGCAGGCGGGCCGTGCCAGCCAGCAGTTGACACGGCAACCCGAAAGCCAATTACACGCCTGGGCAGGAGGCCCGCGCCAGACAGACGCACGCGCGCCGCCTCCCCGCCGGCGCGCCACAAATGGGGGGGGGGGGGCGCGGCGCAAGACCCTGGGAGGGAGGAACGAGGGCGGGGGCTACAGTCCACGCCAACCCGGGGGGTGGGGGTGGGCAAAACAGCGCTGTCCCGAGAAAAGGGAGCCTCCTGCCCACCCCGGCGTCCACCGCCCTTCCCCCCCGCCGGGTGGCTGTGCTCAGCGACCGGACCGACGGCAGTCTGTACGTGCCCAGAAGCACGCTTCTCGGGGGAAAGCGATGGTTATGGTCCCCGGGCGTTCCTCTTCCTTCGCAGAACGGATCTCCGGAGTCTGGAACGCCGCCAGCTGAGCCCATCGGCCGCGCGCGCAGAAGGAAGGCACTCGAACGAGAGGAACGGAGGCCCCCCCGCCGCCCAGAGGGGCCCGTCGCCCTCGTCCAAGGGGCGCAGGACGCCCCGGACACCCGGTCGTGGAGCCCCGTCCCGCAGAGCCCAGGAGGGGGACAGGGTCGGGCGTGGCCCTTCGGTCCCGGCCGCTTGGCCCCGGGCCCCTTCCTACCTTCCCCTCGGCCTCGGGCTGGCAGGCGGCTTCGCTCAGTCCCCGGCGGGACGGGCCCGCGGTCCGGCGGCGTCGGCGTTCACGGAGCAAAGCCCGCGCACCAGGCTAGGCGTCTCCTCCTTCCCGAGCGCCGCTCCGCTCAAGCCCGCGTCCCCTCGCAGCTGGCTCGGCTTGGGCGTGCCACGGGCTCGGGCATGGCCGCGCTCGCTGGGAGGAAAGGAGGCGCTGAGCGAAAGCGGAGACCCGGGGCGCGCGCGCGGAGGAAAGGCGGGCGGCTGCTTGCCGCGCTCGACGCGCCCGGGCGGGGGCGGGGGTCCCCTCCCGTCCGCGTGTGATGTCAGCACGTACTTCCGCGGCGGCGACCCTGCTTTTGGGAGGGCAGGCGCCGGGGCTGCGAGGGGAGGCGTGCAGTCTGCGCCAAAGCTCCCCTCAGCCGAGCTCGCGGAGGCCGGCCTGGCGCCAGGACACGGCAGTGCCTGCCTCCCTCCCTCCGTCCCCTTCGCTGGGCCTGGGAACCCGGGGGCTCCTGGGAACGCTCCCGGTGTGTGTGTCCCTGCCTTGCGGGCGCGGCCCTTGCTGGAGCCGGGGACGGGGCAGGTGGCGCCGGCGTTCTTCGTGGAGAGAGTTGGACTCCTGAGCCCACCTGTCGCCAGCTGCGCTACGGATCATGCGGACGCCTGAGTTTCGCATCCCGCATGGTCCAGCGCCTCGGCTGGGAGGTTTGCCCCGTCTCGGGTCGAATCTCCAGGGCCAAAAAAGGCTGCTGGAGGGAGAGGGAAGCCGGGATTGGGAAACTCAGCCCGCGCCGAGGTGGTTTGCTTTGGGTTAGCGTGGGAGGTTAATCCGGCCAGCTGCGGCTGCGTCGACAAACACATCAACATAGGCGACAAACCATGGCTTCTCGGCCGCCTGAACCCGCCCCAGCCCCAGTCCCCGGATGGTCCTGCTGCTCTTTCTACTGTTGGGGGAATAGAGAAAAGAATCAAAGTCTTCCAGTAAAATGGAGAAAGAGGCTCG
Organism: Charina bottae; assembly: GCA_023362775.1. NCBI lineage: Eukaryota > Metazoa > Chordata > Lepidosauria > Squamata > Charinaidae > Charina > Charina bottae. The sequence goes on from JALMGJ010000066.1 coordinate 222,061, forward strand.
AGGAGGACAGAAAGGCAGGCCAGGTGGTATGGGGGGTGCAAGAAAGGTAAATAGGGGGTGGAGCGGAAAATCTGGCATTGGCCCTGCTGTGGCACACCCAGTTCCTGTGGGTCACCAATAGTGCAGCGGGGGGAAGCAGCGTTTCCTTCATAAAACCGGTTCTGTCCCAGCGGTTTCACGCAAGGCTTTGTCACCTGTTCCCTTGGAGGCGGGAGGATGAAGCCCATCAGTCCTCTCCTGGCCTTGCCCTTCCCCATCAGCCCTGGGTTTCCAGAGTTCTTTCCAGCCCACCCCCCCCACTACTTTGGACCCCAACTGGAGAGAGGAGAGGACAGTAGGGCTCCACTATTTCACTGGGGAAGAAACGGGGCGTATTGGGAGCATTTCGCTTCCGCAGTCCATCCCTCCCACTCCCCCATGCCAGAGATCTCGCACTGGTCAGCCGCAGTTCTCCTGCTCTGCAGGGCCTCGCCCGTTGCCGCAGGGGACGGTTTGTGGCCACAGGGGCAGGCCAGCAGCCTAGAGAAGCCCAGGCGGGATCCAAAGCTCAACCCTGCCCATTCCTGACCAGTGAGTGCTTTCTTTACCGGCGGGGGGGTGGGGGGTGGGCAGCAAAGCCAGAGGAGAAAGCCAAAATGGAACTGGCGGGATGGCCAGCACCAGTCTGGTTATGAGATGCATTAGGTTGGCCAACAGGTGAGGAAAAGGCTCTCCCTAAAGTTTCCTGCTCAAATGTGATTTCAAAAGAAGCAAGTGCCTGTCTCTTGTGATCTGGCCAAAGAGGAAGGAGTGGGAGGGCCTCACTAGGCTGTCTGGGGGCCGCTCCTGAGTTCATTGAGGCAAGCAGTACCTTTGGGCCGCTGCTGCCTCCCTGCTCACACCTCCATCCTCTGTCGATGAAGATTCTCCACCATCCAGGTGGAATTGTCCGTAGGTTGAGTCATGGCGACTGGATTTCTCTCTTTTGGTTGAAACGTTTCGCTGCTTGTCCAAGTAGCTTCTTCAGTCTGGGCAAACGTTGGTGAGGGGACCCCATTTATGTCTTCCGGGTTTGGCTGTATTGACCTTACACCTGATTGGCTTGTTAATTGGGCAATTTACACAATTAATTACAAAAAAGCCTTTACACAAGAGGATGGCCCAACACAGGAGGAGCAACACCACAGGACCGGAATCAGCAGTTTACCTTCATCTAAAAGAAAAAGGACACTCATCTGAGGACATTAACGTTCACATTTTGGACAGGGAAGACAGGTGGTTTGAGAGAGGGGTCAAGGAATCCATTCATGCCAAAGTGGAAAATCCTTCCCTCAATAGAGGCGGAAGCCTCAGGCACAACCTGTCCCCCATTTATCATGCTGCTCTTTCATTAGTCCCCAGGAAGATTAAGACCACTTCACAAGTTCACGAGCAAGGCCACGTTTAAAGATCCACTTGGGGATGAATAAAGGTTTTAGGAGTAAGACATCCCAAAGACTGACTACACCCCAGTTGCCCAATTAACAAGCCAATCAGGTGTAAGGTCAATACAGCCAAACCCGGAAGACATAAATGGGGTCCCCTCACCAACTTTTGCCCAGACTGAAGAAGCTACTTGGACAAGCAGCGAAACGTTTCAACCAAAAGAAAGAAATCCAGTCGCCATGACTCAAGCTACAGACATCACCACCCTCTGATCTTTTCCATGGGTTAGGACCTTTAACCGAACACGAACACACACACACACACGCACACACACACACACACGCTGGCTTTCAGGCTCCAATGGTAACACCAGCCAATGTGCAGGGTAGTGCCCTGGACCGCTGGCAGTGGAACCTCAAGAAGACCCTCTCTGGCTTAGGTGTCAGAGGCCATTTCTCAGCCATAGCAGAAGGAGAGAGAGAAGGAGATTTCCATTCCAAGGTGCCAGCCGGCCTCTGGAGGGTGAGGCAATGGCAGCTGCTACCATTATTCAGAGAAGCAGAATTGGGACAAAGAATCCGCAGAATAAGCAGTGTCGCACTGATGCTCCTGTTTTCAGCAAATAAGGCATTGTTCTAGACTTTTCAGGAAGATGCTCCAGAGAAGGAGGGAGATGTGTGGTTGGGGAGAGGAAAGTCAAAATCGGGGGGGTACGTCTGCATGCTCCTCCTGCAGTTCCCTCTCTTCTCCAGGTGAGTGGTCACAGTGGGTCCCATGCCATGCACTCCGCTCTGGGGGCAGAGATACAGAAACACTGAGGTGGTGAGATGGGTGGTACCGGAAGGCAGCAGAGGGCTGTCCTAATGAGCCCAGTTTCCAGGGGCCTCTAGTGCTGCCAGTCAGATCCTACATTACGAGGAGTTGCAGCTGACCACCTTTTGGTCAGCACTCTCTGATGCCAACAGCGTGGTCAGTTCTCAGAGAGGCACGACCACAGAGCAAGGTCATCTCACCCTGCCCAGTGTGCCCCAGTGGGTCTCGCCGAGTGCGCAGCTCCAGGCTCAGCAGCTGCATCCTTCAAACCAGAGTCCCCAACCAGTTCCAACAGCAACCTGGAGGTCCCAGAGAGCTTGGGGAGGAGCCCAGCTGTCCTCTGCCCCACCAGTGTCCTTATGTCCCAAGAGCAGGAAGATGCAGTCGGCCCACCTGCACACGGTCCTCCGGCCTCCCCTGAAAGGGGTGTGGGATGCCCCCGCCGCTGCCTTCTCAGTCGCTCTGGCTCTGCAAGGCAAGGAAGGAAGGGAGGAGGAGGAGGAGATGCCTGGGCTTCACCTGAGAAGCAGCCCCTCACCCCATGGGGAAAAGCCAGCGCAGACACAGCGCGAGCGGCCAGCAGGCCTCTCTGTTTGGCCAAGGCCTGCCGAGGGCATGCGCTTTTCAGCCACAAGTGCGGGTGGAAAGGGTACTTTCCTCAGCTACTCAAGCCAGTTGGAAATTCACAGGCTAGTGGCAGCATTGCACAGATGTTATTTCTGTCTCGGGACTGACACCTAAATCTACAGTGACCCCATTTGCACAGCCTAAATAACTTGGCTCACCGGAGGCAGATCTTCCTTCACTCTGCCCCCAAGCTAGCACTGGGGGCTGGGCGGCTGCTGCCTCTTCCCCACTTCCCCCCTTTTTCTGAGGGAAGGGAAGATGCCCCCCCCCCCCGCATTGTGCATAATTTGGGTTGGAGGGGCAGTACCCACTCCCGGTCATTTCTGCCTATTTTCCCCCTCCCTCAGGGTGGGGATGGCAGAAACATTCCCAGAGGACTCTGATTTGGCAGGGCCCCTCTCAGATGTTGTCTGCCTTAGAAAGGCAAGGATCAATTTATGCTCCCAGAGAGCAGTTTGCAGGGTGCAGCTGAACGGAGGGAGCTATTTTGGCCCCAAGTAAGACCAGGCCTAAACCTAATCCCTGCCATGTCAATTGGGTGGATCATTTCAGCCTACCTCTACCCCCCTTTTCTTCAAGTATGTTATTTGAAGGGGTCACTGTGGGCGGGTGCGCAGTGCCCCTCTTGCCCTAGCTTCATTCCATGCCCATCTCCAGCCTTCCCATGCCAGCTGCATTCCCCTCTCCACGCCCCTGCAGTTCCCTAAAGCAGGCAGGCAGGCAGGCAGCGTCCCCCTCACCTCCATTTGGCTGTAGATCCAACCAAGCAGCTTTGTGACTTGGGTATAGACACCGGGCTTGTTTCTCTGGCCACAGCCAGTTCCCCAGCTGGTGACCCCAGCCACGTACCATCGGTTGCTGTCTTGACAGACCAGGGGGCCGCCGCTGTCGCCCTGGGCAGAGGGGGGGAGAGAGGCATTAGGGGGGCTGGAAACCGCCCGGCACGCTGGGGATCGGCGTCTAAGCCTGGCCTTCGAGAAAGGCCCCGGTGCTGACCAGGCCCTGCAGCGGAAGTGCTGCCTTTCCATCATCTTTTATGAAGTGTATCTGTGTGATCCTGTTACTCAGATGGTGCCATCAACCACGCTCCCTTGTGGTTCCTCAAAGTGCCGAAGACCTGACTTCTTTTCCTGCAGAATGCAAAACTGCTCAAGGCCGCCTGGCTGGGGTGGCACCTCTTGGTCACCCCATTTCTCTTTTTAAATTGGTATTTCCATCAGCATTTCTGTCTGTAATTTCCAAGTTTAATGAAATATCATTTAAATGAAATTGTTATAGTCACGTAACACAATATTGCTGACTCTTCAAAAATTATTTTTTAAAACTCTTCTTAGTATTGTGCTCAACAGGGGTGATAGAAAAGCTTTATTTTTTGTGTTTCATTTTAAGATCAGTATCTTAAAGTACCTTACATTCTAGTATGAAAGCTCTTCTGTCGGATTTGTAGAATATTTTAAAAACCAGCAATAAAATCATGTTAGAACTAATTTTAAATAAGATGTTGCACAATCCAATGCTTTAAAAGTGATAGTAAGGGTAATCCTGAATTTGAAAAGACCATCGTCAAGCAGTGGCATTTGGTAGCTGGCCATCCCCGCTGGGGGGCAGGGGTATTGGGGGCCGGAGCAGCAGAGGACCTCCCAGACTTGAAAGTCCGCTGCACGTTGCAAGACCTCAAGGAGGGTTGGCACAGGGGAGGCCCCTCATCATTGCCCCCGGTGGGCTCCCGAGTCTGATGTGATCTCGGTCGGGGCTCCGGCTCAGGCAGCTACAGGCTGTCTGCCACTTGTGAGTGACGCGTTGGACTCCGCACACGTAGCTGCTGATTCAGGCAGCAGGAGTGCCAAGCCCTCAATCGTGCCACCATTTGAAAAGGGCTGAGCCGTGGAGATCGGAGTCCTCAAGAGGGAGGGAGGGAGTCAACCCTAATTGGGAACTCTGAATATAGAAGAATGTGCGCCAGACACACACACCCCTTTCCTACTTGGAAGTAAGTCTCCTGCTTCCTGACCTGCGTCCCGAGACTATCCGTTACAAGTTTCTCCTGTTCCTTACCCTGTGATTGGACCTTTGGCTTGATTCGTGGAGCTCACTGACTGTCTTGGATGACCCAGCTTTCCCTTCCTCAAATACTTTGCGCTAGCAGTCTTGCAACATTGATATAATTTACAAGGCAAGAATCCTCCCTCTGATTTCTCTAGCCTTTGTTGAATTCAGCCTCCCCTTATCTCTGCCTCAGATAGTGTTGGAAAATTTACAGGTCAATAAAAGCTCCCAGGCTTGTAACTGTTTGTATCAGTCTAAGGCTGGCACAGGACAGCCCTTCCCCGTTTCTCTTCAAGCAAGAAAACCTCTTTTACCTGGCAAGAGTCTTTGCCCCCTTGCAAGAACCCGGCACACATCATCCGGGCGGTTAAGAACCCCTCGTAGACATTATGGCTGTTGCAGAGCCGATAGTCGATGATTTTCACTTCTGCTTCCCGCAGCTTGGGTGATGTATTCTCTGAAGGAGCAAAGAAACTATGCAATGAGCAGAGAGAGACCTGGATACCCCAGCCAGTTTGGTCATAGAATCTTAGGGTTGGAAAGGGTCCATCATAGCCAAGAAGCCCACCCCACTCCTAAAGCACGTCGGCAGGTGATTGCCTAGCCTTTATTGGAACGTATCCAGTGACGGGAAGCTCACCGCCTCTGTTGACGTTCTTGGCCTGAGAGCCACAGTCTAGCAGATGAGGCCCACTCGCCCGCCTTACCTTCATTTTCACTGATCTTGCCAAAGCCCGTGATGAAGCAGGTCCTCCCAGGAAGAAACCGTTGGCCTGACATGGGAAGGCAGGCTGGGCGGACCTGAGCTGGAGCAGAGAGAGAGACACGTGAACCTTCCCTGGGAGGGAAGACAGCGGGCCTACCAGCGCTTGAGCCGGGCCGCGCGGCAGGCAGGCAGGCAGGCTGGCAGGCTTCGGAACTTCACCTGAGAGGACCAAGGGCTGGGAAAGTTTCATCAGGGCAATGTCATAGTCATCGTGATCATCACTGTAATTGGCATTGATTATGACCTCCGAGACCAGGATCCCCTCCATCGCCTGCTTGAGATCAGCGGTGCCCGCGTATACCTTCCACTCGTCCAGGATCTTCACACTATTTCTAAAAACAGAAATACTAAAAGTCCAAAGGCAAAAGTTCATGGGAGGGTCTGCCTTGGGATTTCTCTGAAACGGGCTGGGGGAATCAGCCCAGGTCCCATTAAAACGGTTGATTCGGAAAATCAACCCAATTTAATTATTCAAATTGAGAGAGCAAATTGACCCCGAAGAAGAAGAAGATGAGGGTTTAGACCAGCCTTTCTCAACCTTTTGACCCTGGAGGAACCCTTGAAATCATTTTTGCATTTATCATTATTACATTTTTACATGTATCATTTTACATTATTACATTTTTACATTTATCATTATTACATTCGTTTCATGGGTAGGCCTGTATATATGCATGAACCGTGTTCTTAAACTGAAAATAAAGAATGAAACTTACCTCTTTAATGTGAAGTTGCCCAAATTTGAAATAATTTTTTAAATAAATAGTGATCTCCCAGGGAACCCCTAGGGACCTCTCGAGGAACCCTAGGGTGCCATGGAACCCTGGTTGAGAAACCCTGGTTTAGACAGTCATTGGGGAGGGGCGGTGTTGGCATGGGGATAGTAGAGAAAGAGCAGCCATAAAGTAGGTAAACTCTTAGCATGAACCATGGTATGAGCTGCTCAAGAAAATGGTTATGCCCGACATTCCTTTGCTGGGTCTCGAGAAAAGGTTGGACAGGCAACCAAGTGGGAAGTTCTTCTCTGCAGCAAGAGCCCCTTAGGCTCCTCCTCCTGGCAGAAGTCCCGACGCAAATTCCCTTTTCCCTAGCCGCCCATTCCGAGTGAGGTGCCTTACATGAAGAAGCAGTGGGCTGCGGTCAGCACCCACTGGGGATCGATGATGGTGCCGCCGCAGATGTGAGCAGACCCGTACTGGAGGCTCACTTGCCAAGGCCATTTACTGGCGGAAGCTTCGGTGCCGCCCACAATGCGGCCAGATATCCGTTGCCCGCAGCCTGCAGGGAGAAACGCCCAAGAGCCTCACAGAAAAGTCCTGTTTCCCCACTCCCCTCCAGACCCACGCACCACACCGACCCACCAAACTCACACGGCTCCCTTTTATTAGCCAAATCTTTATTTTACCTTTCTTCCCCCTCCCCACTCCCCATTGTAGAACCCACCCGTGTGATGGGCACACTTGGCTCCTGGGTGTTCAGGAAGGAACTCGGTGGTTCTTTCCCCCTCTCTGTCTGGCTCTGCTCCATCATTTTTATTACTTTTCGAAGTGTTAAGACAGTATTCCGTTTGTTTATCGATCTCGTATGTTAGGAATGCGGGAGCATTTGGTGGCATGGTTTTGCACGCTGCTTTGGTGCCTTTGGATAGGAGCTTATGGAAGAAGGAGAAGGCCTGCTGGATAAGTTGAGCGCTGGGCAATTCTTTATCCCCCCTCAGGAATGGTGCAGGAATAAAAGAGCCCCGTGGAGTCTCTCCCTGTCCACCCCCACCGCACCCCCACTGCCCTCCTTACTTGTGCATCGGAGAGAAACGTACTTTCTGGAACTGCACTGGGAGCTATGGAGGAGACCAACAAACCAGGTGTTAGTGAGGAGCCAACAGTGTCTTTCATCCGGCCAAGGGAAGTGCAAGGGGTGGACTTGGAGGAGCGGAACCCCCAGGTCGGTCTGCCTGGCTGGGAGAGTGGCAAGTCCTCTCCAGGGCAGCGCTGGCAAGAGGCGGAGCTGCAGAGAGCAATGAGGGGCAAGGGAGTCCCCTCACGCTCCCTTCCCAGCAGATGGAGCTGAGGACTGGAGTGGCCCCCAACCCTCCATGGGAACACAATGCTGTGGTCCCTGCCTTCACACCTGCCAGCCAGGGCAGAGGAGGCTTTCTTTGTGGTGCCCCAAAGCCAAGCGGATTTGGGTTTTGGCACCTCCAAACAGGAGGACCAAGTGCATTCCACCCTGGCATGACCCAAGAGGCTGAGGAAGCACCAATTGTTACACTCGGTCTTGAGATGCACACGGTGCAAGGTGTGAATGTTCTAATTTTTCCCTGCTCCACTGATGCAAGGGAATCTTGTTCCTGAAAGGAAACGGGTGTCTTCAGTAACAACGGGGCATAGCAGATGGCTCTGGTCCCAGAGAGCACATGGCAAACTATCCTGGAAAATTCACAACTTAATTTCATAAGCACTTTCTGACAAACAATGAACTTCTAATCCAAAGACAAACTAGGTTTTTTTGTTTCTCAGTTGGAAGAATTCAGACTAGAGTTTGATACATGTTTGGGCATATGCATTTATGCACTGTTGCATATATTTTTATGATCTTAAAAGAACGTGAATGCTAGTTTTAAAAGCCAAGCCTAAAAGTTTTTTTTCTGTGGGCTCCAGGAGAGCACATGTTAGCTCCCCCATGTTAATTGCTGGTGCCTCAAAGTCTATTTGTTTGGCCATTCAGAGATTTACCTGATGGTTCTTCCCAAATAAAGTGATAAGTTGCCTAGGTGATTGGTCACATGTCAAGCCCTGTCCAATCAGGTACTGCCATGTAGTGGTAAAAGCTTTAAATTGTAAATCTGCCTTTTGTCTTCGTTACCTTGCTGTTATCTCTCTTTTTTGTCTTCTCTGAAATGTGAGTACGGGGCTATGTTAATCAAGCCATGTGCTTTTCTTCGGCTGAAGAAAGCAAGCTAAGTTACTGTTCTTTGTTTTTTAAAATAAAAAGCAAAGTTTTTTTACTGCAAGTTTTCAGTTCGCTTGTCTCTTAATATTTCTATAACTCTGATCTCACAAATTTTTATAAACTACAAAATGCACTACTTATTGCCATGTGCTGTCACTTCTGTGACTCCTCTGCGACACCTGAGGAGTCACAGAGCAAAGGGTAGTTCTGCCCTGGTGCCCGTGAGGGGTGCAGCAGGATTGGCCCCAGCAGGCATTCCCCGGGCACGAAGCCCGCGGAGATGAAATGGACCTGCCAGCGCTGGGCCGGGCTGGTAGCAGAGGGGCGCCCCTCCAGACCACTGCGCTCACCCCGAGCGGCCCATTACCTGTTGAGACTCTGCTGAATGGTTTTCCGCATCCCTCCAGCCACAAGACTTTTCCCGGAGAAGGACAGAGGGACATATTCTGTGTCGGAAGCACTGGGGAGGCAGAAGAGAGTCACGGGCAAAAGGAGGCCTTGGGAGGGCCCCCGTTTTGGAGCGCTGAGCAGCTGCGCTTCTGCGCCCACGACTGGATGCGGAGCAGCTCCCCAGGACCCGGCAGGCCAGGCCACCATGGAGCACAGCCCGACCAGGAGCTGCAGTGGCTGCAGGCTCAACGTTATCTGGGCTACAAAGCATCCCTCGCGCAGCATCCAGCCCCCCCAAGACACTCGGCTGCTGAACAGCCCCATCTCCCTCCCCCACACTCATCTGCAGGGGTGCAGTCCACAAACGGGGCCTTCTGCTGCTTGCAAAGTTGCTGCCGCGGGGGGGGGGGATGCTGCGCACTAACAGATCCAGCAGACCAAAGCGAGGGGGGGGGGCCCGAGGGACAAGGGGAGGAGAGCTTCCCTCCGATCCCTTCCTTCCTCCCCGCCTTCTGGGGCCCAGAATTACTTTAGGAATCCAAGCTGCTGACAGGTCTTTCGGGAGAAGGCCTCGGTCCAGCTGCGGCTGCAGACAGGCAGCCACTCCCTCTCTGCTCCCGAGTAGACGTGGAGCAAGGACTGGTTCCACCCGAAGCGCACTGCAGGGCAGGCAAGCAAGAGGAGGGGGCGCCGTGTGGGTGTTCCTGGGCGGGAGAGGCCCCCCAGGGAAGGAGCTCAGCCCAAGGCCCTTCCGCCCGCCTGCCCCACAGCCGCTCCGGCCCTGATGCTTTACCGCAGTCCAGCTCGTCGCTCCGCTGAGAACAGTCGGGGACCCCGTCGCACCGCACGGCGTGCTCGCTGCAGCTCTCCGCTGGCTGCTTGTACACAATGCCGGTGCTGGACCGCCAGAACAAGACTGGGGGAGAGAGCGGTGAGTGAACTGGGGTGCAGTGGGCGAGGTCCCAGGCGGGAGATTACTTCTCACACTGGGAAAAGGCCTGGCGCTATCAAGCAGGGAACCAACGCAGACAGCCCCCCCCCCCCCGGAAGAGGCAAGCTTCCTGCCCCCTACATAGGAGGTGGGAGAAAGGAGCAAGGGACTTGCTGGAATTCCTGTGTGTCGCCTCAGCTGCTCGTTCTCTGGGTGAACTGTCTCCTGCCTAGACTGCAAGGAGGGACGTCTGGCATGAGGCACCCGCAGGTGCACCCCCTCGCCAACTGAACAGGTCCCCGGGTCCTATTGTCATTAGGCAGCCGGTGGTAGGCGTGCTCCCTCCCTGAGAACCTTGCAGCGAACTGGACGCGGCATTTGCGCACCCAGGCCATTCCTCAGCATGGAGACTTGCAGACACCACCACAGATGAGTCTCTTGGGGGAAAGTTGGAGAAGGGGATCTGGGTTAGTCCATGGTAGCCAAAAACCAGACGGAGTCTGGCAGCGCCTTTTCCTGCCACCAAATGTTATCCACACATCTGGTGAAGTGAGCTGCAGCTCATGAAAGCTTGTGCCTTTCAATAAAACGTGGTGGTGTAAAGGATGCTGGCAGAAACCCCCCGATTCAGGGGGAAGTGCTCGGTGGCCCAGAAATGCAGGAGTGCCTTTATTTCCCATCGGTCCAAAGGCGCCCAGGCCATTAAAACCAGCTTGTGCAGCAGCTCCAGCAACCGAAAAGGAAGGAGGACGCGGAAGGCCTGGCCTGGTTTCACCACCCTTGCTAAGGAGACCAGCTGCTTCTCTCCCTCGCCTCCCTCGCCTGCCTCTCGGGGAAAGGAGGGCCCAAAAGAGGCCCGAGCCAGGGCTCTCCCTCCGGCCACCTGACCAAGCGGCACCGGCTTCTCTCATAATTGGGGGGGGGGTAGAGAAGGGGGGAGAAAGAGAATCAGCTGTGCTTCTGCACCGATGTTTGGGGGGCATCATAAAAATCTATTAGCAGCATTTGCCAGGGATCAGATGCCAGTTTCCAAACGGAGATGAGTCCAACGCTGGGCACATCCCCGAAACATCTCAGAGGTCAAGAAGCAGAAGGAGCCGGACAGCCGGCACAGAGGTGGTCTCTGCGCTGGCCGTCGTTTCCAAAGCACGTAAGGTATCCCTCCGGCCTACTCTGTCCTGGCCAGTTCTGGCCACGGTTCTTCTGCGCAGCTTCAGAGCAGGGCAACCAGGAGGCTCACAGGACCAGACATGGGATGGAGCTGTGGGACAGTTCAGCTTTGGGGAGAGAAGTCCGAGGGAAAAGGGGTCGCCCTCTTCAGCTGCATCGCCAAAAGAACCTGACCTCTGAAATCCCAGACTGCAGAACACAGAGCAGCGGATCTAAGCTACCGAAGGGCAGAGTCTGGCCGAAGGTTTTGAACGGCTTCCTAACAGTAGGCGCAGCGTGACCCGGAGGGGCCCGCTGGGATGCTTCCTGACGCACAGCAGGGATTGGGCACAGCCAACCCTGGCATTCCCTTCTGGGGAGCAGACCTTGGGCTGGCTCTGGCAGTCTTCTGCACTCACAGGGCTAGTTGCTCCAGCCCCTCCCTCGGCATCCTTCCCTCCGGCCTGTTCCCCCCTCCCCCCCAGCCATCCGAAGACCCAGACCTGCAATAATGCCTTCCATGGGTTCAGGAGGTCTCGTTCATGACTTTGCACAATCTGGGCCTGGTGGTTAGTACAGTTCTCCCGAGGGGAGGCATGACTGTCCTCTTCCCATTCATATGGGTGTGTCACACCAGCTAGAAACTGCATTGTGAACCCAGGAAACGTGTGTCAAATCCAGATGTCGCTTGCCGGAGGAGGACAGCAACAAATAGACGGCCTTGTGAAGAGGCAGTTGTCTGAATGGGGCGGTATGGGAGCAGAGGAGGAGAGGAGGAGAGGGACTTCTGGCGGGCAGCGGGTCTCCCTCCCTCTCTTTCTCCTCTGTCTTGATTCCAAAGTCAACAATAGAGAGAGGAAGGACGGATATTTTCCAGGAAACATTTCTGGCATGTCCTTGAGCAATACGGGCCCTCAGCGAACTTCCATGAAGTAGGAAGAACTATGAAACCAGGTCGCAACCTGGTTGTCTCATCGAGGCTCTGCAGAGTCACCACTTGGAAATGTGGGGCACCCACTGGCACCAGCTCACTTGCATTTATCTGCATCAGAGCAGGTTCTTTCCTTATCCAGAAATCGCTGCCTGTCTCCCTTCCAGAGGACAATCTGTGCACCCTGAGAAGGAGAAAAAGCTGGACCCCTCCCTGCTCAGAGAGCCCCCCCCCCAGAAGAGCGTGGACCCCCTTCTTCTACAGCATAAGGGAGAGGTTCAGTCACGTGCCTTCAGATGCTACCGCGACACTTTGCTGGGGCCAGCCCTCCACCCTGTTGGCAACTAGTCTGTTAGCTGTCCCTGACCACGGTCAGGGCAGGGAGCGCTCCCCCCCCCAGGCAGAGCGCCCCAATCCCGCAAAGCCTCGTGCCATTCATCCCAACGCTGCAAATGTTACTCCCCTCCTCCAGGGAACCTGATCTCACCAGAAATGGAAACTGCACTGATAATTTATGTTGCCACAAAAGTAGACCCAGCAGGGAAAGGACCCTGGAGCCGTGCCTGCACCACCGCCACTCGCAAGCCGCCAAGAGAACGGAAGGACTCACAGAGCAGGATGAGGGCAACCAGCAGCAGGATGAGGACGAGGAGACAGGCGATGAGGGCCACCCTCTTCGGGCCCATTCCCCAGGAGGCCTTGAAGGTGGGCGTGGAGGGAGCTGTGGGTGGGGAGAGGAAGAGAGCTGGGCCGGGTCCTTGGGAGAGGCGTGGCACAGAGGTGGGAGACGGGTGGGTCTCTGCCGTGGGTAGGAAGCAAAATACTGAGGAGGGGAGTCAGAGCAGCAGGAGGCTTCTCTCTGTGCAGCCCCCAGTCCAGTCGGCTGAAGTCGAGGGGGAGCAGGCCAGAGTTGGGCTTGCAAGCTCAATCCAGCTTTCTTCCATCCTTCCCCTCCGTGACCAGAGGCCTGGACTGCTGAAACTGAGCTCCGAGGGAGAGAAGAGCCCGCCGGTTGCTTCCGTCTCTTTCGGGGGGGCCCCCCCCCACTGCTGCCGTTCCCAGGTCCCCTGCTTAGGGGTCTTCCCATAATACAAGAGGCTGGATCAGACCCTCCAGGGTAACCCCTCCATCATCATATGCACCCCCCCACCCACACTGGCAGGTTCCAGCAGGGGTCTTACCACTTGGACTTGCACAAGCTATGCAGGGCGGGGGGGCTGGGCTGGTGTCCGCAGCATAAGGTCTGGGGGTGGCGGCTTGAATGGCCTCCCCGGGTGGGGCCACTTGGGAGACAGCCGGTGGGAAGGCGTAGAGAATGGGGCTCAGGACCTCATGAGAAGGCAAGGGACCTTCCTGTAGGTAAAGAGGTTGGAGAAGAAGCTGGAGGGTCAGTCTGGACGCACCCAGCCAGGAGTGGTGGTCCTAAGCCCCCTCCTCTCCCTTCACAGCCAAGAACTCTCTGGCCTCTCTGGCCTCCACAGATCAGGAGAGCACCCAGGAACGCCTCCTGAGCTGCTGCTTCTGGGCGGGCCTCTTCGCCAAGAGCTGGGTGTGCCCCTTTTCAGAAGCCCTGTCTCCAGCTGCTGTCCTGAATTGGGGCTTCAGCTCTATCCTCACCAGAGACCGTGTGCCCCATGTTTACCACCAGGCAGAGCAAGGCCTGCGCTGTACCTTCTCCAAAGGGCCGAGGCTGAGCCGGGTGTGTGTGTGTGTGTGTGTGTGTGTGTGGTGTTTGCTGGAGCTGCACAGGCAGAGGGGTCTCCCTGCGTGAGTCTCCTCACCAGCTGGCCCAGGCCCCTGGGTCGAACCTCTGGGGCCCCTGACTTCCCGGGCCCGCCTGCACCCCCGTCGGTCCAAAGAGACCAAGGACACTGCCACTGGGCAGCGCAGCTCTCAGCCCCCTTGGAGCCACCCTGCCCCCGTGGCACAGTAGCGACCTCCTCCGGGGCCACCCCGGAATGCTGCTGGGCCATTATGTCACCACCCAGGATCAGATTCCTGGCCTCTGATTCACTTGCAATCTTACTACACGGATCGGAACGGCTTCATTTCCCTTCCCGCCCCCTCCCGCCCCCGGCTGCGGTGGCTCTGCCGTGGCTGAGAGATTGACAGGGGTCAAGGAGGACCCTTAACCTCCCCAGAGATGCTGCCCTGAACCAGTTGGGGGGCCCTAACCCCTGAATTACCCCTCCCACACCAGGGCCAAAAAGGAGCTCGGGAAGCTCCAGAAGGATGGGCCAGACAGTTGGGTGCAAGCCTTTGCTTGGGTTCCTTTTGGCTGGAAGTTCTGGTTGGGGGCGCCTGACAGACTCTCGCCCAGAGGCCGCTGGTAAATGCGCCCACCCCATCCAGACTCCTCTCTTCCAAGGGCTGTGCTGACTCCGTTTGTGCGGCCGGTCAGGGATGTGGTGAGCAGCAGCAGAAGCCTCACTGAAGCCACGAGCCAGATGCTCCTGGGCCCGGGCAGCTGTGCACCCGCCCCCCCAAGCGCTGCTTCCTGGCCCCGTGCTGCTCTTTCCCCAAGGAGAGAACCCACTGGACCTAGAGGGTGTCGAGGCGTTCGACACGCCCCCCCCCTCGGTCTCAGCACAATGGATTTATTTGTTATACATCTGGAAATTATTTCCCAGGCTATTTTTTAATCGTAAATTTAGTCAACTCATATACTTAACTAGGATTAAATCTGATCCCGATGCCAACTAAAAGCAGGCCGAGCATAGTGCACCTTAAAATCCGTCAAGCGGTGGAGCAGGTGTTCCCTGGGCCGACGCCCCTGCGTTTTGGCCCCCGTGCCACAGCCTGTTCCCATCAGCTCCAGGAAGAGATGACCAGCCACTGTTGACCCAGCCCGGGGGGCGGGGGGGGGGGCAGAGGCCACTTTGAATGCTGGACTGGCGGCGCCAACTCTTGGAGAGGGTGCCAGAAAGGAGGTGGGAAAGAGCGGTAGCCCATCCCACGGGAGGAGATGTGAGGCGAAGCATGAGAGAAGCATCCATTGCCGGTCCTGGGCTGGCAAGAAGCACCGCGGTGCCCAGTCGCCCAGTCGCCAGTCGTGGCTGGTCTCCATGGCTTGCGAGGGGGAGGTCTTAGGCTGCTGAGGATCGGCCCTCCCACGGCTCAAGGCGAGAGGTTGGCAGCAAGCCTCGCCCAGATAAATGAAAAGGAAATGGGGCTGCAAGGGGGGGAGGGGGGCAAAATGCCCTGAAGGAGCTTATCTCCAGAGAAGAAGCAGCCATCCTAGGATTGCAGGACAGAAAGGCTGCCCTCCCTCACACTGGCCCAGCCCCCTCATGAAGCGCTGGGCAGGGAAAGGTCAGAGCCTTGGCCCAAGGACGGAAGCACCCCACCCCCCAGCCCAACCCTCTGAGCAGCCTCAGAGGATAGAAAGAGACCCTGGTCCTGTGCCTGCTGGTGACCCCAGCCCACTCCTCCTCCCTCTCTAGGGCCCATTTCTGCCGATTCCCTCGAAGATGTCTTCTCTACTGACCACATCCCATCGCCATGGCTGCCACCTCCCCCGCTCCCTGAGCTGACTTACCGGGTGGGGGGGCTGTTCCATGGCCTCTTCCCAGCACCGGTAGCCCTGGCAGCTCACTGCAGCCTTCCAAGGCCCATGGTGCACTGCCTTCCCCGAAGCATGTGTGTGAGCTTCGGAAGCCTGCCCGCAGCCAGCTCTGGGATGACTGCTCTGAGTGGGAAGCTCGCCTGACCTACCTGCCTGGCTCCCCCCCTGCTAGCTGTGTGTGGCAACCTCCAGAGCAAGCCAGGGAGGAACTGGCCTGACCTGAAAGGTTGCTCTGCACAGCACAGCACAGCCCAGCCCTCCTGCCAGCTCTCTGAGAGCCGCTGGCCTCAGGTCTCCCGCGGGGACCCTCTGCTGGCAAGAGGAGTCGGTTTTCCTTCCCGGCTGGTCGGTGGACCCTCACACGGGAGCCTTGCTGAACGCTCCCTGGTCGCGGCCGGGCTGCTCTCCCCAGGCGCAGAGGCAGTGTCGGGGCAGCCCCACCCATGGGAGGACATCAGAAAGGGAGCACCTGACTCAGGAGCACGCCAGGCAGCGAGGAGGAAACAAACAGCCCGTTCCACACCCGAAGAGGCGTTCCTGGAATCCTGGAATGGTGGAAGAGGCTTTGGAGACAATCTAGACTAGGGCAGGAATCCACTGCCAGGCGTTCCTGACCGATCCCCGCCTACCTACTCTGTTAAACATTTCCAGCAAAAGGGAGTCTGCTAGAAATGAAGAAGCAGCCTGTTCCACAGTTGCTTTTGCTATTAAGATTCTTTTTTTCTGCTGTTCAACCAACATGGACTTCCTTGTCAATCAAACCAGTTTGGTCTAGTGGTTAAGGTGCTGGGCTAGAAACCAGGAGACTGAGAGTTCTAGTCCCGCCTTAGGCATGAAAGCTGGCTGGGTGACCTTGGGCCAGTCACTCACTCTCTCAGCCCTAGGAAGGAGCCAATGGCAAACCAGGAGCCTGAGAGTTCTAGTCCCGCCTCAGGCACGAAAGCCGGCTGGGTGACCTTGGGCCAGTCCCTCTCTCTCAGCCCCACTCACCTCACAGGGTGGTGGTTGTGGGGAAAATAGGAGGAGGAAGGTGTATTAGGTATGTTTGCCGCCTTGAGTTATTTATAAAAATAATAAAGGTGGGATAAAAATTAATTAAATAAATAAATAAACCCATTGTTTCTTGCCCTGTTTTCTTGGACAAATGTCTACCCTGTCTTCTACATAATAACCTTTCAGGTCCTTGGAGGCAACTATAATGTCTCCCATAATCTTTTCTACAGGCTAAAGATCCCCAACTTCTCCAGCCATTAGGCCCCTAATCACCTTAGTTGCTGTCCTCTGGACATATTCCAGTTGTCTTTCCTAAAATGTGGCACCAGAATTGGACGTTATTTTCTAGGTGCAGTCTGACTAACACAGAATGGAGAGGAATAGCTGTTTTTGATTTGTGACATTTAATTTATGCATATGCAGTCTAGGGTTGCATATGCCTCTGACAGCTGCATCACACTCTTGGTTGATACTCATATTTTGATCCACCAAGATATCCAAAACCTCTCCCCATGAACTACCACCTGTTATAGTTTCTCCAACCATATGCCTTTGATGTTTCCTGTCCAAATGAAAGATTTTGTATTGGACTCTGCTGAAATCCTTATTGCTGTTTTTGGCTCATTGTCCAACTGTTCTCCTGGATCTTGAAGCTGTCCTCTAAGCAGCTTGCTATCTCCCCTCTCTTTTTGTTGACTGCAAAACTGAAAACAGTGTTTTATCCCATCATTCTAGTCATGTATAAACACGTTGAACAATCCAAGGCCTAGAAGGAGCTCTGTGGAATGCCAATCAGCACCTTCTTTCGGCTCGACACAAAAGAGCCACCGATGAACACACATTGGATAGTTTGTTCAACCAGCTCTGGATCCAGCGAATGGTAGCATAGTCCAGCCCACATTTTAACATCTTCTCTGCTAGGATTTTATAGAAGTCTATCACGGCAGAGGATGAGATGGTTAGATAGCATCACCGATGTAATGAACATGAATTTGAGTAAACTCCGGGAGACAGTGGAGGACAGGAAGGCCTGGCGTGCTATGGTCCATGAGGTCATGAAGAGTCGGACACGACTAAACGACTCAACAACAACAACAACAACAACAACAACAACAACAAAACCAAGGCTTTGCTGAAGTCAAGGTGAAGAACATCCGCCTCATTTTCATGGTCAACTGAGCTGGTCTCCCTGTCAAAAAGGGGAGTGGTGGTGTGGACGCTCTTGCACTTTTTCCTGTATGCTCATGACTCGCTGCTTCGTGGTCCATTCCAGGGCTTTGCCCACTCTCAACATGAAGCTGCTGGTCGGTCATTACACAGCTCCTCTATTTCCTCCCTTTTGAAGTAGGAAGGTTTGCCTTCTCACCCATGGAAAATTCAGAACACAAATTCAGCACAACACTGAGGAGAAATAACCAACTCTTTACCCAACAATTGTTGGGTCCCAGCTTTACAAGAAAGAGGAACAAAGAACCATAGAAAAATAAAGCCTTTTATCGGGATTTTTAATTGTACGGGGGGGGATTCTAAGGCTCTGGTTTGCTGTCTGGATCTCGGGACCATAAATGGAAAACCAGATAAGTTTGATTTGTGAGGAGAGCCATTGAGTGGTTAAGCCAATTGTGGTTCCCCCTGGTTAGCCAGCAGAGAGACCTTGATGGGATTAGGCACCTGGCGGACTTCCTTATTCTGTCTCCCTCAGTCAATTGCCACCTCTAGTCAATTTCATTATGCCTTCCTTAATGGTGAGCAACAGCTCTTTCTTTCCAGCAAGTGGGGGGTGTTTAGGGGCAGGGTTCCTTTCGGTTTGACAAGATTATGAAAAGTGGGGAACTGAACCTGCCCTCTGTCATGTTTGCAAGGTCAGGGGAAGTGGATCCCCGCATCCCCACTAGAAACAAACTCATTTCAGCCTCATCCACGGCTCCAAGATGACATATGTAAGCTCCTAAGTAAGTCTAGGAGGGAGATCAGCGGATGCTTGGACAGGCCTTGAGAATATGAATAATTCTTTCATTTTCATGAGACCTACCTCACCCTTCATCAAAATTCCCAAGCAGTTTATGAAAGAACAATGAAGCAAATTTAAATATGCCCATTACAAACAAACAAAGGCTGCTGCAAACAGTACCGTCTCCAGGAGCAGCGCGAGAAACGGCACATTCCGCCACAAGGAAAGGAGCCAGGCCACGTGGAAGGGCTGGGAGTGACGTGAGAGAGAGAGGCCCCGGGCAGAGTCTCTGGGGAGGGACGGTTCTGCGCCGGAAGGCTTTTGCCCATGGGGGGGGGGTTGCAGCTCAGGATCTCCATGATAGCAGTGCCAGGAGGGAGGGGGGAGCAAAAGCCCAAACAAGTGAATCGCTGCCCTCCAAGTTCCACAGAACTTGCCCCTACAGCTCAAGGAATGGCCCTCACTGAACGAGCCCAAGGATCATCTCACCTCCAGTCGGTTTGGCTCCTGGGCAAGTCTGCTGATAGGAAGCACTCCTTCTCCCCGTATCAGCAAATGGCAAGGAACAGAAGGGTCGGGGGGGGGGGCAGCACCAGGGGGCCTCGCCTCGGAGGACCCCCTGCAGTTAGCAGGAAGACCCCCTGCTGTTGGCTTGGAAGCACCCAGGGGGCGGAACCGATGAAGAGGTGGCGATCCAACCCGCGGGACCGACTGCCTGCGGAAGTGGGAAGTCCAGCTCCACTGTCAGAACCCAGGAGGAGTCGGGTAGCACCTTCTCAGACAAGCCAACTTGGTTGGCCTCCATGAACCAGCACAGCTCTCCTCCCACTGGTGCCAGTTGGCATAAACGAATGCCAGACTCCCGCCTTAGATGCAGGGACCGGAGCTGGCCGCCAGGGGGCTGTGCTGAGCAGCCTGAGGAACGGAGAATCCACCAGCCCGGACCCCCTCCCGCGCCAACTCTGAGAAAGGAGAAGTGGCACCGAGCGGGCTTCAGGAACAGAAAACAAAATTGCTAAGAGCAGAGGGGGCTTGTACACGTCAGAGGCCTGAGCACAGGCGTACAGTACGGATGGGGTGGCTGTTTCTCAGTGGGGAACTGCTCAGCTGGAACATGAGCAAAACTGGGAAGTGGGCTGAAAGATTGCGACTTTTGGGGCTTTCCTGTTTCTGTTTCTTTTTCAAAAGGGAAACATGACACACATTTATAAAACCATTCTCACTCCCAAGAAGATTGTGAGGGGTTTCCATCTCTTTCTTATCATACCGGAATCTAGCGGGGTTGAATGGTGAGAAATTCAGGGAAGATTAAGGAAGTTATTTCTTGTACATGGCACAATTAAACGAAGGAAGGTACCACTCCTATGGTCGCCAACTGGAACAGCCAGGGAGGGGGAATAGCCAGTGCACCAAAGGCTGGGAAGCGGGGAGGGGGGCTTCAGTGATCTGGTTGATCTGGAAAAGCCAAACAAGGATAGTCCAAGTTAGTACTTGGATGGGGGACCACCAGAGAATCTCAGGGCCAAGGGCCCGGCTGGGAAGGGAGAAAAATCCCAAAAGGAGGCAGTGGCAAACCACTTCCGCACCGTTGCCCGGAACGCCTCCCAAGCATGTCCTTGTGCCCCCCGCCCCCGAGTCGGGTCTGAGGCAGGACAGCCTGCCTGGAGTGCTGACGGCAGGGAGAAGGCACCCCAGAGCCCCTGCTGGCCGTGGTGGAAACCGGGGACGGCGGCTGGAGAGGCGGCTTGGCTGGGGCGGCTGCAGAGCGCCCGCCGCCGCCGCCTGCGCTCAGCCCCGCCAGGGATCCGGGCCAGGGAGAGGAGCGGCCCTTGGACGACGCAGGGCGGCCGGGCCTCGCTCGACTCCTACGGCCCCAGCCTTGGGGGCAGTCTTTCTCCCGCGGGGACAAGGAAGAGACGCTTTAAGGGGAAGGTGCCTCCCCCGGGACCCTTTAGGGGGCTTGACGGGCCGCCCCGTTTCAGCGGACGGGAGGCGGCCTCCAAGAGACTTGAAGAGAAGCTGCGAGACCCTTTTCCAAAAGGCTCCCGGGCTCGGATTCCGCACAGCCTCCAACAGGAGGGCGGGGAAGGCCCGTTCTCCCGGGACAGGGCTCCTCCTGGGGCACTTTTCGGGGGGCGTGACCCCCGCTCCCTCCTAGCTCCGGGCTCCCGGCAGCCTCCCGTCCCCGCGGGGTTGCCCCCTTCCCGCTTCTTGGCTTAGGAAGCTGGCGGGGGGGGGCTTTCGGGTGAAAGGAGCTCGGCTTGGCTGCGAGTTGGTGTCAGGGTTCATGTCCATGAATCCTGCCATTAGAATTAAGCATAGCATAGTGCTTGCAGAGTAGTTGGGAGGGGGGATGGAAGTTGAGTGTTATGTCTGCTGGTGGAAGCTAGAGACAGCTCGGCCAAGGTCACGCACCTGCAACGAAGTGGAGATGGGACCGTTTTGCTTCATGAGATCATCGTTGGTGAATTGGCGCGCAAGGGGGGAAGTTAAGAGGGAATAGGTTGGCGGGAATCCGCATTCAAGTCTTTAGGAGTGCTTCAATGAACATGTATCCTGAATAAAGCTTTATCTGCATTTCACTGAACTGCATGGAGAAGTGTTTATTGGGACATTGTTGTTGAGATCATCACAGTTGGGGCCTGGGCGGGCGGCGCCGAGAGAGAGGCCGCTTTCGATCCCGCCTCTGCGCTTCCGGACAGTCCGGCTCGGGAAAGCCGGCGAGTCAGAGCGCCTGACCCTGGGGAGGCGCAAGCGAAACCAGTGACCCGGGTAGCGCGGAAGAGGTGGGGCAGCCCCGGCCCGCCAGCCCCCCACCCCACCCCGGGAAGGACCCGCAAGGTTAGCGGTTGCGGTCCGGCAGACCCACCGTTTCCCACGGAACTGAATGCGCGCTGCTCTGCTCGCTGCCAGGCCACAGGCACGGAAACCGCAGCTGGATAGCATCGCGCCCTAAACGAAGCGCGCCAATGGCTGCCTGGGATTCAGCGTGCGCCGCCCTGACAGCCCTCAGGCCCGGTTGTAAGGCGGGAGCTGACCTGTTCCCAACCCCTGGAAACGACCTGAGCGGATGCTCAGGCTGCCGGAAACGGTCCAAGGACCGAGTGCCCCGAGAAAAACGAGGCCGTTCCCAACGCTGCTGCGGAGCGATTGATTGAAATGGGAGCGGATCTGGTGCTCTGCACTGTTAATTCGGTCCTTACGGTTGATCCTGTTGGTAGCTTTAGGGGCCTGTGGTTTTATTTACTTATTCCGTTCTTTATCCGAAACTTTCTGTAAACTGTTTTTGGTCCCTGGCCGCAAATAAATAAACAAACGGCCTAGAATTGGACGGTCTTCTGTCCTCGCTCGTACAGCTCCACCCGGTCGCAACTGAAGGTGCAGCGCGCTGCCTACTTCGCAGCCAGTCTGACCTGGGTGAGCTGCTTCGGGATTTACCCACGGCGCGGGGCTGGGGGCGTCATTATCCCAGCAACCCCCGCTGCTCGTTCCTTCTGGCCACTGCGGCCCACTTCCTGCTGCTCTTTTCAAAATCAAACTGCTGCTGGGATACGTAGCTGCATCCAAACCCCTTCCCCAGGTACCTTTCTTTATCCCCTCCCCCAAGAAAAGGACTAGTTTTCAAAATGAGGCGGTCGGAACGCAAGGCGAGGGACCCTTAAACCCCGCCGGCCAGCGAGCTACCTCGGGTGGCGGGGAAGCCGCAGTTGAGTCAGTCTCGCGTTCCAGCAACCGCTCGGCTCTTTTGGCCCCAGAAGGGGCCCCAAATGAGGGCAGCGGGGAGGCAGATCCACCCAAGTGGTGGAGATAGGAAAAGGCCTCCAGGTGGCCTCGACAGCTCCAGCGGGGCGTTGCTGGCCAGTGATGGGGATGCGCTGGCTCATCTTTGGCGCGGACAGCCCAGCTCCGAGCCGTTGCAAAGTCAGGATCGGCGCTGGGCAACCGGCATGGGATAGGCAACTTGCCCGCCCCCACTGCTGACGGGCCTCCAACTCCGTCCAGCCGAGACAGCGAGGCCGTCTAGGGTTGAGAACGGGTCCCAGCCTCGGAAGCAGAAGATGAGGCGCCAGGCCTGGGGCCTCGCGGGAGGGCGGGCAGGCGGCTTTCCCGCAGCCCCGAGCAGGGCAGGACGGCGGAGGGCTCCCGGCAGCCCGTTCTGCACCTTCTGCTGCTCCTCCCCCAACCAGAGGTGCTAGTTGCGCTTCTTCTCCGGGCGGAAACGGCGCCTCAGAGCTTGGGGCTGCTCCTCGGAGTAAGCAGCGGAGCGGAGGCGCGTGCGGGGCATTCCCCACGGGGGGGGGGGACAGCGGGGAATGCCCAGAGGAAGTGAAAGCGGGGCCAGCCGCCCCAGCGCCCTCCGGCAAACACCCTCCGCTCAGTCGCCTCCGGCAAACGCCTCGACTGGGCGGACGAATGGAGCGGGCGCGGCGCGGCGGCTGAGATGTTGCTGCCCGCGCTGCTGCTGCTGCCGCTCCTGCTGCACTGCCTTCGGGGCCACGGTGGGTGAAGGGCCGGCGGCGGCGGCGGCGGCTGCCAAGCGGCCGATGCGCCGGAGGGGAGCCGGAGAGGGAGGGACAGGGACGGGCGCTGGACCCGCGGCGCCAAGGGCCTGCTAACCGCTGCCTCTGTCCTCAGGGGGAGAGCGGATTCCCGCCCCGCCCGTGGATGTGCACTTCGAGGCCCACGTCTTCCGCCACCTGCTTCTCTGGGAGCCGGGCGCCCAACGCAGCCCGTTCGGCGGGATCCTGTACGAGGTGCAGTACCGGCGGTAAGGACGGGACAGGCGGGGGCGCGGGGCGGGGCGGGTCCTCGCCTGTCTTGGCTTGACTTCCCGCCGCCCGCAGGGTCGGCAACGGCAGCTGGAGGGCCGCCGCCAACTGTACCCAGATCGCGCTCCGCTCCTGCGACCTCACCTACGAGACTCGGCAGCCCGCGGCCCACTACGTGGCCCGGGTGCGCGCCGTCGCCGGGAACCGCACCTCGGCCTGGAGACCGACGCGCCGCTTTGCGCCTAAGGAAGGTGGGCAGCCCCTGGCGGGAGGCGAGCGGCGGCCCTGGGGCCACCGGCTTTTTCTGGAGGGGCGGGCAGCCCTGCTGGCTGGCGTGGCGCCCCGCGCGGCGCGCCTGCGCAACTCGGCGGGGGGCCAAGCGGTTTCTTGAAGGCGCGCTGCGCACCTCCTTCTCCGCAGCAACTCTGTGGCTCTCCAAGGTGACCCTCTCCCGGAGCGGCAACCGGCTCCACGTCTCCTTGCAGCTTCCCACCAGCCACTGGGCCGACCTCACTTACGAAGACAGCTACCAGGCGTGGGCGGAGTACCACGCCCGTGTCCGGAGAGTGTCCGACAATGCCCAGGTGGGTCCCATCTCTGCCAGCTGGGCCAGCCGGCCCCCTCACCCTCCAGCCTGGAGCTGACTGGGGGGCCATCCGGCTGAGCGACTGGGGGGGCCGCCGGGCAGCCCAAGGGCCCCAGGAGCCGGGAGAAGTGGCCTGCCCTGGGCGTGGCAGGGCGGACTGACGGCTTGTTTTATTTGAGCTCCTCTGGGTTCTGCTCCACAGTTCGTGCATGTCCGCAGCAGCCTGGAATTTGACCTGCCCCCCCTGCTGTGGGGGGAGCAGTACTGCGTCTGCGTACAGCCTCGGGTGGCTTCCAGGCCAAACCCTGCCGACTGGACGGAGGAGCAGTGTGTCTCAATACCCCCGGAAGGTGAGCACCGCCCTCTCCCTGCGCCCCTGGCTCCCCCCTACACCCGGAGGCAGCCAGAGCCTGTGGCAAGGCCCCCCCAGGTCTGCTTCCAAGAGGGCTCGACGGAAGACCGACCGGGTGGGTGAGGGAGGGCCCTGGAGGAGACCACGAGGGGGGAGCAGGCACTGCTGGGAGCTGATTGTGGCTCCTGGGACCAGCAGCCCCCCCACACACACATGCGCAGTGAAGGTCCCATCCGGGATGCAGCCCCCTCCCGGTCCGGTCCATCTGAGCCAGTGTTCGGACAGACTTCCTTTAGAAGTCTGGAGGCCTTTGAGATACAGTTTGGTTTTGGTCTTTCTACGCTAGAAGCTGGTTGAGTGGGGAGGGTCTCAGCCCAAGATTAACAGGGGGAGTAGCCTTTATCTAGCCCCCCCAGAATCAGGGTCCTCCTAGTTTCTTCGCTGCCCCAAGCATGACAACCACCCTTGGCGTCCATGTCCCCTTCGGATCAAGCTGTTGGCTTATTTCCTGCACAAGCTGCTGGTACATTTGACTGCCACAGGGAGAGGGCACAGTTTGCCCAGCACTGTCCACCCTGGATGAATGGCCTACCCTGGCAAATAACGCAGGGGGACGTTCCTTTGCAGGCCACACCGGAGCCCCTGTCCTCACCCCAGGTTTGGCCCTCTTGAGTCTTCTAAGTCTCGGGATGCTGGGTGCAGGGCTGGGCCTGGCCTACAGGAAGAAGCCCACAAAGATGCCTTCAGTCCTGGTAAGACCCCCTCCCCAAAATAACCACTGCTTCCCAAAGCCAGCTGGCCATCGGAGAAGCAAGAGAAACGTCTCTGGTGCTCCCCAAATCCCGGTCCCTCAAAAACTCTCCGAGGGGGAATTGTGGCTGCTGCCCAGAAAGGCAGCTGAGACATTTGTCCAGAGGGAAAGAGCCCCCTGTTCCAGGGCATTTTGCGCTCCCCAACAATGGCTTAGTCAAACTGCCAACTTCCTTTACTGCTGCCCTTAGGAACCAATACTTGTAGAGAAAACTGCCCTCACAGTCATGATAAAATGAGTTGCTAATGTTTCATTTTCCAAACTGAGAATGAAACTGGGTTCACAGGACTTGCTAAATCATAATGTGGTGCGTCTGACTTGGGCTCAGCCAGTTGTGAATTATTCAGCCAGCCATGCTTAGGCAAATTATGGTAATAATTACGGCAATAGAAATATGAACAATAAATAAAGAAATTATGGCTGCAGGGGAGGGATCTCAGTCCCCATGTCCCAGGCCAGACAGCTGTCCACTGCTGACTCTTCTTTCCCCTGGAAGGGGCTGTTTTCCTGAAGAGGCAGGGGAGAAGAATCTTCTTTCCGGGAAGGATCTTCTGAATTGGGCTAGACCTCCCTTTTGGGGGAGATGGGCGGTGATAGAAATATGAATGATAAATAAATAAAATAAATAGATTCCTGGAAGAGCAGGAGCGACCACTCAGCAGACTCACTCTGCCTCCTCTTCTCTTTTTGGGTGCCAGAAATCTCCCCTTCAGCACAGCCTCTGCTGGGGGCTGGCGGAGGGAAGCCAAGGCCGAGTCCTGCGCGTGGAGACCGAGTCCGTCCAGCAGCTGTTCTTCCTGGGCCCACAGGATCAGGCACGCTTAGAGGGGAGGAGGAGCGTCCCCAGCGGCGCAGAGCTTCCAGAGAAGAGCGGCCAGGTGGAAGATGGCGCAGGGCTCCAGGAAGGCAGTGGCTGTAGTGCAGACAGTGGCATCTGCCTGCAGGAACCCTCTGGCAGCCTGAGCACTCTGCAGTTCGGTGGCACGGGGCCACCCCTGGACATTGGTGGAAAGAAGGGCATACAGGAAGATGCAGGTGGCTTTTGGAGGGAGGAGCAACTGCTGCTGGGGGAGGGGTCACCCCCCAAGGACCTGACCCAGGCACATTTTTCTGGGTACAAGAAACAGTCGGGGGCTCCTTTGGATCCTGAGGGTTGTCTGAGGCCTCCCCCCCGTGTGGACGGGGAGAGCCTTTCTCAGCCCAGTTTGACGACTGGCTATTTGAAGCAGACCTTCCTTGGAGCCTCTTCTGGCTTGAAGGCGACAGCTCTCACAAAGAACTTTCTCCATAGAATGGACCAGGAGAAAGAGCAGTTCCCGAGCAGTGTGTCCCCGGGTGTCTTGGGGCCGTGGGAATTGCCCTGCACATCGCCACAGGCCCTCTTGGCGCTGGGCTTCTCTGAACAAGAGCCAGTAACTCCTCCGTTGCCACTTCCTCTCCAGCAGCAGCTGAGCCGGGATCCTGTTCTCCTGAGCTTTCCTTCTCAGTGCTGGGCATGAGAGGCCCGGGAGCCAAAAGGGCAGGAACCTCTAGAGGAGCCCTGTCTTCAAAACTGAGTGTACAGAGGGGGAGAGGGACCCCACATGCAAAGTCCCAGCTTGCCTCACTAAATTTTCTCTTCTCTTGGGTGGACACACCTCAGACTTTGAAAATGGCACCCTTCCAAAGACCAGTCTACAGGGTTGGAGGAGAAACCATGCATTCCAAATGCAGAAACAGGAACAAATACAGGCAGTCCTCGCTTAATGACCACAACTGGGACCGGCACCTCCATCACTAAGCGACACAGTCATTAAGTGAGACAGCACATGACTGCGACCTGCAATTTTACTGCTGCCTTCTCCATTGACTCTGCTTTCAAAAGCCGGCTGTGAAGCGCACAAATGGGGATCACGTGACCGTGGGATACTGTGACAGTCAAAAATATCCGCCGGATGCGAAGTGTCCAAATCTCAATCACGTGACCACAGGGACACTGCAGCAGTCATAAGTGTGAGGACTGGTTGCAAGTTACTTTTTCAGCACCATTGTAACTTTGAACGGTTGCTAAACAAGGCAGTCATTAAGCAAGGACTACCTGTAGTGAGGCTCCCTCTCCCTTTTTTCTGAAAAGGAAGGGAAGATTAATAGGAACTTGCACATGACAAAGAGCACAAGAGGGTGTGAACAAGTCTGCAGGAGGCTACGCTACAAAAGGGGAGAGCAGAGGTCTACAGTAGAAAAAACAGGTGCATTATTGGATCCTCTGCAGCAGACTTGGAACCACCTTAGTAAACATTTGCCTTGGTCAGTCAGAAGAGCCCAAAGCAGGCTTCCCGAATGATGCTCTGTCCATGTTTGGGTAGGTGTCAGCTCTGTTCAGTCTTAGAGGCAGAAGCCACCCCCCACCCCACCCCCGTTTCGCTTTTCCAAAAGTGAAGACTTTCCTGGTCCTGCAGTGATCCCCGTCTACCCACTCCTAAACAGGAGGAGACGGGTGTTCCCACAGTTTGAGGTCCAAGCAGAGGTCATCCGTCACCCAGGAAGTGACCGACCGAAGCAGTCCTGAACAATCCGGATGAGGAGCCGGTGGCAGAGGCCAGTCCACCGAATCTGGTGTCGCTGTCGGTCCGCCTCCTTGCAGCAGAGGGAGGGGGGCTGTTCTGAAGCCCATGGGACACCCCACATTAAGCCTTGCTCCCCAAGAGCTGCCCGCCCATGCCACGACTTGCCAGGCTTCCTCAAGGGAGCATCCCAGGCCATCCTTTGTTTTTATTTATTTATTTATTTATTTTTATTTAAATAATTTCTATGGCCACCCAACTCAAACAAGGTGGTGGCTCTGGACCGCTTACAACAATCAAAAAACCATATAGGGTTCTTGTTGTTAATACAGTAGTCTGGATGGAAGGAACATCTTAAAAACTCCTGAACTTTTTTGTACAAACCAGCTTTATTTATTTAATTTATTTTAAACTCACCTAAATTATCTTCAACGTTTTTCACCTTATTTAATAAATATTGTTTGGCCATGTGACATTTTGCTTCAGGATTAAACTTGCAACACAACAAAAATGCATTTCCATGACTGAATATTAAGACCCTGGGGAGGCTGGGTGGTCTAATGGAAGCCCTCCCCCCCCCCGTGGGTTGGGTGTCTTTCGCGAGTGGCAGCTGCCCCTCCAAGGCCCCTCTAAAGCAGGGCTTTCCAAAGTTTTCCCGCGGTGACACACCAACCGCCGTTGGTGTGTCGCTGCGGGAAAACCCGGAAGTGCCGCCATTGTGGCAGCGCGCAAAAACCCGGAAGCGCTGCTGCCGCTTTCGGTTTTTGCGCGCCGCCGTTGGTGTGTCGCCACGGGAAAACCCAGAAGCGCTGATGATGATGGTGTGTGGCGACACACTTTTGTGTCGCGACACACAGTTTGGAAAGCTCTGCTCTAAAGGTTTGCCACCTCGTTTCCCATGCCACTGCTGCTGGGGCAGGAGGGGTGGCAAGTTTCCTGCCGTCCTAAACAGTCATCAGCCGCCCTTCCTGCAGGAGTACTTTAAAAGCCAACATTTTCCCCAGAAGTGGCAGAGGAGGGGGCTACCCAGCACCAAAAGGAGGGGGCGTGGACCGACCCCTTTGAGCGAGGCAACCCCCCAGAACGCTCCTCTGTTAAAAAAGGAAGAGAGGCCTGCAAGCAGCTGCAGCCATTCTTCCGCCCCCCAAGAGGCCTGCTTTCCGCCCGCAGAGAGTCCCAAATGCAAGAGAAGCAGCCCAAATGTGAACTGCCCAGCAGCCGACCAAAGGGCCGTCTAGGGCCGTCCAGGCCGCTTTCCGACCGGACCGCCGCCATCCGTGCGCGGCCCCAGCTGTCGGCTCAACCGGCAGGCATGCCTGGGCTGGCTGGCTGCAGGGATGTTCTTGTGGCTGGTTCTGAACCTCAACCGGCCAAGAATACGGGATCTACGGAGGGGGAGCCTTCGGCAGGCATTGCTGTCTCTTTCCTGAGCACAGGGCTGGCACATGCTCGTGTGCCCACCTGCATGGCGTGTGGCTGCCACTGCCAATCCGGGATCGCCAGCCTCATGACAGTCCGGCTTAAGCCCCAAGTGGGACGCGTGACTCAACCTGCAGCAGCATCGCCTGCTCCTCCCACCACCGTCCTGAAAAGCGCTCCGAGTGGAGAGGATGTTAGGGTTAGGGTTAGGGTTAGGGTTAAGTTAAAGAGTGTTAGGAAAACACTCTTTCCAGACGGTCCAAAATTCTCCAAGACGCTTCTCTTCTCGTGGTGGATTCAGTCTGAAGAAGGAGCCCGACGCCGAGGGGAAGGGCCGTGTTTTTTGTCAGGCTGGGGAAGCCCTTGTGAAGGGGTGGAAGGTCGAGGGCATTGGCTGATGGCGGCTGGAGCGTTGGGGGCTCTCGCCCTGTTGGTCATGTCTAAAAGACGGGTGTGTGTGTGTGTGCAGGCTCCGTTTTGTTTGTCAGGGTTCTTTTCTCCGCCACACTCCTTTCACATCTCATGCCCCCCCTCCTGCCCTTCCTAGGCCAGGGCAGAAGTGCTGCCGCATGCTGCAAAGGCGCTTTCCTGCAGAAAGAGCACGTGGCGGTGGAGATCCGCAGCACAAAGCAGCAGCCCTGCCCAAAGGGAAAGGGCCCCGCCCCAGAACGGTCCGGTCCGGCAAATCCCAGATCACTGCTGGCTCGCGCTGTTCCTTGGAGCAACCCTTTGGAGTTGGTTTGGAGATGAGTGTGGACAGATTTAGCTCAGAGCAAGGCCTTTGGTGAGCCAAGCCAGCTCACTCCGGGCTGACACTATTCCAGGGGAAAGCCTTCTGGCCTGTGGGACAGAGGAGGAGGAGGAGGAGCAAACAAGCAAGAGCTTCAGGGAGAGGCCGAATGCGAGACAGGATGGAAGGACCCCCAGGGCACAGCAGGTCTCGGGCAAGAGGGACCAGGACAGGGATCACCTTTGCCCTCTTTCCAGGCCAGCAGGTTGAGCAGCAGACTGGCGCTGGGGGCAGTCCAGGCACTGTTGGAGGGTGACGCGTTCTGGGTGTGCAGGAGGGTTCTGAGAGCGGGAATCTAACCGAGCAACAAAGCAGGTTTTACAGCTGCAACAGAAAGGAGATCCGTCACAGGGACAGGCAACCCTCCAGCATCTTGCTAGCTACTCATCCTTCCAGAAGGAGGGTCTGAGAGCTCCATGCATTTGTACCCAGGATGGACCTGGGATTAGCAGTCTGAGTCAAAGATCAGGCAGAGGGAACGCAGCACACAGCTTCACCTCTCCCTCTGCGCCAGCAGACAGTGGCCGTGAGCTGCTGAAGGGGGAGCCACGCTGCACTGGGACCCCCCACTGCAGCCTGCAGGTTCATGGCGTGAGGACGGCCGCTGGAGCGGGAAGTCCACAACTGGCAACTCGGCAGCAACTGGGGGGGCAGTGGATGTTCCACACATCCCGGGTCTCGGGAAGAGGTCTGCACAGCTCCCAAACCCATCCAAAGTCTCTGCGCCTGGCCCCCAGCAGCCCTAGGCCTCTGCCAATGGAGGGCCTGCTGAAGAGGAGCGACACCCCTCTCAACCGCGCGGAGGCAGCCCAGAGGCAAACACCCCGCGCTACGGACAGGGCAGCCCACCCTCAGGGGAAGACGAGCTTGCCCTCCTGCTGCCCACCCCTTCAGATCCTCCTGGCAGCTATGGAACCGGTCCAGGATGATGCCAGAGCAAAAGACCCTCCGGGTCAGCCGTGCACATTTCTCCATCCTACAGTCCTCCCTCACGGAACTGCACGTAGCCACCGCCTGCTCCACGCATAGAACCACTGATGGTGAAGGGAGGGGCCAGCTCCACCTCCAGGGACTTCAGGTTGCTAAAGGGGCAAAGACAGATCAGTCTGGTGGTGGGCTTTCTTCTATGGCCCATAATACTATAAAGCACACATACGCTCACTCCAGGAAAAAAAAGAGCCGTTTCAAAGGGTAAATTAGAGCAGCCCCAGCTGTTTAAGCTTCCCTGAGCACTGGGCCCCTGGCTCCTGCCTAGGCTGGCTTCTCTTGGCCGCAGCTGCCCCCCCCCCCCCGTGCTCCCTGCTGTTTTTCTCTGGGAGAGCTTGCAGCCGGAAGAGTGCAGAGTGCTCAACGCCATTGGGTTATCTTGACGCCCCACCCCACCCCCCCACCCCGTCAGAAAATGCTACAAGCGCTTCTCATCAATGAAGGTGAACCAGGTCCTGATCAGCAATAGTGCAACCCCCATCAGCAACAGAAGTCAAAGCAAAAAGCAAAACAGGGAAAACAAAATTACACTTCTAAGGCAGAAAACGTGTTTTTATAAATCACTACTCTCACGAACCCCAAAGCAGCCTCCTGAGATGCACTTACCGGATGTGATAAAACTTGAAGACAAAATTAGGTCCTGGAGGAAATAAAACAAGGCGAGAGACAGTGAGACGCATTAATACTTCCTCCCCTGGAAAACGGCGGAAGAGATGTTGGACGGAGTCCCCCTTCGCGGCCCTACCATTTTAGTAAGGGGGGAGCCTATGTAGCCCCTATGTAGTGGGGGGAGTGCTGTGGAGGGGCGCATCTTCCCCCTTGGACTCCCCTTCCCTCCTTCTCTCCCTGCCATGCACAGCCCACCTCCCCCGCCCCACGCATTAGGGGCCGCCGGCTGCACTGTCACAGGCTGCATGGAACAAGGCAGTGCATGCTTGAGCAGGAGTGGGGCTGCAGGGGTCGTGCAAGGATATGGGCCAGCTCCCCTCGCCCCCCCCCCCCATGCAAATTGGGCTCCATTATTAAAAGTTTGGTTTCAACCATTGGGCAGTCTGCAGTGGTGGTAGGCCGATGGGAACGTGGTGGACGTCTCTCCTCCTTAGCCCGCCTCAGCTCTTCCACCCTCCCCTGCCGGGACTCCACACGGGCAACAGTTGGGCTGGCTGCAATTCCCCACAGCAGCCGGCATCTTAACAGCCTGGCCCTTCCACGTGCAGAGTGCACTTCGTGCTCCTCCGCTGGTCCAGCAAAATGGGGGCAGATTGCTGTGGGATAGCTGAAGCTGGTCTTCTCTAAGACGTAGCGTCAGTCAGAATGACCCCTTGCTTGCTGCTAAAAGCCAGTCCCCAAGCAGGCGACTTTCCTGGAAGCAAGCAGGGCACCTGGTTCCTGCTTTGCCAATTGTCCCCAAATGCTCAGGATCACCAGCTGCCCGTCCTTACGTCACTGCTCCTTGGGCTCAAAGGCTCCTGCCAGTTCTGCCCCACCCCCCGGCATACTTACTGTTCCAGCACTGTCCTTCCCGGCACCACTTGGCAAGGGCGTAGCAAAGAACTCCAAGGATCAAGAGGGAGAGGCTGACGCCAAGGATCAAACCAAGGATGCTGGCGGACTCTCTTCCTGCAAAGGAAACAGCAAGGTCTCTGGAAGATGTGGCAGTCGCAAATGAAAGGCCCCTGTAGTTGAACGAGCAGCCTGGGGAACCTGACTCCACTCCCAGCCGAGAGGAAGGGCGCTGCATGGGGCATCCACGTCATGCACGCAAGCATCTGCGTGCGCGTGTGCTCGTTGCCTGCAACATGGTGTCCTTCAGGGGTTACCAGGATCCCTCGTACCACAGGCACGTGGACAGGGCCTCCCAGGGTGGCCAGCCCAATGGCCTGGTTGGCCTAAGGGAAAATCCCTTTGCCACCCCAGGATTTGGACTTGAAGCAGCTCCCCAGATAGGGCCAGAGGAGCAGCTGCTTCTGGCAGATGCCTGGCTAACGTCCTTGTCTCGCTGCTGCTGCTGCTGCTGCTGCTGCTGCTGCTGGGGAAACGAGGAAACCTTCTGTGGCCGCCTGCTTCGCCTGGCCTGCACACGAGGCCCCCTCATTTGTTCGGAGGAGAGCCCCACTTCCACCCGGCCTGTCCTCCCACCTCTGGCAGTGCCAGCTTCACCCTCCTGCCAGCCGGCAGTCTTCCTCTGTTAGACCCATGCTTAAAGCCCTCCCCGGTGGGCCCCTGCTCCTCTTGCCCCGTGGTCCCCCGGTTTGTTGCCCGCCTGACACTTACACTCCCTCTGTGGCTTGCATCCATTAAGCAGCCAAGGGGAGGTGGATCCACCATCAGCTTCACCACCCAAAGTCATGGCGCCTCCTGCCGCCCTCCTCACTGCCACAGGGACATCCCTCCAGCTGCCAAAAGGTGGCAGCAAAGGCTTTCCAATTCTCCGCATCTGTCCCTTTTCCCCTTATTGGGGCGCTCCCGAATCTGTGCTCTGTGCCTAGCAAGAGATTAGCACACCTGAGCAGCTGTTCTCCCAGAGAAACTCGGTCCCAAGGGCATGCCCTCCTCAGTCCCTCCCGTTCCCCCCAATGCTGGCAAGATGCCGGAGGCGAGCGGGAGCCCAGCACAGGAACAGTCCGTTGCGAAGGGGGGCCAGGCCACAGGCGACCCGTTCGGACCAGGGGCTCGAACTGACTCGAGCCCCAGTGGGCATCCTGGCACTGACCTCTGTCCAAACAGAAATGTCTTCTTGGGAGCCTCCACAAGGCAACTCTTTGCAATATTTCTTGATAACAAGTATTTAATTGCTAGCAGAAAGTAAAATGCCCTCTCTTATCTTGGGAGTTAACAGCTCCCAAGTAGTAAACGCAAGTTTTTTTTGGGGGGGAGGGGGCTCCTCTTTGTTCTTTCTTTCTTTATACATTTCTCTTCTTTCAATATAAAACTTCTAAGAAAGCCAACTACGTCATTTGAAAACATCATTTTAAACGTATAGTATAGCAATAAAAATGATACCCAATAAATCTTGAGAAAATAGCATTTTCGTTGCCAATGGGAGGCAAGCAGAGCAGGTGCCATCAAATTGTGCTCATGCAGAAGACCTGAAACGCTCGTCCTTGGCTTCTTAAGGCTGCCACTCACGCGCGTGGCATCTGAGGAACCTCTTAAGGAGGGGTGAGGTTTCACAAACCGTAATGCCCCGATCCTCTCCTGAACAGACGCGCCAGGTCAGAGGCAGCATCTTGCACTGCAGTGTGGACGGCTGATGCCTCCTGGGCAGCCTATATTCTGAACGCGAGCGCTTTTCTGAGCAGCGTCCAAGAGTGGACTTGCACACAGGGACTGGCTTCGGCCCTTCTGGAGGACACAAACAACGGGTGCTAGGCTGCCTCCATCCAGGATACTGCATTAGCCTTGCGGCCACTTGTGTCCTCCAGATAACGGCAAAGTCCGCGAGCATTCCCCAGGGGTCTGTCATCTGTCAGCAGACGTGCGAGCTCCCCACCGGGTTCGCCGTTTGTCCTGTTCAGCACAACTACCGCCTTGTTCCACTCAAAGGAGGAGAGAAGGAACAACTGAACGGCATCACAACTCACCCAGAATTTCTGCACATCTTCTTCCCAAAGTTTATCACATAAATTCAAGGCATCTTCTGCTGCCCAAGCAGCTGGGAGACGAAACAGACCCAAACACTTCCTTGCAAAGCCAGCCTCGTCAGCAGGAAGGGGATCCCTGGAGCGCAAGCGCTACAAGTCCAGGGCTGGGCCCTTGAAACATCACAGGACCCTCCTGCTTCCTCACCCCTTCGCCCACCAGGGCAGCGCAGATGCAGCGCAGCGCTAACCCTCCAGAAGAAG
This sequence comes from Charina bottae, assembly GCA_023362775.1. Classification (NCBI taxonomy): domain Eukaryota; kingdom Metazoa; phylum Chordata; class Lepidosauria; order Squamata; family Charinaidae; genus Charina; species Charina bottae. The sequence goes on from JALMGJ010000066.1 coordinate 256,678, forward strand.
CCAGATGGAAACCTTGCTACTCCTCAGAGGCTCTGGGACCCCACCCCGCCCGCCCGCCCGCCCGTCAGAAGGAGCCCAGCCCTGAAACCTCCACCTTTACCCGTCATCGCAGAATCCGGGGCTCGCCCACAGCAGGTCAGCCGAGGCTCTTGCCCGGGCGGGGGCTATTACAGCCCCAGCAGCAGCGCAGGGAGTCTCTTGGAACCACCCGCCAAGGCGCCAGGCGAGCAAGGCAGGGCCCGACTCCAAGCCCGGCTACTGGAGTTGACACGGTCGCCTAGCAGCGCACTTGCCGCCTGCGCTTAGGCGCCTCCCCTTCTGGCGGCCCAGGCAACCAGCGGCCCGGCGGGGAGCGGGAGCGTGCCTGACAGGTTGCCAGCCGTGGCCGGAGCTAGGCAGGCTCGGGGAACGGGGGCTTGGGCCTCGCCGGGTACCTTTCCGAGACGCCTCTGGTGGGAGGTGGGCAGGCCACCCCCACCCCCACCCCACCCCAGCACAGGCTGACTGGCTACGAAGAGCGGCTTCCACTGTGGGAGCCCAACCTGCCCTAGTTGCTTTTCCTTCCCGCGTTCAACGCGGCTCAGCTTTGCCCGACCTCTGGACCGCTGGAGCGCCCACCCCTCCCTTGCTCAGTTAGTCCATCCTGGCAAGCGCCTCGGCCTTGGAGCGGAAAGAAGCCCTCCCGGTCTCTGCCAGGAACAACCTGAGGAATGCTGTGAGGGGGGAAGGGGATTGGCGGCGGAAAGGGCGAATTCCTGTTAGGTCTGTAGAAAATGGACGAAACCGAGCAAAATTACGCATGGAAAGTCTTCCCAACAGCACCAGCCCTTTCCTATCACCCAAGGCCGAGTACAGGCGGCGCAAAAGAGAGGCGTCCCCCGCCAGGCCCGCCTCCCTGCTGCTCCCGGCTCGGCTCGGCTCGGCTCGGCTCGGCGCGCGCACGCAGCGGCTGCCAGTCAGGCCAGCTGCTTCCGGGGAGCGGCGGGAGGTGCGACGCGGCAGGCGAGGAGGCTTCCTGCTCCGGCCGCCTTCCTGGCGGGTGGCGGAGGATTGCTTGCTTCCGAACAGAGCGGGCAGGACGGGAGCTCGGCAGGCGCCCGAGGAAGAAGCGCCCCACAATCCCCGCCTAGCCGAAGGCCTCGCCCGCGCGCGCGGGAGAGCCTTCCCCCCGGGAATCGCACAGTCCCTCCAGCCCGGCCTCTCCCCCCGCCAGTCAGACGATCAGGGCGAAAGCGAGAAGAGGGAGGCGGGCATTTCCCGGGGTTGGTCTTGCGCTCCGCGAGGAAGCCCGGGAAAGTAGCTTCGAGGGCCGGCGCGCTCTCCCGTGGCTCAGGCGCGGCTGTGCCGTTCTCATCTCGGTGCAACGGGACGAAACGGGCGCAGGAGCGCTTGGCGCGGGCGAGCGGCGTCCTCTTGAAAGCCCTTCGGCCGCCAAGCGCTCCGCTCGGGCTCCGTGAAGCCGGAAGGAGAACCCCGCGAGAGCTGATCACAGGCCGTCCCCCAAGGAGGCGGGGTGGAGGAAGAACCTTCCGCCCGCTTGGAGAGAGACGGAGCTCGGCCAGAGGTTACGCCAGAATACCGTACGCAGAAATGGGCCAAGGAGCCGGAAAGAAGCAGCCGCCAGACCCCCGGAAACGGACCCCGCTGGCTTTGCGGAAACGCCGCTTTCTTCCTCTGCACCTCCTCCTCCTCGCCCGCCGAGCCCTCCGCTTCGAGGCAGAAAGTCTCTCCGGTTCCGGTCCGGCAGAAGCTGGAGATGAAGATGGTTCTGGGCAGCCGCCCCCTCCCAGACCCCCGAGGGAGGCCAAGCCGGGCAAGGAGGGGCCGCGGCTTCCCCGTCGCCATTGGGGCGGCCGCGGTCAAGCTCCTCCCCAGCAGGAGGGGAAGGAAGGAAAACAGACTGGGCATTGGGGGGACCTCGTGCCGCCGCCCGTCCTTGCGGGAATGTTGTTAGGAGTCCCGGGAAGGGAACGAGGAGAAGGAGCGGTCCTTCCCCATAGGCGCTGGACCCAGCTCTCTGCTTTCTTCGATGCGTTTGTCATCTTGGTTTTATGTGTCTTCTTCTTTAAGAACTAGATTTTACTAACTCTGACTAAACTGCTCATTGAGGGCTAGTCCCTTGGGAGTGTTGTGGCCAAAACCTGGCTCGCCTAAAGCAACCAAATCACTTTGAAGATACAACGTAATTTTATTAACATGCATACAGTATATACTGTCCTGGACTTTTGCCAAGGAAGGAGCGCAAGGCCGAGGAGCAGAACCACGTGTGTTGCCAGGATTGTTGGGGGCCTGCTTTACGAGAAAGGGGGGGCGGACAACGGGAAAGCAAGGATTTTTATAGGCAGACGTTGAGGGCTCCACGGCGGGAGGTCCTCGGGATCCGATTGGCCGGCCAGTCCGGGGAAGCCGGGTGGGTCCCGATCCCTGTCCCTGGGCGAGTTCTGTTGTTAGGCAGATAGATGGGCCTTTTGGGGGCAGCGGAGCCGGGGAGCCCTTGTGAAGGAGGCGGAAGGTCGAGGGGGGCGGTGGGGCTCTGGCCTGGCCACGGCCTGCAAGTTCCTTCTTGGGGCTGGGCTGTGAGCTGGTGGGCAGGCTTCTAGTCTTTGGTTTAAGTCGGGCTCGCAGGGGGCTCAGTTTGGGTCAGAAGGGAGCGGGGTCCAAAAGTCGGGGGGGGGGGGCAGGGAAAGGGTGCAGTCTCCATTTTCTTTGTTGGGTTTCTTTTCTCCACCGCGGCCCCCAGCAAAGGTGAGCAACCCTGAGCAAAAGAAAACCAGGGCTCATACACCTTTCGCCCACCTTTGCGCCGCAAAGACAAGACACAGAAAAAGGCAGACCGTGGAAACGTTTCAGGCAAGCCATCCGTGCGACCTTCTTGTTATTTATCGCTTCCTACTAGGTCAGCTTGCTAGCCAGGCTGTCTTTGAGATGTGGCCAGGGAATAGACTGGCCACAGGTTCCTGGCTGTCTTCTCCCGGTCGCCCCTCGGGTTGCTTGCTGTGAATGTTTTCGCACAAGGGCACTTTAAGGAGGTCATATGTATGGGCGGGGGGGGGGGGATCTCATAGGTTTGGTAGTAGTGAATGCAGCTGACATGCATGGGGGGGGTACCTTTTACCACCACAGGAGCTACCCCTGGTGATGCTTGGCCTTGTCCACCTAAATCATACCTGAGAATAAAGAAGGCAGAGGGGCCCCCTAAATTAAGCAGGGCGGGGAAACAGCCTGGCCAAGAAGAGCCTGAGGTTCCAGGCATCCTTTCGGTGGGCTTGTGGTTTGGGAAAGGCTGCGAGCTGCAGAGAGGGGGGGGGGGGCTGAGCAGGAGGTAATGGCTCCTTGACCCACCGGGCTTGGCAGCATGTCCATCTGGGCTGTGGGCAACAGGGAGGGCATGTGCTCCTTGCTTATTATGGCGGGGGCATTACATTGGGTCAGGGAGGAGCTGCAGCAATAAGGCCCTGGATATGCCGCTCCCATCACGCTGCAGGTAGAACAGCAGCTCAGCTCCCGCGGGCAGCGCAGCGCATCCCATCCAGGTTCCTGGGGCTGCAGCCCCCTCATCCCCCTCCCCCTGGCAAGGAGACCAGGGAAAGAGCACTTTGCAAGAGGAGGAGAGAAGCTCAGAGGAGGAATCTGGGGCATGCCCCCCCCCCCCCGCAACTGCGCGAGGGTAGCCTGAGGCCAAGAGCGTGCAGACACGCCCCCTGGCTCCCGTCTCCTAAGGCATCGCTGTACACCTGCACTGCTCTCTTGCCGGGAGGGAGGAGACCTGCAGAAAGACGAGGCCCAGGTGCAGCCTGGGACCCTGAGCCCCCGAAGAACCACTGAAGGGGGTCAGGAGACCCTCCACGGTGCCGCTGGAAGGCAACTGCCCCAGCAAAGCAGTGCCCGCCTCCCTCCCTGCAAGGATGCAGCACAGAAACCAAGGTTCAGCAGAGGAGCAACAGGAACAGCCCCTGGTTTCAAGATGTGGCTAAAGCGGCCCCGCCTTCCCACCATCTCTTTCTCCTCTACCTCCTGAGGCAGGAAGGCAGCATTTCCACCCACCCAGTATTGCTGATGTTTGATTGCTCCTAGTCAAAAGGAGGACCAAGTCTTTGGCCTAGTGTCCATCTACCCCATGCTTGCAACTCTATGGCTTCTTGAAGCTGAAGACCTGCATGAGCCCACATCCCGCCGTGCCTGCCGTCCGGCTCTGCCGCCGCACCCAAGAAGAAGCGCTTTTGCAGCCAGCTGTGTAACATAGTCCTGTCTCAAGCATGTCTTTGGAAAGAGGGTCCTCTCCGCCCCTGGCACGAGCCCCACTGTCTGGCAGGTCGGCATGGAGGGCTGGATCCCAGAGACCTGCAGTTCATGGAGTCAGGCCTTCGGTGCTGACTTGGGGTCTAGTTTGGAGCCGGGCAGTCCGTTCTCCGTGTTCTCGTTTGCTGAAGAGCCCACAAGGCACTCCCTGCAGAAGACAGAAGAGAGGCTGGCTGGGTCTGTCCCCGACTCAGTCCCGCTTCGCGCTGGGGGCTGTCCCGGGCAGGGCCTGTCCCTGGGGCTGCTCCTCCCCGTGCTGTGCCGCCCAGCAGGAAGGCGAGGAGGCGTCTGGGGGCTCCACCGCCTTGAGGCATGGGCCGCGGCGGGAGGGAAGCCCAGCCCTGCTCATGTCTGGAGCGCCCCTCCCTCGCTCCTCAGGAGGGGCTCCTATGGGCAAAAGGAGGGCTGCTTGCCCACACTCTGCCCAGGGCAACACACACTCACTTCTGTTTCCGCGTCTTCTCGAGAAGGAAGAGGACCAGTTTCTTGGCCAGCATGATGAGGATGAGGAGCCCAAGGGCACCACCGGCGACAGACAAAATGATCCGCGTCAGTGTGTTGTCCACCTTCTCCACTGGGGAGGCAGGGAAGGCAGTGAGGGCCAGCAGGAGAGGAGCCTCCTGCCTGCAGGCCCAAGCAGGGGCTCCCCCACGTGACGGCTGGGGGGGGGCTCCCCCAGACCCACCGAACCGCGGAGCTGAAGCACACAGCCCGGCCTCCCTCGGGCTGTGCAGGCCCAACCCCTGCAACAGGGCCCCCTGCCCAGCCCAGCTGCTACTCACACTTCACAACCACCTGGAGCCTAAAGGTGGCACTGTGGTTGGCGTCCTTCTCCCTGGGGTTCTTGACGAAGCAGGTGTACGGCCCGGAGTCCTCAAAGTCCGCATCCAGCAGCAGGAGGGAAACGTTGAACTCCCGGTTGTCCTTGCTGAGCGCCAGGTCAGGCGGCAACATGTGCTTAAGGTTGAACCTGTACTCTGCGTAAGGCTCCGGCTTGGAGTCCTTGTTCTTTGTGACCCCTTTGAATATCTGCAGCAGGTGAAGACCAGTGGGTGAAGACATGGCCCCGAAACCCCCCTCGTCCCAGGGAGTGAGGGCGGAACTACCGAGGGAAGCGGGACTGCCTGACTCGGCTCTCTGGGGGCCTCTTCTCGACAAAGGTGCTGAGAAGGTGTCACGGTGAGATTTCTCTGAGGCTGGATCCTTCCCACTCTTCCTCCCCTGCTGGTGCAGATAGCTGTGCTGTTCGAGCGTAACAAAACCAGACTTTTCTCTAAAGGCTAGACCAGAGCTTTCCAAACTTTCCATGTTGGTGACACACTTTTTAGACATGCATCATTTCGCGACACACTCTTACAGCAGGGCATCATTTCGCGACACACTCTTACAGCAGGGCACAAGGCAGGCACTAGGACCTGCGCGGAATCACAGCAGGTTTGGAGGCAGCAAGGCACAAGGCAGGCACTAGGACCTGCGCGGAATCACAGCAGGTTTGGAGGCAGCAGGGCACAAGGCAGGCACTAGGACCTGCGCGGAATCCTGGCAGGGCAGGTTTGGAGGCAGCGGGGCAGAAGGCAGGCACTAGGACCTGCACAGAATCACAGCAGGTTTGGAGGCAGCCAGGCACAAGGCAGGCACTAGGACCTGTGCGGAATCACAGCAGGTTTGGAGGCAGCGGGGCAGAAGGCAGGCACTAGGACCTGCGCAGAATCACAGCAGGTTTGGAGGCAGCGGGGCAGAAGGCAGGCACTAGGACCTGCGCAGAATCACAGCAGGTTTGGAGGCAGCGGGGCAGAAGGCAGGCACTAGGACCTGCACAGAATCACAGCAGGTTTGGAGGCAGCCAGGCACAAGGCAGGCACTAGGACCTGCACAGAATCACAGCAGGTTTGGAGGCAGCCAGGCACAAGGCAGGCACTAGGACCTGTGCGGAATCACAGCAGGTTTGGAGGCAGCCAGGCACAAGGCAGGCACTAGGACCTGCGCGGAATCACAGCACATTTGGAGGCAGCCAGGCACAAGGCAGGCACTAGGACCTGCGCAGAATCACAGCAGGTTTGGAGGCAGCAGGGCACAAGGCAGGCACTAGGACCTGGGTGGAAGCCAGGAGGCGGCAGCAGTCGCGACACACCCAGACACTGCAGCGGACACACTAACGTGTCCTGACACAGAGTTTGGAAAGCTCTGGGCTAGACGTTTCCCCTTCCCCCTCCACACTTAGACCCCATTTCTCGGGAAATGGGTGGGCCATAAAGAGGGGACGCTGTGCCTCCCCTCAGGACTGGGGAGCTAGGCCGCTTCTCTCTTCCTCCACAAACCCTGGAAGGGCACGGGAATCACAGGGACTAGACCCTGGGCCTTTACAGCTGCTGGGGCAATGAAGAAGGAATGGGCCTTCCTTCCTTCCTCTCTGGGTGTTCTCCATGCAGACCAAGGGCACAGCCCAGACTTTGCAGGACTGGTAAACAGAGACAGACAAGGCTGATGGCTTAGAAGAGCCCTTTACTTGCTATTGATTAAATGTGAAGGCTACCTTCAAGATTGCTAGTTATCATTAATAAAAGCAGCCAAGAGTCATGTGACACCTTAAAGAATGAGGAATTTATCTCATAAACATTTAATAGTATAGGTAGACCCCGCTTAACGACTGCCCTGTTCAGCAACTGTTTGAAGTTACAATGGCACTGGAAAAGTAACTTTATGACCAGTCCTCCCACTTACGACCGTCGCAGCTTTTATTACCATCGCAGCATCCCGCAGTCACATGATCGCCATTTGTGCGTTTCACAGCCAGCTTCCAACAAGCAGAGTCAATGGAAAAGCTGGCAGTAAAATTGCAAGCCGTGGTCATGTGATATCTCGCTTAACGACCGCATTGCTTAATAACGGAGTTGCCAGTCCCAATTGTGGTAGTTAAGCAAGGACTACCTGTAAATGCTTTCATCTTCAAGGTGCCACAAGGTTCTGTTTTTGCTGTAACGTGCATGTTTTCTCCTTGAAATCTAACTTCATCAAAACATCTAACCCTCAAACAGAGCAGCCGCATCGGCATCGGCATCCCTCCCGGCCCGGCCCGGCCCAGCCCAGCCCAGCCCAAATCATCATAGGCCACACACTTCAGTCTGATTGTGGCTCCATGTGAAGTTGGCTTTGTCGATGCCGATGCAGGAGTTGAAAGTACAGGGCAGCAGCACGTTGGAGCCGTTCTTCGCATAAATGACAGGTGCCTTGCCCACCGAAACCTCCAAGGCAAGGGTCCCAGAGCACAGCTGCAGCCCTGGGGAAGAAGGGAAGAAAGCCGGCTCAAGGCAGGGTCTCTGCTTGCAGGGACGGGCAACTCAACGCCTCCGGGACTTGTGCTGCTGCTTGTCCCATCAGAGCCCATGCAAGAAGCTCAGAGCCTTCCCAAAAGAGGAAGCCAGCGGGACTCCTCTGGGTCCGTTCCACCCAGAGTCCACAGTTGCTTCCTGCAGCTCCCCTGCATCTTGGCCAGGGTTGTTTTTATTTGACCTGACTTGACTCTCTTCACACTAGGTGTGTGTCTCGTCCTAGCCTTATTTGGAGAGGGCCTGCCCAATGACGACATCAAAAGGCTACGGCAAAGTAGTCCGCTACTGCGGGCCCTGGTTCTCCAAAGCCAGCAGGGCAGGGAAGAGGGAGAGAGCCATCCTCTCCAGTCGCTTCTGGTGGCAGAGCCCACCGTGCCCCAGTTCCCCTCCAACAACTTTGTTCCTGGCGCATGGCTTGCAGTCTCAATCCAGCCATTTACTCATCTTGAGGAAAACAGAATTTATCTCATAGCCCCAACCCAGAGTTTTGTCATGACCGTTAGGAAAGCATAGCATGTCCTGAGCAAAAAGAATAAGAATAAGAAATGGTACTCATCGGCTGGAAGGCCCGGTCGGTCATGAGCTACCTTCTCAATTTTCCAGAAGGTGCTTCCTGGACCAAGTGTAAGAACATGGTTATCAGAAGAACTGGATCTTTATGGGCACGATAGGTCATTTTGTGCAGGCTACAAGGCTCTCTGGTGACTAAGGAAGAGCCTCTATGCCCTCAACGGAGGACAGCGATAATTGTATAAAGTGGGCAGAATGCTGAGAAGGCCCCAACTCACCCAAAGCGTGCCTCCCAGCGATGCCACTGAGCAAACAGACCTGCCCTACCTCTTGCAAGTCGGTAGTAGAGTTATCATCGGACTCTTTAAAAATGGCGACTGTTCAGATGTCTCAGCTGACCCACTTTTCCCCCTCTTCAGAGCTTAACGTACAGTTTGAGCTCACATAACATGCTAGACTGGGCTAAAACAGGCTGGCAGTTGGCGATATGTGGGTTACGGGAACCAGCTGCAATTTCAGCTCTGATTCCCAGTTCACACATCTAAGCCCCGCACCCCCCCCCCCAAAGGAGGGCTTCTTTATGCTGTGCTACCTGGAACTTAGCCAGGGCAGCTGTCGCTGTGGGAGCCCATGGAGCAGAGGAAGAGCTGCGTTCCTGAAGCAGTCAGGTGCAGCTGGGGCGGGCGGGTGCAGAGAAGAGTCACCTTCAGGCCCAAGGACTCTGGGGCTCAGCTCCTGCTCGAATTGCTCTTCTCTTCCAGCACCTCCTCATGGCTAAGCAACAGGAGTGAGCCCTGGGCTGGCCAGGTCATCCCATCAACAAGGGGGACCTGCGACCATGGCACGAGATGGGGGCCAATTTCTGGGTGCCTTGAACTAAACCTGTTAATGGCCTGAATGGTCATGAACGAGGGCAGCCCTGGAGGGACCCCCCTCCCCAAGCCTCGTCCAGCTGCGGTCCAGGGAGGGGAAATGGCAGCTGTCTCCAGGAGCCCCTGCCATGGCACGGAGGGCTGCTCTTCAGGGAGCCACAGGGGAGGCTCTCCATGCAAGCACAGCCATGGACGACTTGCCCAGACTGTAAGTGCTGGTCAGTCTGGGACTGAAGGCAGCTCAGGAGCTTGTGTTCACCAGGACAGACCATGGCCATCACTGGGCCACTAGGTCTTCTCCGGCTTCTCACTGGAGCTCCTCATGGGTCCCAGCCCCTCCGACAGGTCAGGCCTGGACACCCAGAACACTCAAGCCGGGAGCCAGCCGCAAAGGACAGCCCGCCATTCCTCTGGACACAGGAGTGACCTGTCGGGTTCAGGCTGTGCACCTGAGAAAGCTCTGCCCTGAGATGCCCACCAGAAACAAACCGCACGCACCAGCCCCGCAGAACTGTTCCTCCCTCCCTTTGTAAAGCACCAAGGACAACGCTGTTAATTCTGTGGGGCCTTGGAAGTTCCAGAGGCTGCTGTTGCCCAGTGTAGTCGCAAGGCAGCCAGTCGGGACCTCATTTAATCTGAATACAAGCCCAGGGTGGCAAAAAAGCCACTTCTCTGGTGGAGCTAAGCAGCTGCCCCGGCCAATACAGGAGCCCTCCAGTTCCTCTTTCCCCCTCACCCATGTGACTCCATTGGGCAGAAAAAGCCATCCCAGGGGAGCCAGCAAGTTTAAAACTCCAGAGTAAGTGCTGCTCTTCTTTTCTTTGCCTAAGTTAAAGAGGCATCGCCCTCCTGCTTCCCTCCAAGGAAGCGACAAAACCACTTCTGAATCCGTCCCTTTACCTAAAGCGAAGAGAGAAGATCAAGTCCAGCATAAGGCAAGCAGGGCAGGAGACCTCCTTCAAAGGCTGGCTAGCCGACCAGCAGGAAAAGGGTCGGGGGGCCTCGGCGAGAAGGGGGGCTGCAGCTGCCCCACCTTGTATAACGGCCAGATGCTGGGTGGGCTCACGTTGCATGGCCCCCCACCCCATCCATGTGAACTGTTCCCACTCCCTGGAACTCAAGATAACCCTCCCAGCCACCCGGGGTAGTCGGGAAGGGGTTGGGCCGGGCAGCCCCGGGTTCCAATCCTCCCTCAGCCATGGGTAACTCTGGGCCCACCGCCTTCCCTGAAAGGAGAGGCTGGAGAAACTGCCTTCAGCTCTTGGAAGAAAGGCGGGAGGCACCTCGTACTCCGCTCCGCCGCCCAACTCGGAGCCAGTGGCAGCTTTTCCAGCTCAGCCCCCAAAGGGAACCGAACAGCAGAGCAACTGTGGTGCGTCGCCATGGATCGGTCTGATGTTTCAAGGCAGGAAGCTCACTCAGAGCCGAGCTCACAGCAGACCCGCGGGATTGCAAGGCAAGGGCAGCTGCCCTCCCCTCTGCGAGTCAGCCATTCTCACAACCAAGAGCGCTGGACCTTTCCTGGCTCCGGCGCCATTGTTCAGCCGCCCCTGCGGTCGCTGGCTAGAGGCACCGGCGCGGCTGCTCCTGGCCCGAGGGTCCCTGCGGCACAGAAGACTGGGCAGGGGCGCCACGATCCACCTCCTCTCTGGGTGCCCAAAGCACAGCCAGCCTGCAAAGCCGGGGAGCTCTGAACATTGCTGGCTGGGGCGCAGGCGAGCTGAAGCAATTAGGTGGGGGTTGAATGGAGCAAGACCCCTTTGGCTGGGATCCAGCAGGCCTCTGGGGCGAGCAGATTGGCCAGAGCAAGTATGGGGGGCAGGGGGGCTACCCCAGGAGCCCCCTGTTTGTCTGGGGCTCCAAAGCAGAACAATTGTCTGGCCCCAAAGGGTGGCTTATTACCCAACATCCCGGGGGGTGGGAGACTTTGTAATTAAAGGAAGACACCTGGACTTTTTTTAGAAATAATGATCAGGCTCCACAAAACACTTTGACTACAAGTATTTCTGTGTTTCCTTTTTCTTTTTGCATGGGTTCCTAATTCAACTCACATTCTCATTTAAAGGAGGGGGAACTACAAGGCCCATCTCGCTCTCCTGAATGCTTCTCCCCATGTGCCTTTCCAGAGAAAGGATTGGGACCAAGGGAACTGGAATCCTTCTGACTTGTTCAGGTGCCCTGGGTGGGATACTTCCACATTCCAGTTAAAGAAAACAGCGCCGTCTGTAAAGAGGGGGGAGGGGTGCCTCGGCTCCTCCGGCTCCTCTGCCTGAACCCCTCAGAGCAACGCGGGGACTCACTCTCCACCGCCGTTTCGGGAAGTTCAGCGCGACTTCGCCAGCGGAGATCCCTGCCACAAAGCCTGGAGGGGCGGGCGGGGGCGGGGCGCGGAGGTGAGGAACAGCCTGCTGCGCCGAGGGTTGAAGGAGCCTTCTGTGTGAACGAGGTTTTCTTGGAGGAAAGGCAATCTTACTATGATGTCGTACTTACTCCGTGGGCGTTTTCTAGGATTCTGCCCGAATCTTTAAAAAGATATCCGGAAGGGAGAGGAAGGAAGGAAGGAAGGAAGGAAGGAAGGAAGGAAGGAAGGAAGGAAGGAAGGAAGGAGAGAGAGGCTGCCAGCTGGAGCGAAAAGTCTCCGGACGGGTTACAGCAAATGCAGAAGAAAAGGTCGCCCTGCGCTCCCCCCGTCCCGCCCTCGCCCCGCCGCTCTCGCGCAGGGGACGGTAGCCGAGCGCCGGCGGGATGGGGCCAAGGGAACTGCGGTTGTGCCGCGCAAGTGGAGAGGGGGGGCAGATGTCCCCCCCTTTCTGTCTGGGCCTCGGGGCTCGCGGCGCTGGGAGCATGCGGCGAGCCCCGCACCGTCCTAAGCGGCTGCGGGTGGGTCGGTCGGCTCGGCCCCTAGGCAAGCGACGAGGCTCAGAGCGGCTCCGCATCCTTACCCAGCAAGGCGACTCCCAGCCAGTCCGCAGCCATCTCTGCAACTACTTGCCCGCCGCTCTCCTCGCGAGTTGACGCCGCAGTCTCCGCCTCCCGAAGTTGCTGTCGCGAGTGACCGCTGCAGTTGCCGCTTCTGGCTCCGCGCACAGGCCGCCCCTTCCAGCAGCCGGCGGCCCAACAGGCAGCGAGAGGCGGGGGCGGCGCTCCCGGAACCGCCTCCGCGGCGGTGCCAGGCCCCCAGCGGAGGCGCGGAGGCCGCGCGCAGCCTCGTCCGCACAAGGCCTGGGGGAGCAGCGCCGTCCGCCCCAAAGGCCGCTGCCTGCCTGCGCGCCCGCAGTGCTCGGTAGACCGCGGGAGCCGGCGCGCCAAGCCCTCCTGACGCTGATTGCTTTGGGCTTACGCTGTCGGAGGACCCAGGCTTCCCGTAGTATATTCCACCAACCGCGGTTAAGCAAACTATGGCTCGGCGCGATGCGATGCGATGCGCACATGAGTGAGGGAATCTGTACCACCGAATTAGGCGTTGGGGGCTTCCAAGCATTCGGTACCATCGCCGAGGGAGGCTTTCTGGAGGCGAAAATCATCTCCAGGGGCAGGCAAGGCTACTCCTTTATCCGTTGGCTAGAATAAGAAGGAAGCCCTCCGCTGCCCGGCCCTTCCCGGCCGGCGGTGAATCCCCCGCGGGCAGTGGGGAAACTGCCATTCTCTACAGTCGGGTGTTTTGGGGCTGGGAAGGTCACCGCAGATGGTCGGACAGGCAGTGGCTCAGACCTTCGGAGCTTTCTGGCCCGGACCAAGGGAAGTCAGGGCAGACATGGCGAGGCAGGTAAATCTAGCACGGGGTGGGAAACCTGGGCAGAGAGAAGACTTTCCTTCTCACAGACAAACTTGGAGCCCTTGCTGAAGCAGAAGGTGGGAAGATTTAGGACTGATGAAGGACTTCTTTCAGTTATGGCGAGTTGCTGGGATCTTGCTGCCGAGTTCGCGAGGTTTAGCTTTAGAGACGGGCCTTTCCATCAACACACTTATGCCCAGAAGGTAAGTGGGTGGTTAGGGGCTGGAGGGCGGGGGGAGCCAAGGCCAAGCTGTGTGGCCCACAAGGCAAGACCCAGGAGGGGGCTGGCTTCCGGCACCCCAACTCTCTGGGAAGCAGCAGGCCCAGCTGGTGCAGGGGACAGCAGCTGCGCAGGACCCGTTCAGTAGAGCCCGGGTTACCAAAGGGCATCCAAACGAGCCCTCCCTCAGCGCAAGGAGTTCTTTCTGGGGCTGGAACAGAAAGGGGAGATATGGGGGGAAATAGGAAAGGAAATGCTCCCGAGCCACGGGCTGGGTTCTGCTGACCTGGTAGATGGTGCGGAGATGCTGCAGTTGTGGCAGCTTCCAAACCTCCCAGAGAATCATGACTCAGGGATTGTGCAGTGAAAGACCAAAAAAAAAAAAAAAAGCTGTAAAGGTGCCAGGAATTCCGGGCAGCAGCTGTGGGGGGGCAGCTCCGACTGCATGGGAGGGAGGGGAATCGCTTTCCATGCCGCTGCTGCAGGTGACCACTGCAGAGAGCCAGGGGCACCGGGCCAGGAGCCTGGCCCCATTGAGGGCCTGGCTCTGGACGCCGCTCAGCTTCAGCCAGGAGGAAGAGCGCCTTCGCCCTCTCCATGCCAGCGGGCGTTTGCTTGGTCCGGCGAGCCTCGGCGCTCCAAGAGCGCGCCAGACATGGACCCAAGCGCTCCCCCAGAACCTTGGCTCCGTGGGGCCGTAGCAGCCCAGTCTTTGGCCGAGCTCCGTTTCCTCGGACGCTCCTTATTCTGCTCTGCTGCTCGTCCTCCCCCGGGAAGGAAGCCGGCGGGACGTTTAGCCCCCAAGGCCTGGCAGCTACCCGCCCCGCAAAGCTTTCGGCGAGCCCTGCCAAGCTTAGCTGCCGCAGGCAACCTCCCGGCCCGGCGCCGGCGGGTTCTTGCCAAGGACTTTGCGGAGGGAGCCCAGCGGCTTCCCTGAGGCTCTCTGGCCGCCAAGCCCTCTCTCTCGGAAGGTGATCCGGCGTGCCCTCCTTGCGCCCTCTCGCTCTCCGATTGATCGTCGGGCGCAAAAATAGAAGGGCCCGGGAGCGCGCCCAGCTGGCGCGAAGCAAAGCGCTGGCTTGGCAATCTTCCCCCCGCGGGGGGCGGAAAGCAGGGCATCCCGGAAGAACGGCTCGTCCTTGGGTTTCAAGCTGCTGCCCAGGCTGTGGAGTTGGGTTTCTCCGCCTGCGCGGAGGAGTCTCTCCAGAGGACGCCGAGGGCAGGAAGCCGCGGAGGAGGACGAGGCGCTCTACACGCGCCCCAAGAACCTCTGTGGTCGTCTTCTGCGCCCTGCGCCGCCCAGCTCCCCCTGCTGGCTTCCCGCTCAGCCCGGACGGCCTGCGCTCCAGCCTCTCCTCCGCTGGCTGCTCCGCACCCTCGGCACCCCGGCCTGCCGCCCCCAGCCCGTAGCCTCGAAGGGCCTCCTTCCGCTGGGCCGGACGCCAAGCGCGGGGTCGGTTTCAGGGACAGCATCGGTTCTCCTCCGCGCCAGGCCAGAAAGCGGGGCTCCGGGCTCCTCCAGGTTAGGAGAAGGCTCGCGGTTCCGGGCCATTCCGAGGGCAGGGTGAGAGTCGGGGCGGGGGACTTTTATCGTCCTTTCTCTATTTCGAAGTTTCTCCCGACCAGAGAGGATCCGGCGCGCGCGCACTCAGCCGCCCTGCTCCAGAATCCCCAGCAAGGGCATTGTCCCGGAGCTGTCCCGGAGGAGATGCTTGCAGACTCCCGAAGGACACCCGCCCCTCTAACTCCGGGAAACCCCTGAGAAAACCTGGCCTAAGTCGGCACTTCCTCTTCCCCGGCCGAAGGAGTCCGGAGCCGCAGTGGCTCTCCCCGTGCGGGGAACTACCGCACCTGGGCTGCAAACCAGATGGCAGCAAATGCCGCCGGAACTCTGCTGCTGCCCCTTGCTCGTCCGAAGTGTTGCAGCCGAGGTCTGGGAAGCCTGGAAACACTCCAGGGGGAAGGCGGACTCCCGCCAGAGGTGGAGGAAGCGCTGCAGAGAAGCGGCATCTCTCGCGTGATCGACCCCTGGCCCAGGGAGGGAGCCAAAAGTCCCCGTCCGGGCGTCCCGCTGCTTTCGTCCGCTGTCGGCCGGCCCAAGCGGATGGGCAGCTCCAGCGCGGACCTCAGGACAGCCTGCGGGCGCGAGGGAGAGGTTCGGCCCTATTTCCTTCCCTCCCTCCCTCCCTTCTGTTCACAGACTCTCGGCCCCGGCGGGATGGGGGAACAGAGTCCGGCGCCCCCGCGGTCTCAGGTGGCATTTCCTGGGTGGGCCGGAGACCAGCACAGCTCGCTCTGGGCCGCGAGGGACGCCCGGTTGGGAGCTGCCTGGGGCGCGGGCCGCGCGGCAGCACCCAAGCGAGAGAAAGCGGGGAAAGAGGAGCCGGGACCCCGAGCTGCGCTCAGCCGGCCCCGGTCCTCCTCTGCCTGCCCCCGGACAGCGTCCCGGGGGAGGCCAGCCAGCCGCCCAATGGAACCGGGGTCTGCGGCGTGCTTGTGCTGCTTCCAGAGACGCCCGTTCTTTTCCGAGCGCTCCGGCCCGCTCCTCCAGGTTGGCGGGCCTGACCCATCGAGCACCCAGCGCTCCGAGCCCGCCTTCACCCCGGGCGGGACAGCAGGTCTGACCAGCCAAAGGGGCGGCGGATCCCCTGCCTGCCTGGGGGCCGAAAGAGAAAGCAAGCTTCGCAGCCACGCCAGTCGCCCGGGCCGAGGAAGGGGGCCGAGATGGAGGGAGGCGGCGGGGCCTCGCCTCGCCCTTCAATGCCTTTTGTGAAAGGACTCGGCCCCTTTCTCGAGGGAGGGAGGGAGGGAGGGAGGGAGATGGCCAGGAGCGCCAGACAGCTTCTCTCAGACCCAGCAGCCGGCGAACGCCCGGCCGCCGGACAAGCGGGCTGCCGCCGCTCTCCCCAGTACCGCTCGCTGTGGGGCTGGGCGCTCGCGCTCGCATCCAGCCGCCTGGCGGTTTCGACGTCGGTCGGGGCCGCTCTCCTCCTCGGCGCTCAAGACGGTTCCTCTCTCGAAGGGCTTTCAGGAGTGGTGTAAGTACGGAACCCCAAACTCCTTCAACTGCTATAAAGCCGCGGGCGGGCCCGGCTATGGGAGGGGGTTCTTTTCGGTCTCCCTTAATTGGAAAGAGCGTCTCCCCACAGCCTTCCTAATCCGCCCCACTCCACAGCTCTTGGCTGAATAATTCCGGACCGAAAGGCTGATTGCCCGGCGGTTCCCCTTCCCCGCGCGACGCCGGCGGCCCTCTGTTCCCGGGGCCCCTTCTCCGGGGTGAGTGAAAGAATCGCTGGTTTTGGGTCCGGCTGGCCTGGTGGAGGGCAGGAAATGGCGGTTCGGGAAAGGGAGGGACAGCTTGGCCACTTGAGAGGGTGGAGGGGTTCCCTGTCCTCTTTCCTGGACTGAGGGGGAGGGGACGAACTGAGCGGCGCGTCCTTCCAGCCCCCCTCCCTCCCCCCCCCCATTCCGCAAACCAGGAGTACATAGGAAAGGCCGAGGGTTCCTCCCTGGACTGGGTGGAAGAGGTCTGTGCCTGAGGGGGGGGGCACAGAGGGGACTTGCACCAGGCGTCCAGCCCCCCCGGGAAAGAAGCAGAGGTCTGCCTGTTTGGAGAGGCAAGCTCTGCTTTATTTCACACGACTCTTTGACTTCCTGAGCAGACCCAGGACCAGAAACAGGTAAGTCCAACATAGCACAGTCCGTGCAAATGGAGGCCAGCTAAATTGTTTTCTGCAGCTACACAAAGAGTGATAAAAACTTTCCAGGCGGAGGCTTGATGAATCTGAACTGCAGATCTCGCGGAATAAGAACAGAACGGCTGCATAACCGGGCCCAGCCAGGGCAGGTGTTGGGAACAAGGCAGGAGGCGGGGGCGGGGCAGTCGGCAGACAGCAAGGTGCAGCCCAGGGAGAAGCAGCAGGAGCAGCGGCGCAAGCCAACCCCGGAGGCCACTCGCTCTTGCGGATCCCTGGCCCAGCCCGGGGCTCTTGCGTGGGCGGCAGTGAGGGCTCCCGCAAAGCCCCAGAAGGCCTGCCGGAGGCAGAGGAGGCAGAGGAGGAGGCCCGAGCGAGCGAGCGAGCGAGCCTTGCACTCCCAGGCCCTGGTGAGCGAGCCCTGTGCGGATCGGTTCTGACGCGCTCATTCCAGCTAGCAGGTGAGGTGTGCGGCCAGAGGACGCAAAGGCCTCTTCCACTAGGCCCGAACCCTTCAGGGATCACTGCAGACAAGCGCCCTCCCTTCCTTCTCCTGCTCCCCTCAAAACATGCACGTGCACGTGCACACACCTCGCGTGCATTCCAAACAGCGGCGGGTTTGCAAGGCGGGGGGGGGGGGGGGGAGTGCTGGGCCTGCAAGAGAGACGCTGCTGACCCCTGGCAGTGAGTTCTCCTGGCAGTGCTGGGTTGTGCTTGGCGCACAGGAGGAAGGTGAGACTGGCAGTTTCTGCTTTGAAGAGGGAATCCCATGGGGAGCTCTGTTGCTCCCCCTCCCACAGAGTTGCCAGCCCCCAGCCTCCTGGCCTCGGGACCACCAGTTCCTCCAGGCCCCTCCCAGGTGGCACCCTGTGCCCCACGAGGAAAGGAAGCAAACTTTAGCCTCCCCAAGGCTGGCAAGGAAGGCAGGAGAACCAGCAGCAGGAAGGCCAGGGGCAGAAAAGCGGAGGAACCGCCTGTCTGGGGCAGGAACCTAGACTCACCCCAGCCAGCTTTTCAGTGCCAGCAGGTTAAAAACACACTGCCGGTAGCAAGAGCCAGCGGTGAGGAGTGAGGGGGGGAGAGAAAGTGCCCCGCCTGTCTGGGGTGGTGGGTGGAGCTCCCTGCTCTAGAGGAAGTACGTGGGGGAGCGGCCGGACAGCGAAGCGCAGGGAGGCCAGCCTGGCGGGAAGGCTCTACTTCATGCCTTCCTCGGGGTTTCCTTCCCCGTCCGTCTTGCCCTCTTCTTCGGTCTTCTGGTCATCTGTGTTGAGCCTCTGCTGCTTCTTGCGCCGCACACACTTGACGACGACCAGGGCGAGGATCACCACAGCCAGGAAGCCTCCCACCGTGGCTCCCACGACCACCGCGACGGTGGAGTCCCGCTCGGGGGGTTCTGGGGAGGGAAGTCCAGCATCAGGCAAGGAAGAAACCCAGCGATCTCCCACCCAGTCCCTCAGCGGCGGGGAAACACCTCCAACATCTCCTGGCCCCTTAGTGGGGGCTTCCTTTCCTTTCCTTTCCTTTCCTTTCCTTTCCTTTCCTTTCCTTTCCTTTCCTTTCCTTTCCTTTCCTTTCCTTTCCTTTCCTTCTTTCCTTTCCTTTCCTTTCCTTTCCTTTCCTTTCCTTTCCTTTCCTTTCCTTTCCTTTCCTTTCCTTTCCTTTCCTTCTTTCCTTTCCTTTCCTTTCCTTTCCTTTCCTTTCCTCCTTTCCTTTCCTTTCCTTTCTTTCAGAAAGCTGGGGAAAGACAGCTCCGGGGAGGAGAGGAGCCCTGCGCGTCCCGGGATGGGCTTCGGGGACCTTGCGGCCCCCTTGCAGCTAGCGAGGGGGGGTCGGAGCCCCATCCTGACCTTCTGTAAGAACTTCGAGGTTGATCTTGCCGTGGCCCTTTTGCCGGTCGGGGGGGTTCATCACGTAGCAGTTGTACAGCCCCGCATCCTGGAGCTGCACGTTGTGGAGGGTGAAAGACACGTCGTTCTTGGCGGGGTTCCCCGTAAACTCCACGCGGTCCTCAAAGCGGTTGAGCTCCACAGGAACGACCTTCAGCTTGAACTGCAAGAACTGGGGGAGAGGGGAGGGGAGGGGCAAGAGTGGAAGAGTCCGAGGGATTTGGGGGCCTTTGGGAGCATCCCACACCCCAGCCCAGGTCGCACGTCTGAACCCACAGCAGTGGTGAGCAGCTGGCCGGGGGCACCTGCAGGGAGCGCGGAGAAGGGTCCCTCGGCCCCTTCCCTCAAGGCGCTGCAAGGCCCAGAGTTTCCGCTGCGGAGGGAGGGGGGATGGGAGGGGTCGGCCTCTTGCCTACGGGCTCCCCCTCTCCCTGGCACAGGACGGGCAGGCAGCGCGGGGAGGGGAGGGGAGGGGAGGGCCGCCCCAGCCGCCAGTCCAGCCACTCACCGTCTCTTCAGTGCAGTTCTGGCAGGCCTGGTAGGTCCAGTTCAGGGAAAACTGCTTTCTGTCCACCTGGTAGCAGGAGTTGAACGTGCAGCTGAGGCGGATGGAGGAGCCATTCAGGGCGTAGAGGGTGGCTGGGGCCATCAGCTCCATGCCCAGGGCGGGTGGCACTAACAGGGAGAGGAGCCCCCCCCCCCCCGCACGGTTATTCCTTTTGCACTAAGCAAGCCGCAGGTCCCTCCCCTGCCAGGCCCCGCCTTCTGACGGGGAGGGGCTCCTTCCAGCGCGAAACCCAGGAGGGTTCTTGAGGGCCAGAGGTTGAAGGGGGCTCCGTTCTGAACGGGCTCCCAACAGTGCAGAAACTCTGGGCACCTCCGAACTGGCACTCCTCTGTCCGGCCACGCTTTCTACACGGGAGGCCCACCCATCCCAGCACCCTGCAGTCGCCATCCCTCAGGGGACAGAGATGCCTCCTTTGGTCCTACTGTGCCGGCAACTGGCCCAGCAGGAATGATGGGAACGTCGCCCAGGTAGCAGGGAAGGCTGGTATGCTGGGCAATGCAGCCTTTCTTCCTCCTCTTCATCCAAGCTGAGACTAGCCCTGCGCTGTGCTCCCCGCAACCCAGAAAGGGAAACAGGGGGAGTCGCCGAATGCTCTCGCTGGAAGTCCAGAATGTGAGCTGAATCCCCTCCATCCTGGGCGAAAGGCGAGGGGCACCGAGGAGAGAGGTTTTGGGGGGTGGTCTTGAGAAAGGCAGGAGGAGCCAAACGGGCGGCTCCAAAGAGCTGATGGGGGGCAATCCACGACCACACCAGGCAAGGGCCTGCTTTGAGCCCCCGGGCTCCCCAGCAGACACCCCTGCCCTTCCCGCGATGGGGTCCCACTGCGGGATCTGCAGAGAACCGCTCTGCTTCTGCCATTCCCTGCCTCGTTCAACGGCAGGATGCCAGCGGCAGGGCCCACCCTGGCCAGGGGCACCGACCAGGATCCACCAACGGAGGGAGAGGCTCAGGCTGCACCCGACAGCAGGGCTGGACGCAGCGGATCTGGGCCCAGCCCGCTCTTTGCCAGGGCAAGGAACCCGGTTCCTGCTCTTGCCTGTGGAAACTGCCCGCTGCCCTCTGCAGGGGGCAGGATGCAGCCCCTGGGGAGCGGGCGGGGGTCCGGCTGTGCCCGGGAGATCTGATTGCAAGCTGAAGTTGGCACCTCCCCCACGGCCTCCTGGGGGGACGCTAAGGGGCATCTGCTTGATTCGCCAGAAGCGGCTGGCTGAATCCCCTACTGCAGGGGCAGCAGCAGGGCCAGGGGCTGGGGGGGGGGAGGCGCCCCCTACCCCCCCACTGACAATCAACTCGTGCTCTCATTTCTAGGGCCTCTGCCACTCAGGGGCAGGGTGGGGCAGGGCGACACGGGAGGAGGGAGCCAGTGACCCCCGCCCAATCCTCCCACCTGGGCTCACATGTGCCCCGCCAGCCTTTGCTTCAAACAGAGGAGGTGGGGGAGGGGTCTCCTCTCTCCCGCTACCCGAGCCACCCCTCCCCCACTATCTGTGGAAGGGTCGGAGCCGGCCTGCAGGAAAGCAAATCTGGGTTTATACCCCACCCCCACCCCCTGCACTCCACTCCACCCCTCCAGTGCTCCCGCAGCCACCACTCAGGCCAGCCCTTGGGGGCGCGGGAGTGACCCGTCATCGCGGGTTCCCCGCCCGGAGCTCGGCTCTCCCGCAGGACCGGCCCCCTCCCGCGCTGCCGGCCTCGGCCCCTCCGCGGCCACTTACCCAGCGGGAAGAGCAGCAGCAGCTGCAGCGCCGGGGACGCCGGGCTTCCGGGGCCCATCCTAAAGGGCGGCGGGGCGCGAGGTTCAGCGGCTGGACAGGGCGAAGGTCAAGTGCCCGTCCGTCTGTCCGTCCGGGGCGCTCATCGTCCTTGGTCTGCGGCGGGGTTTGGCTCCAAGATGGCCGGCTGGAGGGGCGGCGGCCACTGTTGTTGCAGCCGCCGCCGCCGCCGCCGCCGCCACCACCAAAAATCGGGGGACAGATAAATTCTTTGGTTGGTGGATAGCGAGGAAGGATTCGGGAGGGCGGGAAAGGGCTGTGGCGAAGAAGAAGCGGCGGCTCGCCGTCGGTGCGGTCCTCCTGCGGACCACACCTCCTCGGGCTCAGTGGCTGCTTCCCGGAGGAGGGCAGCTGGGAACCGTCGCGGCTCCCTGGGCTGGGGGTAGCGCGTCGGCCGCAGCTGCTTGCAGGGAATTGCGCTGGAGTTCGTGGTCCGTGGACATGGCGCAGCGTGTCTTCGCCGAGGGAGGGGGGATCTCTTCCCTGCAGGTCAGCGGGAAGGTTCCCCTCGGCTGGTCTTCGCCTCCATTTCCCCCTTCCCCTCTCCTAGAACAATTGCATAAGATCCAGGGATTACGAAGTAGCACCCCCCAAGTAGCGGCTCCTAGGAGTTGCCATGGAAAGCGGTGGGTGTAACTTCTCGCGCGCGCCGAAACAAGACGCAGCCGCAAAAGCTCGGTTCCCGTGCCCCGAGCCTCTTTGCTCCAGGAGGCCGCGCAACTTGCGCCGCGCTTCCCGTTCGAAACCAGCCGCGAGCGCCGCTGCGCCTCCTAGCAAACTTGGTCGGGTGGCGAGGCGAAACAAGAGATTGCAGCAGGCGGGCTGCCAGGCTCCGGCGGGGATCTGCCCCCACGCGCGCTCGGCCGCCTGCGCCGCGGCGGACTGGGCTGCTCTCTCCGGGGGCACTTGGGGGAGGGGGCGGACTCCCCTCTGCCCCGGGGTGCGTTTCTTTTAAGGCCCGGGGGGTATCGCGCCGGCCAGAAGGAGGGGGCGCCGGCTGCTGCGAAGCAGGAAGGAAACAGGAAGCAGGCGGTCGGCTCTGCGGCGGCTCGGTCTCTGCCGCGGCGCTGTCCGTTGTCCTGAGAGGCCCTCTTCCTTCCGCCGCAGTCTCCTGCAGGAGTCCGGCTGAGTGGCGTCGGGCCCGCCGGGCCAGAGGGCGATGCTCCCGGCACCAGGCGCCCGGCGAGGGAAGGCGCGGCCGGGGCTGGGGCCCCTCGGGCTGGAGCTGGGCGACCTTCCTGCTCTGCCTGCAGGCTTCAGCGCGGAGGACGGAACTGGCTTCCCGCAGGGTTCCCAAAGCCGAGCGCGCTTCCTCTTGGCATCCAGCGGAGAAGACAGCGGAGAAGAGCCCCCTCGGATCGTCTCGGATGGAGAAGAATCAAGGCCAGGCCGAGTCCTCGAGCTACTTTTCCTCAAATCCCAGAGGTAAGTAGCCAGCAGCAGCACCGATGCCCGGGATCCTCTGTGAGCTGCCTGATCTTGCCCGGGAGTAAGATCCCACTTGATCAGCCAGGGATCCCTTTGGATCTTCCATCTTCCCCATTAACCTCGGTCAGCTAAGTCTGTGATGCGGGTAGCCCTTGAAATGTCATTGAACATCACAGACCCATCAAGTTGGGTGGGGTCTAGCCCCCCCCCCACCACTCCCGATCGAACGGGGCAAGAGAGGATGAGTCCACCAATGCCCAGGACTGCACCAGGCTGGGAAGGATTCAGATAATCCTTTTCACCCAGGACTTTCTGGAACTGCTCTCTGACCACCTTATCAACAGGCTTCCCTAGAAAGTTGGAGACTGGCCAAAAGTTGTATCGCATGGTTGGGTCAAGTATGGCCTCTTAAGGAGGAGGAAGGATGGTGGCAGCCCCCCCCCCTTGTGAAGGGCTGAACCCAGTCCCTCCCTCTTCACTAGGAGCTCCACAAGGCGGGAGAGGTAAGGACCCAGCCCACATATGCTGGAGGTCATCAAACAGACAAACACACACACACACACACACACACACACACACACACACACGCCTTAGAGTTTGCAGGTTCAGATAAACCCCAGATCAGCTTACAAGACGCCATCCCATCATCTCCTTGGAATCTGTCCAGCCAGCATCTGATTCCAAGCAGCTCCTCAACAAGGAAAGGGTGTCCTGAAACAAGGCCACTGCATGCTAAATTGGTGCCCTTCCCGCCATGGCAGAGCGCCAACCCTGGGCTCATGCCCATGTCCAATCTTGTTCACTCCTTGACTTTCACCAGTCCCCTTCCAGGCTTCTCTTGTAGAATTTCATCCCCTGGAATCCACAGGCTGGTCAGGGCAAGCCTGTCAGGGCTTTCCCTGCCCCTGTATCCCAGAGGCCAAACTGGCATCTGAAGAAACTGCCCATTGGACATCTCCAAGTGCCTGCGAAAACCAGGAATAGAACCAACCGTTGATTCTCCTCAAAGGCTAAGTTAATTAACCACATTCATTTCTCACTAAAATGTCAGCCATGCAGATGACTGTGGTTACTGACATTAACGCGACACCTTTGGCACACAATTATCATCACTGGGCGCAAAGGCTGTTCAGTGGACATGAGTAAAACCCAGAGCTGCTCTTCACTCCCAGGGCAGAGTTCAAAGCCAGACCTGGCTGAGCAGCACTCGGAGCCCGTGATCATCATCATCAGCAGCAGCAGCAGCAGCGGCGGCGGCGGCTGGCGGCGGCGGCGGAGCCTGGAAGCAGGAGGTTCAGAGGGAGGCTCCTAACGAGCCAATGTCATTGGCCGTGCCCACAGGGACACCCCAGCTGGCCCCTCCCTGGAAGGAGAAGAGGAGGGCATCCGGGCCTTTGGGGCCCAGGGGGCAGGAAGTGGTTGGACTGGGCAGCAAAATGCCACCTTCCCCAGCAGCACACTTTCCTTCTTCTTCGCCACCTGCAAGCATAGCACAGCCCTGGCCTTCCGTCCTTCTGGGCGGGAGAGGATTTCACGGGGAGGCTGCTCACTCTCCAGCAGCACCCAGTCAGGCCCTGTCCAAACCACACACAGGGGAGGCCGGCGCACGCTTTTCCCAATTCCTCCCCTGCTCCCCTTCAACTAATGGTAGGCCAGTTCTGGTCAAACCAAAAAGACAAAGGGTCAATGGAGTTGGTACCAGCCATTTATTGGTTGCAGAAGGACAGGCCTTCTCCAAGGAAGAAGAGGGAGGGAGGGAGGGAGGGAGGGAGGGTGGGAGCTGCAGGCGAAGGCTCTCAGGCCAGCATTCCCAAATGTGAATGTTGGGGACACGTCCATGTTAAAGCCACGATGCTCAACTCACATGAGTTCATTCATACCAATCAGAAGCTAAAAGACCAGCTGGAGGCGTAAGAGGCCTGGCCCCTTTCCACGGGATGGGGGGACCCTGCAGCCACAGCACACGTGTGCTTGTACCAAGCAATGGCCAGGCTGCAGTGGCCAACGTCTACTGCCTCCCGGTGTTACCACGAAGAGCTCTACCCAACATCTCTAAGCTAGCCCCTCACCACCTTCTCTCCCTGCTGTGAGCGCAAACCGTATGGGTGGCTTCTTAGGACAGAAAGGCCCTGGAGAGGAAGTCGGGGCGGCACCCACATTTCATGAACCAACTGCAGAAGCCCAAGCGCCCGGCTGCCGTGACAGACCCACCAGGCAAGAGAAAGCCAATAGGCAGGAAAACGTCAAATCATGATCATTCCTGGAATGGAATGAAATCTGTTCATATTAGTCCAGGCCACTCTCGTCACTTTTACACCGGGGGGGGGGGCAGAGTTCCATTCATTGGAGACTTCCTGAGCTGGATCTCGGTGGCACCGCAAGAGGGAATCTTTGTCCTTCCATCAGTATGGTTCCTCCTCATCGGTGTCCTGAACAGGATGCAAGAAACAGCCGTCAAACAAGGGAGCCAATGCGACCCCATGTCTTTTGCTCAGCTCAGCTCAGCTGTTTGTGCCATGGCTCAGACCCAGAGATGTCTAGGGGTTGAAGATCCCAGCAAGAAAACCACCCTTCCTGGCAGAAGGCATTTCCCAAAATAATGAGAGCAGCCTGAAGGACTCCCTTGCCAGCATTCAAGTCACACAGGTACAACCAATCCAAGCAGAGGCAGGAGGGCTCGCCCTTCTTGCTAGCAATTGGCATGATGCCATCCAAGATTAGACTACTGTAACGCGCTCTACATGGGGCTACCCTTGAAGAGTATCCAGAAGCTACAGCTGGTCCAGAATGCAGCCACGCGAGCTATCATTGGTGCCCCTAGATCGGCACACATAACACCTTTGCTCCGCGAGCTGCATTGGGTGCCAGTCTGCTTCCAGGTCCAATTCAAGGTGTTGTAGGGCATGGGGCCAGGTTACCTGAGGGACCGCCTCATCCCCAATACATCAACCCGTCCCACCCGATCGTGCAGAGAGGGCATGCTACGGACCCCATCTACAAGAGAGTTCCATCTGGTGGGGTCTAGGAGGTGGGCCTTCTCTGCAGCAGCTCCCACCCTCTGGAACATCCTGCCCCCAGAGGTGAGGCTAGCCCCATTGCTCCTGGCCTTCCGGAGGGGCCTGAAAACTTGGCTCTGCCACCTTGCTTGGGGCCGGGAAGGGAATAGTTACTCTTGGGGATGGCTAGTGTTTTAATAAATTACCTTATTGTAAACCGCCCAGAGTCCCTCCTGAGGAGGGAGATGGGCGGTGATAGAAATTTGATTGATTGATTGATTGATTGATTGATAGATAGATAAATAAATAAATAATAATAAAATTTGATAGGCAAGAGATGCCATTAGAACTAAGAGCCATTGATAGTTCAGTCCTCTTTTACTCCACTGAAAGTGGTGGCCGTTTCTATCCCTGATGGTAGCAAAGCTCTGCGATTGTATAAGGAACTCCTCTTTTATTGCTCCTGAATCTGTCTGAAGGACTGCCTCTCCCCATCAGGTCCGGCAGGAGGAGTTCCATCTGACAGGACCCAGGAGAGGAGCCTTTTTGGCTGTGTCCCCGCCCTTTGGACACCTCCCCCAGCCCTCATGACCTCCTGGAAATCCCTTAAAACTTGTTTTTTTCAACAGGGGATCTCCTGGCAACAGGGAGCCTGCACGCTGGCTGCATCCCATGTAACATTCTGATGCATTTCCTCGCAATCTTGTTCTTATTTACATTTAATTGTTTTAAGTGGCCTTTGTAGAATGTTTTAATTGTTGGTTTTATTGTATGCTGCCCAGAGTCACTTTGTGAGAGATTGGCAGACGTACACATTTGATAAATAAATAAATATAATTTTTTTCTACACTACAAGTAGTCTTTGCTTAACAACTCTAATTGGGACTGGCAACTCCGCCACTAAGTGAACTGGTTGCTGAGTGGGAAATCACATGACTGTGACTGTGCTTTCCAGCAGGAAAGAGACAGGACTAGTCAGTTTCACACCTTCCGCTTTTGTTTGCCTCGCCCGCCTTTGGATGCTCCGGTGCCTGCTTACTGTCTTGTACACATCGAAAGCAATGCAATCGTGCCAGCAGCCCAGGGCTGGGAGCTGCGGGCGTGCTACACAAGCAGCTGACAGTACTCTCTTGAAATCCCTTCCTCCCCAATCTCTCCACTCTGCGGGGGGGGGGTATAAAAAAAGCAAGTGATTTCTGTAGGCAACCCTTCCCCGCTGCAGATGCGATTGCATTGCTTTTGAAGTGTAGAAGAGCAAACGGCTTACTCTCTTGCAATCCCTTCCTCTCCACTCTGTGAGGGGGGGAAAGAAAAAAACACAGGTCAGGCACAGGACGTGTACTGACTGTAATGGTGATCACGTGACTGAGGGACGCTGCAAGGTCATAAATGGTCATAAATTGGGTGTAAAGTTATTTTTCCAGCACCATCATAATTTTGAATGGTCGCTGAATGAGTGGTCAGTAAGCGAGGATTACCTGTATTTTCAATGCATGATCCTAAGTTACAACACTCACTGAGAGATGAAGAACTTTTCCCTGTCCACGTTTTCTACCCTGTAACTTCATTATCTCCAGCAGGTCTTCCTTTGCCCCCAACTCCGGAGCCTTGTTGGGATCTCCTCTAACCCCTAATTATTCTGTCTGGGACACCTCTCTGAGCTCAGCAACCCGCCCTTGGACGGGCAGGGCACCAGAGAGGACATTCCAAGGGCAGCCTAGCCGGCCCGCATTGGATGGCGGTCTCAGACTCTTCTGGTCCTCAGCGGGGAAGAAGGCAAGGGATGCATGCCGGGACCAGGCCAAACTTCTCTCGAAGCACCGCTGCCTTCCCAGTGAAGTAATGGTGGGAGAATAGAAAAGCCTCGAGGCTCCAATTAGCCTGCCCTGGAAGGCTGGCCGAAGGAAAGATTTCCCCCTTCCACCATGGGTGAGTTAACAGCCTTTTGGCTTACCAGGCACTGCAAGCAAAAGCCAGTCAGCCGCTGCCTGCAGCCACGTCGCTCGGGTCTGTGGGAAGAGAACAGAGGAGAAACGCTCAGCACCCACCCGTGGGCCCCGGAACCGTCCTGGCACCAGCCCCTCCTCAGACGCCACGTGCCCTGGGGTGCAGCAGATGGAGGGGCATCTTTGATCCCTATTAAGAGGCACCGGGGGCAACCCCAGCCCCTCCCCAAAGCCCACCTTCTCCTCTGCCAACACCCCCCTCAGCCCCCGTTGCTCTCACTCGTCAGAGACTTCAATGGAGGACTTCTTGTAGCCAAGCCGCTGCCTTGCTTTCCTCAGCCCAAATTTCTTACGCATCCGAACCAGCAGCAGAATCACCACGAGGGCAGAGGGGAGGAAGACCAGGATGGAAAGCAGTCCGGACGAGGTCAGCTGGAAGGAGGCACCTTTGGAAACAGAGCAGGCTGGGGCAGGCAGAACAGCCCCCCTCCAGCCAGCTACCAGAGCAGGCCCTGCGTGGCCCCCAGGTCCGTGCCCCAGCACAAATGCCAACTGCTAGGGATCAGGGCAATGCGTCGAGCACAGCCCACTCGGGCACCCCGAACCAGAATGCACTCTGCAGGGTGGCGGGCAGAAGGACCTCCGGCCCAAGCCAGGAGGGCCAGGTTTCCAGGAAAGCAGCTGGCAGTGCAGGACAGTGCCCCTCCTGTCCCGGGCACCGCGGGCGGTCTCTGCCTTACCTCTCTGGGCGACTGTCAGCAGGGTCTGGGGGATGTTGTGCTGCACATCGGGGGGGTTCTTCACGGAACAGGTGAAGGTCCCGTTATCCTCTGGGGTTGGGCTGAAGATCGTAATGGAAGCGTCCTGCTTGGCCACGTTGCCGGCCCAGGAGACGCGGTCACGGAAGCTGCCTCCCTTGGCTGGGTAGGCACTGGACTGGTAGTGGAAGACCTGGGGGAGGGCAGTGGGGCGGTAAGCCCGCGCCATGCCAGAAGAGCCAACAGCAGCCAACCCCCAGGGGAGAAGGGGGCACCGGGGCTCCTGGAATCCTTTCATCACCCCCACTCAGGGCCACAACGGAGCAGCGGGAAGACGGGCTTGTGGCCCTGGGGCAGAGCCGGGGACCTTGCACGTGCCTCACCGGCTCCAAGTTGCCCCCTGCGAGAGGCCGGTAGGTCCAGTCGATGGTGAGCTTCTCCGTGACTGGGGAGGAGGACTTGAACCAGCACCTGAGGGTCACCGGCTCGCCCACAAACGCCCGAACTCGGGCATCGGCCTGGATCTCCAGCAGGTGGACTCTGGCAACCGCTGCAAGCACAGCCGCGGCGCAGGTCAGCCTCCCGGCCGAAGCGCCCGCCGCTCGCCCCACCACCGCGGGCCCCCGCCCAGCGAGGCAGCCCGGCGGGAGGCGCCGAGCGTCGGGGCTACGACCGGGGGGGGGGGCCGCTTCCCGCCTGCTTTTCCGCCTCCTTTCCGGACTGGAGCCGGTCGGGAGGGAAGGCAGACCCGCCGCGGGGCGGCTCCTGACGCCCGTTCCCGGCGAGGAAGGGGCGGGAGCGCGTGAAAGCCGAACGCCCGCCCGGAGCCTCCTTCCGGGGCCCGCCGCCCTCCGGCCCTGGGTCGCAGCCGGGCGGGCCCCTGGCCAAGGCCTCCGCCGCGACCCCAGCGCTCCCTCGCGACTCCCCGCCGCACTTCGGCGCCCCCCGCCCCCCGGGCGGCAGCCCTTCTCACCCAAGAGGAGCAGAGGCAGCGGGGCCGCGCCGCTGGGCTTCTTCCGCACCAGCCCCATTTCCCGGGCCTGTCGCACCTGCCCGTCCGGCCGGTGAAGCCGGAAGAGGCGGCGCCCGCGGCCGCCAAGCCTGTTTGGTGGCCTGCCCGCACAGGCGGGCCCTGCTCCGAGGAGCTCTGCACACGCTCCGGTGACTCTCCCTGACGGAGGGGCGCGGAACAAGGGCGCCCCGTCCTTACTGCCGCGCTGATCCTAGAAAGCAAGATGGGAGGCCAGCAGGAGACCACGAGCTGCGAGGCCAGGAAGTCGACAAACATCCCGGGGGAAAGACAGCAGGAACCCCCTTGTGCAAGAAGTTCGGCTCTGGTCAGCGGCTTTTGCCTCTTTTCAATCTCCTCCAGGGGTGAAGTTGAACTCAAGAAGAAGTCTATGAAGGTTCTCAGTCATCCAGGTGGAATTGTCTGTAGCTTGAATCATGTCAACTGGATTTCTATTTTCTCAGTGGAAACGTTTCGCTCCTTATCCAAGGAGAAGAATTATAATTATAATTATAAGGAGAAGAATTCCTTATTCAAGAAGAAGGGTCGGGGGAGCTGTCCTGATGTCCTGAAGCATCCTAAGAACAATTGCCGGAGGAATAGCAGCATTACGAGTCTGGCTGTGCCTTTAGCAGACTAAAGACAGAATCCAGTGCAAGAAAGAGAAATATGTGCAGGATCCTGAAGTCCAGTAGACAATCTGGCTGTATTCGTGCAAAGCCTGCCTTAACCTTGGTTTGCTGCATCAGACACAGCTGGCTGGGTACCCATGACCTGCTAGACCAGAACCAAATATTTAATTATTTATTTAAATTTATACGCCGCCCATCTCACTGTATAAGTGACTCTAGGCGGCTTACAAGTAAAAGAATTTTTAAAATTCTTACCATAAATATATAAAGTTAGAGAGAGCGCCCTCAACCCACCAACCACCCCCAGGGCTACATACAACCACCGGGCCCCCAAGCTGGGTGGCAGAACCAGGTCTTGTGGTCTTGATGGGGGCCAACCTCACCCCCGGGGCAAGATCTTCCACAGGGCAGGGCAACAGCAGAAAAGGCTCTCCTGGACCCCACCAGTCGGAGTTCTATAACATGCCTCTCCTGCCGGACCAGGTGGGACAGGTCGACGAAATTGGGACGAGCGGGCTCCCCGGGTAACCTGGGCCCGTGCCATGAAAGGCTTTAAAGGTGATAATCAAACCTTCAGTCGGACCCGGAGGCAAACCGGCACCCTAACAACGCCTAATAACTAATAATATTAATAATAATAAACTAATAAAACTAATAATATTTAATTGTGTTTTTATTATATTATATTATATTTTATTATATTATATTGTTATTGTTATTGTTGTGGCTGTGAACTGCCCAGAGTCCCTCCCTGAGGGGGAGATGGGCGGTCATAGAAATTTAATAAATAAACAAACTAATAATATGATGGATCTGTGGAATGCAGCAGCCCAGCCTATGCTCCACTTCCCGTCATCTAACTTGCATCACCTGACCAAGGAATTGAGAATTCTGAAAGAGGAGCCTGTCCATACCTAGCCCCAAAGATGCGTGATAAGAATTAATTGTATAGTAGTGAAATTATATTTTTGCTTTTCTTTTGTCAATGTGATGTGCAAAGGAGGCGGCGGCGGCCCAGCCTCCGTCTCTGCCGTTTATGGTCATTCGTGAAGACGCAGGCCGGTCGCCTCGAGGGAAGGACAGGCAGCTGCTCTCCTCAGCCAGACAGAGCGGGTGGAGTTTGGGCAGAGTGCCCGTCCCACCCACAGCTGCCTCTGCCTGCCATCTCAGGGCCTTGAATGGCGGTCAGCTGTCTGTACCCATTTTGGACCGTACTCTGAGGGCCGCAGGTTCCCCTTTGGAGGGTGAGGGAGTTTGCCCGAGAGGCAACGCGGGTCTCACGCGACCACCCGACCGACAGCAGTCCTGGCAGGGGTTGCCAAGTCCTCTCTCCCTCCCAGTCCAAGCCCAGAACAGGGCCAGTGCCAGAGACTGCGCGATTGGCCACACCGCCGTGCCCTTTGCTGGCTCCCCGTCCGAGCCAGAGCCCTCTGCGCTCCTCCGCGACTCCCCTTGCTCCTCCTGCCCTCTGGGCAGGGCCTGCTTTCTGCGCTCCCCTCCAGGGTTGTGGTCTGCAGGGTCCACCCTTTGGGGGACCCGGCCCTCTGACTTGGAACGAGCTCCCTTCGCCCCTCTGACGGTTTGCGTGGCCTTCTCCTTTGACGAGCAGGGCCCGTTAGTTTTGCCTCGTGCTCATTAAGGTGGGTTAGGATTTATGTTCATGATGAATGTAGATGCGACGCGTGCTGCAATACCGAAGAGCATTCCTTAAATATGTAAGCTTGGTGTGTTTTAGTTGTAAAGATACATTTTATTTATTTATTTTCTAACCTGCCTTTATTTTTATAAATAACTTTTATAAACAACGTACCAAATACTCCTTCCTCCTCCTATTTCCCCCACAACCACCACCCTGTGAGGTGAGTGGGGCTGAGAGTGACTGGACAAAGTCACCCAGCCAGCTTTCGTGCCTAAGGCGGGACTAGAACTCTCAGGCTCCTGGTTTACCATTGGCTTCTTCCTAAGACTGAGGGAGAGGGACTGGCCCAAGGGTCACCCAGCCGGCTTTCACGCCTAAGGCGGGACTAGAACTCACAGTCTCCTGGTTTCTAGCCCATTGCCTTAACCAGTAGACCAAACTGGCTCTACAAAATGTTATAACTCTTGTTTTTCTATTATTATGGTTGGTTGCACAGTCAGCCAGATGTTTAGCCAATGCTGGATTTGGCATTTTTGTCCTCCTATCGAGTCCTTCCCAAGGACCTGGGATGGGCAGATGTTGTTGTTTAATAACATTAAAGGTATCGTCGCAGGATGTAAACTGTTCCAAGGAAAGCTGCCTTTTGCAATTGACTGATGGTGATTTTGTCAATGCCGATGGTGTTCAAGTGGTGCTCCAAATGTTCTGGAATTGCACCAAAGGCGCCTATTACTATTGGTACTATCTTAGCTTTCTTTGCTACTGTCGTTCTACTTCTATTTGCAGGTCTTTTGTGATTTTGTGATTTTCTCCAGTTCTTTCTCTTCTACTCTGCTGCCTCCAGGTATTGCAGTGTCCACTATCCAGACTACTATGACTCCTCCT
This sequence comes from Charina bottae, assembly GCA_023362775.1. Lineage (NCBI taxonomy): Eukaryota > Metazoa > Chordata > Lepidosauria > Squamata > Charinaidae > Charina > Charina bottae. Next base: position 288,897 of record JALMGJ010000066.1, read on the forward strand.
CCTCCTATTATTATTATTATTCCCGCTCTCATGGGGGAGGGATTGTGCAATCTATCTGGATGGAGCACCATACTACATTCCCTAAAGCTAGATGACAGTCAGTTTTAACCCCAGACAATTGTCACTTTATTACAAAATACTCCAGTTGCATACAAAAATTTAACAAGACTCTTAAAATAAATTAGGATATGAAGGTGTGCCACCTAAGGATGTGAAAGGGTGGCCCACAAGAGGCTCAGTGGACAGTTCTCTAATATCTGAAGCTGGCAGGTTTTAGAGGTAGCTGTAGGTAGTGTTGCTGCAGTGCTGTTGGTGACAGGTGGCCGGAGAGTTTTTTTGCCAGGGCTCCTAAATCCTCCTGAAGTCTCGAGAAAGCAAGCCCTGTTCTTAAGGAGGGAACTGTGCTGCCAGTCTGGGGACGGGGACTGCAAAGGAGCCAGAATCGCTGCCCCAGGAGGAACAGCCCCTTGCCCGTTCCTTCCTGTGCTTAAAATGCGGGCCGGCCCTGAACTGGCCAGGCAGGCAGTAGGAATAGGTGCTTGATCCTGCTTGGAGAGGGGGGCCCTTTTCTAAGAAGTGGGGGCAGCTCCCCCCCTTAGCGATTCGCTCTCCAGACTTTCCCAGAGGACCGAGTGGTGTCAGGGAGAGTGGTGAAGGGAGCAGCCTTCTCCGGCTCTTCCATGCTGGCTTCGTGGAGAGCCCGGGCTTTGGCGCAAGACAGAGGGCCGAACCGTTGGAGCAGCTGTTCCCCCCACCCCCACCCCCATGCTCGGCCTGGCCAGGCCATCTTGACCAGGCCCGCTTCTCCTGCTGACACCACCAGACAGCCCACGGCCCCAGGTCTTCAGCCAGTGAGCCAGACGATCCTCCCTAGAAGGATTGGTGGGGGGAGGCGGGCACTGCTGGTTCAGGAATGGAGAAGACTGGCCGGTCAGCCCTTTTCTGTCCTGCGGGTAGAAAGCGGGGTTTTCTCTCCGGCAGGCCCTCGAGACGCAGGATGCCTCCCTTGCTCCTTCAAGGCAAGGAGCAGGAGAGCCCTGGCCCCCTCGGCTCCAGCATGCCCGTCTCCCACGGATCGATGGCGGCGGATCTGGTGGAGAAAAGGCACGCAGGCGTTGCGGCACGCGGGGCTCCCAGCTGAGCTGCCGGGCCAGGCCTAAGACCGCGGGGAGGTCTGCGTGGCCACTGGGCTGCATGGGCAGGAGGACTCTGCAGTGCACGACGGCACCTGCCCAGGGCCCATCCAGCCCCTCCCGGGCCCCCGGGTCCTTACCAAGGCTGGCCAGCCCCCGGTCCAGGCAGGGGGGTCTCCTTCTCTTCCAGCCTCAGTTGCTCTGACCTGTTTGGGGAGAAGGGAGAGGCAGCACGGAGAGAAGGCGCTATGGGGCAGGAGGCGGAAAGTGGCTGTCCGTGAGGGCGGAGGCAGCCTTCAGCGGGGACGGTGGGGCAGAACCGCCGAGCAGGCCACGGCCGGCCTGGGCGGCGTTCGGGGGCCCTGGGGCTGCTCTGGCTCCCCGTTTCTGCTCAGGTGTGCAAATGGCAGCCTTTCCTTCACGGGCACCTCTGCATTTCACCATCAAGCCACGGGCGGGGGGGGGCAATGAGCCCTCGGCTGCAGGAAGGAGGGGGGAGGGAGAGGGCGCCCTGCCTGTAACACTTGAATGTAAAACACCCACGGAGTCTGTAAATAATTAGCTATAACCTCCCTCTCTCTGTCTCTGTCTCTGAAGAGCCAGCCTCTTACGGATAGGGAGTCTTACAAGACCGTAAAAGCATCTCCCATGGGCCATCCTGGGCAGACTCCGCTGGGGCTCGCAGGGCCCTCAGCTGTGTATCCGGACCATTCCCGGTCCTACTTCCACCCACCTGCCCACCCAGGCCTTCTGCACCCAGGACACCAGTTCCTCCCTGCCTGACACTTACCCGTCCAACTCCATTTCCTTCCCTTGCTGCATCCTCCGCCAGTGACGCCAGGTCACCACGACCACCACGGCGGTGACCATCACGGCACAGGAGAGGCCAATGGTCAGGACCAAGATGTGGACCTCTGAGAAGCTCACTATCCAAGGCCAGAAGGGCAGGTGAGGGAGAGCAGCAGGAGCACAGCAACCCCGCCCGCTCGCCCGCCCACCGCCCGCCCGGCCCACCCACCTTTCAGGACGACACTCAGCCGGATCTCGCCAACGACGCCATCCACATCGGGTGGGTTCTTCACGTGGCACTGGAAGGTCCCGTTGTCCTTGGGACTCACGTTGTGGAGCATAACGGAAGCGTCGCTTTTGTGCACGTGGCCATCCCAGGTGAGTCTGCCCAGGAAGCGGCCCGATTGTGAGGGGTAAGCCTGGTCATTGTAGTAGAGCACCTGGGGCACAGCCAAGAGGAGTCAGGCAGTCCGGGTGGCCCTTGGTGGGCGGCGCATCCTCTCCCTGAGCCCTGGGAATTTCCCAGACCTTGGCGAAAGGAGTCTGGTGGGCCGGGGGAGGCAGGGGAGGGGGCTGCCGTACAGCCATGGGCAGAACTTGCTCCGCCCAGGGAAGGGGGGTGCCTAGCGGCCGGCCGGGAGAAGGCCCTCCCTCCCTCCCTCGGCTGGGAAGCTGCCCTGCAGTTGGTCCCTTCTCTCAGAGGCAGCCATCGCTGTTTGGGCAGGCATTTCCAGCGAATGGGCTCTGGGTCCCTTCTGGGCTGGGGGGAGAGACGCCGCCTGTGCCCACACCGGCCCCACCTCCCCCCTGGCCCATGGAAACAGCGCAGGCCAGAGGAGGCGGGAAGCTGCCCACTCTCTACAGCTGCCCGGGAGCCCAAGCCCCTGCTGACCCTTAGGAGCCTCTCTGGCCTACCACACCCGAGATGGAGCAGGACTGACCAACTCCAGGGGCTCCTTCATCTCGGACTGGAAGTACCAGGACACGGCCAGCTTCTGCCCCGCGGGGAAAGGGCTGTGGAAGGTGCACTTCAAGCGCACATTGGTCCCATTCAGAACTTCCAGGGCGCCAGGGGTGTAAATTTCCATAGCTGCCACTGGCCCGAGCACTGCAGAGAGAAGCGGGAGAATGCCACTGCGGCCCGGCCCGAGGCAGCTTTCCAGCCGGCATCAGGTGGCTCCTGCCGGCCCTCTGACTCGGCGGAGCTTGCTCAGGCATCTCCCTCCCCCAAGCCTGATGACGCAACTCTGCTCGCCAGTTTCCGGGAAGACCAGGGGAGGGGGAGGGGCCCCTCTGCTGTCCGGCTCTGTCAGCCAGGGTGGCAAGGGAGCCCCTCTCCCGGGACTGGCCCTTGTCCAGTCTGCTAGCCAGGTGGGGGTGGGAGGGTGGTCTCTTTTCCCCCAGGCAGGGCGGCCAAGCCCACCGGGTGTTTGGACAAGGCACAGTTCCTGGCCTGGCTGTCAGAGCGGCCTTGGGCGGCAGAGACGCTCGGTTTGACCTGGGGGGCTGGGTGAACTTGCTGTCCAAACCCAGCCGTTTGATTAGCTCACGGTTTAAATTTTCTGCGCACCCGCTGAATGGATTAAATCGGCAACCAGGTGAAGCATTTATGCGTGTGCGCTGCTCGCCCCCCACCCCACCCTCACCCCGCCAGTCCCGGGGGGCCCCGGGCATTCCCGGCGCCTCGCCTGCCCAAGCGCAGGGCCCGAAGCAGGGGAGAGCGCCGCCCAGCCTGGCGGAGTGATTCACGGGAATTCCGCAGAGGGGAAGGGTGCTGAACAGGTCGCTGTCCCGGCGTGCAGGAACTTGCCTGCGCCGCCGCCGCCGAGCGGGAGGTGCCTGGCCTGGGTGCTGCGCAGGAGGGAGGCCGGGCGCGGGCTCCCGGGGGCGCGCAACCGGTGCAGGGGCGGCCGAGAGGCGGCGACTCCGGTGGAGCCGAGCCCGCGCCTCTTCCTTCGACCAGGGCCCGGAGGGAGGCGGTCCGGCCGGGGCTCCACCGCCGCTCTCCGCAGCGGAGCCCGCGCCCTCCATCGCTGCCCGGGGCCGGGGGCAGCGGCTGCCTTTTCTGCCGCTGGGCGGGCAGGCTTGCCTTACCGAGCAGAAGGAAGCCCAAGGCTCTGGGTCCCGCGTGCCGCGATGCCGGGGGTGCCATGAGCGTGTGCCTCCGCGGGATCCTGCCCGCCGCTCCGCTCCCAAACCTCGAATGAGCCAGGTGCGCCGCGCACGGATTGGGCCCCTCCCACGGGACGCCCCAGGAAGGCCGGGAGAGCCTGGCCCGGCCCGGCCCTGCGCCGCCGCCCGCTTCCTCGGGGCGAGAGGCGGGGGCTGCCTGCCGGAGCGGTGCTGGCCGCGGCCGACCGGCTCCTTGCTCGCGCGGGACTTCTGTGGATCCCGCTGCGCCGGGGCGAGGCGGAGACGCCCTCTCCTGGTCCGGCAGCAAACAGGGGTCCGTGGTCGCTCTTTCCAGGAACCCTCCCTCGTTCCTATCACAGTCCCCGGATTTGCGGGAAGTCCTGGAATTCCCAGGGACCATCGAAATAAAGGGGGGCTCTTGCCAAGATCAAAGGGCGCCCCCCCAAAGCTTTCTTGCCAGGAGGGCAGTGCCAACCCTGCCCAGGAGACCGCCAACGGCCTCCAAAGGGGAAGGGAACCCTGCAGGGCCTTTTCCCTCCCTGCCGCCTCCGCCGAGCACGGGGGGGGGGGGGGGAGCCGCAGTTCCTTAGTCTTTTCTTGCCAGAATTAATGCCCAGCAGCCCGGGATTAACTGAGAAGAGCCACCATTCTGCTGCTCATTGTTTTTGACCAGGGTGCCCTCAACAGAAAGACTTGTTGTGAATTATCAGGAAGGAGAGGAGAAGAAAGCGGGGGGAGGAGCGGTTCCAGGAAGGGGGGTGGACCTCAAAACCACCCCTGGAATGAGAAGGGCAGCAGCAGAGAACGCCTCACCCACCCTGCAGACCCAGGAGGGATCCAAAGGCTGGAGTCCCACAGACATCTGGGCCAGGCCGGCCTGGGGGGCAGTTCTGGCTGTGCCCCTTGCAGTGTTCTTTCTCCAGGTCGCATCAGGGCCTTTTCCCACTCAGTGTGCTATTCCTTTCTAGGGAAAAAATGGCATTGATTGGCTTATGGATTTGTTTTCTTTGACTTATACCGTCACAGCGCCGTGGACTCCTGGCACAGAGCAATGTAAAACACAGAATAAAAATAAGAGAACAAGTGTCTACAGTTCCAAAAATAAACTATAATTGTCCTGGACTTTTGCCAAGGAAGGAGCGCAAGGCCGAGGAGCAGAACCACGTGTGTTGCCAGGATTGTCGGGGGCCTGCTTTACGAGAAAGGGGGGGCGGACAACGGGAAGGCAAGGGTTTTTATAGGCAGACGTTGAGGGCTCCACGGCGGGAGGTCCTCGGGATCCGATTGCCGGCCAGTCCGGGGAAGCCGGGTGGGTCCCGATCCCTGCCCCTGGGCGAGTTCTGTTCTTAGGCAGATAGATAGGCCTTTTGGGGGCAGCGGAGCTGGGGCAGCCCTTGTGAAGGAGGCGGAAGGTCGAGGGCGGGGCGGTGGGGCTCTGGCCTGGCCACAGCCTGCAAGTTCCTTCTTGGGGCTGGGCTGTGAGCTATTGGGCAGGCTTCTAGTCTTTGGTTTCAGACGGGCTCGCAGGGGGCTCAATTTGGCTCAGAAGGGAGCTGGGTCCAAAAGTCGGGGGGGCAGGGAAAGGGTGCAGTCTCCATTTTCTTTGTTAGGTTTCTTTTCTCCAATACACCATTGGCACCTGCCAGTGGCAATCTAAACAATAAATCCTCTCCTAAATAGCTCCACTGCACCCTTCCCCTCCGTCTTCCTTAAGCAGCAGAGTGGAGAGCAGTTGTGGCAACTGGGTGATGCCGTGGAAGCTCTCTGCGCATACTTGGAAGGCTCCCTCTCTACTTGAGAAGAGGAGCTTAAGCTTGGCAAGCATCTGATGCCACCATGCTGAGTTTAGGTGGTGCCAGACCAAAACGTAGCTGAGTCCTTAAGCCAAGGACTGGCAGGGCAAGGTGTCAGATCACCCTCCGTCAAGGGGAGGCACTGTGGTGCGTGACATTGAAGCCTTGGCTCCCCCATGGCTGCTTGCCATAGGGCATCTCTGCCACAGCTGCTGGAATGGCAACTGAGACAGAGGAGAAGACATTGGTCGGGGGGGGGGGTGCCAGCTTTCCCCACCAAGGAGCACTGAACCAAGGAGCACTGGGTCCCTCCAGTGTGGTGAGTGGGGTACTCCCTCCCAGGTGTGAGAGACGGGGGAGGGAGTCCGAGAGTGGATGTTTGTACACAAAGACACTCACCCCTTGAGTGAGAGATGGAGTGAGGAGTAGCGGATGTGGTGCTCCCCTTCCGACCAGTGAGAGAGGCCGGGGAGGGGGACTCAGTGGATGTGGGGGTGACGGTTGGATCTTGGCAGCGCTGAGAGCGTGAGCTGAAGCGCTGGAGGGCCCGCCACCACCCTGTGGTTGACTGGTTGTGTCTGTGGATGCATGATTGGATGGAGGGGCCCCTAACCAGGGATTCCGGAGGTCCGGGATTGGGGGGAAATGGAATTAGACTCGGGGGGATTTAGGGCGGTCTCAGGTGGTGACGGGGCGGGGATGTCATGATGGGAGTCAGAGAGCAGGCCGTCTTCAGGGAAGACGCTCCCGGTGTCTGATACCGGTGGCGTGTTCCGGCCCTCTGTGCTCAGACCCAGACCCTGGACAGGCTCGGGGGGGGGGGGGGGGGCCTGGCCTCCGGCTGTTGCTTCTTAATGCCAGGTCGGTTAACAACGAGGCCCCCCTCATATGTGATCTGATCACTGAGGAGGGGGCAGACCTGGCGTGAATTACCGAGACCTGGCTGGGCCCTGAAGGGGGGGTGCCCCTTTCAGAGATGTGCCCGGCTGGGTTTTCGGTATGGCACGAGCCGAGACCCCAGGGCAGGGGAGGAGGGGTAGCTGTTGTCATCCAGGAATCTCTGTTGGCCTTCGGGGGCCCTGCTCCACAAGTGGCCAGTTGTGAGACCCTGTTTTTCAAGTTGGGTTCCCACAAACAGTTGGAGTACGGAGTGTTGCTACTGTACCAGCCTCTCTGCCGTGTAGCAACCTCCCTGCCTGAGCTACTGGAGGCCATCTTGGGGTTGGCGGTGGAGTTCCCCAGACTTATGGTTCTGGGGGACTTCAATCTGCCATCTCCGGGGCATGCCTCGGAGGCGGCTCGGGAGTTCATGGCTACCATGGCGGCCATGGGCCTGTCCCAGATTATTCGTGACACAACTCGGGACAGTGGCCTCACTCCAGACTTGGTTTTCTTGTCAGAGCAGTGGCAATGTGATCTGAAGGGAGAGTTACATCTGTCCCCTTTGTCATGGTCAGATCACGCCCTGGTGACCCTGAGTTTCTCCTATGCCGGCCCCCTCCGCAGGGAGGCAGGACCCATTTGATTGGTCTGCCCCGGCGACTGATGGACCCAATGGGGTTCCAGAGGGAGCTGGGGGTTATACCCGAGGATCTGCTGCACGGTCCAGTGGAGGCCCTGGCTGCGGCCTGGAATAGGGAGGCGATTGGGGCCTTGGACAGGATCACGCCCCGTGGGACCTCTCTTGCCCCATCAAACCCGATGCTCACCATGGTTTACGGAGGAGTTGAGGGTTCTGAAGAGGATTAAGAAACATCTAGAGCACCGCTGGAGGAAAACAAGGACCGAACCCGACCAAACACAAGCTAGAGCCGCTATTAAGGCCTACCTTGTGGTGGTAAGAGCGGCGAAACGTCAATATTTCTCCGCTCTTATTGCATCCGCAGAATGCCGTCCAGCAGCCCTGTTTAAGGTCACTCAATCCCTTTTGGGAAAGGTGGGCCCAGTGACCCACCTTCAGGGCCCTGCAAAGGAGTTTTCTGGGCATCTGCAGGGTAAAATCGCTCGGATCCGTTCCAAGTTGGTTTCCAAGTGTGAGGCATCGTCTGTGGAGACGCCTGGGGAATGTACTTACCCGGTTATCTGGGAACGGTTTGATCCTGTTGGACCCGAGGAAGTGGACAGGGTCCTCCGGACTGTAAATGCCACCACTTGCCAATTAGATCCATGCCCCTCCTGGCTGGTGAAGGCAGCTTGGGAGGCGACGTGTGGTTGGGTCCAGGCGATGGTGAATTTATCCTTGAGAGGGGGGGTGTTTCTGGCAGCCTTTAAGGAGGCGCTGGGGCAGGGATGCCCTGTGTCACCCAGGGCAAACATGGATTCTGCACCCCCCCATGGGTTATTTTGTCATTTTGGCGTCCCCCGGGCATCATTTTTGCGCACCCCCAGCATGGCGCCTGGGACACATGCCCTGCTTGCCCCCCCTAGTTGCGGCCCTGCGCTGGTGTACCCCCTCAAGAAACCATTGCTGGACCTTTCCGTGCTGGGCAATTTTCATCCGGTCTCCCACCTCCCCTTTCTAGGGGAGGTGGTTGAGAAAATGGTGGCGTTGCAACTCAAGAGGATTCTGGATGAAACTGATTATCTAGACCCCTTCCAGTCAGGTTTCAGGCCCGGATACGGGACGGAAACGGCATTGGTCGCACTTATGGATGATCTCTGGCAGGAGCGGGATGGGGGCAGTGTATCCATCCTGGCTCTTCTTGACCTCTCAGCAGCTTTCGATACCATCGACCATGGTATCCTTTTGGGACAGCTCAGGGAGTTGGGGGTGGGCGGCGTGGTTATGCGCTGGTTCACCTCCTTCCTCCAGGGATGGTCCCAATGGGTATCGATAGGGAGTGAGAGATCCAGCCCACGGCCCCTCCTTTGTGGGGTGCCTCAGAGCTCAGTACTCTCCCCTCTCCTGTTTAATATCTACATGAAACCGCTGGGTGAGATCATCCGTCACCACGGGATGAGGTATCATCAGTATGTTGAGGATACCCAGTTATACATCTCCGTCCCAGGTGATGTAAGTGATGCGGTGACCACCCTCTCTCGGTGCCTGGAGGCTGTGGGGGTCTGCATGGGGAACAACGGGCTTCAGCTGAACCCTGGTAAGATGGAGTGGCTGTGGGTTGGGGGTTCCTCTGTATCCAGGAACTTGCCGTCTTTAGTTCTGGATGGGGTTGCACTGCCCCAGACAGACCCGGTGCAGAATCTGGGGGTCCTCCTGGACTCACGACTCCTGCTTGAAGAGCAGGTGGCAGTCGTGACCAGGAGGGCCTTTGCTCAACTCCGTGTTGTGCGCCAGTAATGCCCTTTCCTGGATCGAGAGGCCCTCCGGTCAGTCACTCATGCCCTAGTCATCTCCCGTATAGACTACTGCAATGCACTCTACATGGGGCTACCCTTGAAGAGTATCCGGAAGCTACAGCTGGTTCAGAATGCGGCAGCGCAGGCAGTCTTGGGTGCCCCAAGGACGGCACACGTAACACCTTTGCTGCGAGAGCTGCATTGGGTGCCAGTTTGCTTCCGGGTCCAATTCAAGGTGTTGATTATCACCTTTAAAGCCCTACATGGCATGGGTCCAGGTTACCTGAGGGACCATCTCATCCCCATTACATCGACCCATCCCACCTGGTCATGCAGAGAGCATGTTACAGACCCCATCCATGAGAGAATGTTGATTGGCGGGGTCCAGGAAGCGGGCCTTCTCTGCCGTGGCCCCCGCCCTCTGGAACACTCTTCCCCCAGAGGTAAGCCCCCTCTCTCCTGGCCTTCTGGAAGAACCTGAAGACCTGGCTCTGCCACCTCGCTTGGGGCGGGAAGGGGGGTAGTCAATCCTGGGGGTGGCTAGCGCCTTAAAGTGGTCTACACCTATTTATGTATCCATGAATCTGAATCAGAACTTTAACTGCCATCCTGGATGTTATTTTATATTGATCTGTTATGTAATATATCTTGTTTTTATTGTATTTTAATCTTTTAAACTTTATTGTAAACCGCCCAGAGTCCCTCTTTTGGGGCAGATGGGCGGTGACGAAATTTGATAAATAAATAAACTTCCTCCTCCTCTGCAGAACACTGGCCGGCTGGCCTCTGAGGGGTCCCCTCTGTTGCTGCTGAGACCACCCCCAGGAAGTGCTTGAGCCACGGTCTGCAAAGGCTCGCCTGCCCATCGGTCCTCTTCCTCCTGCTCTTGGGGCAGTGCCCCCTTCAGCTCGGCTGGGCAGAATGGTCGCTTTGGCTGGATCTGGAAAGACAGGGTGGCACATGGCTCTGGATCACCTCCCAGGCCTCAGGCAGAGCCTGCAGTCACCTGGCACAGGTGTGGGGTTTTACAGGGGCCCTTTCAAAGTGCTCCAGTCTTGTGGTTGGCAAGGTAGGCTGAGTCACCGGAGGCTGAAACGGAGAGGGTCTCCCCTGCTGATGATAGGAAGGCCCTTCATGCACCAGGAACCGAAATTGGGGGCCACTCCTTGCAGTTGCACATTCTTTCCCTCCCCTCATCAAATCTCTGATAAGAAGGGCCCCCTTAAGTCAAGCCCCATCGCTGGTGAAGACGGAGACACACCCGGGCAGTTTTCTCGGCAGCAGTTCGGAAAGAGCTTGCTCTTGCTTTCTTCCGTCATGGTTTTCAGGTGCCCAGTCTAGTCCTCGTCCTTGGATTTCCCGCTGAGCCCCCACTGAGGCACCAAACAGGCCAACCCTGCTTAAGTTCCAAGCCAGGCCTCAGGTGGCCCAGATGCCGCCTCCCGCTGAGACCTCGGGCTTGAGTGAAGGGGTAGAGTGGGGTGAGCGAGTGCCGCTTGGGCCCAGGAGCCCGTGAGTCCAGCATATTGCCGGAAGGGCCCCCAAGTTGACTCCCCAAAGGAAATCTCCTGCGGGGGGTGTGGCCCAGCGGCCCCAGGCCTGTCCGCACCTTCGCTGAGCCCTCGGCAGCTTGCTCCTCCTGCTTTGCTGGCGCCGCCACTTCCTGGCAGGGCTGGTGCTGTCGGCTGGGACCGCAGCAGTCTTGTTTCTCTTTCTTTGCCGATTCCCCCCCCCCCCTGTTCTCGGAGTCCTCCTGAAAGCGAGCAGCAGGGCTCCCTGGGGGAATCAGCAACGGGGAAGCAGCAGAGAACAGAAAGATGTCTCCGAGCGTCCAGCTGGGGACCTTGGCGCTCCTCCTGCTCTGCATGTGTAAGTGCCACTTCACCCCTGGGAGGACTGGGCCCCCTCAGGATCCTCAAGCTGCCTGCTGGCTTCAAGGAGCTGTGCTTTGTCCACCAGTGTATTGGCTTCTGGCACTGGCCAGCCAAGGTCCCCCCCCCCCCCGGGGGCCACCAATACATTGTGAAGGAGGGCAGCCGCCTGGAGCGTTTGTCCCAGCTACTGCCCTTCCCAACCCCTGGGGCCTGACCCCTGCCGAGGGATGGCTGCTTCTCCCCTTCCAGGCACTGGGCGGATCTCCAGCAGTTAATTGGCCATGTGTTGGGTGAAGGAGAACTTTTTCTAAAAATTACAAATGATCTCCCCTGTAACACGTTATTCCACCCAACTCTTGTGCTTCAGCCCAGCTATCGATCATTTCCTCCACCACCACCTTCCGCTAATCTTAGGGTGCGCTTCAGGCATCCTCCCTGGGCCTGATGTGAGGAGCGGGCCCTGCGACTGAGAACTGGGGGTGGGGTGAGGGTCTGCTGTGTGCTGGAAGGCTTTGGAGGAGAGGACCCGGGTCTTCCGGGTCTTCTGGGGCCGAGTGATCAGGGTTGAAGTGCACGAGGGGGGTGAGATTCTCTCTCCAGATGAAGGGGGTCTCTTCCTCAGAACAGCCCTGATGTCACATTGAACAAACCAAGGGATTTTCTAGGCAGGGAAGCAAACTTCTGAGGCCCGCTGAAGAGGAAGGGACCCCGGTACAAAGGGATAGAAGGAAACACGCGGCGTTCTCTATCTGTGCTGCGCAACTGAGTCAGGGAAACGGGGTCTCCTCTTCAAAAAGAGACCGTCTTTTAGACCAGGGTGTAGGGCCCATCCGGCCTTGCGAAGGGAGCTTCAGGTTGCTGTGTTCTGGAAGGTTCCGTGATGTAAACACGAGAGGCCTCGTGCTCTCTCGTCTTCCACCTTCTGCACAGTCAGCCCCTGCATGTTCTGCGCCTTTTTCTGGGCATGGCTGCAGCGGTGACCACCACGAGGAGCCGTGGGATTCCTCCAGAAAGCTTTCGAGAGTCTTTGCCGCAAGCCAGATCTCTCCTTCGGGGGCTGATCGAATGGAAGGCCACCACGTGTCAGGGGCGCTGGGGAGAGCCCTCCAGGACCGAGCCTTGTTCTCCGGCGCTGCTCCGGCTTCCTGAAGGGAATGGTTTTGAGGCGCTGAAGGGAGCAGTTTTGCTCTCCACACCGTGAAGGTTACGTGCGGGTGAGAAGTCTTCACCAAACGTTCTCTTTTTCTCTTCGCAGCCAGAGGTGTCAAGGGAGAGGAGGAAGGTAAGGAAGGAAGGGGCTTGAGGGAGGCAGGTCCACCTGGGGGCCTTTGCCCACGCAGCCGCCAGGAAAGGGCCCTGCCTGTTTGCACCAAACCAGCCGTAGGGCCTTTACCCGTGCTGGGTCTCATGTGGCTTGTGACCGTTGGCTGAAAAGAGGAGGCATCTTTGCCACGGGGCCAGGAAAAGGGGCGGCTCCAGTTAGGCCCTGCCTGTGATCCAGCTCCCCCAGGGGTGTGTGTGCGGGGGATGTTCGCTTCTTTTGAATGGAAACGGGCACTGCCAGGAACACGTGGCATAACTGTTCTGGTCCACATCGCTGCATCTGGAGGGGCAAGGGCCAATGGCGCTCTAGGAAAGCATCAGGAGGCAGTTGACAGTAATGATGGCAACTGTCTGTTCAAAGGCAACTTGCTTGGTAGTTTACGGCTAAGAGCCACGAACACCTGCAGCAAAGCGGACATGCTTCCTTTAAGCGTGCCCTCTCCCTGAAGGTGGGGCAAAGAAAACAGCCGCAAAGCCTCCCCCGGTTGGGGAGGAGGGAGAGAGGCGTCCCCTTCCACCAGGGTGTGGGTGAGGTTGTAGGGCCCCGCCTCGTAGCCCCCAGGGGTCACTTGGCAAAAGGGCAGCCACAGCTGCTGCCCGGGTGAGCTCCTGTTGGGTTAGCCACCAGTGTCTGCGCCAGGAGCTGCCGAGACCGGAACCAACAGCAGGTCTTCCTCTCACCCGCCATAGAAATCGGTGTGGAAATCTCCTCGAGGAGCGTGACTCTCAGCTGCCCAGGAGAGAAGTCCCATTGGGAAGGGAGGAATAAAAATGGGAGCTCCCTGGTCTTTGCCACTTCAGATGAACTGAATAAGATCGAAGAGGGGGGAGAATATATCTGCAGTCACAGCAAGGACCGCAAACGGAAGATTTATCTGAAAATCAAAGGTCAGTCACGGTGACTGTGCGACGGGGGTTCTCTCCCCTTGGTGGGTGCTCCTTCCGAACGGCCCGAGCCCACACCTCTAGCCACGGCGGCCCCAGGCCCTTCCCCAGAGCCAGGCTGTCGGAACGCCCTGCGGCTCAGCTGCGGCCTCTGGGTTCCTCCGCAGTGTGTGAGGACTGTGTGGAGCTGAGCTTCGGCCTCGGGGCCAGCATCGTCGTCGCTGACCTCCTCCTCACCCTGGGGGTCCTGCTCCTGGTCTACTTCTGCTGCAAGCAGCAGCCTACCTTCTTCAGAGCTGGCACCCCAGGACGGCAGCAAGGTGAGCGCCCAAGTCCCGGGCAGAGGGAGAGGGCTGGCAGCCTCCCGTCCTCTCGCGTGCCAGGGCTTCAGCTGATGGGACGGAGGGCGGCCCTCTCTTGGCCCAGGTTTCAAGCGCTGGGCTTCGCGGTTTGGAGGAGCCCGAGGGGCAAGTGGGTGGGCTGCCCTCACCTGCGTCCTGTGGGACTCTGCTCCCCTTTCCGTGGCGGAGGTGGCTGAGCGCCCTGACCAGGGCAGGTGGTTTTGCGAGGCTAGGAGGTCAAAGCGGGAGAAGGTGCCATGGCATCTGGGGTCGGGCAGGGGGTCAGTCCACCATGAAGCAAAGTGCTGAGCCAGAGAGCTGCAGCGGTTGCTCCGGAGTTCCATCTTATGCAGGCGAAGGACCTCATCTCACGGTGGCTGTTCCGTAACAGCCCCCTCAGCATCTGAGCGGAGGCAACAAACATTGCCCTTGGCTTTTTGCTCTAGGCCAGCAAGCAGACCGCCCCCCACCGGTCCCAAATCCAGATTATGAGGTAAGCCCATGGAACATGGGGGGGGGCAGGGAGAGTTCAACCTGGACAGCATCCCAAGCGTCGGGGGCGAAAGCCGCTCTGCCTGGAGATCTCATGGCTGCCTGCGAACCACGTGCTTTGCTAAGACCCCGTTTCCTGGGCAGCACCTGTCTGGGAGCACCTGGCGCGAGTCCTGGCCTGGGAGCCCTCCGACGCACAGAGGCGGCCTAGTGCTGAGAGTGCGGCATGGCCCTGACGGAGGAGAAAAAGGAAAGGCCCGTGCGGTTTTGTGGACCGTCTGCCTGGCTCTCTTGGCTTCTAGTCCAGCTCTCTCTCTACGGAGATTGCAGCCATTTCTTCCCTCCTGGGAATTTGGAGTGCGTCCATGTGCCCAGAGTCCTTAGGGGGAGGCACGGTCAGGTGCATCGCTTCTTCAGTGGTGCCTGTGGCCTTTGCCCATTTTGAAGCGAAGACCCAGATTTAGTCGCCTTTGTCATCCTTTGGTCACTTGCACAAGGAGAATAGAGAATTCCCCAGGATGACTTTTTCCCTACTTTGGTAAGTGGCAGGGTGGAGCAACAATTCAACCGGGAGATTTAGTTCAAAGGGGATTTGAGTGAATCTCCAAATCAGTTTGACTTTCTGAATTGGATTGATTTTTAAAATCTACTGTAATTGTCAAATTGGAAGTTACAATGTGATGATTTTTCCCCAATCAATTAGAAAATGTGATTGATTCAGAATATGATTAGATCCACACACCCCACACATCTTCTTTGATTGTGATCCCCAAAATAAAAAGGAAAGTAACATGGCTTTAAAATCCATTGTATATGGAAGCCAGTTTCCTGATATGTATTATAAAAGCAATGGCGAAAAAGATCAAAGGCTTTTGAGAGAGAGGAGCATCAGAACCAAGAGTCTGCATCATCTATTTCTGAGCGAGGCACTCATTGTGCTAATGCCCATCTTAGCACACACACACCAATGTCCTGCCAACTTCCCAGAAAGTAAGACTACGTTTGCCGAAACTGTGCCGTGTCCTGTTCTTACAGCCGATCCGGAAGGGCCAGCGAGAGGTGTACGCTGGTCTGGAGCCACGGGCTTTCTGAGACGCTGCCTCGTATGCTGTGGCAAGATGCCACACGTTCCAGCTGGCAATGAGAGTCCCCAGATGTGCCTGCCAGATCCTTCTCCTGTTTGCACTAACCGCTGTCCCTCCTGGCATGGGAGGCCCCCGTTTGCGCTGAGCTTTGCAGCTAGAACGCTGGTCCTTGCGTGGCCTGGAGAGCCCCTGCCCCAGGGCCCAGATGGAGCAGAGAGGGCTACTGGGCGCAGAGGGCTCCCAGACTGCGGACCGTGACCGGGCAGGAAAGCGGCACCGTACAAGCCTCTTCGCTCACTTGGAGGTGCTCGGCAATGGCGCAGCTGCTCCAATTCCGAGTGCGTGCAGACTGCGCTGCTCCGTCCTGTCCCCTGGCAGGGCCTGCTGCTGCGGCTGGGGGCGCCCAGGGCCCGCTTGTGGTCAGGCCTGCCCACAGTGCTCCTGAGATGGCACATCCAGTTGGTCAATTTGTGCTTCAGGGTCCCTGGACCCACCTGCCCCTAGCAGGTGGCCCCATTATGAAAAAAGGCCTGCTTTCACATTTGTTTTGATTGTGCTTGCAAGGAACCCTAATAAAGCTCTGCGATCCAGTCTGTTCCACCCGACTCCAGCACGTTTCTTCTCTGATACCTTTATTACCGGAAAGAGACTTGAGAAGAGCCTCGGGGGAACCTTGGGAAAGGAGGCAGCAGGAGATGCCGCCAGACACCCGGCCCAGATCCGCTTTACTCAGCCCTCTGTGCCTCCTCACCCACCCGGAGCGCCCCAGGTAGGTGGTAGGAGAGGGGTCGAGGTCAGGGAGGCAACGCCATAGCCCCAAGGCTGGCGCCAGGCCAGGCCCAGCCAGAGGATTCACTGTGCCCTCCTGTCCTGCTGAGACCCAGCCACATGAACCCACTGGCAGTGCACAAGGAGACCAGTCAGCACAAGGCCTGGCAGGTGCAGGAGGAAGAGCTGTGGCCCCACGTGGGAACATTCACCCCCAGAGGCTGTGCTCGTTCCACAGGATGTGGTCAAAAGCAAACTCAGCTGCATCTCAAGAAAGGCACAAACCACGCGCAGCGGAGAAGCTGCTATGAATCAACACCCCGTGGTGGCTGCATACTTGTGCAAATGGCTGACTCCATGGAACTTGCACTCACACTTCACTGCTGCCCTTGGGTTCAAACATATACCACGTCAGAGAGGAAGTTTTACAGCAACATCTTTTATTAGGGGAGGTGTAGGATGCACAGGGGAGCAGTGTGAGGAACCCAATTTCAGCTGCAAAGAGGAGAATGGAAGATTAACCACTCACTTGCGTCACTAAGACAAGACGTGCCTAAAGATTCTGATTTGCCACATTCCAGCGCTGCACCCCCGAGTGTGTGCGCTAAACAAGCTTAAAGTAGACCCCTCCCACCCCAGCCAGCCCACAGCTCCTTAGTTTAGCAACAGAAAACGAAACCTGGCCGCTCCAGCCATGCCTTCTTTGGCTCTGCCGGCCCTTGAGGGCCTGGAGCAGAAGCAATGCGAGGAACAGGTGGCACCTCCCGAAATGAAGGCCCCACAGACCTCCACCTCGACTGACTTCTTGCCACCAGGTAAGTAACTGTGGTCGCTCGGTGGTTAAGTCTAAGGAGGGCGAACCTGGAACGCAGCTGGCAGAAGGGATTCATCGGTGGCGAGGCTTGGCGACGCCAATGTGGCTGTACGGCCCGCTGTTGTGCTCTCGGAGAGGCTGGAAGGAAGAACACCCACATTTAGGGCTGGGGCACGCGGGACATGCGTTTACCTGCCTGGTCGCCGAGAGCCGGTGATGGGCGGAGGCGGCGGCAGCTCCGCGAAGTTGGCTCTGGTCAAGCAGGCAGGACTCTGCTTTGCTGCTCTTCCGCGTGGCGCCTCCACTGCGCAGTTTGGGAGGAGCCATTCAGCTGCACCACACAGACCATCCACACGGCCGGCTTCACCTGGCGTCACCGCTCTTTCTCCCTTTCGGTGGGAAGGGCAGGCCGCATCACTGCTGGCGCCAGTGATTTTTGGAAGGAAAGTTGGCGCAATGGCCACTGGGGTGGCCAGTTGCACCCCCTGAAAGTACATCTCATTCTTACGCAGGGCTAGCTAATCGCTGAACCTTCAACATCACTGTCATTGTTGTCATCGCACCACGCTGGACCCCAAGGTAACTTCCAGAGCGAGCTTGCACAGCAGGCAAAGCCAACATGTGACTGGAGTTGTGGTTCAGGGTGTTGCACAACTGCAGCTTAACAAGGCTGGGACAGAACAGGCTTCTGCAGAGTCTGCTGCCTGCGGGGCAGCCTTCCCTGCCAGGGGACCCTCTGTGGGGCTGGGACTCTGGAGGCCACTGTCAGGCTTGTTAACCCTTTTTCCCAAGCTGTCCCGGTCAGCAGGTATCGGGGCAGCCAGTCTCACTCTACAGCAATGGTGACTGGGCACAGGCGTGCTCGTACCTGGGTCCAGCCCTGCCCCACCTGTCCTCTGCCAGGACAGACAGTGGCCTAGTATTTGCACAATATTGGGGGCTCATCTTCTAGTGTGTCTCCCAGTTTCTGCGGGATGAACTGGCCAGTCTCTGACCCGACGCCGGGCCTGGCAGCACCCAAAACCCACTGGGGAACTCTTCTGCTCCTGTCCCTGGGCTCAGAGTGGGCATGACCAGGAACAGTTTTCTTTGGGAAACAGCTAAGAGACTAATGATGAGCACCTTTATTTCTCATGCCTTGATAGGAAAACTGCTCAGAAATGTCTGTGTCACATGCAGCAACTGTTTTGTTCATGCCAATGGTTGCTGGCTCTACATTCCATTCCTTCCCAAGTTCTCCTTTAACTCTTCTCCGTCACGGGTGCATCTAAAATATCCTCTTTGAGGACCACCCCCCCTGCACGTGAAGTGCAGCAGAAGATACGATCCAGCTCCCCTTTGAAGGGAGAGAACAGGAAGGAAAGGGCCAAGAGGAAGTGGAAGCTCTCACCTGGTACAGCTGGTCGTTGGCCAACAGGCTTTGCTTATCCGAAGCTGCAGGGTCAAAATAGGAAGACTTAGTTCACAGGGAACAAAACAAGAGCCAAAAAGAGCAGGAGATGAGCTGGATCTCTGAGGCCAGGCAAGAAACAAGGGGCGGCCGTCTGGACTGTAAGCAAGAGGGCCGCTGTGGCCCTTTCAGGGACGCCTCCCAGCACACGGCTGCCCTTTGCTGCCACTTCTCCTTCTCACCTTGGGATGGCCGGCCCCGCTCTTCCACAGCTATGTGGTACACAGCAACAGCCAGGAAGGCCGTGGCGAGGAGGCTGGCTCCTAAAATCCCCAGAATCGTGGTGAAGTCCAGATGGATGCAGTTCTGGCACACTGTGGTGAAGGAGAATGTTGAACATGCACTCTGCACTCCCCAGCATATCCACACTGGCCTCCCTTGAACAGAGCATGCATCCTTTCATAGCAGAACTGACCCACCAGGAACCAGGGGAAGCCATTTCCGGGTCCCTGGATGTCGTTCCTAGGCAAAGGTGACTCTTCTGCAGAGAGGGAGGCCCAGCTGCAGTCCCTGAAGCACCCATCCGGGGACTGCCCCAGGCCTTCACGAGGGTTGGAAGAAAGATCACCTGTGTGCCTGGGAAAGAGTGGCTGGTAGGAGAGACCCAGAAAGGCTAATTTGCTTTTTCTCAAAACATGAGCAGAACGGAGCATTTGATATCCAGAAATGTTTAACATTTCAGCATATGGACAATGAATGTAAATCACAGAGGTGGTGTGCCTGACAGTTTACCTTAAGAAAAATCTAGGTCACTTATTTCTCATATCTGAGAATAGACAAGCAACAGCTTGAGAAAAATGCATGGTTCCATAGGAAGAGCACTAATTTCAATTAAGCAGCTAAGAAACAAATTCTTAGAGACGTCACCAAACAAGCAATGCTCCTTTTGAAGTAAGGAGGGAAACTGTGGTCAGTTTGCCAGGCTGAGGATCTACCGCCCGGATTCTTTTGTGTGTGTTTGCCTATCAAGCTGTCCCCATCCCTTCTTGTCTTGCCCAAGACCACGTCTGGAGCAGGGAAGGGAGGCCCCCGTGTCAGAGGCCAAGATGTCTCTTTCACCTGGACATGACACAGCTTCACGGGGGCCAAGGTCAACTTGTTTCAGAAAAACCCCAGCGTCTGCCTCACTGAAATAGTACGGCTGGCAATGCTGTTAAAGAAGGGGGAGAAAGAAGGCTTACGCACTCCGGAAGAAAACTTGCAGGGATTTTTCCCCATCACGGTTGCTACACTCATAGAAGCCTCTCGGGTCGTCCATCATGGCACCCAAAACCAACTCCTTTCCTTGGTGACTTAGAGCCATCCTGTCTTTCTTCCAGCTAGTCTCATTATTGCCCCCTTCACATATTAGGGAGACGGTTTTTCCTTTCTGCTTTATGGTGATGAACTCTGCAAAACAAATGGGGTGGGGTGGGGTAGAGATCCCACAGGCAAAGGCTTATCAGTACCCCCAGGGTTTCAGGGGCCAAACAAATTATGTTTTAGCAAGACATATGGCCATTCAGGCTCTTTAGGCAACTGGTATTCCTTCTGTAAAAGTATCACGGCTTAATCGTTGCTCAAGGGGCATGAGCCCTTCTGCTTACGCCTAGTCCTGGGCCAGCAGGAGCTGCTCAGCAAGGGCTCTCTTTACATTTTGGCCCTGGAGGGGCCTGCTTCTTTCTCTGCCCAGCTCCCAGGCATCAGCACACCAGAGGACTGGTTTGGGGAGTGGGGGCTGGCCGGGTTGCCAGCTGAGTCTACCAGGCCTCTGCAAGGGCCAGGGAACTGCGGCAAGCCCCTGGGGCTGGTGTCTTTGCTGCCACTGCCCTCCCACACTGCCCACCCCCCTTGCTTGTTTGTCTCGGGGCACCTGCCTTCCTTCTGCAACGTGTTTGCCTAGCAGACAGTCCTAGCGAAGCCGCTGAGGCTTCCTTCCAAATCTGCCTTGGCAGCCTTGAAGCGTTTAAGGCCTTTTGCCCTCCCACCCAGGAAGGACTCTTGGTGAGCTCTCTAGCCAGCCAGGAAAACCCCTTTCTTCCACATATTCTCTTCCAAACAAGCTCCTTCCAAACATTCAGGATGGGTGAATGAGAGTTCAGAAAAAAGCCCCAAATAAGAGAGCGCCAAAATTAAAGCACATCAAGAGTCACTGGCTGGGCTTGTGCATCACAGTGAGACTTACTAATTGACGTCTTCACAGGTTGTGCAAACCCAGCCAATTATGGTGTAGTCCAGAGCTTTCCAAACTGTGTGTCGGGACACGTTAGTGTGTTGGCTGCAGTGTCTGGGTGTGTCGCGGCTGCTGCTGCCTCCGAGCCCTGCCAGGATTCCGCGCAGGTCCTAGTGCCTGCCTTGTGCCCTGCTGTAAGTGTGTGTCGCGAAATGATGCATGTCTAAAAAGTGTGTCACCAACATGAAAAGTTTGGAAAGCTCTGGTGTAGTCAGTAAAGCATGGCCACACAAACTGTGGCTGAACCCAGACACGACTCCACCCTATCTTAGCTCTTTCCCAGCTGCCTCCATGGTTTTCCTTCTTTTAGGAAATCTGGATAAACCGTACCGTTTTCAGACGCCGCATTTCCAGTTATGCTGATGCCTGGAAGAAGATAATTTCATGCTGAGAAACACGGAGCAAAGTAAACATCCTGGGATCAAGAAACACCAATAGTACCACACACTAGACCTCTACCCAGTTGTCCAAGCAACATCAAACAGTTGAACATCTATTCTGTGGAAGCAGTGAAAAGGGCAAACTCCATGCTACGTAGCACCAAGAAAGAAGGTAGCAAACTCTAATGGAGGATTGATCAGCCCTCTTCCAAAAGGGTGAGGTTGGCCTGAGAAAGGGAACATTTTTGTGACTTCCTAATTTCAGAAAGAGGCAGCTAAGAAGAAACATTACTGAGGTTTCTAATATTAGGCAAAGTCTGGGGAAAACGGACAGAGACAAGTTTTTCTCTCTCAAAATGCTAGAGATTCAGGACAGGCACACAAAAATATTTCTCCATATTCCATGTGGCCATGGCCACTAACAGGTGGCTTTAAAAGGGGACAAGACCCCCTCACAGAGTGGAAGGGGAGGCATCTCCCAATAGCCCTTGGTCCTGGGAATCTTGCAGACCATCCCAAGGCAACATCCCCATCACGGCCTCTGGAGAGGCTTTCCTCCTCAGAGGGCTGCATTTACATTTGCATCCCTCCTTTCCTCCAAGAGCTTGCGGCTTGAATGTCCCATTCCTCATTTAGGGGGCTGGTGAGAAGTGAAGGTGGCTGACTGTACACGGTCAAGCAGGGTGTCTCCAGCCATACGCCAGGTGTGGGGGATGAGGTGGGCCTGCTGCTTGCAGGATGAAGCGTGACACGGCTGGGGGTGAGCAGGCGTTCCGAATCAGAAACACGGCCGGGTGCAATCTGAGAAAGCCCTGAGCGATGCATGACGGTGAATTGGCAGTCTGGCCCTCGTACCTTTCCACCAAGGACGCCAGTCTCTTTTCTTTCTTACCAACCTGCCCATCCTCACCCCCTGCTCCCAGCCCTGAGGCCACAAGCCACCACTCTCTTGACTACTTGCCTTGGATTTAAGTCCTACCTTGGAAGAACAGGCCAAGGACAGTTGCACACAGCAGCTGTTCCCAGCCTCCCATGCTTGTCGATGGGGGAGCCAGATATGTCGTCCCCCGCTCGTTGGCACAGGCAGCAGGTGGCCGTCTCCTGCCAGGTGAAAGGATGACTGGGCAGGAAGACGCAGGGATGTTTTGTGCAGTCGGTCTGCAACAGGAAGTCTGTGGGTGGGGCTTTTCCGTCCTGTGTGTGTGCATTTACACACAAGGAAACGAAAGGATGCAAGAGATGCCACAGAGAAACCGCTCTGCTGAGAAAATGAAGCTGACTTCCCTGCCCCCAACACCCCCCCTCCGCAGAACAGAGCGCCCGACCCTCTCTTGCTGCAGCACTCCACTAAGGCGCCCCCACGAATGAGCCCCAGGTGGGGGGCACCTCTGTCAAATAGCCATTAGGCAGATTCTCCCTTTTGGCCCAAACCTGCAGAGCGCTGCTTGGCAGGACGCCGTTAGACCCAACCTGAACCAGCAGCTCAGCCCAGCCCAGCCCAGCCAGGCCACTCCTCATCTGCTGCTGGTTCGCAGCAAGGCCCTCGGTCACCCTCCAACCATCGGTGTTTCTCAACCTTGGCAACTTTAAGATGTTGGACTTCAACTTCCAGAATTCCTCAGCCAGCATGGCTGGCTGGGGAATTCTGGGAGTTGAAGTCCATACATCTTAAAGTTGCCAAGGTTGATTAACACCGGCGTAGACGGGATGTCTGATTGCAAAGCTTGAGCTGGAAGGGCCGCTGAGGCCCTCCCATCTCACCTCCGCCGGCTCAGCCCGGCCCCCTCAGCCCGGCCGAGGGCGCCGGAAGTCCTCCAGCGATGGGGGGCGGGGGTCCCCCTTCGCCCTCCGTTTGCTTGAGCGCCCATCTGGGATCCGCGTTCGGGGGAAGCCGGCCGGACCTCGTATTCCCAGGTCGTAGGACTCGGGGGGGGCGGGCAGCCCAAGGCAGGGCCTCTCTCGCCGCTGCATCGCGCTGCCGGCTGGCACTCAGGGCGCTGCCGCCGCCCCCGCCCCGGGGACCGCCGGCCGCAACAAGCGGAAGAGCGGCTCCTCCGCGAAGGGAGCGGAGACCAAGCCGCCTCCGTAGGGTAAGGATGACGGAAGCGCCGGGCCTCCGGCGAGCTCCCTCTAGCCGCGGCGCGGCTCTATGGTTGCCCTCCGCTCTCCTCCGGCGACGGCGCGCTTCCGGCGCCCTCTGATGAGCGCGCGCGCGCGCGACCTGCTGACGTCACGCGTTGCCAAGCTCATCGCTGTAAGGCGGCGCGACTGCTGCTGGAGCGTCGGAGCCTCGGCCGCGGCCTCTCCCTCCTCCTCCTCCTGGCGCGGTTCTGCTCGAGGGCGTCCGGGGCCTCCGCTGGTCGCTGGGTCGCGCGCGGCCCTCCATGGAGCTCGTCCGGCGGGGAAATGACCGACCACGAAAACAATAACAGCATCTCCCGGAACCCCTTCGCCGCCCTCTTCAGCTCCGTCGCCGACGCCCGGCAGTTCGCCGAGATCCAGAAGCAACAGCCGCCGCCAACGCCGGCGCCGCAGCAGCTGGCGCAACCCGCGGGTGAGCGAGGAGGCCGGGCGGCTGGCCAGGCAGCCGGGCTGGAGAGCCCCGTCCCCAGGAGTGGGTGGGCGGCGGGTCCGGACGGTCAGGGTAGGATGCGGGGGACTAATTTAGGCCCCCCTTAAACCGCCCGAATCGGTCCCCCTCACCGCCTCTCTTGAAACAAATCCCACAGGCTCCATAGGCGCAAAGAAGAAGTAATTTGCACATCGTCTTTTGCTTCATCCTTTTGTTTGCTTTTTTTCTGCATCTGCAAGTGTAGTTGCATTCGATATTTGTATAACCGTGTTACCATAATAGCCACTTTGTTTCTTTGTTGTTTATCCAAAATCCCGTTCCTGTTCGGTCACTGGTAGCTCAACTTCCATCAATCTACCTGCAAAATTAGACAATTTACTTGAAATTTTAGCCCAATTTTAGGACAGGGTGGATGGTCAGCTCAGAATTGAAAAGAAATGCAAGATCTTAGTCAACTCACTCATTGGATTAATGCTAATAATGTGAATTAGAATAGCACAACCTGGCAGGTATTAAAATCCTGAGTGTTAAGTTTGTACTAGCTTAATTTCAGCTTCTCAAATGGCAAATCAATGAAAGAGCAGTGTGTTGGGACACCCGTGTAGGTGGCCTCTTTGACTCTTGCTTTCCAGAAGTCATGAGGATTTTTCTGGAATTCCCAGGAGAACAAAGCTCATGTATGTGTTATTGGCAGGCAGGCAGGCAGGCTGGCTCTGCACTTTTTTTCATGGGAAGGAACCATGTTTTTATGATTTATAATTTGTTCACTTGCAGGGTTGGCAGCGTAAAACAAGTGCCCTTACTAGGCTTCTGGCGCTGTGCAGCTCAGATGGGAGGCACAGGCCTTAGAGCAGGGCTTTCCAAAGTTTTCCCACAGCGACACACCAACCGCCGTTGGTGTGTCGCCGCGGGAAAACCTGGAAGTGCCGCCATTGCGGCAGCACGCAAAAACGCGGAAGCGCTGCTGCCGCTTTCGGTTTTTGCGCGCCGCCGTTAGTGTGTTGCCGCGGGAAAACCCGGAGGCGCTGATGATGATCAGCGCTTCCGGGTTGTGTAGCGACACACCAGACTGTGTGTGGCGACACACTTTTGTGTCGCGACACACAGTTTGGAAAGCTCTGCCTTAGAGAAACTGCTCGGTTGGTGAGTGGGCCCATTGGGGCCAAGGTAGGCTACTAATTGACCAGCTGTGCTTCTCTAGTAGAGGAAACCTCTGCCAGCCAAGATGATTCTGACAACAGTGTGTCTGAGAGTCTGGATGACTGCGACTACTCTGTGGCTGAGATCAGTCGCTCCTTTCGCTCCCAGCAGGAGCTCTGCGAGCAGCTCAACATCAACCACATGATCCAGAGAATCTTCCTGATCACATTGGATAACAGTGAGTTTGGAGGCATAAATTGCCAGAATCCAGGCTGGGTTGCATTAAGGTGGAGGGGAGCCACCAGGTGGCAGACCCAGCGTGGTCCGGTTTTTGACCCATGAATGCAAGTTCAGGCTCTTCTCCTGGAGGAGAACAGTTGTTGATCTCACACAGCATCTGCTGACTTAAGACACATCAAAGGCAACAAAATCTATTTGCAAAAGAGTTGTATAAATCTCCTTCTGGCGAAAACGACTATGCATTTAGGATGGAAGTATTGAGGGAGCTTCCACTGGATGCAAGGCCAAATTTACTGATGTGGATTTCTGCATCTTTATGGGCTAGTCAGTATATTGCAGGTGTGACAAACTTCACCCTGATCTGATAGTAGTGATTTGAAGATTGCATACCCTGACTGGGTGGTATTTCCTGCAGCCACGTTGCTTCATTCTCCTGTTCCAGTTGACCATTATGCTGTAGGGTGTGGCTTGGAAGGGTTCTTGTCACTCCCTTTTCAGAGTTGTGCTTTGCTGTACCATTCCTTTGGCCCTAGAGGCTGCTGCTCTTTCGGCTATAGAACCATGTCATCCTCAACCTGGTGCCCTCTATTATGTGTTGGGTAGTCTGGGAGCCGTAGTTCAACACGTGAGAGCACCCTCTTGAGGATGGCTGTGTTTTAACATCTGCCAAGCCAAGAAGCCAAAATATACTTTATATTTCTTATATTTATGTGTATTTATATTTTATACTCTATTTGTTTTAACGATATTTTAATGTTTTACTTTTCATTTTACTTGTAAACTGCCCACAGTCATTGCAATACGAGATGGGCGGTACAGAAATAGGATACCTACCTACCTACCTACCTACCTACCTTATGAGTTGAAGTGGTTGATGGGGAGGGAGGAATTGTTTTGAACGTGGAATGCCTTTGGGATTCCACTGCTGCTGCTGTGGTGATTTCCCCTTCTATAGGCGACCCCAACCTGAAGAGTGGAAATGGCATTCCTGCACGGTGTGTCTACCTGGAGGAAATGGCTGCAGACCTTGAGGATCAGGACTGGCTGGACATGGAAAATGTGGAACAGGTCTCTGCATGCAAGCATTTGTTGGGGTTTTCACCGGACTGGAGGCTTGCTGGAGAGGCCAGCTTTGGCCCTCAGGCCAGCTGTGGCCAGGAGAAGATGCTTCCCCAAGCCAGCATACCTTGTGCCTAGAGGCCTTTTGCTGCCCACTTATTATGACCTTTGCTTGGTTTCCTTTTCCTCGAGTCCGGCCATGTCATCTTACATGGAACAGTTGGGTCCTATGCGCTGTCTGCTGCTTATCTGTGATAATCAGGTTGATTTGGAGAAGCCTGTGAAAGACCTGGCTGCTTCTGCATGGTGTCGCTGTATAAGCAAATGGATGTGAATGAGATCTAGGCTCTTTCTCCAGATGCTGGGAGGGAGCATTTATATTCTGAATTGGTGTTTCCCCAGGCTCTTTTTACCCGACTGTTGCTCCCAGAACCAGGAAATCACTTGATCCACATGACTTCAACTGGCATACAGAATCTCTCAGCAGAGAGAGATGCAGGAGAGAAGCACATCCTACGTTACCTCTTTGCCTGCTTCCAGAGGGCAAAGGAGGAGGTGGGTCAAGCCCCCATATCATGCCAAGCCACCTACTTGCCTGAACAGAATGGGCTCAGCTATTCTCCTCTGTTCCTCTAGATCACCAAAGTGCCAGAGAACCTATTGCCTTTTGCGATGCGTTGCAGGAACCTGACCGTGTCCAACACCCACACACTCTTCCTAACACCAGAGATCTACGTCAATCAGAATGTCTATGAACAGTTAGTGGACTTGATGCTGGAGTCATTAAGAGGAGCTCGTGAGTTGGCAAAGGCTGATGCCCCAGGATAAGCTAATGGGATCCAGCTCATGCAGCTCTCCAAATATATCCTTTTTAAATTCTCATACTCTCTCCCCCCCATAGACTTTGAAGATGTAACAGAGTTCCTGGAGGAGGTTATCAAGGGCCTCACTATGGATGAGGAAGTGAGGACTTTTGAGGAGGTCATGGTCCCTGTCTTTGACATCCTCTTAGGACGAATCACGGAGCTGCACCTTTGCCAGATCCTATTGTACTCTTATCTGGATATGCTCCTGTATTTCACCAAGCAAAAGGATATTGCCAAAGTGAGTCCTTGGTTGTCCACCCCCCGCTGCCTTTACCCTTTTACCTGGGAGAAAGGCCAGTCACTTTTCTCTGCCTCAGTATTCTGGGTGGGGTGGGGTGGGGTGGGGTGGAGTGAAATTCTGATATGACTGATAATCGCGTTCTCTACTTGTGTTTGTTCAGGTTTTTGTGAAGTACATCCAGCCAAAGGATCCAGCCAATGGACAGCTCTACCAGAAGACACTGCTGGGAGCCATCTTGAGCATCTCATGTCTTCTGAAGACACCTGGTGTGGTGGAAAGCCATAGCTACTTTCTGAACCCCTCCCGATCCAGTCCTCAAGAGATCAAGGTGCAAGAATCCAACATCCACCAGGTGTATATTCCTGTTCTACTCCTGTTCTGCTTGTGTGTCAAAATTAAACCGTATTGAGAGGCAGAAAAACAGTGCTGGTGACAACTGCTCTTTCTTACGCAGTGTCGTCTTATGCTTGCTATCCAAGTATGATCAGGCAGGTCTCTCCTTGGTTTTCAACACCTTTGAGTATGACACTGACTGCCTTCTATGGCAGTCATCTGGGGTGTGGGGGAGACAATTAAGGTCCAGAAAGTGCAGCAACAGAGGAAAATACCAGAGTTTGGGAAGGGGGCCGAGGAATGGCTCGGTGGAAGAGTATGTGTCCTAGATGATCCCAGGTTCAGTGGGTCTGTCCGTGTACACTGATGTGAAGACCTGCTCTCTTAACAACAGTTCATGGCTGAATTCCATGAGAAGATCCACCAACTGCTGAAGAACCTGCTGCAGCTCTCCCCACAAACAAAACATAAGATCCTGGCCTGGCTTGGAAACTGTCTTCACGCCAATGCTGGGCGCACCAAGATTTGGGCCAACCAGATGCCAGAGATCTTCTTCCAGATGTATGCCTCAGATGCCTTCTTCCTGAACTTGGGAGCCGCTCTCCTCAGGCTCTGTCAGCCCTTCTGTAAGCCCCGCTCCCACAGGCTCCTGACATTTGACCCTACTTACTGTGCTGTGAAGGAACTGAATGAGGAAGAGCAGAGGCTTAAGAATGTGCACATGAAAGGTGAGTCCCCTTCCCCTTCCCCGCCCTCCTGGTCGCAGGCACGCGAGGAGTTTGCTGGCCAAGGGCAGGAGAGGGGACAGGAGAAACGGCTTCCCTTTGCCCCAGCTTTCTCTGATAAAGGTTGGTGGCAACAGCTGCTAAAGACACGTTTCTCTTTATTTCCTTCAAGGTTTGGAAAGAGAAACCTGCTTGATCCCAGCTGTAACTGAGCAGGAACCAGTGTTTGCTGCCAGCTACAACCTGGTGACGGAGAACTTGGTACTGACGCAGTATGCCCTCCACTTAGGGTTCCACAGGTACACAAGGGACTCTGTTGTTGGCGGGAATAGTGAAGGCTTTGGAAATACTTTTCCACAACAGCTGGTAACTTTCAGGCTTTGGCAGAATGTAGCTCAAAATCTTAATAAGTTCCAGTGACCTGAGATGCTCCCATCTTAGATTTGTTGTTAGGAGGACACGGGGGCTTCTCCCGATGTAAGAGCACCCAAACAGGCCATGCTTATGTAAGCCAGTTGGTGTCTGCAGGCGGGGAAGTATGTTTTCTTGGTCTGCTGGAGGATCTGAGTGGATGGAATCAAAGTGAATTAGGATTTCTTCAAACTTCCTTCTCTCGTTATGGGTCCCTCAAGTCAAAGCAGCCCCCCAGAGAACATAATGCAAAAAATCCTTGCATGCCAGCCCTTGCCCAGCTGGCTTCAACTCTCATCGCCGGCCTCTCTGGTTTTCCCCCTTCCATCATAGTCTTCCAACTATTTGTAGTGGCCATCTTGTGCTTCTTATGATAGTATTGGCACTTCTAATTTTTATATATATTTCTGATGATTGTATAGGTTGCATGACCAGATGATCAAACTCAACCAAAGCCTTCATCGACTGCAGGTGGCATGGCGAGAAGCTCAGCAGAGCTCCAGCGCCTCCGCTGACAATCTCCGGGAGCAGTTTGAACGCCTCATGACCATCTACCTTTCCACTAAAACGGCGATGACAGAGCCTCAGATGTTGCAGAACTGCCTCCATCTGCAGGTGTCCATGGCTGTTCTCCTGGTCCAGCTGGCCATTGGAAACCAAGGGACTGAGCTGATGGACTTGACCTTCCCTCTGCCAGAAGTGAAGAAGAGTGCGCTGGCCTATGTCCCAGGTGACTGGCATTCCTGTGCCCGGCAAGAGATTGACCCTCTAGAAACCCTCCGGGGGGGGTCATCTGCATAATGGATTATGAAACCATGAGATCTTGCTCATCCCAGGGGTTTCCCCAGCATTTTTCTGGTTGCTGTGAAGTGTGGCTCCTTTGAAAACAAATACAGCCTCACATTGTCATTGGACTCAAGTGGGTTTGGGCAGGTGCCAGGATGAAGCCTGATACTTTGCAGTGCCCAAGGTACTTGACAGGATCTTAGAGCCTTTTGGTGTTGGCTCATGCCAACCCTAACCCTAACACCATCCTTGTGTTAAGATGCTGGAATGGAATAGAATTGTAAAAGTGTACATCCACAAACAGCACTTCCCCTGCTAAACATGCACACTTGCACAAGCATATGTCTGTTTCCCATACGTTCTGTATTGCTGGAAATATTTATCTTCTTGGGAATTTTAGCAGAGCATTAGTCTTGAAATACCTTTGGCTTGGTGTCCTCTGTGCTGTTAGTGCTGCACTCTCTGACTCCAAAGGAGATTTGTAATGCATGAGCTCATCTTTGTGACCCCAGCAAGTGATTGCTGCTCTCGCCCCCCCATGATTGTACTTGCAGGGAAGGAGCAAGTGGGGCTTATAGCTGAACATTCTTAGCAAGAGTTCACTTGGAGCTTTGTATTTGCAGAATTCTTTGCTGACAACTTAGGTGATTTCTTCATTTTCCTGCGCCGCTTTGCCGATGACCTCCTAGAGCCTTCAGCTGACTCCCTGGAGCATGTGCTTCATTTTGTGACCGTCTTCACAGGGGACGTGGACAGGTAAATGCCTCCTTTGAAGGCTGGAGGGGTGTGAATACAGACCCACCTCTATAGCTAAGCAGCCTGTTTGCCAGAGGAGATGGATAGCCTTAGATGGGAAGGAAAATTGTGACCCCAATAAACTCAGCTATTTTTAGACTGAGTTCCGATTCAGGCATTTTCTTGAGTCTTCAAGCAGATAAACTTGGTTGGCGTGGCTATGATTCTGTTCAGCTGCTTGGAGAAATTGGCCCATGGCATGTGAGGCTGGAGTGGTGTAATAGCCATCATAGAAGTGTTGAGGTGGGGAGGGAAGCAGCTGTTGTCCTGTGATGACGAAACAAGCCGTTGCGAGCAACCTAACCCTTGTCTGTTGGGAGGCTACATGAGCCCCTCCACCGCTGCCAGGCTGTCGGCAGGAGAATTCAGGGAGGGGTGGGGCAGCCGTCTTGATGGCGTTTGGGGATTACTGTAGACTGCGGAGGCTTCAACCCACTTCTCCTGGCAGAATGAGGAACCCGCATTTGAGGGCCAAGCTGGCTGAAGTACTGGAGGCTGTGATGCCCCACCTGGATCAGGCACAGACCCCCCTTGTTTCAAGTGTCTTTCATCGCAAGAGAGTCTTCTGCTCCTACCAGCACGCTGCCTACCTTGCTGAGGCACTAATTAAGGTTTTTGTGGACATTGAATTTACAGGTAAGGGGGGGGGGGCTGGGCGGTCCTCACTCCCTCAGTTCCTGCCACATAGTGCAGCCCCTTGAAAAAAGTGCTGTGAATCCTGCTGAATCCGCTTTGCTGGATCTGAAGTCAGATTTGGTATTTTTGGTAATGGTGCTGATGCTGGCAGAATGGAACGAAAAGGGCTTGCCTTTTCTTCCAAGTCTCTTGAGATTTTTATCCCACTCTGGTTCAAGGCACCTCTTCCCCTGCTGCCTTTTGGGGCCTTGGACTGCTGCTAACCTGTCTCCTGCGAAGGGTGGAAAGAGCTGATCCTTGATTGTCCGTCCTGTGTGTGTGCGGGACATGCAGCTTATACAAAAGGAGGAGTTGCAGAGAATAAGGCCGTTATCGGTCCTCCAGTACCTCCAGATTCTGCATTCATTATGGTCCTTCTCCTGTGTAGGAGATCCCCATCAATTTGAGCAGAAGTTTAATTATCGCAGACCCATGTACCCTATCCTCCAGTATATGTGGGGCACGGATTCTTACCGGGCAAGCATAAAGGTAAGGACCTGAGGGATGCAAAACATAGGGGCTAGGACCATGACAGTGCTTTGGAAGAAAACAGCCTCCCCGCTCTCCGTCTCTTTGCACCGTACAGGCACTGGCTGATTATGCCTCCGAGAACCTTGAAGCAATGGCCCCCCCCCTCTTCTTGCGCTTTCTTAACCTGCTTATGAATGATGCCATTTTCTTGTTGGATGAAGCAATACAGGTAAAGCATTATATGACAAATCTAATACATTATTTGATGGGTGGGGGTAGCAAAGTGGGTGAATACTATGACCCCAAGCTCTATAAAACTATTCTTTTTTGTAAGAATGATTCTTCAAAGAGTTGCCAATTTTGGCACCCTCAGTGCAGTGTGGGGCCAGTTGAGATGGGGAGAAATTATGTGGCAGTTTCAAGGAGCATTTTCTGCCTGGGGAATTACTCACCCTGTACCAGCTGAGGAGACAGAGGGAAGGCTTCAGTTGTTACTACCACAAGAAAGTTTTTCTGAGAGGTTTAGGTCTGGAGATTCTTTGGACTTCGCTTCTGAAGCTCCATAAGGGGCGTGGTGGCTCAGCGGGTAAGACACCAGGCTTGTCGATCGGAAGATCGCAAGTTCGGAGGTTCGAATCCCTAGCCCTGCGTGCGGAGTGAGCTCCTGCACTAGCTCCAGCTCTTGCCAACCTAGCCATTCGAAAGCATGCAAATGCAAGGAGATGAATAGGTACCACTTCGGTGGGTGGGTAACAGCGTTCCGCACGCGTCATGCCGGCCACATGACCGTGGAAGCGTCTTCGGACAACGCTGGCTCTTCGGCTAAGAAACGGAGAGGAGCACCGGCCCCTAGAGTCGGACACG
Source organism: Charina bottae (assembly GCA_023362775.1). NCBI lineage: Eukaryota > Metazoa > Chordata > Lepidosauria > Squamata > Charinaidae > Charina > Charina bottae. Next base: position 320,844 of record JALMGJ010000066.1, read on the forward strand.
ACTGCACAACTGTGCGGGGGGAACCTTTACCTTTACCTTTACCTCTGAAGCTCCAGTTGTCCACACTTGTGAGGTTCATTATCTCTACTCCAAATCTACAGGAATGGACACCTCCTTTTCCCACTCACCGAACTTTCTCCACCCACAGTTCATTCCGAAACGGGTTCTGATTGATTCTGTTCGTTCCCCCATTTCTGTGTGTTGTGTGGGGTGTTAAGATGTTGGGGAGACCCAGGTTGTAGTCTACCCTCGGGCCCAGAAGCTCACCGGGTGAATTGGGCCCAGTTGCTCTGTCTCAGTCGAACCTCCCTCACAGGATTGCTGTCCTGGGGGGAAACGAAGGAGGGAGCCTTGTATAGCAAACCATTTGCTCCCAAATAAATCGGGAAATCTCTGAAGAGGGCTGCATGACCGTTGAGCATGATTGGGGCATCCAGGCACAGATCCCCTCTCCTTGCCGATGCCCATTTCAAATTTCTCTGCAGTACCTGAGTAAGATCAAGACCCAGCAAATAGAGAAGGACCAGGGCGAGTGGGACAGCCTGTCCGTAGAAGTGCGGCGTGAGAAGGAAGCCAGCCTGCAGACGCTTGGACAGTTGGCTCGCTTCCACAACATCATGTCCAACGAGACCATCGGGACCCTAGCCTTCCTGACCTCAGGTAAAGGCCGTGCGTTCTTCCTGGCAGGGGACGCCGCAGGGAGCAGAACTGCTGACGGAGCCTTGTTTTCATTGCAGAGGTCAAGTCTCTCTTTGTGCACCCTTTCCTGGCGGAACGCATTATCTCCATGCTCAACTACTTCCTCCAACACCTGGTAGGCCCAAAAATGGGGGCCTTGAAGGTCAAGGACTTCAGTGAATTTGACTTCAAGCCCCAACAACTGGTTTCTGACATCTGTACGATTTACCTAAACCTGGGGTAAGTTGCATGCTGGAAAGAAAAGATCCATTGGAGGAGGATTAGGGGGCTTGGCCTTACCCTTCCAGAGGCTTAGTGGATGCTGAAATGTTTCCTGTGGAAGAGCAGCCAGAAACCCACCAGAAGTCCCTCTGAGATGACCCTTTCAGAGTAAGGATTGAACTCCTCAAAGCCGATGGACAACCATCGGAGAAGATCTCATGGTGTACGAACTGCCAGTCCCCCAAATGCTGCCAGTGAGGAAGAACAGGAGATCCCCCTCACGTCACCGTCTTCCTCTAATGGAGCGAAGGAGCGGGTCCCTGGGGCTCTCTGGTCCTATAGACCTGAAGGTGGTGCAAGAACAGGGACAAAATGGCCAGCTAGGGCTTGAAGACGTTTATTGCTTTTCCACGTAGTCGTCATCTCCACCAGGCCTGACGGCGAATGCAAGGGAAATAGGGCTGTGTGTGCCGAGTGCCACTGACGGGGTCTGCTGCTGTGGTCTCGTGTGTGCCAGTCCAAGGGGATGCTCTGAGTCTTGGCTGCAGTCAGCAGGATGGAGGCGTGGGCTTCCTGTCCCATGTCAAGGGTTGGCCCTGTGGGCCAGGCTTCGTGCTCATGCGTCCTACCTAGGAGGCTCTGGAACTTTGCCTAGGCTGGTCTCTCGGTACACGAGTGCCATTCCTGCTGGCTCGTGCAGCGTGCTAAACGAGGTTAACAAAACACAAAAGCTGTGTTCACATAACATGCTAGGCCCAAGCAAATTGTTTCATGGTTTAACCCGATGGCCGGTACAATGGCTGGGCCCCTACAATCGGCTGAATCACATTCAGCTAGCCTAGACAAACGTGTTGTATAGGCACAAATGTTCTATGTATTGCTAAGGGGGAGAGCTGTCAAATTCCCTTTTGGTCTAATTAAGTGCTGGTGAAAGATAAAAACACAGAAGGTGAACCCTGAAGGGCATAGCTGTGGAACTATCCTGTCTGTGTGTTTGGTTCAGGCAGATCAAATTTGGGTGAGGTCCTCCATAAGACAGACTTAAATTGGGTTACATTCTACCTCAGGGACTAGAAAGATGCTCTCCACAAAGAGATCACAGAGGAAGGAGTTGCCTTCTGAATAGGAGAAATTACAGGGCAAATAGGCAGGAGCTATTTCCCATCATGCTCCACGTGCAAATGTATTACAAATGGGACAAGACTGAAGGGGGCTTTGTTCTCACCTAACATAAGGCTGTGGAGGTGCAAGAAGGAACAAGGATAGGCAGGCAGAGATGACCGAGTGCGCCAAATGGACAGTGGGTTTGCTCGCATGGGCCAAAGGGCCTCAGCGTCCTCTTAGCCTCTTCTCTGTTTCAGCGATGAAGAGAACTTTTGTGCCACAGTGCCCAAGGATGGGCGATCATATTCCCCAACTCTTTTTGCTCAGACGGTCCGAGTCTTGAAGAAAATTAACAAGCCTGGCAACATGATTGTAGCATTTAGCAACCTGGCAGAGCAAATTAAGGTGAGATGGGGAACCTGTCGATCTCCCTTCCCCAACAAAGTATTTCTCTAAGGACAACCCATTGGTTCCTCGTCCCTCGCTGTATTATATGCTGAAAACCTTCAGGGCATCCTGGGTTCTTCCTGGGCTACATTTGGCTTTAATCTCCAGGGAGGAGAACTTTGAACTTCAGTGCTCTCATAATGGCCACAGGGTGTTCAAAAGTCAAGGACACAGGTGAAAAATAGAGCAGCGGGAGTCACATTCCTCACTGGCTGAGAACTGAATTTATTGCAATGTACGAATGCAATTAGTCCATCTCTAAGGTTCAGGGAGGCTCAAGAAAACAGCTCAGTCCTCGTTAGCTGTGCTTCCGTGGAATCGAAGCTTGGACTCCTACCTCTGCTCTGCCTCAATTTCCAGGGCAGAGGTGGCCCTTGGAAATGGCTTGGCCACATTTTCTGGCAATGCCAGCTGGTACAGCCAGGGGTGGCAGATTCTGGGAGTTGCCCTATTCTGCAGGGTAGCCCAGCAGGGGGCCCTCTGCTGACTCCTGGCTCGTTCCTTCAGTCTCTTGCAGATCTCCAGCAGCAGGAGGAGGAGACATACGCTGATGCCTGCGATGAATTTCTGGATCCCATTATGAGTACCTTAATGATGGACCCTGTGCTGCTGCCTTCCTCTCGGGTCACTGTGGACAGGGCAACAATTGCTAGGCACCTCCTGAGGTATTTAGAAGGAAAGACAGAAAGGAGGCGGGATACAGTGGAATGCCTGCCTGCTTAGTTTCCTTCTAGGGAAGAGTGAACTTGTATTGGATTGGCACACTGCCACTCGCCCCTTGCAGGATGCTAGCGGTGCTGACTCCCAGATTTGTCCCTGCATCCTCTGGTCAGTTCCTCTCTCTCAGACCCCCACTGCTTGGGTCTGCTCTGTCCCAAGGCCTGATTTAGGTAATTCTCTGTAATCAGCAGATTCCCACTGCTACCAGAAACCACATAGAAACACGGCTGGAGGTTAGACAGGCATGTTGGGGTCAGTAGGAACAGCGGATAAGGGCTCCAGAACAGTGGTCAGATTAAAAGCAACCCTGGGCTTGGCTAGAAGATTGCAAGATTTTCCTCCTCCTTGCATGGGAAATACGTAACATTTTCAGCATGTGTAACATTTTCAAATTTGTGAGGACGTGCCTGTCTGTGTCTACTGAAATTGGTGGCATTTTCTTCTGTTACTGGTTAACAGCCTGGTGTTACTGTCGCCCTCTTCCTGCAGTGATCAGACAGATCCTTTCAATCGCAGTCCCCTCACCATGGACCAGATCAAGCCAAATACCGAACTGAAGGAGAGGATCCAACAGTGGCTGGCAGACAGGAAGAAGCAAAAGGAGCTTGTGGGAGGGCCTCTGTGACTTGGCAGGGAGCTGCGGCCCCAGCTGGCTCCTTCGGTCAACCCCGGACCGAGTCTGACTGCCTCTCCTCACTTTCTCCACAATGATGAGGGTTAAGCTTCCTTGGGCTCCTCCATCCTTTCCTGTGGTTCCTTGTATTTAGGACTCTTCCGGGAACCTCCTCCCTCGAGTGTTTGGTTTGCCTGCTATACTGTTTTCATAAGAATCCTTCACCATGTTGGTTTCTCTTTTATTGCTGCACCAGTTACTGGGCCCAACTTTCCCCGTTATGTTTGAGAAGAAGAAAAGCTGCATTTACTCAACTGGGACGGGTTTTTTTGTGCGTGTGTAAAGCCATCGTGGTCGCATGGTCATTTGTGGCTTACTCTGCCGAAACAGGAGCAACCAACATCTGTAAGGAATGGTTGGGTAGAACAAGACATGGGAGAAAGTGGGCCATGACATCTCTCCTTTCCTGCGGCTTGACCTGTCAAGCAACTTTCATAAGCCTCTATTGTGGCTCTTGCTCCCAGGAACTACAGCCTGGGAAAACACTGTGAACAGATGCTCATGCAGACGCCCTGTATTCCTGCCCGCTTTGATACAGTGCCTGCTGCATGTCGAATGTACGCGTCGTGTACATAATATGATCGCTCCCTTTAGATCAATAAAAAGTGTTGGATGTCCACTTGTTTTTGGCAGCAACGCCTATTAATCTGCACTCGGACTATCCCGTCCCTGCTTCCTTCAGACTTCAGGTTGAACTCTCAGAATTTCCAGGAAGGAGGGAAGGCCTGAAAGAATGGCTGTACCTCCGTGACCTGTGAGCTACAGTCATCACCCGTTTATTATGCAGAGCCAGGAAAGCGAACTGAGGGAACCACGGTTAAGGCAGCCTGGCTCGACAACCCCGTGAGGATCCGCGTTTGTTTTTTTTTTGCTGGAGGAATGATTTGTAGGCCTCGCCTGCCCGGCACTGGAGCGGAGAGAAGCAAAAGGGCTGCGGCCCCAACACGAGTCCTCCCCGCCCCGGTCTTACCTCGGCAGCTCCCCCCCCCCCCAGCAGCCCCTTCTTGCTCGCGAGCGCTTCGGGGGTCACCCAGGCCTTCCTAAACAAAGATGGCCCTGGAGCCGAATTTGGGGGGGGGCGGGAGGGGGAAGCACTCGCGGGGGCGTAGGGGGCGGGGCTTCGGGAAACCCAGGGGAGCTCAGCTCTGCTTGGGGAGGGGGGCGCTTCCCCTGCTCGGCTGAGAGACCTGAGTCGTTCGCGGTCCGCAGAGGGGGCGGCCGAAGCTATCCCCCATCCGCGCTTCCGGGTCCGCGGGCAGGAGTGGCCCCGCGGAGACGGGCTCCGGCAGCTGCAGTCGGGAGGGTCGACCCTCCGTCTCACCGGCGCCGGGCCATCCCGCACGCGCATGCACCCTCCGGAGGCGGCCCCGGCGAACGCCTGATCGGAAAGGACCCCAGGAGCGAGCGAGGGAGGCGCGGCCTGGGCAGCCTCGCGCGGGTCCTCGCGCGCACCGGGCTCTGACCTTCAGGTCCTCCTTCCGGCGCTCGAGGGCTGCGCACCGCCGCGTTTCCGCCATGGCACAGGCCGTGCAGAAGCTGGTCAAGGCCGTCTCGACCAAGGGACCGCAGCTGCTCTCCGGTGAGGGGGCGGGCGGACCGGGGGCGAGCCGGCGCCGTGGCGGCGGTCCGCTGCGAGCAGGCCGGGCCTCAGCGGACGCGGCGGGGCGTCCGTCGCTGCTTGCCGCGCTCCGCTTCCCATCCCCATCCCTCCCTCGAGCGATTCTCTCCCTCGGGCGGGGACAAGGCCGGAGCTCTGGCTGGCGCCTGGCTGCCCGGCGGCTGACGCGGCTAAAGAGGAGCAGCCATTTTGCCGGTGGTCTTGTGGGGGCCGACGCGCACGTTGGAAGGCGGCCGTTACACCGTTCCGCCTCGTGCAGGGCCCCTACCCGGGCTTCGGTAAAGCCGACCCTGCCCGCCTCCTTGAGAAAGGGGAGCCCCACCAGGCGACGAACAGCGTGGTCTTTCGCGGATGGGGTACAGTATCAGCCCAACTCACCTCACAGGGTTGTTGTGGGGAAAATAGGAGGAGGAAGGAGTATTAGGTATGTTCGCTGCCTTGAGTTATTTATAAAAATTATAAAGGCGGGATAAAAATTAAATTAAATTAAATAAGCGTCTTAGACGAGGGATTGCTAACTCCTCCGCAGACAGGCTTCGGTTCTGGATAGAAGTGAGAACGGAGCCCTCTCCAGCAATGTGAAGTTGTCGGGTTCTGCGCTTAGGCTGGAAAAATCAGATGTACTGGTATCAGATAGATGCTACTGTTACCTACTGGGGTGCCTGAATTTCAAAGCAACAGTACCTGGCTCAGCAGCAGCCCTTGCGAGGAGGATGTGGGTTTTCTCGTAGACCATGGAGTAAGGATGAGTCTGCAGTGTGTGGCAGCTGCCAGAAGAGCCACTGCAGTTTGGGTTCCATAAATAGAGGAATAGTGTGAAGATCACAGGAACAGATAGTACTGCTCTACGCTACTCTGTCCAGCCTGATTGCCACAATACAGGTAGTCCTTGAGTACCTGTATCGAGTTACGGCAATTGGGACTGGAATTTCCATCGCTAGGTGATGTGGTCGTAAAGCGTGATGTCATGTGACCACATCGCTTAGCGATGGCAATCCTGGCAATCTCCATTGCCATCGTTAACCGAATCCCACCGGTCATTAGCTGAGGACCCACCCCGATCCAAGCCGTTCCTGACTTGGTCCCTCCCAGCCCCGAGCCTCGGTTCTGCCTGCCCTTCAACTCCCTCCAACCGCCTATTCCCCCCCACCTCTGCCCTTTTGGCCACACTGCATCCTGCCTTGCCACACTATGAAGACGCCCCTGACCCACAGCAGAAAGCTGCAGCCAGCCCAGCCCAGCAGCATGGCGAGAAGCCCCAGCCACCCCAGGAAGTCCTAGCCCAGCCACGCAGTGTGAAGCCACAGCTGCAGCTGCCCTGCGCTCCACCGCCCCAGCTGACTTTTGCCCTCTTTTGCTCCTGCTGCTGGTGAGGCCTGGCCAAGGTGAGGAAACCACCATGCACGACCTCAGGAAGAATGCCTTGTGCAGCCAGCAGCTGCCTCACAAAGGGCCAGGCCAGGCACGCCGCCTCAGCAGTGGGAGCAAGAAGACAGCAAGGGGGCCAGAAGGGCAGAGATGGGGGAGAATAGGTGGGGGGAGCTGGTGCCCCTGCGGTTGTAAGTGCAGCCAGGCTGCCAAGCCCCCAAATTTTGATCACATGACCGCGGGGATGCTGCAACGGTTGTAACTTTGGGGACCGGGCATAGGTACCATTTGTTCAGCGCCACTGTAACTTTGAACGATTGCTGAACAAATGGTCGTAACTCGAGGACTACCTGTACAAAAAGGATGCTGAGGAACTGGAAAGAGTACAGAGAAGAGCAAGAAAGATGGTGACAGGCTTGGAGGCTATATCCTGTGAATTACACTTAAAGGAACTTGGTCTGTTTAGCCTAAAGAAGAGAAGGCTAAGGGGGGAGAGGATACCAGTCTTCTAATACTTGAAGGGCTGTCCCAGGCGGAAGGTGATGTATGCTCCATAGTGCCTGGGGATGGGACAAGGACCAATAGCTGGAAGCTTTACAGACGGGTATCCAAACTTGAAATAAGGAAGAATATTAAGCAGAGGACCAGCCTGCCTCCTGGAGTCGGGGGGGCTCCATCCCTGGAGGGTTTCAAGCCAAGTTGGGATGGCCATTTGTCGGGGATGATCTAGGGGGTTTGTGCTCTGGACGGGGGGTTGAAGACCTCCAAGATCCCATGATTCCAGATCCAGTGACAAGCAGCCCACCAAAATGCCTCTAACTGGTGTAACTAGGTTTTCTTTCTAATGTTTAGTCAAAATCTATTTTTTTCATAACTTCTTTATTATGCCTCCTGTCTGCTGGGACAACAGAGATCTTGTTCTCTATCTGTTTGACATACTGTCAGATATTTGCTCTTGCATCCTCAAGGCTAAATGTTCCCAATTCCTTCAATAAGTCCTCAAAGGACTTTGTAGTCTTCTGATCATCCTCGCTGTTCTTCTGAGCACATTCTAATTTCTCTGAATCCTCTTTATTTTCATTTATATATATACAGTATATCAAATTTATTCCCTGCCCATCTCACTCAGCGCGCGACTCTGGGTGGGTTACATAAAACAGGAATAAAACATTAATTAAAATACAGTAAAACGGTACAGTAAAAACAGTCTTCTTAATAAATAATATGTTCCAAAAAGATGGCTGGTAAAAAGTTCTTGATTTAAATTGGGATGTCGAGAACTGGCCACAATATTGTCATATTGAAATTGTCACGCCATTGAGCCCACCTTAACTAGCTTGCTAATCAGAATGCCAAAGGACACTTTGTCAAATGCGATGCTGAAATCAAAATACATTACTTGGAGTGTTTGTACAATGTACTGAGGATGTTGCTTGATCAAAAAATGAAATAAATTTAGTCCAGCATTGGTGATGTCTGGTTAACTATTGTGTTGTTTACAGTTGCTTAGAGATTCATCACTTTATATTCTAAAATCTTCCCAGGTACTGATGTCAGACTGACTGATTTGAAGTTCCCTGGATGATCCATCCTCCCGCTTTCATCTCTTTTTAAAGACAGAACCAGTATTTGTCCTCGTCCGGTTCGATAGCGTTTTGCCATTCTCCAGAATTTCTCAAAAATCACTTAAAGCTTAAGCCAGACTATCACAAAGTTTCTTCAGTACCCTAGGATGGCCCTCAAGATTTAAACTCTTTTCATTCATTTCTTTCTTGGTTGCATTTCTGTCAGTCTTAGGCTTCAGCCCTCCCCCCTCGTTCTGCTTTCCACAGTTGCCGGGAAAAACATCATCTTATTGGAGAAGACCGAACCAGAATGGGACCAAGTAGTGCTGCCTTTTCCTTGTTACCTGTTAGCATTTTGTGAACTATTTCCAGTGACTGACTATTTTCTCTTTTATGTTTAACATCACAAGCTTAGAAAAGAATCTGCCCTATGAACCAAATGCTATATGTGGCGTCACCTGACTTGGCTAAAGAGACAAATCCTTACTGTAATTATTATACCATAAAGGCCAAGTAAATATCACCATAGAGCAGGAAACACTCTCCTCTCCCCTCTCTCTCTCTCTCTCTAGCATTTGCGGTTTGCTCTTCATCTTCTCCTGCTCTCGTCTTTTGTAGCTGCTGTCGCTTACTCAAGGCCTCGGCTGGACACTTTCTGGTACTATGCCAAGGTTGAGCTGGTTCCTCCAACTCCTGCTGAAATTCCCAGGGCGGTTGAGAGCCTGAAAGCACTGCTGAAGAGCTACCAGACTGGGCGCTTTGCACAACTCACGGTCAAGGTAACTGTGCCAACAGACGCAGCTCACAAAGCTCACCTGGAAAAGGTGCCTCCAGACCCCCGATTGCCTGGTGCCCCAGGCTGACATAGCTCTCGTCCTGCAGTGTCTGAAATCAGCTCCAGCAAGTGCCACCGTTGGGCCAGAGAGCGTGGGAACTTGGGGAGGGGCGGAGTCAGAAGTTGAAGCATAGGGAAGTTTTTCATCCCATGAAGGAGCTGCTGGGATCAATGAGTCTTCCGGAGTAGCAGCTGTATTAAATTGAATAAATTAAATTAAAATGTCAATGTTTCATAGTAATTTAAGTGTGAGTTACGATGACTGAGTGATAACTCATTAGATGACCTCTTGGTGTTGCTTGTACTTCACTGGAACAATCAAAGAAATGGGGCAGGGTGATTCCTACCATAGCAACAATTGTTTAAAAAAACTTTTTTTCCCCCTTCCAGGAAGCTCTGAGGAATGGTTTGGTGGCTACTGAAGTACTGATGTGGTTTTACATTGGTGAAATCATAGGCAAGCGTGGCCTGATTGGATATAAAGTCTGAAGAACTTTCTTCTTTTGATTCCTAATAGTGTCTTGATAATATTAAATTATGGCACTGAGATTAAACTGTCTCTGCTAGTCATGTTTATGTTGTGGCAGAACTAGATGATCACAGAATCATAGAATGTAAAGGCTGGATAACATCTAGTCCAACCCCATCTGGTACAGGAATCCACAATTACAGCATTCCTGACAGAAGGCCATCCAGACTCCAATGATGACCTCAAAGCTGACAACCAAGCCTAAAACCACTTTTCTTATCCCCATGTATTTACCTCCTTCCGTAAATGCTTTGAAGAAAGCATACGACTTCCAGAAATGAACAGAACAGGAATGAATGAAGATATGGATATAGGAATTCCTTTTCTATTCCCCAAATATGTTTGGGGTGGCTGGCCTGATGTTGTGTAGGAATGTCAGGTAATATTAAAATCCAAGCAGTTCTCCCAGGTATTGCAAGCAATATAGTTTAGACTGAGCAGGATCCCGTTTTACTAGGAAATGCGAAGTAGGTGGAATTAGCCCTGAATCTCCAGTAGTACTTGTATAGGAGAAATAGTCTAGAATAACCTACATTTGTTTTCCTCATGTATACTATTTAATGCCAGAAAATGATCCAAAGTTCCAATTCTTAATTGTACTACAATGCCCCGCCCCACCCCATTTATTCAAATGCTTTCAGGCTTGTAGAAAGTTTTCTGGGCTTCACACAAGAGTGTATGCCACAACTAAGAACTCTGTTCAAATATTCTTCACATATCTTGCTTCCTAGAATCGGAGGAAGTGCAGAAAATTAAAGCTTTTTCTCCTGAGATTTTATAGGAAGCAGTTTAGGTGTTAAGATCGGGTTTAGCTTTACATAATGGGTTTGGAATTTTAGCAGATCTTTCCTTTTCTGTGCCACTGTATTACAATTGCTAAAAACAGCTAGAAAGCTAATGACTGTCTTCTAAACTCAAAAGCACCTGCTGCACACATTGCTTTCCTTTGACAGAAATATTTGTCCGTCTGTTGCCTTGAGTGAAATCCTAGCATTTTACACGTTGGCGAACACTTTTCTCTCCCATGCCCACAAGAGGAGTACTCCAGCAAGGTTCACTAATATTGCAGGGTGTTCACAAGCATGACTTTTAGATTTGACTCCACCCCCAAAGGAGTGGTACCCCCTTTACTCAATTTCTTATTAACAGGGGTCTTAATTATATCTTTATATTGCCAGAAGAATCTACCTGTCCTGTTTCTGGAGCAAGAGAGTTGCCTTTTATTATTACTATTGCCTCAGTTGCCCCGCTTGTAACTGCCCCTTAATGCCACCCTGTAACCTCCAGCAATGCGGTTGAGGTTGGCACTCGGTGTGCAGGTTCAGGAAGAAAAGCCGGAGAAACCCATCCATTCTGGGCATCCGATGCCAACCCAGAAACGAAGCAGAGCGTGCATCGCTCCCTCGGAGTCGGAAGGGCTAGGGCAGCAAGGGGTGCTGGGGGTTGGGCTCAGCCACCGCGGAGGGCCACTCTCCCTGCAAGCTGGCTACCTCGCCCAGCCCCAGGAGAAATCCTGCCTCCCGCCACCTCTCGGGCACCGGCCCACCTTCGCACAGGTCGGCCGGCGGGCCGGCGCGGGAAGAACTGCAGCCCTTTCCCCCTTGACAGGGGCAGCAGAGTTCCAGCACAGCTGCTCAGCATCCCAGCAGGCACCGCGATGCCTGGAGGGAGCTGAACTCGGGCTGGCAGGCCCGGAATCCCACGAAGAGTCCGCGGGAAGGACGGGAGCAGCAGGCGGTCCCTCCTTGCGCCGGGAAGTAACAGCTGCGGACCAAGAGCGCAGCCAGCATCGCCGCTGGACGGCGGCGGCGGCCCCTGGCGCGGAGGCTTCGGAGAGGGAGGACCAGGGTAGCCCGAAGCCTGCGGACCGGAGAAGCGGGCGGAGGTACCGCGGCTTGACCCGGGAGCAGCTCCCGGGCCGTTCCGGAAGAGCAGCGCGAGCAAGGGGCCGCTGCAGGCCCGCTCGGGGGTCTCCGCCGCGCCGCCCCGGGGGGGCAGCGGGTGAAGGGGACGCCGCGGCGGGAGTCGCAATGGGGCGGCCCGGCCGGGGAGGCGCCTGCCCGGCGGCTGCAGCTTTGGTACGGCGCTACCGGCCGCGGCGCGGGACGGGGTCGCCTGGCTTTCAGAGGCGGCGAGGCCAGCCGCAGCCGCAGCCGCCCGTCGTTATCTTGGGCACGCACGTGGGAACGAGCGCACCCGCATCTGCTCCCGGCCTGGGTCCCGCCGCCTCTCCACCCCTGCCGGGCATCCTCGCAAGGGGGCGGCGGCGGCGGCGGCAGCAGCGACCACCGAGGGCCCGCCCTCTCGAGGCCCGGCGCCGAGCATGCGGGGCTGCTTCTGCCGGCCGCGAGGGCGAGCGTTTGCGCCGTGCCGCTGGCGGGGCGGCGGCGAGCGGGCCCCGGACCCTGGATGGGCGCCGCGATTATGCCGGGCCGCCCGCGGCGCCTTCTGGCTCAGGCGGGGCGCGGGGCGGCGCTCCGGCGGGGCCCGGGAACCTGGATGGGCGGCGCGCGCGTGCAGCGCCCCTAGGGGCGGGTTATGCGGCAGGCAGGTTCCCGGGCGCGGCCCGGCCCCGCTCTCTGGCGCTTCGCCTCACAGGAAAGATGGCGCACAGCGGTCGGTGGCGCTTCCCGGCCCGGCCCGGCAGCGGCGGTTGGGGCCGCCGCGGGCTGGGGGGCTGCCGCGTGCGGGTCCCGGCCCTGCGCAGCCTGCGCGGGGAGTCTCCCGAGGAGCGGCCGGCGGCCGGCGGCGGCGGCTGCGGAGGGGCCGCGGCGGCGGCGGCGCTGGCGGGAAGCGGCGACGGAGGGGGCGGGGCGGGCGGCCCCTCCTCAGCCGCCGCCCCCTCGCCGCCGCCCGCCGCCCCGCTCCCGGCCAGCGCGGGGGTGGCGCCCGGCTTCGACGCGGCGCTCCAGGTCTCGGCCGCCATCGGCATCAACTTGCGCCGGTTCCGGGCGGCCTGCGGGGCCGAGGCGGGCAGCGGAGAGGTGAGGCGAGGCGGGGCGGCCCGCGAGCGCCGGGCGGGTGGGGCTGCTCTCCCTCGCCGGGAGCCGCCCTCGTGCCGAGCCGACGCGTCCCCGGCGCGGGGAAGGGGCACGCCCCCTCCTCGCCTGCGATGCTGCCGCCTCCGCCGCGGGAGCGAGCGGCGCCGCGCCTCCTCGCGGCTCTAGCCGTCCCGGGAGACTGCCGGGGACGCTCGGAGCCCAGCGAGGGGCCCGCCCGCGCTCTCCTCCTCTTCCCGCGCGCCTGCACGGGTGGGAGGCGGGTCGCGGCCCCGTCCCCTTGGCGGCCGGCGGAGGACCTGCGAGCCCGGGAGCCCAACATCCTTGGTTGATGTCCCGAGCCAGCACGGGGACTCCTGGCGGGTTGGGGGGCCAGCCTCTCCAGTGCCCGGCCGTCTTGCTTGAAGAGGCTTTCTCGTTAAGCCAGTGGATGAAGTCTTAGGAGTTGTAGAAACGGTGGGGCAGGGCATCTTTTTCTCTCTTGGCAGCATATTTGCTGTTGATGGCCCCATTGCACACCATTAAGGCTGCCTAAAGGCGAGGCAGCATTTTCTGCATATTCGGGTGACTCCTTAAGTATAGAGGAAAACAGTACTTTGTGTTTAAAGAAAGAGTGACACCCTTCATTCACATGAAGGTCTTACATTGTTTCTTTGTAAAAAAAGAGACTAAACCAGTAGACCGCTGTGAAATTTCTTTAATGGGAAGTTGTATACAAATATTTTAAATATAGAAGGCAGGTGGCTCCATTGAGTGCCACATTCCCGGCCTCTTTGCTAATGATATGCTTTGCATTGTAACATGAGAATCAGAGGTTCTCCCCCATGTATTATTGAGGTCTATCTTAAAAAAATATCTGAACCTTTCAACAATGACCGTCAGGAGCTCGCATCCAGTTTATGAGCTGGCTAAGCAACTGTGCAGCCTTTTTCTTCTCTGATTTCTGGGGTAAGAAGGTATCTCCTTCAAATCCTTATGTTTCTCCTTCCCTGATTCGTGTTATCCAGTGATCAAAGCACTTGTTATGCATGATCATGGTACACGCTATTCCCAAACCTACACTTTTAGTATAGTGCTTCACACAAATTGAGATAATGGTATAGATTTTTTTTTAATCTGTTCAGTTGTGTCCGATTCCTGGAGACTGCCTGGACAAGTCCCTGCAGTTTTCTTGGCAAGGTTTTTCAGAAGTGGTTTGCCATTGCCTCCTTCCTAGGGCTGAGAGAGAGTGACTGGCCCAAGGTCACCCAGCCAGCTTTCATGCCTAAGGCGGGACTAGAACTCTCAGTCTCCTGGTTTGCCATTGGCTCCTTCCTAGGGCTGAGAGACAGGGACTGGCCCAAGGTCACCCAGCTGGCTTCATACCTCAGGCAGGACTAGAACCCACAGCCTCCTGGTTTCTAGCCCGGTGTCTTACCCACGACACCAAACTGGCTCTCTATGGTATAGATGTACTTGAAGTAATATTTTTTGCTTGATTTTCTTGAGCTTTGCAAAAGTATTACTGGAATTTTTCTCCTGCCAAGTTGAAGTAAGACTAGGAGAACTGATTTGCAGCCAGGTAGGCAGGTTGCTTGTGCGTTAGTGTAAGGCTTTGAAAGGTTCTTGCCACTCTTCTTCCTTCTACTGACATCACATTGACATTTCCTGTATTGGCTACCCAGTGAGAATGATGTCTGGAAAGACTTGAGATTCAATCCATACATGGTTTACTTCTATAATATCCCATTGAAATCAGGGAAGACAAACTAACCCAGTGTGATTCCTTTGAGAATTGCAGTGTTTTGGGTGGGCAATTTGCTGATTTGAGATTAAGTTCTCAAGTACCTTGTGATCTGTAGCACAGTTAAAATTTCTGAATGTAACAAGGGGTGTCTGTGGTCCTGCTTGGCATTTTCAGTGTTAACCAGGATAGAACTCTTGCATATTTATATCAAAGAGGCTGTTACTCCACCCACCCTTCAGCATAGACACATTTTTTCTTTCTATTTGTGAAAAACATACCTGGAGTCTTGTCTGTTTCCCTGCCATGATTGCACCCGATTGATATGCTGTGGACAGTTATACGGTACTTACATTGGTCATGAATCCTTGAAAGTCAAACCTCTTAGTGAAGTGAATCCAGTGCCACTTGCTTCTGTTTTTCTTGTCAGGGCCAGGTATATTTACAGATGGCCATTATATTGTCTTGCACAAGACTCTCCCACTGTGTTAATGCTAGATAATACTAGATGTGCTTTGCCAAAGTCCTTATGACTTATATCTTAAGTACAGTAATGTTAATACTTAACATTTGTATCCAGCCCTGTCTCTTAGATGCTCAGGGCAGTGGGCTGGGGCTCATTTTATTCTTCACTGCATGACCAGTCAGAATGAGAAATAGTGCACCAAATCATTCAGGCAACAGGCTATACCACACCTCCCCATGCTCTCTCAGTGCCGTTAAACAGGCTTAAACAGCACATTCTACGTTCATAAGGAGCCTCTCAGAGGAGTAGCTCTTGGTCATGACTTGCTGGAATGAGGGAAGGAGGCAGTGCTGGGAAACAAGACATACTTTAGATATATATGTAAGAATATTTTCACTGCTCATTTTCAACAAAATTTCAGTACATGCATAGTAAAGCTATCCCATTTGCAGATGTAAAGCATTTGAGAAGACCAGTGTTGTGGATGAAAGTCTGTATACCTTTTGCATTGTGCAGAACTGTACTTTGGAGTCCTGGGTGCCCTCTGAGCTTGGCTGTTTGCTTGCAGATGTTTCATTACCCGACTAGGCAACATCATCAGTGCGAAGGAGTGTGGGGTTTGCTCCCTGTTTATATTCAGTAGCTTGCCCTGCCAGTGTTGGTGGGGGTGTGGTTTTCTCCTTGGTAGTTCCTTGATTAGGGTATTGTTTTCTGCTTGATTGTTTGTTTTATGTTAATCCCTGCTTATCTGGGTGTTGGTTGGTTGCTAGAGAGGATGTGCTCTGGTCTTTTTGTTTCCTTCTTAGCTTTTTTATTGTCTCTTTGAATGGTGTGTAAATGTGGTGTATCTCTATGTGTCTCTTGATGGCTGATTTGTCTGAATGCCAAGCTTCCAGGAATTCCCTAGTGTTTTTGGATTTAGCTTGGTCTAGGATGCTCACAGGGGCGTGGTGGCTCAGCGGGTAAGACGCCAGGCTTATCGATCGGAAGATCGGAGGTTGGAATCCCTAGCCCTGCGTGCAGAGTGAGCTCCCGCACTAGC
The DNA here is from genome assembly GCA_023362775.1 of Charina bottae. NCBI lineage: Eukaryota > Metazoa > Chordata > Lepidosauria > Squamata > Charinaidae > Charina > Charina bottae. Next base: position 336,833 of record JALMGJ010000066.1, read on the forward strand.
TCCAGCTCTTGCCAACCTAGCAATTTGAAAGCACACAAATGCAAGTAGATTAATAGGTACCACTTCCGTGGGTAGGTAACAGCGTTCCGCGTGCGTCATGCCGGCCACATGACCGTGGAAGCATCTTCGGACAACGCTGGCTCTTCAGCTAAGAAACGGAGATGAGCACCGGCCCCTAGAGTCGGACACAACTGCACAAATGTGCTGGGGGAACCTTTACCTTTTTTTAGGATGCTCACAGTTTCCCAGTTGAAACTATGGTTGAGTCTGTCCATGTATTGTGAGATTAAGGGGTTTTCATCATGTCTTCTGAGTGCTAGTTGGTGTTCGTGGATGCGTTCTGCTAGTCTTCTGCCTGTCTGTCCTACATAGTGGCTGTTACAGTCCTTACGCTGTATGTTGTAGATGACCCCTGTTTTTTCTTCTTGGGCTACTGGGTCTTTTGGTTTACTTAAGATGTTTTGGAGGGCTTTAGTTGGTTTGTGTGCTATGGTGACGCCATGTGGTTATGATAGACTGTTGGTTGCTTCTGATATGTTTTTGATGTATGGCAGTGTTATCCTTTCATAGCTTGTGTTGGTTGTGCTGTAATGTAATGTCTGCAAGCAAACCATCAAGCTCAGAGAGCATCAAGGACTCCACAGTTCAACTCTGAGCTACATATATTCTCTTCTGTTAGAACTGTACTTGGGTAATGTATTGGACTTGTTTGTTGACACAGATTTTGCAAGTTATGCTACACTCCCCCCAATATATAGGAACATCCTCAATCACATAGCACAAGCTTGGGTCACCTGGAGTCATGCGCTTATTCCTGGCTCGGTCTGAGGCAGGACGTGTCCTTGGTTCACAAGAGCGCCTTACCTCTGCAGCAGTCAGAGATCCGTTGGACTGGTTTGCCTTCAGATACTGCTGGCTCTAGAAGGATTCCTAGATGCTTGAAGAATTACACTGTCATTAAAGTGGACAGTCCTGTTTAAAACTCTGGATGATCTAGAGAAGATTACTCCATTAAGCAGAGCTCAGTTTCCTTGGTTTTCTATGGAGCTTTGGATGATGAAACACTTGTATAGGCTAATAGCCCATTTTGGGACTTATTCTATAGTTGCAAAATTGTACTTCTCTTCTAGTTGATGTACTGCTTCAATTGACTTCATTGGTACTTTGTGTAATATGTTATTGTTAATATTGCTGTTACTCTCCTTGAATTCTTTAAATGAGGCATAGGATATAAATAGAATTAGTTGGTAAAAGGTTTGATACATTCAAGAGCATAGGATCTTGAACCCTCAGTGATTTGCTGTGATAATTTTCCTAAACATTTCGTTCACAAAATTGGTCATATGCTAATGAACTTCAACATTAAAAGCAGCATCTGGGGGTTGACAGAGTCATCTGCTTACCCAATTTTGATAGATGAATTTCCCAGTGTGGTGGCCAGGAGTGCCAGCAGGCCTGCAGACGGTGTGCTTGGCACCCGCCAGGCTTTTTGCCATACCTGAACTTTTAGGTTAATTTAAAAAAAAAAAAAAAAGGAAGCTGCAAAGCAAGAGCCTCCAGCATAATTTTCATTAGCACGAATGAACCCCATGAACTTTCTTAGAAAATAAAAATGATGGATGGATGCAGCCCAGTGGTTGGTTTGGAGGTGTACCCGTCTGTCCAGAAAAGGGACAAGGTAAACAAGAGTAGAAAGCACCTATAGGAGATAACAAGTAGTCTTCGTGTAAATTAGTACTTTGTAATTGGCTATGTCCCCATGACCACCAATTTGTAAAAAGACCAGCAGCCATTTTTGAGAGTGCCCACAACATACCCTCAAAATTCTAAGTATGCTTATTAGCCCCAAAACTATATGGATTTTAGAGCTCTACTTTAAACTTATTGCTGAATTGTTCTATTATATAAATCACATTGGGAGCCTTGTCAAGGCTGAAAAATGATATTAAAGTATTTTAAATATGTAAATAGCCAATTTGACTGGCATATGAACTAATAGATGGTTCAAAGAACAGATCCCATTGTCCCCCCTGCCATTCATCCTGCTCCATCTTGTCTTCTGTCCCACAAACGTTTTTCAATAGCATTGTTGAAAATGCCTGATGGTTGTTTCCTTAAAGCACAACCTTCGCTTCTAAGCTGAATTTCTGGGATAATTACTGATGTGGACATGGTGTCCTTGATAGCCCTGAGGGGTATGGCTGGATTTCCCATCTTAACCTCACAGTAGAGGCAGGAGTCCTGAAGTAGCAGGGGAACTGTCCAGCCGAAGGTTCTGACTGAAGTGGTGCAGCCTCCTCTGCTACCTCTTGATTGCATATATAGAGCAGACTAAAAACCTAGATGCTGAAGGCATTATCTCAGTCTTCTTATCATTGTTTCACTGAAGAATGTTCCTGTGGGGCAGTGGGATATATTACTCTTAGAGTCTGGCAAGCTGGTGTGAGTTTCCAGTGTTGCAAGGTGTACTAGTATGTATGTATGTCCGGAAGATTATTTGAATCCAGTCTTGGAGTCTTATCTGGAAAACAGAGCTTGACTAGTAAAACTCAGGATGCACTACAAGATAACATAGGTGGAGAATGGCTTGTCTGAATGTTTGAGATCTTCATTGCTTGAACTGCAGTCTTAATCCAGTGTTTAGTCCCCTGCTTCACGATGATTCACTCTATCCACTTTGAACATCTGAACTTCAAGTTGTAATTTAAAAATGGCCCCAGAGTGTCATTTGAATCGCTTGCTTTACCACCACTCCCTTTTGTGTTTAGCTCAACTTTCATATGATGCTCCGTGATGGAATCTGCTTCTTAAGTGAGGAGGGACGAGGCAGGCCTTGGGGGATTTGTGCAGTAGCACCTATAATTCTATCTAACCGTTTTTGTTTTAGTTTTCTCAAAGGTTTGCATGCTGTAGAACACTGAGGAATCACACTTGCAATAGCCAGTAGAGGTGGCAGCTCCTTCCCAGCTTTCACTTTCTGCAGGGAGTACAACGTTGAAGGCTATTCTGTGTTTCTGTTTGAAGCCTAAGCCATTAGGCAGGAAAGTCTGTTCATTCTTACTTTTCTTCCCTGGTCTTCTGTTTAGTGGGATGTCTGGCTTCTGTCTCGGCAGAGAATTTGCTTTCTTAACTGAGGGGGAAAGATGCTGACAGTCAGCTGGGGCTTATTTGTGCTGCTGGAGTACCAAAGATGCTATATTATTTTCTTGGCTCCAGAGAAACCCAAAGCCAAGACATGTTGGGGAAATGCTTTTTTTACTGAATGTGGTAAATCCTAATTAAATGCTGACACAATAGGATTCTTGTCTTGGAACTCCTGTTTCTGTGGTAACTTGGACTGACGTTTCTCAGTAGATCTATATCTAGTAAGGTAAAGGTTCCCCCCGCACATTTGTGCAGTCGTGTCCAACTCTAGGGGCCGGTGCTTATCTCCGTTTGTTAGCCGAAGAGCCAGCATTGTCCGAAGACACTTCCACGGTCATGTGGCCGCATGACGCGCGCGGAACGCTGTTACCTACCCACCGAAGTGGTACCTATTAATCTACTTGCATTTGCATGCTTTCGAATGGCTAGGTTGGCAAGAGCTGGAGCTAGTGCGGGAACTTGTGATGTTCCGATCGACAAGCCTGGCGTCTTACCCGCTGAGCCACCACGCCCCTTGTAGATCTATATCTATCTTTCTTCAAAATGGGTAGCTTGTGATGTGTCTGCAAACTACATCTTTGGCTATATTCTTCCAAGGGCTTTGAAATAAGTTTTTTAGTAAATTGGTATTTTAAAAAATGTGTGCTTGTAAGATACAAATTTGGTCTCACATTCTTTGAGAGATTATTCTGGTATATTCAAGCCTTTTATCATTTCAAGTGGCTTTGGGACTGCTGGATGGTTATTTGGATTGGGTACTCAACTTCTCTGATCATGCTTTAAAACTTCAGGAATAGAGCTGGAGGAGTTCCATTTCTGCCTCCCTTCTAAACATCACTGTAGCAAGGAGTAGAAGGGAAGATGCTACAGAGCAGTGAAAGGGAGTGGGGGAAAGCTTTTCTCTTTAACAGCAGTATAATCATAAAAGCAAGAAGTGCAGGCCCATGGTCAAACTAACGTTTTTACTTTGTCAGACTAACCCTGCTTCATTTTTTAAATTGGCTAATTGTCTTATAGATTGTAGGAATGTGCCTCAATCTTAATTTCAGCAAGGTATTTGACAAACTACTGCATGTCATTCTGACTTCCAAGCCAGAGTTGCAATATGGGCTGGTTGGCATGCCTGTTAAGAGGCTGGTCCACAACTGTCTTGAAATCTGTACTCAAAGAATTCTCATTAGCAGTTCTTTATTAAAAGTGAAATGAAGTACCATAAGACTTGGTCTTGGAATGGTACCCTTCAACATTCTTAATGGCTTAGACTAAGAAGTAGAGGGAATGTTTATCCATTTCTAAATCATACAAAATTATTTGACATAGCTACTGTATTACTAGAGAGAAAGAGCAGCTATTCTCCAAATAATTTTCTTTTAAAATGGGGTGGGGGGGAGATTAAATCTTAAATTTGTTGAGAAACTGGTAGTGAAGGTAGATGACTTTTTCATCTTTTTCAGAGGGGAAAAACATTTCTAGAATGTCTTCTGTTCATTATATAATAATACTTTTTAAAATATTTTTTATTTTATTAATATTTTATTTATTACTCATTTATTATAAAATTATTTATTTATTAATATTTATTTTATTAATAAAATTAATTTTAATAATAAAAAATGGGACCAGGGTAGCTGAGGGACCGTCTTATCCCGACCACATCTACCCGCCCCACCCGATCATGCAAGGAGGGCATGCTTCGGATCCCATCAATAAAAGAATTCCATCTAGCGGGGTCCAGGAGGCGTGCCTTCTCTGCGATACCACCCGCCCTGTGGAATATCTTGCCCCCAGAGGTGAGACGGGCGCCCTCGCTCCTAGCCTTCAGGAAGTCTTTAAAGACCTGGTTCTGCCACCTTGCTTGGAACGAAGGGAATAATAGTTCCTCCTGGGGGTGGTTGGCTTAGTAATACCCTCCTTTTAAGAACTTACCATCTTTGGATTTTTCTGTTTATTATTATAGTGGATTTTAGATGTATAGGTTTTAATTGTTTTTATGTTATTGTTGTAGACCGCCCAGAGTCTACTGTTGTAGAGATGGGCGGTGATAAATTTGAATAATAAATAAATAAATAAAAATAAAATAAAATACTCCAGAAGACAGAAACAAATTCCAAATGATTTTAACAGATTAGAGAAGCAAACTGAAAACAACAGGATGAAATTTAACAAATGTTAACCTTTTTTTTCCCTAAAGGAAAAACTTTAATCAAATGCAAAAGAATAGCACGGGAGATTCCTAGCTTGGCAATAATAAATGTAAAAAGGACTTTGGATCATAGTTGATCACAAACTGATTCAGCAATGTAATATGGGTGCAAAAAGGCAGTTTTAGGTTATATTAGTAGAGGTATAGTTTCCAATGAAGTCACGAAGAGTCGGAAACGACTGAACGAATAAACAACAGTTTCCAAATTGTGGGAGAAAATAGTTCCACTTTATTCTGCAACTGTCCTGATTGCTGTGTCAGCTTCCAGCCACCAAACTTAAAGAAAGCATCACACAGTCTATACCAAGTGTAAATAAGGGCAGTGAGAATAATTAGGAAACTAGGAGTAAGTTCACTGAAGAGATGTTGAACCAGAAAAAAATGGAGTGGGGTCTATTATAGCTCTCCTGAAGTACCTAAAAGGGTGTCACCTGAGGAGCTGTGACCTCTTGTTGATTATCCCAAGTCCAAAGTTTTAGGAAGGCAGGATGTAAAACAACAGCAACAATTCCTTCAGAGAGCTGGAGTGTCCAGAAGGCATCTAGATAGCGATCCATTGAGGATACTTCAATTTGGATTAAGCTGGGAGTTGGACTGGATGGCCTCAAGTGGCCCCTTCCAACTATCAGAATACATTTCAGTTTCCCTAACTGCTGCTCAATGGTTCTGTCTGGAATTCTTGCAGGTAGCAAACTCCTCTTTCCTACTAAAGTCTGCTTCAAGCTGAGCTTGACTCCTGGTGACTTCATGTATTTTCTTGTCCATACTATGATCAGTTTAGTTCAATTTATTGAGGCCTTGATCAAAATAACATTTGTTTGTTTATTTATGTGCCTTCGGGTCAGTGTTGACTCCTGGTGACTGCTTGGACAAGTCCCTGCAGTTTTCTTGGGAAGATTTCAGAAGTGGTTTGCCATTGCCTGATTCTTAGGGCTGAGAGAGAATGACTGGCCCAAGGTCGCCCAGCTGGCTTTGTGCCTAAGGCAGGATTAGAACTCACTGTCTCCTGGTTTCTAGCCTGATGCCTTAATCATAGGTAGTCCTCGGTTAACAACCAATCATTCAGTAACCATTCAAAGTTTTGACAGCGCTGAACGAGGAGCCTTACAGACGGTCTTCAAAGTTACAGCTGTCACCGTGTCCCTGCGGTCATGTAATCATGATTCAGGTGCTTGGCAACTGGCTCACAATTATATGGTCACAGCATCCCATGGTCACATGATCGCCATTTGTGACCTTCACTGCCAGCTTCCAACAAGCAAAGTCAATGGGGAAGCCAGCAGGAGGTCACAAATGGCGATCATGTGATGTCACACTTAATGACCGCAACTGGAACTACCGTCATAAGTCGTCACAGTCATGTGACATTGCACTTTATGGCTCTATTGCTTAGCGATAGAGTTCCCGGTCCCAATTACCGTCGTTAACTGAGGACTACCTGTACACCAAACTGGATCTCTAGTATAAAAGTACTAGTAGTATAAAGTATAAAATAGAAAATACAAAATTAATCCAGTAATTTTGTATCTGTAATACTAAGTGTTAATAGTATGTTTACCATAGAATTCATATAATCTTTGTAACTAAATATTATAAACTAGAAGAGGTAAGCATATAAGACTAAAATCTGTACTATATACTTTATACTATAAAGTAACAATAACGCTAAAATCTGTAGAATTAAGAGCTATAAATGAATAAATCTACAGTTCTAAGATCAAATAGTTTTAAAATTAGCTTAAGTAACTTAAAATAACTTGGCCTTAGTTCTAACCCTAACCCTAGAATAGTATCTAATCAAGTCAAAATAATAACTATAACAGTTTACAATAATAAAATTAGGTGTTAAGATCAAAATATAAACACCACATGTCTATAGGCCAATTTTACTAATTAGACTTCAGTTGTCCTATTTTATATGTTGCTGCACAGAATTTGGCTGCATTATAACTGACTGGAGGCTCGTTATCTGAAAGTAATACATTGTTATAGAACTGATTTGTACAGCCTGGTATCCTTTTGAGTAATGGATGCATGAGGTAGCAGTGAGTCTTTCTAGTATGTTCAGTGGAGAAGAACATATTTCGTAGTTTCTACTTGACCATCACTGCATGGACACAAATGGTCCGTAAAAGGGATCCTACTATATTTTCCTATTAACCCAGCTGGGCGGAGGTGCTGAAATCTGCCAAAGTATAGGCCTTTCTGTATTTACTTTTGCTAATAGGAAGATTTGGGGCCATGGCCAGGTCAGATTGGCACTCTGAGGATCATAAGAGCTCCAGGTCATACCCATTGGGAGTAAACGGGCAGGAGATAAGCCCCAGTACAGACAATGTCTTCACTACAGGTATTTTCCATGCAGTTTGAAAGACATCCAGAATCATTAGCAGGGCTAACCCTGTTGGAAAAAGGGATAGCGGAGCTGACTATGCCACCTTAACCATGCCTATCTTCAGACATATGCCAGCATATCAAATGCAGCAAAGTAGCCCTTAGACGTGTTGATTATTCAGGTTCCAGGAGGATGAAGTTAGAAAAACGGGGCTCCATATAAAAAATATGCTATGGATTTGGCTTCAAAAAAATCAACGGTTGTAGAAGCTATCCCTATTTAGGAAAAGAATCCTTAAGGTTGCCAACAGCAATTCTTGGAACATGCTGTGCCACATATGTTCCATGAGCCTTCCTTGAGCCAGATGCTTACCTGGCAACTCCCAAGTATTTAAAATATAGTATTTGTTCAGTTAAATTTCCACTGATCTGCCAGCGATGTAGTCTTGGTTTTCTGACAAAAAACATAGTTTTGGTTTTGGGGTAACATATTTCTATCTGATTCTCTTGGTTATACTGAAGAACCCCCAGAGTGCTAATAAATCCTATTAGGTTTCTAGGAAGAATTATCATAGTATCTGCATTAAACTGGAAATAAATTTTCTGCCAATTTAGGAGGATAAAAGTTCAGATTATTCAGATGGTTCAACAGACCATTTATATAGACATTAAAAAAGGAACAAGCATACAACCTTGACTAAATTGGAACAGCATTTGTCCAGTTCCCCAGAAGAGTTACATCTGACCTTTAGTACTGCATCAATATGTAAGGCACATGTGAGTAGTAACATGTGCTGATCAACTGTGGAGGCAATAATACAGAATTATTGTTGTCTTTGGGATGGCATACTTCCAGTATGGCCTGCAACTCTGGTATTTCCAGATGGTCTTCCATCCAAGGACTAGCCATATCCAATCCTGCTTAACTTCTAGGTCAGCCAAGCTACTACATGGCTGTAAGTCTTTAGGCATCAAAGCCATATGTTGCAATGATGGAATAAAATATATTATACCTGACTAGAAAAGTCACCATTTTCATTTTGTACAAAGGAGCATTTGGCCTTTGAAAATAAATGTTAAAATGAAGAAGGCAGTTTCTCCAAGAGGCTCAGCTAGATCTAATTTGGGTAGGCAAATGTGAGTGGAGAGCTTTTCTGTTTGTGACATCATTTTTCTCCATTCCACCCCACCCCAATCCCTACCACCCGAATGTTTCTTCTCTCTGGCTGTGATATATATGTGGGAGGGAGAGAGAGCCATGGGGCCAGCCAAGTCCTTGACTAGTTTCAATGGACATTTTAAAAATGCTCTGAATTATGGCACAAGCCCTGTTTTTCATAAAGCCACACCTGAATTTGGGGCTTTCCAAAGGAGGGGCCTTTAAGTCCCTGGTTAGTCATGGCTTCCAAACAATACCCAGTGCCCCCTTGGGGCCGTGCTCTCCTGATGACATAGGACAGAACCCCAGGTGGCAGTATTGGGATGTGCCCACCCAGGCTGTGGGATATTACCAGTGGAAGTGCCTGGGAAAAGAGTGAGCAGAGCAAACGCAGAAAACTCTCATAGCCAGCTATTGGGGGTGACTTAGCAAGCTGTCAAGGAGCAGAGTTTGCTGTCCCTTTGTGCGCTCTTGAGTATCCGCTGTGCTTGACATCCTTGCTGGTTATGTCATGATGCAGTAAATCCTGAACAAAATGGTGCTCTAAGATTGTTGATTGTTGGCCTGGAAGGGAAAGGGGAAAACTGGAAAGAATGGGAGCTTGGGCTGGCTAAATTCGGAAGCTGAGTTGCCGGGGTATTGGGACTCCCAGGCTGTTGGCATCTCCATGGCTTTCCACTCTGCTCCGCACCTCTCTCCATCCTTCATCCAGCTCGTAGCTCAAAGAGTTGTTGAAGTGCTGGGGGACTTGCAGCCTTTGATCTTGAAAAGAACTCTTTTCTTGTCTGTGATTAGATGGAACTGCAGTTTCTTTCAGAATTTCTTGGACTGATAAAACGTGGCTTCCTGGAAAGAGAAAAATAGGCTTTGGCAAGATGAAGCTTTGGTAGCGCAACAAAACCTCTCTGCTGGCTTGTCTGTAGACCCCTCCCTGCTTAGAACCTGTGTGCCCCTGCTGAGGTGAAGCTGCGCTCTCTGCCCCAGCCCTCTGCCAAACAGTGTTTACTTCTTGCAGGGAGCCCCACGTGTCCAAGGGGAGGGGCCGGCAGAGCGGCTCTCTGCAGGGCTGTGTGCAAAACCGGAGCCTTCCCAGAGCTTGGACCATAGAGCCAGTCCCCCAGCTTCCTTTTTGCCACAGGCAAAGCACTGCTTCAGAGGTGTGGTTGCCATTTTCCCAGAGGAGATTTCACGCATACCCTGCTCTCGCTTTCTCTCTCACACATGCAAAGATAAACCACATAATACTGATCAGAGATCTTGCAATTTAATGCCCCAAATCAAGCCATCTCTTTGTTTCCCCTTCAGTGAGGGCACAAGTATCAAAAGAAAGATATGGAAGGCAGCTTTTCTACCAAGTGACTTTTCCAGCACATGGCTCTTTTCCTGTCTCTTCTCAGAATGAATGTTCCAAATGTGCCATCAAGCACCCTGATCTCTCTGTGTAAGTGGGGAGGTGCTCCTGGAAGTTCATGAGCTGGGGTATGACTGGTATTCATTAAGAGAGGGCAAGAGAGTCTTGTGGAAGATTTAAGTGCGGAAAGTAGGAAGCAGAACCTATGGTTCCTGACATAGCAGGAGCAAAACTGGGAGGCCGACAGTGTCCACAATATCTCAAGCATTGTGCTAAAGGTTCTTGCACAGAGGAGGCTGGTATGCCTGTCAAATACAGCAGCCTAGGCTCCCGAGAGATCCTAGGCCAGTTCCAGCCTTTTTAGTTCTAGAAAGCTTGAAAACGTGGCTCAGGTTTTGCCATAGTGACAGAACCAGCACTAGCAAGGGAGCAGATGGTGACTTTTCAGCTTCAAACTGAGCCATGCAATAGCCCCGATATACAGCATAAGGCAGTGGCCTTGGCTCCTGCTGTTGCTTCTACCCTGACCCAGATTGCTGCCCCTAAGCATGGAGGTTCCATTTAGCCATCTCTTTGCTCGCACCCATTGAGAAGCTTCTATCCCCTCTGCTGTGGAAATTACTAGGCCTGTTTGTAGATGGATGTCACAAGTGATTGCTGTGAAGACAGCCTTCTGTTGATATGTTCTAAAACAGCATTTATTGAAGAAGTGGCTCTTAAAAGAGGTGGCTTTCCCTTGTAACCTTCTGCAAAAATGTTTTTTTCTGGAGAACAGTCTTAAGACAGGGCTTTATTGGTTTTTTCCAGGCATTCAAAGGAACTCCATACCCCAAGGCATGTCCCAGACTGCCTTTTGGGCTTTATGTTGCATTTCTGTTGGTAGCCTGTGATTCCTGCTATGTCGATCCAGCAGATGCCACATCAAATGTGTTGCTAATGAATTTCAACCTCCACTTATTTGAGAACAGGCAATTGGCAGTGCTGTTGATTTTTCTCAACTGTATTTCATTTCCACTATAGATTTTACTTAAACCATTTCTCTCCCTCTTTTTGCAGGACGAGCAATTTCTAGGTTTTGGCTCAGATGATGAGGCCAAAGGAACCCATTCCCCCAAGTCCCCCACAGGTAAATTCAGTCTATTGCAATCTGAACCATATTCCATGGAATTTGCTTTAATGGGATTCAGATGTGCCTGGTCTAAGAAATGTATTATTGCGTGCTACAACCTGAAATAAATAAATAAATAAATTTATATTTATATTTCGATTTATATCACTGCTCCATCTCCCCCTAGGGGGACTCTGGGCGATTTACAAGAAAATCAAACAATTAAAATAACATGTAACAAACATGAATCTGAGTAAACTCCGGGAGACAGTGGAGGACAGGAAGGCCTGGCGTGCTATGGTCCATGAGGTCATGAAGAGTCGGGCATGACTAACGACTGAACAACAAAAATAATATAATACAGTCATAATTAAAATAAATATAAAATCCAAGAGGCGATGAGCTTGTATTTAAAAGGGCTCTATGGCACCAGCCATCCCCAGGAGGAACTGTTCCCCCCCCCCCCATCCCAAGCAAGGCGGCAGAACCAGGTCTTTAAGTTCTTTCTGAAGGCCGGGAGCGATGGGGCCTGTCTCACCTCCGGGGGTAGAATGTTCCAAAGGGTGGGCGCCACTGCAGAGAAGGCCCGCCTTCTAGACCCCACCAGGTGAAATTCCCTTACCGACGGGGTCCGCAGCATGCCCTCTCTGCATGACTGAGTGGGACGGTTCGATGTTATGGGGATGAGACGGTCCTCAGGTAGCCTATAATATAATTATAATAATACAATACAATACAATACAATACAATACAATACAATACAATACAATACAATACAATAATATTCATATATTTCTTTTTATATAATAAAAATTAATTCTTTTTATATAATATGCCTTTGGTGGCTTCATATAGTACACTGCCATAGCTTTTTTCAATTATGATTTGCTACATAGAGCCACAGTGGCTAGGTTTGCATACTATTATTTATTTGCTTATTTCATTGGATTTGTTGAGGCTACCCAACTCCAAGAAGACTCTGGGTGACATACCATAAGTCCAATAATATATTAAAAACACAGGTAAAAACCACATTACTGCCCAGATCAAAACAACACTCCCAACATGCAAGAAAATCCAACAGTCGGTGCTCTCTCCTCTCCTCTCCTGTTCAACATCTACAGGATGACCGTGAGCTCGTCCATCACCATATTTATTCTTTTATTGCATTGTTATACACCGCCCAGAGTCACTTTCGTGAGATTGGCAACTATATAAATTTGATGGATGGATGGATGGACGGACGGACGAACGAACGAACGGGGCTGCGCAGTATGGTGACCTGTAAACCAAACTTACAGAACACAGTGGCCCTGTTTCCGCAATACACAAGTCATTAATGGCCCAATCAGATTCTTACAGCAGCACACAATCACACTAATTGAGTCAGAAATCACGATAGATCTTTTTTTGCATCTTGCTGGGCACACTGTATCACTATAAGATACAGATTCCCCACACCATTTCTCAAAAATGACTTCTATCTCATGTGCTTTTGCAGCAGGAGAATATTGACAAGGCTTCGTTACATCACAGAAAGTGTACAGTGTGTCTTGGCTGTTGCAGTCAGTCCGTTTTGGAAGATGAGTTCTCTGCTGCCGGCCTTGGCATATCAGGGAGGCATTTTAGTGGCTTTGTCCAGCTTTTTTCCTGAAGATTAGGTCAAGGTTCATTAACTGGGTTTACAATGTGTAAAATGTTCCTGTGCACGATTGACTGGATGGTGTGACTCAGTCTGTTTGGGCTAAATTTAATCCATTGGAAGTTAACCTACCCTTTTGGGTGTTCCCACCACGCACTACCTCCTTCCCATTGATTCTGTCCCAGTCACGTATTTTTCAAGTGATCAAGTGAACTGCCCTCTAATAGTAATGTAAATGAACTCTGCTTTGAAAATCCTCCTGGGAAAAAATGAAATTTAAAATCAGAAACAGGGTCTCTGGGTTGCTCATAGTGGCTAGTAGAAGTAGCTGGGAAATGGGAATTCCAGCTCCTAGGGCCAGTTTGTAACCCAACAGGGAGAGGTCCAGGGTGGCTTCTCCTGTTCCAGGCCCAGCCGTTGCAGGTTTTTTACTTAATTTATGTCCAGGTAAACAGATTGAATCAATTCTCCTAGCATTATAATCTTAGCAGACTAAATATGCATACCAAGCCTATTTGGATACAATTCAGACATTGATCTGTTACTCATAAAACCATGCAATGTTAGAACGTTCTTGTTTTCCTTTTCTTGCCTCACTCTTTTTTCATTTTGTATCATGCCTGAAAACAAGGATTTCCTTCTTTAATGTACCCATTTCTGTTCTTTTTCTGCAATCTCAGTCAAAGCTAGTGCACGTAAACCTCGTGGGAGACCCCGGAACGGTTCAGACCGAAGTCCAGCCGCACTATCAGAGTCCTTGCCGCTATATTCACCTTCAAGCAAGCCGGAACCTACATCCATGGAAAAAATAAAGAGGAAGGAATTTAAAAGTGGAGAAAAGCGTCGAGGGAGACCTCCTACGCTTACCAGTGTGAAATTCAAGATCAGCCATAAAGAGGGCATTCCAGATGCTCAGAAAGGAGGGAAGGAAGAAAAAGAGAACGTGAAGAAAATAAAGCGGGCACCGTCAGCTACCTTTCAGCATGCTGCAAAAATTAAGAAATTAAGAGCAGGCAAACTCTCTCCACTGAAGTCTCAGTTCAAGTCCGGGAAGCTCCAGATTGGGAGGAAAGGGGTTCAGATTGTACGCAGGAGAGGGAGGCCGCCATCTTCTGATCACTTGAAAACCATGCCAGCTCTTGTAAGTTCCCAGCTGGAGAAAGTCCAGAGGGCGCGAAAGGAGAGCGAGGGTGTACCATCGCCCCCCAAAGATGAAAAGCCAACCGTCAGACAGAGCCCTCGCAGACCAGTAAGGATTATCCCTTCCTGCAAGAGGACAGATGCCACAATTGCCAAGCAGCTCCTGCAGAAGGCTAAAAAGGGAGCTCAAAAGAAAATGGAGAAAGAAGCAGCAAAGCTTCAGGGCCGGAAGGGAAGGACTCAGCTCAAAAATATTCGGCAGTTCATCATGCCCGTAGTGAGCGCCATCTCTTCACGGATTATTAAGACTCCCAAGCGTTTCATTGAAGATGAAGACTATGATCCGCCAATTAAAATAGCCCGCTTAGAGTCCACCCCCAACAGTCGCTTCAGTGCTACCTCTTGCGAGTCGAGCGAGAAGTCCAGTGTCGCGTCTCAGCACTCATCCCAGGTCTCTTCAGATTCCTCAAGGTCCAGCAGTCCAAGTGTTGATACATCCACAGATTCTCAGGCCTCCGAAGAGATGCAGGCTCTCTCAGAAGAAGGCAACAACACTTCAGAAGTCCATGCTTCCTTGCCAGTGTCTACTTCCCCTGATAATGAGGGTGGAGAGAGGAGGAGGAGGAGGAGGTTTTCAATGGCAGAGAAGAATTTTGCGCCGAAAGCAGCTAAAAAGCTGCCCACCCTCCAAAGCGTGTCCCAACAGCCATCCTCTTCTTCCTCACCGCCTCCCCCACTCCTCACCCCACCTCCGCCCCTGCAGCCTGCAGCCAGCATCTCTGACCACGCGCCCTGGCTCATGCCTCCCACCATTCCTTTGGCATCACCCTTCTTACCTTCTGCTGCTGCTGCCCCCGTGCAAGAGAAGCGGAAGTCGATCCTCCGAGAACCAACATTTCGTTGGACTTCTCTGAAGCCCTCTAGATCCGAACCCCAGTACTTCTCCTCTGCCAAGTATGCCAAAGAAGGTCTTATCCGCAAGCCGATTTTTGATAACTTCAGGCCGCCACCCCTGACCCCTGAGGATGTGGGCTTTGCTGCTGCTGGCTTTACCTCTCCTGGGGCCACGGCTCCCGCCCGCTTATTTTCTCCTCTTCATTCTGGAACAAGATTCGATCTACAGAAGAGAAGTCCCCTGTTGCGAGCTCCAAGATTCACTCCCAGCGAGGCGCACTCACGCATCTTTGAGTCTGTAACATTGCCGTCTTCAGTTAGTCGAAGTGCTACAGGAGGCGCTGCAACAGCAGCTTCTTCAAGAAAACGAAAGAGGCGAGTGTTCAGTCCAATTCGATCTGAACCAAGGTCTCCTTCGCACTCCATGAGGACAAGAAGCGGAAGACTCAGCACCTCTGACCTTTCCACGCTCCCGCCATCATCATCAATCTCTTCTTCCCTAACAAGCATTTCCGTGGGCTCCCTTACCACTAGTGCCTTAAACGCCACTTTCGCTTTTCCTTCACATTCTCTGTCCCAGTCGGGGGAATCCGCAGAGAAGAGCCAGAGGCCGAGGAAGCAGGCGAACCTTCCCGCCGAGCCGTTCTCCTCCGGTGGCACCGCTCCCCTTTTTCCCTGGTTCACACCAAGTACCCAAACAGAGAGGACCAGGGGCAGAGACAAAGCCACTGAGGAGCTATCCAAAGACAAGGAAAGGGACAACAGTCCTGAGAAGGAGAAGAACAGAGAAAGAGATCGAGACAGGGAGAAAGAAAACAAGCGCGAATCCAGGAAAGAAAAGAAGAAGAGGGCTTCAGAAATCCAGAGCAGCTCTGCTTTATTCCCGTCAACTCAAGGCTCTAAGGGAAAGGCTGTTGTCAGTGAAGGTGCAGCAGTCGCCTCTTTTGCCAAAAAACCTGCAGGGCGGAGGAAACCGACGGCTGCTGATCCAGCAGCAGATGTCCCTGCTGTAGTTCTTGTGGCCCCCGCCACCATCAAGACCAGGCTCCCCAAGAAAAGCCGAGGGGGCTTAGAGAAATCGAGCCTGGAACTTGGCCTGGCAGCCTCTTCTGCAGAAAAGGAAGAGTCTTTGCACCTTCCCGCTGCCTCAGTTGGCACGGTGAAGCATTCCTCCATCAGCTCAGTATTGGCTCATGCTGACAAGCTTCCAATGACTGACAAGAGGGTGGCCAGCCTCCTGAAGAAAGCTAAAGCCCAGCTATACAAGATTGAGAAGAGCAAGTCTCTTAAGCAGGCGGATCAGCCCAAAGGACAGGTATCTCCCGAAAACAGTGGCTTTAGAAGGGAGGTGGCGTAGTGGAGATCGCAGGCGAGGCAACAAGAGGCAGTGCTCCCCAGACAGAACAGGCGAGGCAAGGACAGTTGACACGAGCATCCTGGGAAGGTGTCGGTGCGACCGGTCCCTGGGCTTCGCCAAGCAAACCCGGGGGAGCCGTGAGCCGGGAAACGTTCAGTGTTGAGCATTGGTGTGCCTTGAGCTGCTTGCTCAAAGCTTCCCGTGTCTTGCCTTCCATGGGATCTTGCCAGGGCTGTGCAAGGAACTGTGGCGCGCGTGAGAAGGGGGACACAGCAGCTGCGTCCTTCCAGGAATGGCTTTTGGCTGCCCCCTGTAACTACCTCTGTTAGTGCTTATGGATGGTGCTCCTTTCGCACCCCAGTGCACTCCAGAACACCTTTTTGGAATTGAATTCAAAGCGTTTTGTAGCCCTAGACCAAACATCTCAGGGAAAGAGTTGAGTTCTGAATTACTGCAGAGAGGTTCTTTTTTAAAAGCTTTTTTCATACTTTCTCTTTTCCCCCCCGACAGCTACTAAATACCTTGCAGTATTGTTGCTATGTTATTTCTAGTCGATGCTTCGTGTGAGCTCATACACACTGAGCTCCTTGGTGTGTTTTGTGTATATATAACTGCAGAATTGCAGGGGGTCGGCTTCAGGCAAAGTGTTACTTTCTGCTGTCCTGTGGGAGGGGACCCCCTTGGAGCCATGATTTCAGGGAAGGCCAGGAAGCCTGCCAGCCATGCCTCTCTGTTGGGTTTGAGTTGCTCAGCAGGACAATCGTTTGGGCCAACTATTTCCATCTGTTTCTCTGCCGGAATCTAGGGTCAAGAGAGCGATTCCTCAGAAACCTCTGTGCGAGGTCCACGCATCAAGCACGTCTGCAGGAGGGCAGCCGTAGCCCTCGGCCGCAAGCGGGCGGTCTTCCCAGACGACATGCCCACTCTGAGTGCCTTACCGTGGGAAGAACGGGAGAAGATACTGTCTTCCATGGGGAACGATGGTAAATATTTTGATTTGCACAGAAAGGCAGCATTCCTTTCTTTATATCGAGGGGCGTTGGAAGTTAAGGTAAGGGAGACTGCAGAATGGAAGAGCGGTTCTTCAAAAAAATCTGCATAGGCCCTGTCGTGGTGCTCCTTTAGAAAAAATGCAAGCAGTGCCATCTTCACTCCCCTCTCTGTTGTTGGCTGCTGGATTAATGGCAGGCGTTCTCTTTGACAGACAAGTCCTCCATTGCTGGGTCAGAAGACGCTGAGCCCCTCGCGCCGCCTGTCAAGCCCATCAAGCCGGTAACCAGAAACAAGGCTGCTCCGGAGCCTCCGGTGAAGAAAGGCCGGCGGTCAAGGCGCTGTGGGCAGTGTCCAGGCTGCCAGGTCCCAGAGGATTGTGGCGTCTGCACAAATTGTCTGGACAAGCCAAAGTTTGGCGGGCGGAACATAAAAAAGCAGTGCTGCAAGTAAGTGTGCGGGTCAGAGGCCTCCTTAGGGCCTACTCTTTCTGGGGACCGCAGAGGACCCCAAAACATCTGTTTCACTCCCATTGAGGAGATGCCCAGGACCCCAGACTTTCCCACGCTTTGGGCTCAGTTTCTGCCTTTCTCATCAAAGCGGCAGCTGGGTTCTGATGGCTTCTTTCTCAGGCAGTGGCCGTGGGGGAGCAGGCGTGTGTAGCTGGAGCAAAGGGGAGCTCAGACAAAGATCTTCGCCATGCTTGAGGCAGCTGCCTCCTTTTGCCACTTTGGTGTTGGTTTTTCCTCCATGAAAGCTAAGAGAAACGGGAGAGCAGCTCCCCTGTGTGATTCTTCCTCTGAACAGTCTGTCCCTCCATCACTCGTACTTGGGCTGCCTGGACAGAGAAGGGGAATGCTGATGCTTCCTCTTCTCTACTTTGGCCAAAGCCTCAAGCTTTGATTCTTTTGAGTGCAGCTGAAAGGCTGACACCACCAAGCGTGTCCTGTTGGGGGTGATCAGTTCAGGTGCCCAGACTTACCTGGGGGCTTTGAGGGTTGAAAGTCTCTGGTGCTCAGCCCCAGGGCATGTCTTTTCACAGGATGTCCCCCCCCCCCAGAAAGTCCGTGAGTGAGTCAGAAGCGGCAAGGGCTGGCAGAAGAGGAACCCTCCTGTGGCATGCTTAGTAATGTGTCTTTCCATCTCCTCCTTTTCTCTTTCTGAAGGATGAGGAAGTGTCAGAATTTGCAGTGGATGCCGTCAAAAGCTTATCTCCAGAAACAAGCCAAAGGTAGGAAGCCCTTTTGCGGGGAGAGCGAGAAGGTACGGGGTGCTGGTGCCTTAAGGGGAGCAGCTCCAGATGCGGATGGCAGTTGCGTCGAAAGTCCTTTTCTGCTTTGCAGCTGTGAAAAAAAAGGAGAAGAAATCCAAGTCCGGTGAAAAGAAAGAGAGCCATGTTGGGAAGATCCAGGGGGAGCCAGGGCAAAAAGCAGCAGCTTTGGGGAAAGAGGACCATGCCTCAAGGAAGGGCAGTGAGCCTGCCCGGAAGGCCGGGGAAGAAAAGGTCGAGGAAGGGCCGCTGCCGGACCCCAAGCAGGCTTCTCCTTCTGCCGCCCGGAAAACCGGCAAACAAGCGCCGCCTCCCGTGCCCCCTATCCAGCCGCCCAGCTTGGGCCCACCCAGAAAGGAAGCCCCCAAAACCATCCTTGCCGAGCCCAAGAAAAAACTAGCACCACCACTAGAAGCAGGTACGTGTCAACGTGCACCGGGGACGGCTGGCGGCCTCTCCAAGACCAACGAGGCTGCTTTTTGGAGAGAGCGGTCCGGCCTCCCTCCCTCCCTGTTGTGTCGCTGCCTCCAGCAGGGGAGAAGTGCCCCACCTCACGGATCTCACGCAAGCGGGAGCAGCTTATGGTGCTGTCTCGGGCACACGTAGACGGCCACATGAGGAAGCAGAAGATGCTCCCTCCGTAATAAACGGGACTTGCCTTTCTCTTTTCTAATCATTTGTTCTCTTCCTCCCTCTTACTCACGTGTGCTAGCTTGCCATGTGCATGCCCCGTTTCTTTAGCAAAGCATGCAGTGAAGCATTCCTCTTGTTTCTGTCCTTCAGCTTAATCTAGGCCCGTACCTAGAGCAGAAGAAGCAGATCTCATTGGGGAATGGGAAATGGGCTGGGGTATAACTTATCCCCATTATCCTAAGGGGGGAAAATGAGGTTTGTTTCTAGAGCAGAATGGTGAAGCAAAAAGTGGATAGCATCTTGTTTTCTGCTCTAACGAGGTCCCAAATGCCTCTTCACTTCTAGATACGAATCTTAGCTTATTACAAAGTATGTTTGCACTTTTTCTAGCCATTGAGCAAAGCAGACAGAAGAAAATTATTCCTCGTCCAAGCTTACCGGTGAAACAGAAACCAAAAGAAAAGGTAACCTGATGTTTCATCTTGTTTCAAGAGAAAAAAAGTGCGCTGTGATTATGTCCTTACACTTAAGGCCCTGTCTTGACCTCGCCCCCTTCCGAGGACCCAGACCCAGCGCACCATCCAAAGGCCAAGTACAAACCTTGGCCCCCAAAGAGGTTGTGTGCACTAGCATTTCTGGCCTTTTAGGAAAAACCAGGTACATAATATCAATGTAATATTTCTGCCATATTGCTTCTTGTCTGGTGGTGGTGATAACGCAGCAGTAACTTTGCTCTAAGATTGGCCATTTAACGCAGGATAGGCAAGGGTGCCTGTGTGTTCAGTTAATATATTCTGAGGCAAGTTTGGGGAATAAATGAAATATTTTGTCCGCAAACTTTCTAGGAGAAGCCCCTACCAGTCAGCAAGCCAGAGAATAGCATGCTCAATACACTGAGCACTTTATCAAACAATAACACTTCCAAGCAGAAGCCCCTGACAGACGGTGTTCACAGGATCCGAGTGGACTTCAAGGTAACAAGAGGGCTTTGGGCATTGCTTTCTCCCTCGGGATTACGGCTTTTGGAACTGGTAGTGACAGTTCCCTCACTTTCCACAACATGGTTCTGCTGAAAGTTGCTTCCTTTGGAGCAAACAGCCTTGAGTGAATGGCAGAACGATGGAGAATTACCAGTGGAACCCTAGCCGTTCCATAAAGAGGCTTTTGAGGATTCAAGGATTCTCACTAGTGTGAGAACCAGAGTGAAGAAAGTATTATATGCTTTGGCAGGCAACTGGAGCATTGCAAAAGTGAATTTTGATGGCCCCAGTTCCTGGTATCTGCACAGCAGTTGGCCTTGCACAGGTCTTCCTTTCTCAGGCTCTTGCTTTTGTGCTTTTTAGGAGGACTGTGAGGCTGAAAGCGTTTGGGAAATGGGTGGTTTGGGTATCCTAACCTCCATTCCTATAACTCCCAGAGTTGTCTGCTTCCTGTGTGCCAGCAGCGGGAACGTGGAGGTAAGGGATCAAAGAGAGTGTCCAGGTGTGATTTTTTTGCTTGTTGCAGAGTCAGGGGTTGCTGCTGAAGCGAAATGGCTCATAGACCAATAACTGAAGTTGGGAGGTGGTCTAAAAGCATATCTGGATGATTTTGTGTATGGGACCTAATTTTGTATTACTTTGGATGTTAATAGGTGGGGACGTTATGCAGTCATCCATTCATTCAGTTTGTACTCTGCTTGAGTCAAGAACCACATTCTTATAAAATCCACCAGAGCTGAGCTAATGAGAGAGAGGGGTGCAGTAGACATGCCTGATTGGCTGACTTTGTTTGTTTGCTTGCAGTTTGTGTATTGCCAGGTCTGCTGTGAGCCTTTCCACAAATTCTGTTTAGAGGTCAATGAACGCCCCCTGGAAGACCAGCTGGAAAACTGGTGCTGTCGGCGCTGCAAGTTCTGCCACGTGTGCGGGAGACAGCATCAGGCCTCCAAGGTAACCAACCTCAGTTTATGGGCCTGCCCAGTTCTCTCTCTCGAGCTCAGGACATTATGAGCCTGTGCTGGAATGAAGGGCTGCTTGGACGGCAGCCGGGTGACCCAGTTGGTCTGGACAGACCTCTAGAGGCCTAAAAGGCTTTGTTAAATGTTACTGCTGTTTTCTGCAACCCCACAGCAATTGTTGGAGTGTAACAAGTGCCGGAACAGCTATCACCCAGAGTGCCTGGGACCTAACTACCCAACCAAACCTACCAAGAAGAAGAAAGTTTGGGTAAGTGTGTCTTGGGAATGTGGGTGTTTCTAAGGTAGACTGTGTTGCTTGTAACAAAAGTCATTTTAACAAAAAGGAGGAAAAAGGAAAGTAGGTGTTACTGTACGAATTTCTGGGCAAATAGGCATGTTCAGGGACACGTTTCTTGCCGGTTACTTTTTAATTTTGCCATTGTGATGTCTTCATTGTACTGAACTTTGTACCTAGTTTTGACAGAGATAAATTATAATTTCTCGGAGAGTGCGCGATCCTTGAGAAAAGCACAAGCTCTTGTCCTCTTTCCAGATCTGCACCAAATGTGTCCGCTGCAAGAGCTGTGGAGCAACAACTCCGGGCAAAGGGTGGGATGCGCAGTGGTCCCACGACTTCTCCCTGTGCCACGATTGTGCCAAGCTCTTCGCTAAAGGTGCGGAAAGGCTGGAAACGACTGGACCACACTGCTGAGGCCTGGGAGGAGTGGTAGCCGCCCCACGTGAAGGGAGACCCTTCCTTTTCCAGATTGCCCCCAGAAGGGGGTGGCAAACAGCTTCCTGTGTGGAGCTGCACACTGCCTGACGCATCGATCGCACTAAGACACACACTGCTTTACCTGGGGCTCGCTAAATAAGCCACAGTAAGCTGTGTTTTACAAACCAGGTTATATAAACTCCACCCCTGAACTGACCTAGTAAAGAGGGTTTTCCCCTGTCGGTCGGCGACAGAACTTGCCAGCAGCCGTTCTTGCTTTGTGAGGCATCCCCGGCTGCTCCGTAGCCCCGGCGCTCGGACTGCGTGGGCCTACCACGTTATCTTGTCCTGCTTGCAGGGAACTTCTGCCCCCTCTGTGACAAGTGCTACGATGACGACGACTATGAAAGCAAGATGATGCAGTGTGGGAAATGTGACCGCTGGGTTCACTCCAAGTGTGAAAACCTCTCTGGTACGGGCTACAGACCTCCCCCTTAGATTACTCTTGCAGGTCACTATGGTGTAAGAAAAGGGGGGAAACTCCGCAGTAAAGGTTGGTATCCAGAAATTCCTCCAGCGCTCGTGAACAGAATTGTGATCGTGTTGAGCTGTGGATTGAACCCAGTTTTGCAGGGTAGAGTTGTTGCTTTGGATCTTGGCATTAGAGGGAGGCATTAGTCTACTTACACTAGCAAACTATACATATACCAACTCAAGATGTCCAGCAGGGCACATTCCTCTCGTGCGTAAGATTGCTGAGTTGGCAGGCACCACATTCTCCGGGTCTGGAGACATCAGGGCACACGTGGGCGCTGAGTTAGGCCCTTATTCTCATATCCCTCTGTTCTGCCACTGGGCAAGGGCATCCTTCTGAAATCTGGCACCCATAACCGTTGTCATTTCTTCCTTCAGATGAGATGTATGAAATCCTCTCTAACCTTCCAGAGAGTGTGGCTTACACCTGCATTAATTGCACTGAGCAACATCCTCCTGAATGGCGGCTGGCACTTGAGAAAGAGCTCCAGCTTTCTTTAAAGCAAGTTTTGACAGCCCTACTGAATTCTAGAACAACCAGCCACTTGCTACGTTATCGACAGGTACGTCTGTCTTCTTTCCAAAACTGACTGTCTGTCTATGAGATGTTGTTATTGGAAACATAGAATTTCTAGGAAAAACAGAATTAACCGTGCATCACTAGTCCCAAGTCGGGGTGGGGGGGAGAGAAAATTTTGTACGTTACAGGCTAGGAACTGCAGATTTGGTGTATCGACCACCAGAATTCATGCGGCAATGACGATCCTGTGTCAGTTAAAGTCGGAGGATTCCCGGACAAAGGCTGCTCTACACCAACAAGCTCTTTTAGGACCATGCTGCCTTCTCTCCCTGGTAGCAGCGTCCCAAGGCCCTGGCAGGGCTTACGAGGTTGTCCTGGACCCCCCCTGCAGGAGTCCCCCGTTCTCCCATTCCAACGTAGCTGAGTGCAGCGGCTGCGCATTGCAGTTAATTCCCTGGCTTCATAGACATGGTGCAAAGAAGCCCTCCCTTGTCAGCTGCTTTTTTATCTTTGTGCATCGCCCCAAATTTTACAGGTTTTCAGCATAGCCCATGTTTCCCAACGGTAGGTACCTCTGTGAATCTCTCAAAGGGGCTGTAGGTTTAAAAATGTGTCAAACATCAGTGTACTAGGCATGGATGTCTGCAGTTCTGTGGAAAGGGAGGCTGAGGAGCCCTGTTGTCCAAGAGGCAGGCCAGTGACTTTCCTAAGGTGTGAAAGTAACTTCTCTCCCCTCGATGACTATGTTGGGCATTTGTAAAATTCTGCAGAAAACGTTCTGCCCTCCGCCTCTCGTCTGTCTCTAGGCAGCCAAACCTCCCGACCTGAACCCTGAAACAGAAGAAAGCACGCCATCCCAGAGCTCTCCAGAAGGCCCGGACCCGCCTGTCCTGACTGAGGTGGGCAAGCAGGAAGAGCAGCCGCCACTCGACCTGGAAGGCGTGAAAAGGAAGATGGACCAGGGAGGCTATCCTTCTGTGGTAGGTCTCGGCGCGCCTGCCACCCACACTTTCCGTACTTCTGCTGGGACGGAGAGAAAATTGAACCCAAGTTCAAACAGACTGTGGAGCTGCCCTGAAATGGCCACTGACGCATAGCATTCTCGTTGCAACTTCTTGCCTGACATGAAGCTGCCTGGGTGTGGGATCCATGCTGCTCTATTTCCCCCCATGTCCTGTGAGCAAAGAAGGGCCTACAAGTTTTGCTACAGCAGCGGCTGTGCGGGTAGCCGCCAGGTGAAAATGAAACGAGGGTCTACGGCTCCTGCGAGTTAAAGACCGCAGCAAGGTGGATCTTATCTTCCCATCTAGTTGGAGTTCAGCGATGACCTGGTCAAGATAATCCAAGCCGCGATCAACGCAGATGGGGGGCAGCCGGAACTCAAGAAGGCCAATAGCGTGGTGAAGTCCTGCTTCATTCGGGTAGGCTGTGTTTTGCCACTGCCTCGAGGAAAGGTGGCGCCCCCAGAGTGGCCCTGGTTCTCCAGAGGGACAGACTTTTTAAACCTGTCCTAGATTCCTCATTCTGGTGCTGAGACAGTTTTCTTAAATGTTTAATGCCAGGCAAAGTAATGCTGAATCTTACTAAAAACCATTGTTTTTCTGCTTTAGCAAATGGAGCGAGTTTTCCCGTGGTTCAGTGTAAAGAAGTCGAGATTTTGGGAACCAAACAAGGTCACAGCAAAGTAAGTAGTTGCTCTGCTTCCTGAAGTCACTCTCGGTAAGTGGTCGCCTATTGAGAACCAAGGTGGTACCCCTTGAATGCTGCCCCTGGAACATCACGTGGGATTTCCAGATTGTCTTTCTGGCTCGGTGCAGCAACTGTGGTTGACCCCAGAGTCGTCTGAGTCAGGAAGCGGGGATTCTCTGGTGCTGCTCTGCGCTTTGATTGCAGGGACGTGGGCCATTCACCGTGCTCTGCAGGGATTATCCGAAGGGCTTTGGGAAGTTGAGAGCTGCATCTGACTTTTGGCCCTGTCTCTTACTGTCTTTTAGCAGTGGAATGCTGCCCAATGCTGTCTTGCCCCCATCCCTCGACCATAACTATGCGCAGTGGCAGGAACGTGAAGAAAACCGTTGTGCCCAGCAGCCCCCCCTGATGAAGAAAATCATTCCAGCTCCGAAATCCAAAGGGCCTGGAGAGCCAGACTCCCCGACACCACTGCATCCTCCTACCCCACCCTTACCCAGTGAGAATTGAGCCTTATTCTCTTGCATTGCTGTATCTGGAGGACGTTCTCCCGGAAGGTGGTTTTAAGCTTTGGGGTAGCATTTTTCTGTTAAACTCTGACAGGGAGAGGAACCTGGCTAGAGGTGCCTAGTTGTCCACTTTTTGGCAGGGCCTGAATGAAGCCCATGCAGCGCCCATCTGATAGTTGTGTCATGGCCTAGACTGCTTTGCTTGAAAGAGCAAGCAGTCTTTGCAAATCAGTTGGTTGCCCCCATGGTTAAGTCCGTTCCATGTTTCTTCCTAATATTCTTTGTTAGGAATTAATTCTTTCTGTTTGTTTTGAGGTTCTGACAGAAGCCAGGACGACAGCCCAGAACTTTCCCCTCCTCCAGATGTGGAAGACAACCGGCAGTGTGCTCTTTGTTTGAAGTACGGTGATGATGGAGGCAACGTAAGTAGCTGCGGACGGAATTCTGCAATTGGATGTTTCTACCTCCCGGAGTCTGATTTAAATCCTCTTTAGGTGCTCCTGCTTGCTCAGTCGAGTTGAATTAATCCTGGCAGACCGATCGCTTGAGTCATCTTCCTAACTTAGAGTGATGTAATTTGCCAGTTAAAAACATTTGATTAAGTCCCCCATGAGACTTTGGTGAGCAGATAATGCTGTCGTGGTGGTGGTGGTGGTTATATTTTTATCCCAGTTTTTTTTAAATATTTGGTCAACTCAAGGCAGCAAACATACGTAATACACCTGCTTCCTATTTTCCCCACTAGAACAACCCTGTGAGGTGGGTTGGGCTGAGAGAGAGAGACTGGCCCAAAGTCACCCAGCCTTCATGCTTAAGGGAGGCCTAGAACTCTCCGTCTCCTGGTTTTTAAGAACCATTTGGAAAAAAAGAATAGAAAAGTACTAGTGATTGAAGGATTCCTTCCATTTTTTACAGGTGACTCAGACCTGGAAGGGATTGGTAATATCTCAGAAGTCTAGTATAAAATTCAAAGACTTTGGTACAATAGAAACAGATGCAAAAGCATGTATTAGGGAAAAGCCTGTGGTGAAATAAAACGTTAATATGCATAAACGGAGAATAGAGAATACCTGGCCTAGCAGTTGTATATGTCAGAGGGATCTCAGGCTGATCATTTTGCCATCAACTGAGGGAGTGTTAGCAGCAGGATGATGCGGCAGCAAAAAGGACCAGTGCAATCTGAATCCATAGATGCATGCAT
Source organism: Charina bottae (assembly GCA_023362775.1). Classification (NCBI taxonomy): domain Eukaryota; kingdom Metazoa; phylum Chordata; class Lepidosauria; order Squamata; family Charinaidae; genus Charina; species Charina bottae. Next base: position 363,165 of record JALMGJ010000066.1, read on the forward strand.
TCCAAGGCGTTACGGTACTCCAATCTCAAGTACGTCCAGTTCCGGTTCTGTCTCCAGCCACATTTTAGATCATTCTCATAAGGCTCTTAAGGTATACTGGGTTTGGTTTGGGCTTAGTGTACTGCATGAACTCAGTCAGTGTGATTTATTCAAGAAACCATAGTTGAACAAATCATAGCTAGGCTCATGGTGTGAACCAGATCTTTACCAAGGATATAAATAAGTTGAAACAGGCTTGGACATTGGGGAATACAGCTGAGGTGGTCATGGGCATGAAAAACCAACAAGGAAGGCTTTAAATAAGTGATGATAACTAACATTCCGAGGAGCGGCATGTTGCGTTCTCTACCCCAGGAAGGAAAGAGAGCAGAAGTTTGTTTTCTGCTGCCACCAAAGCCAAAACAACAAGAATAGACTTTGATTCAACATTAGAAGTACTACTGTTTCCACAGGGAGAGCATGTCAACAGTAGAACCAGTTCCATGTGTGGGCAATATAGTCTCTCTCACAGGAGGTCTTCAGCCAGAGAGACTGGACTGTTTTGGGCATCCACCCTATCCAGCGGTTGGGCTGGCCCCATCATTACACACACTCATTTCAGCCTGTTTTATTCATGGCTATCCCTAAGATTATTTGTATCGCTTGTATTAAGACAGGGATGAATGTTCTTACTTATGGAACTTTCAGATCCTTACAGGGGATTTAGAAATCTTTGAACTGAGGCATGAATAATAGGGGCCTGGAGTTTCTTGTCTGCAAGGCCATCTTGGGTTTCCTGAGCCTCCCTGCTTACCAGCTTTTCCTTCAGCAGCACCTCCTACCTAGCCATGTGAGTGGGGTGGACCTCCATGCCTTCTGGCTCTGAGTGCCTTTGGCGGGCTGTTTGTTTTTCTGCAGGACGCTGGCCGTCTCCTCTACATTGGCCAGAATGAGTGGACCCATGTGAATTGTGCCCTGTGGTCAGCCGAAGTGTTTGAGGAAGAGGATGGCTCTTTGAAGAATGTGCACGTGGCTGTGATTCGTGGGAAGCAGCTGGTGGGTAGGATGTGCGACTGCAGAGGGTTCTCTCTCATTCTTTGTCTCCTTGACCAGAGTTGGTTTGTATTGCAGTTTAAGTAATGGCGTTCTCAGATCAGTGTATATGAAAGACAGAAATTCAGTCAAATCCTAGTCTTTTTCCAACAGGATTTCTACAAAAAATCAGAAACCTCTCTTAGTTGAATGTTGTCATTTTATTACAGTAACGCTAGTAGCAGAAAAAAGGAGTCTGCAGAGTGTGGAATGGGCTGCCCTTTGCAGGTTCTTAGCAGCTCATGGAATAGAAAGGTGTCTTTCAGCAATTAAGGTGGCAGGCCCCAAGCAGCTGAACTGAGGTGCAGTCTCTTCCTTAACCGTTGATCCATTCTGCTTGCTCCAAAGCGGCTGTCAACGTTAATCACATTTGGTTTTTCTCAGCTGGCTTGTTAAATGAACAGACTTAAAGGTAGGTTTAAATTAGTGAAATATAAAGATATAACCCTAAAGATATGCTTAATTAGCAAAAATTTGGACAAGTAGCTGTGCTTGCCTATAGCTAGGGCCAGAAAGATGGACCAGCAGGAGCTCTCTGACACAATAATATTGATCAGACATGTAGCATTCATTTTAACTGTGCAATATTTGTGCAGTTTAACAATCAGAGTAACATGCCAATCTTGCAGCGATGTGAGTTCTGCCAGAGGTCGGGTGCCACTGTCGGCTGCTGCCTGGCCACTTGCACCAGCAACTACCATTTTATGTGTTCCCGGGCCAAAAGCTGTGTCTTCCTGGAGGATAAGAAGGTGTACTGCCCACGACACAGGGACCTGATCAAGGGGGAGGTAAGTCCTGTGCCACTGCCCCCCCCCCCGCCTCTCCCTTGTTCTCTGTCCAGATGACTCGTGTCTGCCGTGGGTTTGCTTGTAGGTAGTGCCAGAGAATGGCTTTGAGGTGCTGAGAAGAGTGTTTGTGGATTTCGAAGGAATCAGCTTGAGGCGCAAGTTTCTGAGTGGTTTGGAGCCAGAGAACGTCCACGTGATGATCGGTAAGCCCCTTTGTGAAGTGATGGCCAGACAGGCGGTCTTTTGCCGCCGCCGCCGCTGCTCTCGTGGCTCAGCCCTTCTCCCACTTCCTCACAGGGTCGATGAGCATCGACTGTCTCGGCATTCTGAACGATCTTTCCGACTGCGAAGACAAACTCTTTCCTGTTGGATATCAGTAAGTGGAAGCTGCTCCTATGTCACAAGCTCTTGCGGGAAGAAACCGCAAAATGGCCCAAGAAGCCTGGGCTGCGGGGAGTGCTGGTTGGCTGGCATTGTTCCCAGCAAGAGATGCAAAAGCTCGTAAAAAAAAACCCAGAATAGTTCCATTCCCTCATCCCTTCTTTGTTTCCTTATTTTTCGTTGTCTAATTTTTTCATTGGATTATGAAATACAGGTAGTCCTCTTTAAGGCCAAAATTGGGACCAGCAACTTGGTCGTTAAGCAAAGCGGTCGCTAAGTGAAACCATGACTGTGCTTACGGTCTTACTTCAGCTTTCCCTTGCTTTACAGACCTGCAAAGGTCGTAAAGGCGAGGATTGGTTGTAAAGTTACTTTTTCATCACCATCGTAACTTCAAACGGTTGCTAAATGAGGCAGTCGCTAAATGAGGACTACCTGTAATTTCTTTTAGAACAATGAATACTTTTAAGATATGGCATCCATATACTACATCCCTTTCCTCCCCTGTACGTGATTTGTAAAATGTGTGCAACAGAAGGTCTTCCCCGCACATTCCTGTGTTGTAAACAAGTAGCAGTTGCAAAAGCAGGGTGGACGATGAACTGTCCCAAATACTCAGGCCCAACACACGTAGGGACCTCATTCTCGTGTCCAAGCGAGGTGATCTAGATATGGAGGGCATTCCCATCTGTCCTTTGCCGTAGTCGATCACTTCCTAGACCTCCATAAGGCAGAAGGGCCAATTAAGATGGTCAGCCCCACCCAAGTGACTTTTAGATCGAAAAGATTTCTGATGGGCCCCAGGAGATTTTCCTAGTGACCTACCACTGACATGGTATCCTTCTGGACCATCTGCAAGGGCTGGTTAATTGGAACCACTCCTTCAGCAGGTAGTTCCAGTTGGCCAGGATTAGCCAAGCAGTTGCTCCGTTGTGGGTTGCCACAGGGTTCGGTTCTTCCCCCCCCTACTTTGTAAGATACATATGAAGCCGATAAGGGAGGTCATCAGGATGCAGTATCTTCAGTATGCTTAACCGAGTGTGATTTTTACCCTGGGCCGTACAAGAGACGCTGGCAGTGTTTTGACCCAGTGTCTAAAAGCTATAAGGGTCTGGATGAGGTGAACCAGGCTGACCGTGCATGTCTGAGTTCCTTGATGTCTCCAGTGTTGCCTCCTGAGGGAGAGGCACTGCCCCTGAAGGAGCAGATCTGTGACTTGGAAGTCCTCCTAGACTTGCAGCTACTGCTGGATGGGCAGGGAGAGGCCTTGGCTGGGGGAGGCTTTGCCCAGCTTCAGCTGGTACCCCAGCTGCAGCCCTGACCTCACAGTGGTATTTCACAAACTCGTTGTCCTTTGTTTAAACTACTGCAACGTGCTGCACCTGCGGTTGCCTTTGAAGACCACCCAGAAGCTTAACTTGGTCCAGAATTCAGTGGCCTTTGGCGATAGACACATGCTGGCACAAGCACATTACACTGCAGTGTTTGGGGACCTGCACTTCAAAAGCAAGCCAAAATGTTGTCTCTGACCTTTAAAACCCTACATGGCCCTCTTTTCCAGCTGGTCTTGACCTACCCAACTTGTATGTCCTGGGAAATCCTGCTTGTGCTTCCCCACTTCCACAAGGTGATGAGTGTGCAGGCTTGTAGATGCTGTGCCTTTCTGTTGGTGCATCTGCTCTTTTGAACAGCCTCCCCCTAGAAATTCCTCATATAACTAACTATAAAAATGGTTCTATTGTATTTTTAGGCACATCTTGATAATATTATTACTTATTGACCAAGATAAGTAATATCTGCCACTGAGGGACAGCCATTTTTACAAGTAGAAAGGATTTGCAAATCCTCTTGTTTACTTTTGTAGAAGTAGCGGATCTGTTTTCATCCTCTTGCCAGTCTGATCAGGCCTTAGAGGACTGAGACTGCAACGATGTTCCAGCACTTAGATTAGAAACTGGTTGCTTGTTCAGGAAGATGCAGAAGCTTGATGATCCTGGGCTTAGAAGACACTTCTTGTAAACCTCTACTTGACATTCCCCCCCCCCAAACACCCCAACTTTAAAAGAGCAGGGAAAAAAATCATATACTCACTGAAAGATAAGGGGATTGAGTTACTCTATTGTAGCAACATTGATTTTATAGCCTGTGTGGGAAGCTAAACTTGATAAAAGATGCTTTAAAATTATTTTGTTTTTTTCCAAAACGTCCAATATTTTTTCTATGGCTTCAAAATTTCCAGAAAAGTTATGTTGTTGTCCCAGCACTTACCTGGTGCACATACTATTTGTCCAGGTGCTCCCGGGTTTACTGGAGCACAACAGATGCTCGAAAGCGTTGTGTTTACACATGCAAGATCATGGAATGCCGTCCTCCCCTCCTGGAGTCAGATATCAACAGCACCATGGAGCATGATGACAACCGCACAATTGCTCACAGCCCGGTGGCGCTTTCAGGTGTGTTCCAGCAGAAGTGGTTCCTTTGTGTCACATTGGCAGCTACCTGTGATCTGCTGTTCGTCTTGCCTATGCAGCTCCTTCCTTTTTAGAAAGTCCCTTTAACTGAGTGCTGAGAAGTTCACAGCAAGGCCTGCAAAAATACTTCTTTGTAGCTGTTGTCCAGTTTCAGGGGAAGGCAGAATGGGGCTAAGTGGTCCCCATGGCTTCCTCTTCCTTGGGTCTAGAAATTAGACTGTGAAAACTATGCCTGCTTTCAGAGTTGCATCTCTTGTGCATAACGGAGAACCAAAGGGCAGATGGAACATGGGTGATTGAGTCATTTCTTGGTTCTTAAATATTACTGGGGTGGAAGAGAGGAATATTTACATCATAAAAGCATCCCTCCCCAACATGTACAATTCTCTTTTAGTTCATGATGGTAAGGTGCTAGGGCCCTTCCCTTCCCTACGGAAAAAGAAGTTGCTGAGAAGAAATGCCTTTTTCTTTTTTTTATCCCGCCTTTATTATTTTTATAAATAACTCAAGGTGGCAAACATGCCTAATACTCCTTCCTCCTCCTATTTTCCCCACAACAACAACCCTGTGAGGTGAGTTGGGCTGAGAGACAGGGACTGGCCCAGGGTCACCCAGCCGGCTTTCATGCCTAAGGCGGGACTAGAACTCTCAGTCTCCTGGTTTGCCATTGGCTCCTTCCTATGACTGAGAGACAGGGATTGGCCCAAGGTCACCCAGCCGGCTTTCGTGCCTGAGGCGGGACTAGAACTCACAGGCTCCTGGTTTGCCATTGGTTCCTTCCTAGGGCTGAGAGACAGGGATTGGCCCAAGGTCACCCAGCCGGCTTTCGTGCCTGAGGCGGGACTAGAACTCACAGGCTCCTGGTTTGCCATTGGCTCCTTCCTAGGGCTGAGGAGAGTGATTGGCCCAAGGTCACCCAGCCGGCTTTCGTGCCTGAGGCGGGACTAGAACTCACAGGCTCCTGGTTTCTAGCCCGTTGCCTTCACCACTAGACCAAACTGGCTCTCTTTTTCAGTTTTTTTTCCCCTGAAATATTTTGTTCAAATACATCTTGATTTTAGTTCAGTTTGGATGATGCTCCTGTTTTCCTTCTGCAGCAGAAATTCCAGCCAGAGATGGCCATGCGGTATCAGCTGACATAAACCCTCCATCTGCAGATCTTTCTCCAAACCCTCAGAACTTCAGGGCTCTGCGGATCAGAACACCAAGTTTTGCTCCTGCTCAGCGAACTCCTGGTTCGAGGCCGTTGCCTTCTGCAGGTCTGGCTCACGAACACATACCCTTCTTTCCTCTGTGATGGCTTTTGACTGGACTGTAGCTTTAGAATTTTGAAGTTTTCTTCTTCTTACATTTAAAAAGCACATCCAGATACTTAAATACTTTAAATACCTTAAAAAGTATTTCCAGATAAGACTAAACCAGCCGTATTGTAACTTAAAGCCTGGGAGAAATTTTGTTCTTTGTTTTCCTAGTCCTGCTGTGTTATGTTGGGTCATGGCCTGCCTTTCTGCCTGGAAAGCCCCCAAGGAGGCTGTTTGTGATAGCTTTGTTTGAGGAAAAGAAGAGCAGAACTGAACTAGAGACAAGAAGTGCTTGACCCTGGGCATCATTGAGTTCAATTTTCTTTTTTAAAAAATTATCTCTCCTCAGGAAGCCCTACCCCTGTGACACACGAGATCGTAACCGTGGGAGACCCTCTGCTGTCCTCCGGACTTCGGAGCATCGGCTCCAGGAGGCCCAGCACCTCTCTGTTTTCGCAGCCACTGAGGTCCTGGATCGGGGCCACTAATGCCCGGCACAGCACCCTCTCTTCAGGACCCAGCACGAGTCCCCTCTCGGAGCACGGCACGAGCACCAGACTGACGGAGCGTGGTTCCGTGGGACCGGCAGCCTCGCACGCTGCTCTCCAGGACGCCTCTCCTCCTCCCGGCTGCCAGAGTCCAGCAGCAGCAGGTGGAGGCAGAGGAGCTTCTCCTCTGGAGGGAGCCCCCTCCTTGGAAACTGTGCCTTCCGGAGGGCCCTTTTCCGCCAAGGTAGAGAAGGGTAAGCTGCTGGGCCCCAAAGATTCGAGGGCTTCCTGTGGGAATCCAAAAGCAGGCTGTCATGGGCAAAGCACCTCTGGCACAGAAGTAAACCCAAGCAAGGGAGGGAAGTTTCCAGAGTCCTCTTCTGGGCTGTTTTCTCCCAAAGAATCTGTAGTTTCTCCACTGCTGCATCAGAAACCCCCAAAGAAGGAGCAAGACCAGCATCTAGCACAGCCAGACAAAAATTGCTTTTGCGAAGCTCCAGAAGCAAAGACCTCGCCGTTTTCAGGGATAAGCAACCGAACTCCTTGCATGAATGATCCAGCACCTTCTGTGGGTAGAGAGAGGAGGCAAAAAATGAAGAAGGGAACAAAAGAGAGACATTCTAGTAAGCTTTTTAGAAGTTTAAGTCTCCTGCCAAGTAGCCACAAAGAAAGTGCAGAGACAGAATTTGTTCATCAGGTACTGACATCTGAGCGTATTAATCAGAAGCACTGCAACAGCATTGCTGTTGAGAAGCCCATAGGCAATAATCTGCTTAGCCAGGGGGCACCCAAAGCTGCTGTCCAGAGTGAAATGGCCACTTCGAAGGATTTGCAGACTTCACAAAAGCGCACAGTGAAAGTAACCCTGACTCCTCTCAAAATGGAGGGCGAGAGCCAATCCAAGAACATTCAGAGAGAGAATGATGCAGAATCTCAACCGAAGGTTTGCAAACCAGCTTCTGGGTCCCAGTCCGCTTCCATTCCAGAGCACTCAGGAAATGGTGGCGTTGTCCCAGAAAGTCAAAATTCTACTTCATCCTCAGCAGCCCCAAGTGATCCTCCTTACCCGAATCTGCCTGTTCAGGACAGCAGCTTGATGCTCCAGGATGGAGCGAAAGCGCAGGAAGATGGGTCCTACAAGCGGCGATATCCCCGGCGCAGTGCGCGTGCCAGGTCCAACATGTTCTTTGGCCTCACCCCTTTGTATGGAGTGAGGTCATATGGGGAGGAGGACCTTCCCTTCTACAGCAACTCCGCAGGCAAGAAGAGAGGAAGGCGGTCTGCTGAAGGACAGGTGGACGGTGCTGATGATCTCAGCACGTCAGATGAAGAAGACCTGTATTACTACAACTTCACCAGAACAGTTGTCTCAAGCTCAGATGAGCACATCGCTTCTCACAGTTTATTCCGGGAAGAGGAACAGATCAATCTCCCCAAAATCTCTCAGCTGGATGGTGTGGATGATGGAACAGAAAGTGATACAAGCATCACAGTGACAACCAGGAAGATCAATCCGGGGAACAAAAGGGGTGGCAAAGAAAATGGAACAGAAAGCTTAAAACCCGAACGAAGTGAAGACAGCGGGGAGAAAGTGCAAGTGACCAAGAGTTCAGTGGGCCACAAAACAGCTGATCCCAAAATGGAGAACTGCCGGGTCAAAAATCAGGATTCCTTGGAAGCTCAGCTGAGCTCCCTAGAGGCTGCCGGCCGCCGCCCTCGTGCCAGTGCAGAGCCCTCCGAGAAGAACCTGCTGGATACGTTTAGCACAGAGCTGCTGAAGTCAGATTCTGACAATAACAACAGTGATGACTGTGGGAACATCCTTCCTTCAGACATCATGGACTTTGTGCTGAAGAACACGCCCTCGATGCAGGCCCTGGGGGAGAGCCCGGAGTCTTCGTCCTCGGAGCTCCTGACCCTGGGAGAAGGACTGGGCCTCGACAGCAATCGGGGCAAAGATATGGGCCTCTTCGAGGTGTTCTCTCAGCAGCTGCCGACAGCCGAGCCGGTAGACAGCAGCGTCTCCTCATCGATTTCGGCAGAGGAGCAGTTTGAGCTGCCTTTGGAGCTGCCTTCCGATCTCTCGGTCTTGACCACCCGGAGCCCTGCGGTCCCCAGCCAGAACCACAGCCGACTCGCAGTCATTCCAGAACCTTCCCTGGCCGCCTCAGGGGAGAGGTCAATGTTAGCTCTGCCTTCCGCAGACTCTGCTGAAAAGAGGGTGGCGGTCGCAGAAAAGCCTTCCTCCGGTGACGCGGAGCCAACGCTGCTAAGCCCACGAGTGGCCCCAAGCCCAGATGGCCCTCTGACCCCTGACCCTTTCATCCAGAGCCACTTGGAGGCCGAGCACATGGGCAGCCCACCCTGCGGACCAAGGGAAGCAGGCCTTGGGGCCAGCCAAGACTTGGCCAGGAGCAGTGGGACGCCGGGCCTCCCGGTTTCTCCCTCCCTCCCACTCCAGAACCCCAAGTACGGGCCCAATGCCACAGACAACCCCGGCCCATCCCCAATCTCGAATGCTGCCGTGCAGACACCCCCTCTCCACCTGAAGGCAGCTGCTGAAAAGCTCTTGGTTGTGAACCAGAACATGCAGCCTCTGTATGTGCTCCAGACGCTTCCCAACGGCATCACGCAAAAGATCCAGCTGACGTCTTCGGTCAGCTCGGGGCCGGCCGTGATGGAGGCCGGGGCTTCTGTGCTCGGGCCGATTGGCACGGCAGGCCTCGCGCTGGCTGCAGGCCTGAGCCCCGGCGTGCCTTCCTCCAGGCCGCTCTTCCCCCCGGCCAGCAAAGGGCTGCTGCCCATGCCCCACCCACAGCACTTGCACTCCTTCTCTGCGAGCCCCTCCGGCGGCGCCGGCGGCGGCGGCGGCGGCTTCCCAGCAGCCCTCGGCAGCTCCGCCCCGGGCCTTCTGATCGGCATCCAGCAGCCGCCTGACCCTGAGGCGAATCAGCGGGCAGACGTTGGGGCTGCGGTGCCCCCCTCTCACGCCGGCCTCGGCAAGAAGCGGCCCATTGCACGCCTGCACTCCCGGAGGAGCAAGAAGCCCGCTGCTCCTGCCGTTGCTGCTCCTGACATCGCCTCGAACATGACCTTAATTAACTTCGCTCCGTCCCCGCCACCCAGCCATCCGGGCCTGCTGGACCTGGGAGCTGCGTCCCCGAGGACCGTGCCCAGCGTCGTCAAGCGCTCCAAGTCCGGGATGATGTATTTCGAGCAGGCCCCCCTGCTGCCCCCGGGGGCGGGAGCGAGCGCTGCAGAAGCAGCGCTTGGGACGTCTCCCAGCGTGGCGGCGCCAGAGCCTGGCCACCTCGCCTGCCCTCCGTCGGGGCTGCACGTGGCCCCCCTGCCAGCCCCGGCAGCCCCTGCCCCGGGCCCAGTGGTCCCTGCCCACCTGCTGGGACAGGGGGGCTCCGGCACGCCGGGCGTTTCAGACGGGAGCCCCCTCAGCAGCCTTTTGATCAAAGCCGCTCGACGAGGTCTGGGCCTCCCGGAGCAGCCTGCTTCGGTGCCGTCGGCAGCTTCCGGGATGCTTCCGTCGCACGAGGAGGCCTCGTCAGCCCAGTCTGCTTCCACGGCTGCCGCAGCGACCAGCATCTCCATCTTACCTTCCTCGCGGGCAGCAGGCGCATCCGCTGATCCTGGAAGCTCCTACCAGGCCGAGCCTCTCACCCAGCTTCTGGCGTGCAAAGCCGGGCCCGTCCCGGCTCGAAGGGACCTCGCTCCTTCCCAGGCGTCTCCGCTGTCGATGGACATGGCAGCGGTGGAGCAAAACAGACCAGCCCCCTGTGCGCCGCTTTCCGCCTCTCCCGGGAGCGCCCCTCCTCCCGTGCTGGGCTCCACGCGGGCCAAATGCAGAGTCAAGCGCTTGCAGACCCCTTTGGGCAGCAAGGGATCTGGGAAGAAGCCCAAGATGCCCCCCTTCTGGAGCAGCTTCCCCGGCCGGTGCGTTCCACGGCAAGGCGTGCAGGCGGCGACCCAGGACCCAGGCGGAGGGTGAGAGAGCTGCATCCCCCGACTTTCCCGCCCTTTCCAGCCAAGCAGCCTCAGCCGTTCTGTAGTAGTCGCTGCCTGCTGGCTGAGAGGCAAGTTCGCCCCGCTCTGCTCCCGGGCCGGCAGGATGGGCGGGGCATTGGCTGGGCGGGGCCGCTTGGTTGGCTCTCAAAGCACCGGGAGTCCACGTGGTGACCGTAAAGCCCCCCACGCGGCTTCCGTCAGTGTTCACGCTAGAAACCGGCCTCTCCCCGGCCTCTTGAAAGAAACGTGCTTCTCTCTCTAGTTCAGGGAAGGGTCGCTAGATTTGTGACAAGCCCGACTTTAACGCTGCGCTCTACCTGCCCACGCCTTCTAGGTCTCCGTCCGTGAGGGTGCGCCCAGAGGAGACAGCAGAGACGCCGCAGCCGGCCCACAAAGCCACAGGGTGAGTGGATCCCTTGGGGCGCGGTCTGGCTGGGGGGGGAGCGGCAGGGGTTCTGCCTGCCAAGGCCGTGCCCGCACCCGCTGGCTTTATAGAACAGGAATCCTCCTGACCGTGGCTACATCTGGGTCCGGAAGTGCCAGTGGGGATTTCAAAACAGCCAGGAAAATGGAGCACCGGGTCCTTATTTTGGAAATAAAAGGTGCGCATTGGCCTGACCGTCCAGCTCCGCAGAATCGGCTGCTGTGGTTCTCGAGGCGTTTCGTCAGCTCCACAGAAGAGCAGAGGACTGTTCGGTACCGCCAAAGGCCGCCTCCTGCTGAATCTGTTCTTCTCCCAGCAAACCTGCCGGCGCCTGCCAGAAAACGTCTGGCCTGTGTCATTTCTTCCTGCCAGATGACGAGCTTCTCGGCTCTTGAAGGCCCACAAGGCCTCGGCTGAAATAGGTCTCTCAGCTCTTTCCAACGGTCCTTCTCTCCACAGGCAGCTGCAGTCTCTCCCAGAAGCGCAGCCCCCGCAGTCTACTGCAAGCGAGTTAGAACGCGCAGGTATGTAAAGGCAGGCAGACCTCCCTTTGCCCCGTCCAAGAGCTACACGGCAGTCCTGCGTAATTGCTGTTAAATTCATGGGAACTTTCTTCAGAACGTTTCCTGGTTGATCTGTTGTGATTTGCACGGTTGAGAGGTCTTGGGGGTTCTTTTTTTCCTCCAGATTCCAAAGCTCACGAGGAAGAGGAGGAGGAGGAGGAGGAGGAAGAGGAGGAAGAAGGCAGCTTTAGCTCCCCCCTCATGTTCTGGCTGCAGCAGGAGCGGAAGCGGAAAGAAAGCCTTGCAGAGAAGAAGCCCAAGAAAGGACTGATTTTTGAAATCTCCAGTGATGATGGCTTTCAGATCTGTGCAGAAAGTATTGAAGGTAGGTGCAAGAGAGGGGCGACTGCACCAAAGTCTTGCACTGAAGGGCTTGTTTCAAGGCGATACGGAGGGTGACACTGTTGGATGAGCTTTGCCATTCCATCCATTAAATCCTTGTTTGTTTCTCTTCTCCTAATCTTAGAGGCCTGGAAATCCTTGACAGATAAAGTCCAAGAAGCTCGGTCGAATGCCCGCCTGAAACAGCTTTCCTTCGCAGGTACCAGCAGGAGTAGGTGGGGGGGAGGTGTTGGCTGTTTTCTTGACCAAGAGGGCAAGAAAAAAATTCCCTTTCTGTTCAAAACGGCCCTGGCGGTTTCCAGGTGGCACGCGTTGTGCGGGGGGCAGCAGAGCCAGGAGGAGGCTTGGTGCTGTGCTGACGCAAGGCTGATGCCGACGAACAGTTCTGCTTCTGGAACTGTTGGGCTTCCAAGGCCAGGCGGCCTCCCCAGCTTTTCGGCCTTTGCTCCAAAGCCGGGCTTAGCGTGATCTTAGCCCCTTGCTCTGTTCAGCTGGGGCTGCAGCTGCTCTTCCTGCCTCTCCATCTTCCAGGTGTGAGTGGGCTGCAGATGCTGGGCATTCTCCACCACGCTGTCGTGTTCCTGATAGAGCAGCTCTGTGGAGCCAAGCATTGCCCCAACTACAAGTTCAGGTTCCACAAGCCAGAGGAGGCCAAGGAGCCCCCTGTGAACCCCCACGGCTCTGCCAGGGCTGAAGGGCACCTCAGGCAAGTGGAGTCACGGCCCCCCACTCCCCAGACCGCTGCTGCTGCCGACATACAACTGAAACAGAGGTCTTGGGCCCTTGCGGAGGGGGCGGGGTGGGAGGACAGTGACACCCATGCTCAAAAATCCAGGGTGGGCAGGGCACGTGACAGCAAAAGGTCCTCTGTGCCAGCACCAGTCATTACTGACCCTTGGGAGGGAGGCCGCTTCCGCTGACGTTTTCCAGGCAGACTTACAGCGGGGTGGTTTGCCATTCCCTTCCCCAGTCGTGATTCCCTTTCCCCCAGCTTAGCCGGGTACTCATTTTACCGACCTCGGAAGGGTGGAAGGCTGAGTCGACCCGAGCCGGCTGCCTGAGGAACCAACTTCCGCTGGGATCGAACTCGGGTCGTGGGGAGAGTTTCGGTTGCAGTGCTGCCGCCTACCACTCTGCGCCACACGAGGCTCCCCCGAAACACTGTTGTCTCTGCTTGCCTCTTTTCATTTAAGAGTTCTTCATGTGTTGCATTTCATCCCATTTTTCAGACAACCACAGTCTTCCAAAGTGGCTCACAGCAATTAAAGGAGGAAGACGGGCAGTCTAAAAGACACGATGCACAAGGGATGGGGGTGGGGGGAAGGGAGGCCAGTTCTCTGGGGCCAGAACGGAGTGGCATTTTGCCCAGGCCAGCCCTCCCCTGCTACTGTTCTTGTCTGAGGTGGAGCCTTTCTGGAAGCCCGTGGCTGTGGCAGCCAGTGCAATGTGTAATGCCTCGTTCTGCACTCCAGGAAGTCCGGTCTCGACATGTTCAACTTTCTGGCTTCTAAGCATCGCCAGCCCCCACAGTACAATCCCAATGAGGAAGAGGAAGAGGAGGTGCAGCTCAAGTCCGCCCGGTACATAATGGGCGGGGGGGGGGGCAGCTGTCAGGCGGCTGCTTTCTGTAACTCATTTGTAATTCTGGAAAGATGGACGTCGGGGGAGAAACCTGGGTTTCTACAGCTGAGCTGTAAGCCACTGCTTCTCGATGCTACAAAATGGGCAGCAGAGAAGTCATAAAGGGGCCAGAGCCGGAGCCGAGGGAGGAAGGGGGGAACGTTAGGGTCCTGTTGTGCTTCGGGTAGGGAGTTTGGAGCTGCATCAAGGATAGGAGGACAGGTTGATGGTCAGTGCTTTACGCCAGATGTGGCCCTCAAGCAGCCTCTTTCCCATCTGTCCTCAGGAGGGCAACCAGCATGGATCTCCCAATGCCCATGCGGTTCCGACACTTGAAGAAGACCTCCAAGGAGGCGGTGGGGGTGTACAGGTAGGTGGGGGTTCCTGGCAGAAAGGGAGGAGGAGGAGGGGAAACCAGGGCCAACGGACCAGCATCAACCTAGGGAAACCGCATGGCATGTCTGGCCTCGGAGGCCTTCGAGGGCAGGCTCTTTGGCCAGATGCCCCCGGGAACAGCGCCAGGCTGGTCAGCTGGGTGTTAGTCGTCTGCCTTCCTATTAGGTCTCCTATCCATGGACGGGGCCTGTTCTGCAAAAGGAACATCGATGCAGGGGAGATGGTGATTGAATATGCCGGCAATGTGATTCGCTCCATATTAACTGACAAACGTGAGAAATACTATGACAGTAAGGTGAGCTTGCGTGGCTGGCCAGTCTCAGTTTTGCTAGTGGAACAGCTGCCCAGATCTGCACATTGTGGAGCAATGAGAGGGTGTGGTGTTGGCAGGACTGTCCTGTCTGGTTCGGCAGATGGCAGGGAGTGCCTTTCAAGGCCTCGGGATCACACACGCACGCGCTCTCTGTCTCCCAGGGCATTGGCTGTTACATGTTCCGTATTGATGACTCAGAAGTGGTCGATGCCACCATGCATGGGAACGCAGCACGCTTCATCAATCACTCTTGTGAGCCCAACTGCTACTCCCGAGTCATCAACATCGACGGGCAGAAGCACATCGTCATCTTCGCTGTGCGCAAGATCTACCGTGGCGAAGAGCTCACCTATGACTACAAGTTCCCCATCGAAGATGCGAGCAACAAGCTGCCCTGCAACTGCGGTGCCAAGAAATGCCGACGGTTCCTCAACTGAGCAGCCCAGCCCAGCGTCAGGCTGTTGGTGCCCCTCCCCAGCAACAGAGGTGTAGGCTTGGTCTGGCAGGGTGTGACCTGCCTGGAGCAAGGTGGACTCTGGTGCTGTGTGTTATTAGGAAAATTGGGGGGGCGGGGGGGCTGCAGCAGCCAAGGCCTTGCCTAGCCTGCAAGGCCAGGCGCTTTTTCCAGGGCACCTTGCCGCCGCCGCCGCCTCAAGTTTGGAACGTGTGGTGCCCTCACGATCCAGCTTGGGTTGGCGTCCTGGTGGTGGTTCTCCAGAATCCCTGTGGCCCCTGGGGAGGAATCCCAAGCGAGCAGTTTAGGCAGGGGAGCACCCAGTACTTTGGGTGGGCTTACAGGAGGACAAGCCGACCCCCAGAGGAGAGCCTGTCGCGCTGGACGTTTACAACTGACCCCGGCCCTGCATCTGTCCTCCGGTCAGAAATTTGGAGGCCCGCAACGTGGAAATGGAGCACCCAGGCGGGCCTCTTGGAAGCAGCTTGGTTTCTGACGTGAAATAAGCACTGGGAAACCTTCAAGGGGCTGTGGTGGCAGCATTGCAACAGCAGCCCCCTGCATGGCAGAGGAGATTAGGAATCCTGGACTTCGTTAAATCCGTGTCCATTTTCAAGCCTATAGAAGCAGCACTACTTCTCAGCCTCCTTCAGTTGCACCATCTTGAATTAAGTCATCGGATTTTCCTTGGTTCTGTTTACACTTTAGTATTTAAAGTTTTATAAATGTAAATATATTTTGTATATTTTTATATGAGCAGCACTTCATAGGGAAGAGCACTTAGGAGACTATTTTTTCAGTCATGGTATCATCCTGACTTAAAAGAATCCATTTTAAGGGAGAATGTCTTATTTTAATAGGATGGTCTTTCCAAGGTTCGGGCCAGGCATATCCTGATTCTTCCCTCAGGAGGGAGAGGAGACTTTTCTGGGTGCTGCTTTGGCTGACCCGTAAGTTTGGAGGGAGGAGGCTTTTTCCCATTTTCAGGAGAGGTTCTTGGAACCCCCGTTTTATATTGGGGGGCCTCCCATTCTCCAGCAGTGAGGTGGTTGATGCTCCCTGGATGTGAGGAGAACCGCCAAGGTCCTCTCTAACTTCCTCTCCCTTCCCTGCCTGGTCCCAGTTTCCCACCAGGATGTGCCCCCGTCTGTCTGATTCCGGAAGACAAAAGTTGAGCCAGATAACCTGGGGGCACCTCTTAACATGCGGCAGAATCGAGGCCTGCTCTGGCCAAGCCCCCTTGCAGCAAGGCCCTGGTTTCTGCTCCTGGAGGGAGGGATCGCCGCTCCAGGCCCACCACCCTCACTGTCCCAAGGCCAGGGCTCCACATCTGCGAGGGAGAACGAGGCACGATCCGGGTTGGGGTCGAGGGGCGGCGGCGGTTGCTGTCCAGGCCTGTTTCCGTACTGGCCCCCGGGCTGCACCGCCTGGAGAAACACAAGTCCTCTGCTGCTCCAGTGGCTGCTAGATGAGCCCCCCCCCCCCCACCTTTCTCACCTGCAGGAAGCTCTGAGCGGGTTCTGAACCCTCGGCTCGAGCAAGGCTTGCTGGGGTCCACGTTCACAGGCGCCTCCTCCTCCTCCTCCTCCTCTCCCCCCGTTGCTAGTCCATCTTCTGGCTGTCCTGAGCAGCAGAGCTGCTTTGGGCTGGCCTGAACCCCGAAAAGCTGCTGCTGCTGCGTCCGAGGGGGGAGTTGGGGAGAGCTTGGCTCTCCAGAGCAGCAGGGAGAGGGAGCAAACGGAAGCTGCGTCGGGCAGCTTCCTGGCAATATGAATGTATCTTTCTAAGAACTGACAGATCACGATATCTAAGAATACTAAGAGTCAGTCCACCCTTTAAAGGTTTTATTTTTTTCAAAGGAAAAGCGGGTCACTGCAAAGGGCTGGGCGAGAATCTTCTCTTCTTTGTTGTGAAGCAATACTGGGTTTTTAGTCAAATTCATCCTTTGTGCAGAATCATGTCGTTTGGCCAGATTGCTGCTGGCCCATCCCCTGCTCTCCTCCCCTACACTTGCAAGTTTTTATTACTATAAATAAGGTATCTATAGGAACTAATATCGTACTGCATTGTGTCTTGAAGCCTGGCTTTGAATTCTCTTTAACCCTTTAGATAATGGTTGTGTTCCCGTTGCTAAAAAGGCAGGAAAAGCCACAAGCCAAGGGCTCCACGGCCAGTGGACACCCCCTCCTCCAAGAGGGCGGGTGCCGCCGGGCCGGGCTCGCCTGCAGCGGGCCTGGGAGGCTTGGCTGCGAGTTCTCCTGACCTTCTGTGTTTAAAGTCAATCCTCGTACGACTCGTTTCTCTCCGCCGCCTCTTCTCTGGAATCCAGTTGGTGGACCCCCTCAACTGCATTGTGCGCTTTTCTGGTCTATTAATAAGGTCCTGCAGCTTTGCCTTTCTGCCGAGAACTGTGCTCGTGGTGTTCCTTGGATTCAGCGTCTTCAATAGCTACAGGTAGTGAATAAATGTCTCAAGCCACCTTGCAAAAGCTACGTAAACAGGGCTCTGATCCATACAAAAAGCAACGTATCATGTAAAACTAATTTCTCTTTTTCTCTTGTGTTCTTCCAAACTGAGTTTTTTTTCTTTAAAAAGAGGAACGTGTTGCTTGTGCTGCATCAGTGTTAATTCCCTGTCATTGTTACAGGGATGAAGGAAGTACTTTCAATAGTTTAAGAAATGACTGAAAGACTGAATGTAAAAATAAGTGTATATAGTTGTACAAAAAAAGGAGTTTTTAAACATGTTTATTTTCTATGCACTTTTTTATTTAAGTGATAGTTTAATTAATAAACATGTCGAGTTTATTGCTTCAAAGGAAGGGGTTTCTTTTATTCACTGGGCCTGAGATTTTTCCCAGGCCAGTCTGTTGTCAGAATTGCTGAACGGGAGATCCCCCTCCTCAGCTGCACCACACGGATGCCACACGCACGAGGCGGCCGTTGACCTCGCAGCTGCATGTTCCGGTATCTTTGCGTCTCTAGCTGCAGCAGCAAACCGCTGCCGCCTGTCCCAAAACAAGGGACTCTGTGAAAGCCCCCCCTTGCCCCCCGGCAGCTCTTTGGAGGAGAACCAAGGCGAAAGCCCAGCAGGCGCTTTCCTACCTAATCCTGACACTTAACGATGTGGAGAACGGCATCCGGCATTTCCCCAGCACCAGACGGACTCGGTCCGGACTCTGGACGCTTCTCCGTGTTCAGAGTTTTTTCCCTCGGTGGCATTTTCTTGCAGGAGGCCCAAGAGACAGCCCTGTTGAGCAGTCCCCAAGTTAAACCTGCTTGGCCTGGAGAAAGTGAGTTTTCATTACTTTTAAGCAGATGCACCAGTGTGAGAACCCCCCCCCCCCAAAAAAAAGAAGCTCCAGCTCGGACCTTTGACCCTTTCCTGCCACTCAGCCAAAGATGCCCCTTAATGCTTCTGGTAGGTCTCCTGCACCCAATGCGTTAATGTAACTAAGGAAGCATAAAGAATAGTATTACTGCACCAATCATAACATTGAAAGCCAGAAGGCAGAGCACTATTACTGACGTTCAGTGTCTTACCTCTAAAATCTTGCCTTCCATTAACACTCCTCCTGGAGTCGTCCTGGGGATTTGTAAATGTCCTTGATTGTTCTGTACCACTTGCTATTTTCTGTTGTTCCCAAAAGTCACACAAGTCAGATTGATCTCCCCCCCCCCCGCACCTCTGTTCCTGGTCCATCAGGAATCATGAGTATATCCTACCTCTCAGCAAAGTATTCAAGACAGTTTATAAGAAAACAGTAAGATATACATTGTAAGCCAAGCAGCAGGGTTTACTCCTGGCTGATCCTCTTGGGGCATCCGAAGGGGCCACTGCAACCTTGAGTGCCATAACGGGCATCATCTGATGGGCAGGAGAGGGAAACCTCCCACCTTTCAGCTGGGTTGTCAGGCACATGTAGGGGTGTGGTGGCTCAGCGGGTAAGACGCCAGGCTTCGATCAGAAGATCGCAAGTTCGGAGGTTCGAATCCCTAGTCCTGCGTGACGGAGTGAGATCCCGCACTCGCCCCAGCTCTTGCTAACCTAGCAATCCAAAAGCATGCAAATGCAAGTAGATTAATAGGTACCACTATGGTGGGAAGGTAACGGCGTTGCGTGCGCATCATGCCGGCCACATGACCGCAGAAGCGTCTTCGAACAGCGCTGGCTCTTTGGCTAAGAAACGGAGATGAGCACCGGCCCAAATGTGCGGGGGGAACCTTTCAAACGCTCTTCAGGGACTGGGCGTTGGATGTTGACTCCAAACCAGCTCCCTTTTCTCTCCAGAAAGGCTGGATTCATCACTCCAGCAAGATGATGTGTTAATTCTGGCATCAGGAAGCTGCTTCCTCTCGAGTCAAATGGTTCATCTCTTTAATTACTTCCTTGGGTACAATTGCCAACGTTTCCTGTCCAACTTGTTTGTCTGAGGTGACATGCAGCTGCTGTGATAAAAGTCCCCACCCTGTTCCCCGCCTGTGCAGCCTTGGTTCCTGCTCTTTCTGGGCTCCCCCATCCTGTCCCTGTGAGTGTGCTCAGGAAAAGGGGGGTCAAGACCCCAATTCCCACTTGAGCTCCCTGACCACCCCCCAGCAGCCGGCCCCTCACCATCCTCCGCACTACAGCAGGCAGGCTGTAGGGCTGGCTTCTGGCAGGGCCCGGCCCATCTCCTCCCTCATCCCCATTGGCTGCTGGCAGGCCAGCCCCTCCCTCCCTCCCCAACCAGAGCAGTTGAGATCTCTCTGAACTGGCCGATCCTCCCCACGGAACTTGCTTTTGCCTGGGCTTCAACATGGCCACCGTCAACGATCGGGCAGTTTTGCAAACTATTTTCCACCCGAATGTTCCCTTTGATGAAGACTTGGAGGAGGAGCAGGAGGAACAGCAAGCAATCCAAGGTGACTTGACACACTTCCAGTAGGGCAGGGGAGGTATTCTTCTGTAAACTTTGGAGGCTTCTCAGGAGCAAGATGCCTCAGATCTCTGGGCTTCCAGCAGATTCCTCGACCTGTTTCTCACAAATCATTTCCAAACCAGACACCTGGAAGGGCTGATAGGCTGGAGAGATTTTGCCCATTGCTCTCCAAAAAATGGGAGTTGGAGGGAAAACTGCGGGCTGCTTTCAGAAATTCGCTACATTGCAGTGTTTCAAAAAGCAACAAGGACGCAGGGCTCAGTGCTTCACCTGTTGGAGGGCAGCCCAGTGTCCAAAGGGCCACCCAAGTGGCCAGTATTATTTGTGCTTTGCACCAAGGGGGAAGGAAGGCAGGACTGCTTATGGGTGAGGAGCTGCTTGGGACCCAGCGTTCCTGGGGTGGTATTGGTGACCGGCTACTGGCTGGTTCTTGAGACGATGAGTTGCCAGAGCTGTAGCCAAAGTCTGCTTATCGTGCTGGTGACAGAAGAAGGCTTTGATCCTGAGCTGCTAAAGCAAGCCACTCATCTGGAGGCCCAGGGAATCACAGCAGCTGAAGAAGGTGACCTGGAGCTGGCCCTGGAGAAGATTACCCAAGCCATCCAGCTGCTTCCAGAGCGAGCCTCAGCCTTCAACAACCGTGCACAAGCTCTTCGTCTTAACGGAGACGTTGCAAGTACGTACATGCGCTCGGGGCCTGACCCGTCACCTTCTTCCTCTGTCGGTGATCATGGTCGCCTGGGGCAGAACCACAGTTGCTGAGGGCGCTAAGGCAGGGCATCTGGCTCAGCCAGAGGGGAGGACAAAGCAAGTGCTCGGGTTTCCTGGGGCCCACAGATACAACCCCGCTTGCACAAGGCACCGACCCAACGTTTATCTAACTCAGCCACGCTTTATTTTCCCTCCCATCAGAGGCACTGGAAGACTTGGAGACAGCACTGAAGCTCAGCAAAGGAGCTGGCCCGGTGGCCTGCCAGGGTTTTGTGCAGCAAGGGCTGATCCAGCGGTTGCAAGGCCAGGAGGAGGAGGCTCGGAGGAGTTTTGAGCAGGCGGCTGGCCTGGGCAGCGCCTTTGCCCGCCGGCAGCTGGTGCTGATGAACCCTTATGCGGCCCTCTGCAACCAGATGCTGTCGGAGGTGATGAAGAAGCTTCACCCGAAGGGGGGGGAGGAGGAGGGCTGCTGAGCCTGGGCAAGACACTTGGCGAGGGGCGGGGGTCCGAAGGGGCAGCTGAATAAAGCACACGGCTTCAGACCGCGAACGAAGGCCTGCTTCTGTCTC
This sequence comes from Charina bottae, assembly GCA_023362775.1. Classification (NCBI taxonomy): domain Eukaryota; kingdom Metazoa; phylum Chordata; class Lepidosauria; order Squamata; family Charinaidae; genus Charina; species Charina bottae. Next base: position 383,992 of record JALMGJ010000066.1, read on the forward strand.
TCGGTCCCCGGCCAGCAGCTTCCCCACCGCGGAGGGAGGGGAGAGGCGCCCCGCCAGAGAGCGCCTCCCGACACGGAGGTGGCGGTCAAAGGGAGTCCGCCGTCGCTGCCAGGCCGGAAACACTCGGGCTCCAACGGCGGGCGGCGGCATTCGGTCAGGATCGCGAGCCTCCGGACCGAGAAATCCAGGCCGGGATTTCCAACGCGCCCGCCGGCCGAAAAAGCTTCTGCCGCACCCTCGACGTGACCGGCCTGCGGTGCCCGCGGCCCTTTCCGCCCCGCCGCGCAACCAAAGATGGACGCGGCTCTCCGCACCGCACCGCGAGGCGCGCGCCCTCCCGAAGGCCGGCTGCCCTACCCGGGCGCCCCCCTCCTGTCGCCCCGCCGGCGCCAGAGAGCCGGGTCGGCGCCCGGGAGCCCCCTGCCCGCGCTGCTGCTGCTGTTGCTGCTGCTGTTGCGGCGCGCAACGCCAGGTAGGGCGGCGGGTGGTGCGGCTTTTCTGCCGCGGGTCGCGACCGCGGTAACCTCCCCCGGCCGATAACCCCCGCTCCGCTCCGCCGCAGGCGCGGTGGCGACGCCGGAGACCAGGATCGACGGGCGGGCTCTGTCAGAGAGCAGCCTGCGGGAGGCCGAGAGCCGCGCCTTCACGTGCCTGGCGGCGGCGCCCAACCTCACCTGGTACCTCAACGGGCAGCGGCAGGAGACGGACGGCTCCGGGAGGCTGCTGGCTGCGGCCGGCAACGGTGACGGCGCCGCCTTGGAGGCGGGCGGCGGCAGCAGCGGCACTTTCGTGGTCACGGCGCGGCGCCTGGACCGCCGGCTGGACTGCGCCGCCACCGACCCAGCCACGGGGCGCGTCTCCACCGCCTCGGTCCTCCTCAACGTGCAGTGTGAGCGCGGCGGGCCGGCGGGCGGGGCGGGGCGGGCGGGCTGACGGATCGGCTGCGGCAGGAGTGAAGCCGGCGCGAGGCTGACCAGCGCGGCTGCGCCCTCCGGCCTCTCTCCTGCCAATGCAGTTCAGCCCGAAATCGTGAGGGTGGACGCCCATTACCGCGAGGCGAGGGAGCCCGAGCTCGGCCTCCTCCTGGTGCTCTTGGTGCTGGTCCAAGCCAACCCGCCGGCCGACGTCACCTGGGTGGACCAGGACGGGCAGGTGACGGTCAACGCCTCCAGCTTCCTGCTGCTGGACGCCCAGGCCTACCCCTGGCTCACCAACCACACCGTGAGGGTGCAGCTGCACGGCCCGCCCCGGAACGCCTCCCTCCGCGCCTCCAACGGCCTGGGCACCGCCAGCTCCTCTGTTCCTCCCCCGGGTAGGGCCGAGCAGGGCTGATGGGCCTGGGGCAGGGGTCGGGCACTGCTGCTCAGCAAAGCCAAACTGCAGGGAACCCGTTTGGCGGAGTACAACCCCCCTTCCCCACTTCAGGGATCCCAGAGGTGGAAGTCCAAGCTTTCCTCTTCTGCCTCCTCGCCAGCCCAGGGCACGCCTGCCTCTCCCCGAGATGCAACTCTCCGGGGGGCCCCGGCTGCCTCCCCTCCCCACCACCCTGGCTTGAAGGAGGCAGCGTTCAAGCTGCTCCTCAGCCCAGAAGCTTCTTGGGTTGCCTGGCAAACTTCTGTGGAGCCTTGCCTTGGGAGGCCTTCTTGTCGCGCCAGCAGCCACCAGGCAGCACTGGGCCGGGGTCACACCGAGCCACGGGGAGGTCCTCGTCCCGTCTGACCAGGAGGGCAGCTTGCTTTGCCAAACAAGGCCAGGTTCGACAGAGCAGAGGGCAGGGCGAGGCCGGGGCCTGCTGACTGGCAGATATCTCCGCCTTCCCTAGGTCTCCTGGCCACCCAGCTCGAACTGCCTCTCCTGGCCCTGCTGGGGGCAGCTGCTGTGGCTCTGGTGATACTCCCGGGCTTCGGGGTGCTCATCAGCTGGACCGTTTCCCGGAAGGCCGAGAGGTCGGCAGGTGGGTGCAGGAGAAGCCGGCAGCCCTTCCCAGCCTTGGTTGGGCCCGTCTGCTTGCCGGGGGCCTGACACCTTCCTTTCTCCTCCTCCTCAGGGCAAGACCCTGCAGCACTGCTTCCTCTGAGGTAACCCTCTGGGACTGCTAGAGGGGGTAAAAGCCGCTTGGTTGCTCTGTGCCCTCTTTGGGGAGTAGTTTGTACAGGCCCACCGACTGGTGGCATAAGCCCATCCTAAGAGGCTGACGCTCTGGACAGTTTTCTCCAAAGGGTTCTCTGAGGGTCAGAGAAAGAGGTCAAGTCCCAGGAACCGCAGCCTCGGCTCGAAGCGCCCGTGGGGAGGGGCTGAGGGGGCTGAGGACCAATTGCTTTGCCCTCCCCACAGCACTGCCCGGCAGCCAAAGGAAGCCCATCTGCCACGGGCAAACAGGTCCCTCCCTTCCAACCTGCGGCTCAATGATCTTGCGCCAGAACCAACAGGTGAGCAGCAAGGATGCCGGGGGTGGGGGTGGGGAGGCGGCTTTCCTGGCTGCAGCTGGGAAAGGGGGGCGTCATGCCAAGGCACGGATAACTGCTCCAGCCCTCTTTCCCTCTACCCCAAAGTTAGGGCAAACGGTGCTCCTGCAGAGCAAGGTGAAGAGGCCTTTTTGGAGCCAGAAAACCACCAGGCCCTTGCTGAGCAAGGTAGGGGGAGCTTCTGCCATGCTGGGGCGGGGAGCTATATCCATTTAGCCAAAAAACTAAGCTCTTGGCTTAGTTTTGAAACAAATAGGAAACGCTGGCATTCAAAGATACCATACCAAAGCACAATTCTGCAGTAGGAAAGGCTGCCAAATACTGGAAACGTTCCCTTTCCAAGAGGCAGTTTGTTCTGGCCAGCTCCGCCTTGCGCTGGAAAAGACTGCCGTGTACCCGCCACCCTAGGGAGAATCAGACCAGGCGGAAGGAGGACAGAGTCCGGGTTCACGTCTGTGCCAGGTAGTTTTTTAGGGCTTCTTCCCAGCCTTGCAAGTGGGAGACTTTCAGAAGAGGAGCCCAGAGGCTGGATCTGGCTCACCGAGTCCGGCCTTGTCAGACAGCAGCCCTGGGTGCTTAAGCGCACCTTCCCGCCATCCAGTAGTTCAGGCCCGCTGCGTGTGAGGCTGGAGGGAGCAGCTGCCACCAGTCCCGCGTAAAAGTCACCCCCTCAGGCCTTTCTGTTCTCTTATCTTGTAGCAGCGGAGCCTGCTTAGAACTGAGAACTAAGTAAATGACCTCTGTTGGATGACCCATGGAGAGCCCCCGAGAAACCCAAGCCTTTCAAAACTCCTGCAGAAGTGGCTGCTCTGAACCAAATTCCATATCCTCTCTCTGCCTCTGCAGGCTTTGGTCGATTTCCTACAGTCGGATACATTTACAGAGCCACCAGCATGAGCAGTGATGAAATCTGGCTCTGAACTCTGTCTCTGCATCCACCCACAGTGCGAGAAGCAACGGAGGCAGAGGGCGCCCCTGGTGCCCAAGAGCCAGCCTGTCCTGGAAGACTGGCCGACCCTCGCAGGGACGGCCCTTCTCATCTTTTCCTCGTTCCCAGCAGCTCAGGCATCCGCCCAACACGAGGATCTTCTTCCTAGTCCCCCCACCCTTTGCCATCCGCAGACGATGTCTCTGCTCTCTTAGCCCCACGGGGGCTGTAGCTTTGCAGCTTCTATGCTTAATGAATAAACTGCTGCGATTAAGGTGCTGCCCTTTCCTTACCCCTGCCTGGATTTTGCTGTGGTGCTGCTCTGGGAAAGAAGGTACAATGTCTCTGTCCCCAGGATTTAAAAGGAGCCTGATAAACCCAGAACCCAGAACACACACGCACACGTGCACAGAAGGTGCTGACCGGACCGGCCAGGCACGCTGAGACCGGCTGCAGCTGAAAGGCAGAGCAGGCCTCGGGGCCAGCATGGGTTTCACCGGGCAGCCCTCAGGACAGCTCCCCTATGCCCGAGGCCTCGGGGCGCCAGCCAGCATGGCTTGGCGAGGCTGGCAGCTGCAGCCAGCAGCGAGACGTGAGGCCGCCCTCCCCCTTTCCCGACAGATGCAGCTCTTGGTTTGTGCCCGAGTATTGCCCTGCCAGCACCATCTCTCCTTCAAAGACGGAACAAACGCTTACAGGAAAACTTTATCGCACGTTTCCTTCAGAAACTAACACTGAATGTCACCCGAAAGCCAGGCCAGCAACCAACTCCCGGAAACGGGTGCTGGAAATCTAGGAGGAGCCGTGCTGTTAGATGCCCCTCTGACTAAGCCCAGGAGCCGGCACGCTTTCGCAGCAGTTCCCCGTCAAAGCGGCCTCTGTCTCTCAGGTGAAGCCCAGCGTATCTGTCTCTCCGGCCTGTGAGGGTGGATTGGAGGGCGGGCTCGCCATCTTCTTGCCCTCAGCCAGGGCCTTGAAATGCTGCAAGAGGAGGAGAAATCGCCCCGCAAGGCGAACCTGGTTTCAGGCTCGCTCCAGACTCCTGGAGTCCCCCGGAAGGAGCAGGTGGAGAAGAGCCGCTCAAGCAGGCTCCACCCCTTGCGGGCAGCAGCAGCAGCAGCGCTCTCGCCTACCTGCGAATTTTTGAATTCCGAGTAGAGAGAGAACAGGGTATGTAGGGGCTGGATGTGGCCCTTGTAGACAGGAATGTCCAGAATGGCTGGAGAAAACCGCAAAAGAGAAGCTCCAGGTCCAACGCCATCAAGCAGACCCCACAGAACTTTGCCGGACGCTGGATGACCGGACTAGGAGAAGCCTGTGCGGAGAGCTACCGGCTCGGTCCCAGGCTTGGCACAGGGCCAGGGCACTCACCGCAGATCACGTCTGTGTATTCGGCTAAGCTGCAGTCGATGTCTGCCGTGGGGAGGCTCACCTGGGGGCCAGAGAGGGAGGGAAGGCTCAGGGCCGACCTCGCTTTGCCCACGAAGCGAAGCGCCTCCCGTAAGGCCCCCGGGGCCTGCTGGAAGCCCCAGGAGAAACCGGTTACAGGGTGGGATGGGCACAATTTACCCATCGGGGAGGTCACTATACCTTTCCCAGTAACTCTTCAAACTCTGGAGACCATTCTTGCATCAGCGTCTCTATGTCGGGCATCGGCCTGTAAAGGAAAGGGGCGGGCAGCAGCCCTGAGAACCGGCCACCAGGCGGCTCTGACGGGGATGCTCCCCCATGGGGGTGCTGCTACGGCAGAGAGGAGCATGCTGGGGGAGCGTCAAGGGGCTGCTCTGGAGACTCAAAGGCAGACCTGGCATAATGGACTGTGGCTGGAGGCTTGCAGCGGTGAAGTTCGCTGATGCTCTCGATCCAGCTGTCGACGGCTTTGGGGTTCTTCTCCGCGTTCTCAAGGCTCTTTACTTTCACTTGCTGCTAGAAACGCAACCCCCCCATCAGCAGTTTGGCCCGGCTAGGCCGGCTGGCTGCCCGCCCTTTTCCTTCCTCCCCCGCTTACGGCCACGTTGTGCTGCTTGGAGTTCTCCGTAAGCCACAGGGAAAGCACGGTGGGATCCGATTGTTTGGTGGATGGCTCATCCAGCACCAACAAGCCCAGATTATCCGGCTTCCCGTCGGGGCGCGGAACCTGCAAGAAATGAGCCGCGGCGGCAACCACATCTTTTCAGATGTTTGCTAGCAAGGCAGCCCTGCCCCAAGGGATGGATGGCCAATGCGCTGCGCCCTCCCTGCCTTTGAAGCAGTGCCCGCAGGCCCAGCAGCAAGAGCTCTGGGGAGAGGGCACCGCAGGACACAGACACCCCCCAAGGTAACAGGCAGGCAGGACAAAGGCTTCTCTGCACCTTCAAGAAGGCATCTATGTCTCCCACCGCGGGAATGAAATCCGGGATGAAAGGCTTCAGCTTGTGCTCCAGATCGATCATTTGGGAGGAATACCTGGGGGAGGGGGGAGGCAGTCAGTGGAACCCACGGCCCCCCGCCGCGCCCCCCACCGGCCCCCCTCACCTCCTTATGTACTGGAACAGCTCCTTCACCTCCAGGGAGACCGGCAGGTAGTCGTAGTCGGCGGAGTTGTACGCCCTGCGAAGGAAACGCGTGGCTGAGCGTGCGCGGCGGGCTGGCGCCCCGCGCCCCCCCCGCCCCGCGCCCCCGCGCTACCCCTCCAGCGGGGCGCCGTGCTCGTCGTCCTCGTCATCCTCGTCGTCGTCCGAGTCGGTCTCCGAGGAGTCCTCGTCGTCGTCCTCCACCTCGTGGCCGCTGAAGCGCCGCCCGGAGCCCAGCGCGCCGCTGCCCTTCTTCTCCACCTGCAACAGGGCGCCCGCGGGCCGGTCGGGGGCGGCGGCGGAGGCCCAGCCGGGCGCGCGGGGCGGGGAGCCCCCTCCCTTCAGGGCCGCCGCCGCGCCACCCTCGCCGCCGTCGTCGTCCTCGTCGCTGCTGTCCTTGCACGGGGGGCGCGCGGGGCGCGGTCCTGCGGGCGGGAGAGGCGTCACGGGGGGCGGTGGCGCGCGGCTCCCTCAGGCCCGCCCCCCGCTCCCCCCGGGACCGACCGGGCTGCGGCGGGCTGGGCGCGTAGATGCTGGCGACGTCCTCCGTCTCGTTCACGTCCAGGCTCTCGTCGTAGGGCTGGTTCTCCACGAGCCGCGTCTGCAGCAGGGAAAGCGAGAGAGGCGCGAGCGATGGCGACTCGCCGGCGCCCGGACCCCGGCCGCGCCCCCAGCCCGGACCCGCACCTGCAGCCCGGGCTCGGGCGGCGGCGGCGCTCCGTTCATGCTGCGTCGGGCGCCCGCGGGAGCAGTGGGCCGCGGCCGGTCCGTCTCCAGGGCAACGGGAGGCCGGTGTCCTCTCGCGAGAGCCGGCGGCCTCGCCCGGGCCGACTGCGCGTGCGCGGTGACGCCGCTTCCGCCTGAGAGACGTGGCCCGCCGCCATCTTGTGCGGGATCTCGGAAGCGGCGGAGAAGCGGCGCCCAGCAGCTCCACGGAGGTCGCCGCCGCCGCCGCCATGGTGAGGGTCGGTCTGTCGGAGCGCTCTGATCTCTGGCGGCCCCGGTTGAGCCCGGCGCGGTCCCCCGAGCCGGGAGCCGGTTGGGTCTGGCAGGCCGGGCGGTTGACGGGTCGGGCCCGGGGAGGCGGCTCCCGGGCTGGCGCGTGGCCGCGGTGGGGGAGCCCTTTCCCAACGGGGTCCGGCCTCGCGAGCGGCGTTTGAGGGTCGGGCCTTCTCTCCGCAGGTGCTCCTGGCCGCCGCCGTCTGCACGAAAGCGGGGAAGGCGATCGTGTCGCGCCAGTTCGTGGAGATGACGCGGACGCGCATCGAGGGGCTGCTGGCGGCCTTCCCCAAGCTGATGAACACGGGGAAGCAGCACACGTTCGTGGAAACGGAGAGCGTGCGCTACGTCTACCAGCCCATGGAGAAGCTGTACATGGTGCTCATCACCACCAAGAACAGCAACATCCTCGAGGACCTCGAGACGCTCCGGCTCTTCTCCAGGGTGGTAAGCGGGCGGCGGGTGCCCCGACGGGGGAGGGCTCCAGGGGCCTCCCAAGGTCGGCGAATTCCTCCACCCCCCGCCCCACCCACCCCCGTCTTTGGCGTTCTGGGTTGTCAAGAGGCGATTCGGTGCGTGGTCCCCAGAGGTTGGGAGAAGGCAGATCTTGGGCCCAGAGGTAGGCTTCGGATGCCTCCTTGAGATCCCTCTGTGCTCGCTGCGCAGAGAGGGAGAGTAAAGTCAAACCCCTGTGCCTTTTTCATCACTCCACCCAGATCCCCGAGTACTGCAGAGCCCTGGAGGAGAATGAGATCTCTGAACACTGCTTTGATCTCATCTTTGCTTTTGATGAGATCGTTGCCCTTGGCTACAGGGAAAATGTCAATCTGGCCCAGATTCGGACCTTTACTGAGATGGATTCTCACGAGGAGAAGGTCTTCAGGGCTGTCCGTGAAGTAGGTTGAAGTCCATCCAGTTCTTGTCTGTTCTGCTTTCGGTCAAAGCTCTTTGTTTTTTTTGCATTTATTTGAAGAACTGACCTTGCATCTCTTTTCTCCTGTCTACTCCCAATTTCTCACACTCAAGACCCAAGAACGAGAAGCTAAGGCTGAGATGCGCCGGAAAGCCAAGGAGCTACAACAAGCACGCAGGGATGCCGAGCGGCGGGGCACCAAAGCACCTGGATTTGGGGGCTTTGGCAATTCAGCTGTATCGGGAGGAACCCTTGCCGCTATGATCACCGAAACCATTATTGAGTCAGAGAAGCCAAAAATGACTCCGGCTCCAACGAGGTGCGTCATTTGTTTTGGTGGGTGAGATTGGTTGCAGAACATAAATGTGTTGCAAGGGAGGGTTCATGGGCCTCTGTATGTTTATTCTTTTTTTGTTATTAAGTATATACTTGCTTTTCTGTTTCTATAAAGACACAAAGCAACTTAGAATAACTTAAAAACGTCAAACAACTAACATGAAAGCAGCATTAATTGCGTTAAAATAAAATAATGCGAGGTGGTGCCCTAGTTTGGATCTGTAGCGGATACTTTGATGTCTTAAAGCTTGGGAACTTCCCTACAGTTCTTTGGGCTTCCTCCCATCTGAAGAACATGGGTTAGGGTTAGGGTTCTAACCTTCTGTTCTTTGTTCTATTTGTTTAGATCCACTGGTTCAAACAAGGCACTTAAGCTTGGCACAAAAGGGAAGGAAGTGGATAATTTTGTGGATAAACTAAAATCTGAAGGCGAAAATATTGTTGCTTCTTCGGCTGGCAAGCGTTCCTCAGATGCAGCAGCTGTTCTTGTTCCGCCTATTAACATGGAGAGGTACGTGCATTGCCCAGTAATGCAGAGAGGTGAAGAGAGAAGTACGCAACATCCTGTGTGGCAGAAACCAGGTTTCTGTTATTTGGGGAACTAGCCCAAGCCTCAATTCTAGAGGAAGCCTGGCCTCCTGGAGAGCAAATATCACTTGCAGACCTTCAAGCAGGAGCTCAGCAGGCAGATGGTTTTTCTGGTGCAGTCAAGTGCGGTTGTGGCTGAGAGTGCGTATTACATTAAGCTGAAGGGGGCTTTTTGACCATAGTTCGTTGGCCGGGTCATAGTGGCCTAGTTCAACGTTGTGCTAAGCTATAAGCCGTGGTTAATAAATTAATATCCTGCTCAACCGTGAGGAAACCAATCACGCGATGGGTTAGCAGCGCAGTGCTGTTTGGGGGCATTTGGGCTTTGGTGAACTTGCAAGGGTCGAGGCTGCAACATACAGTGATGGCGTGGCTCTCCCAAGGCAGCGGGCTGCGGAAAGAAAGAAGCTGCAGAGAGGGGCAAGTACAAAAACTGCAGAAGGGCCTCTTCCTGCGAGGGCCCTCTCGCTCTCCTTAGTGCCCGAGGTCAAATCGGAAGGAAGGAGGCATCTAGCGTCCTGCGACCCGGGTTCTCCTTTCTTCCAGCGTGCATATGAAGATAGAGGAGAAAATCTCACTGACCTGTGGCCGGGATGGGGGGCTGCAAAACATGGAGCTGCACGGTATGATCATGCTGCGGATCCTGGATGAGAAGTTTGCTCGGATTTGCATCCATGTTGAGAACGAGGACAAAAAAGGTGTGCAGCTCCAGGTAAGGCTGGTTGGAGGTGGGGACATCGTTTTGAGCACGCGCACCTGCTCTGGAGCGGAGTGGCGTGGCTGACCGGTTGCTCTCTTCAGACTCACCCCAATGTTGACAAGAAGCTTTTTATGTCGGAGTCCCTGATCGGCTTGAAAAATCCAGAGAAGTCGTTCCCCATCAACAGTGACGTGGGGGTGCTGAAGTGGCGGCTGCAGACCACGGAGGAGTCCCTCATTCCGCTGACAAGTGAGTGTGGCTTCGGTCCCGGAGGCGGAAGCCGGCCACTCCTGGTCCTCCTCCTGTCCCTGCTGAGGGTTTTCTTTTCGGCCCTAGTCAACTGCTGGCCCTCGGGAAGCGGCAACAGCTGCGACGTCAACATTGAGTACGAGCTGCAGGAGGGCGGCCTGGAGCTGAACGACGTGGTCATCGCCATCCCTTTGCCGTGAGTAACTGTCCGTCCACCTGCCCAGCAGCGCCGGGTCTCGGTGGCGGGGCGTTCGGGCTGACGCATTGCCGATTGTCCAGGTCCGGCGTGGGGGCTCCCATAATTGGCGAGATTGACGGCGAATACCGCCACGACAGCCGGAAAAACCTCCTCGAATGGTGCTTGCCGGTGGTGGATGCCAAAAACAAGAGTGGCAGCCTGGAGTTCAGCGTCGCCGGGCGACCAAACGACTTCTTTCCTGTGCATGTTTCCTTTGTCTCCAAGAAGAACTTCTGCAACATCCAGGTGGGTCTTGCAGGGGTTGTTCAGGGTGAACCGCCGCCATCAGCCTTCTCTTTTTCTCTGCCTTGTCTGCAGAGTCCTTTCTGACCCTGGAGAAAGTGGCGTATCAGGGCAAGCGGGGCCTTCTGTTTTCACCAAAGCAGGGTAGACGGGACAGGCACTCCTCGCTTCACAGCATCCTGGGCTCTTCGGGCCCCGTCTAGTCTGGCGCTGCTTCCTCAGGTGCCCCTGTCGCTGGCTGAGAGCAAAGCCTTAACGTTTTTATTGGCGCACGGGGAGGTCGGGACAGTGGCCAGTAGCAGGTCTTGCCTCGTTGCAAGCATGAGGAAGCTGCCCGTCCCTGGAACAGCAGCAAAGCCCTCTTCCCAACCAACCGCTTGCTTTCTCTCTACAGGTCACCAAAGTGACCCAGGTGGACGGGAACAGCCCTGTGAGATTCTCCACAGAGACAACCTTCCTCGTGGACAAGTATGAGATCCTGTAACCCTGTTGAAGGGAAGCAGCAAGCAAGGCCGAGGCTGTGCGATTTGGAGAAAGAGCTGCGGCCTTCAGCGTCAGGGAACGCTGATGTTCGTTTGCCCACTGACCTTTTTTCCCGGGCCCCGGCTGCTCAGGCAGGGAGAGACTGCCTGCTTCTCTGGCACAGCTGCCCCGCCTAGGCAGCGCTTCTCCCCACCCCCCACCCTGCCCCTTTTGCTCATGGAGGGTATCCCAGGATGCCCTGCTGGTTCCAGCTGGTTCCACCAATGCAGCGGCAAGGGGATCACTGGCATGGGAGGGAAACGGGGCTGGCGGGGCCCCCCTTTCCCGGTGCCAGGCAGAACTTGCCAAGGGTGGGGAGAGCTTTCGTGCTTGTGCAGCTCTCGCCTGAAAGCTCCTCCCTGCTCTTACCATTTTCTTGAGCTCGGTGCCCATCCAGAAGAATAAGGAGCAGCTCTTTCTGGCTTTTTCTCTGGCTTTGAGATCCTGGAAATCTCGGTTCAGGGGAGGGCCAGCGCTGGGCACCTTGAACGCATCGGGCTGTGTGCGCCTGCTGAAGAAGATACCGGCCTCTCCCATGCCACCTCTTTGCTAACGTGACTCTTTCCAAAGTGCCCAGGGTGGGGGCTATGAATCATACCGATTGGAGATTTGTCTGTCTGATTTTTAAAAGGGGGTTCAACTTAATTCTACTGTCAAATGCAATTTATTCTCAAATTACATTGAGGGTGACATTGAAATAAGGTTTTGGAACCCAGTAAAATAATTAGTTACAGCCTGTACAACACATTCCAGTGTACGCGAAGAATCGTTGCTCCTGAATCCAATAAAGAGTATTCTAAAAGGAAATGTCATACTCTTCAGCTACCTCAACAAGCAAGGGCTGATGGTTAGTCCTGATGCATCGCTCCAAGAGGGAATCGCTGCAGGGGAACACGCAAGCTTCAGGTGGGCTCCTGTTCAGAGTTCTGGGGGAAGAAAGGTTTGAAGGCGTTGCTTAATTATCAGTAACACTGTTTTCCTGATGGTTTAATTCTGGCCTGCCTGTTGTGCCTCTGATGGTCACTCTGGGTGATCATCCACTGACAAAAGGTGCCCCAAGACCTCTCTCACTTTTCCTTTTTTTTTTTAAAAAAAAAAAAAGCTTTTTAGCCCTTCAAGTGAGATCTATGATGTAAAAACTTCCTAAAACTGCTAGCTTTGAATGTGTAAATATGGAGAATGAAATTCTCTGCTGTTGGGCTTGCTTCCTACTGAGCAAAGCTCTGAGGAAGAGCTTAAGGCAGCCGCTGTTTTGAAATTGAAGCTGCTGGGGGGCAGGCAGGGGGGCAGTCACATTCCCAAGAAGAGGAATGATGGAGCCACTCCCCACAAAGTGGGACCCGCCGGGAACAAGAGAGAAGGCAAGGCGGGGGGCGGCCAGCGCAGATGGCTGTCGCCTTCTCAGCCCTTGTGACTGCGAAGGGAGCTGGCTGGGTGGGGGCTCGGGTCAGAGGGACGGGGCGGGCTCCATGCCAGTGCCAGCTGCTGCCCAGTCTTGGTGGCCTGTTGGCTGCAGAGAAGGATGGACGTGTGAGGAGCGCGAGGGCCGAGAAGACACAGAGCAGCCGGGTGAGCCCTCCGCCAGCTGCGCTTCCCTCGGCAGCCCTCCCTGGAGCCCTGCGTATGCAACAACAAGTAGGGTGAGGCAGTGCCTGCGCACTCCGATGCTGTGGGGCCCGCGGCAGGTGGAGAAGGGGCCGCTGCGGCTCTCGCGTCCTGCACCTTTCCCCGCTGCCCCACTGACAGCCCTGCACGGCCAGAGGGTTCTCCCACCTCACCTGCCTTTCTCCGTTCAGGGGGCGGACAAAGCTGCTGTTGGCTGGCTGTGCTCGTACCATTTTTTTCAAAAGTTTACTGCTTTCTGCAGTTCTGTAGACACGACGTCTACATAGTACAAAATGTCAAAATTCTGCAAGTTTGAATGCATGCTTACTATTTATGTGCAATTATTTACAGATTCAAAGTAAGAAAGCTGAATATGGTAGGTGCAGAAGATCAGACACTCAGTACTTTGCAATACCTTTCCAAACCTTTCCTGTAGCCTATTGCTGTTGGTCCCACTCTTCCTTGCAGAATTTTGCTAGCTCAGAAATATTTTTACCCCACCTTGCATGCACTGAATGTTTGAGATCTCAGATGTTCAAAAGTCTGGGGAATAGGAAGGCTACTCCAAAACCTTTACCTTTCTTTCCTGTAAGTACTTAATAGTTGAGTTGGAGGTATATTTTGGATAATTGCCTTGCTGAAATATCCAACCTCTTTTCAGCTTCAATTTTTTCAGTGGCATGAGATAACTAGCCTCTGCTGATATTTAATTGAATCCATTTTTTTCCTCCTGCACATTATTTTTGCGCCATTGGCTGCCACATCACCCCAAAGCATAATAAAGCCCCCCACCGTGCTTCTTGGTTGGCAAGATAGTCTTTTCTACCAAAGCTGCACCTTTTTTTCTCCAACTGTATTTTGTGTGCTTTTGTGGGTGAACAGCTCAATTTTTATTTCATCACTCCAAAGCACTTTGTTCTAAATATTTCAAGCTCATCAAGGTTTTCCCTTGCTTGCTTTAGATCAGGGGTGGGGAACCTTTTTTCTGCCAAGGGCCATTTGGATATTTATAACGGGGACCGGGGCTGGGGTTTCTGGGATTTCTGGGGGCCGGACTTTGTGGGCGGGAGCCAATCACAAGCACTGGGGGGCGGGGTTTGCAGGCAGGAGCCCCGCAGGCCTTGAATAGAATAGAATAGAATAGCTTTATTGTCATCCCACTATATACTATACACCAAGTGCACAATAGAATGAAATTTCGTTGCAGTTGGCTCACAATTTCAATCAAACAGTAAAATAATAATAATAATAAAACTATAGTTACTATAAAATATACATTCTTTAGCTCACAAACACTAAAATACTAATAAAAAAAGTCCATAGTGACTATAAAATATACATTCTTTACACATCCAACATTTCACCTAAAAGAACTTATTTAAGCATTCAAGAATCCAATAGCCTGGGGGACAAAGCTGTTTCCCAATCTGGCTGTTCTACATTGGATACAGCGGAACCTCTTCCCAGAGGGTAACAAAGAAAACAAACCATGATGAGGATGGGATATATAGCCCGCAGGCCTGACGTTGCCCACCCCTGCTTTAGATGATAACTTTTGTGATGAGGTTAGAGAACAGTTTGTCTTCTGACAACTCCCCCATTCAGATCATTGTTGAATAAGCCACAAGGGCAGATGACTTTTCAGCAGGTCATTTGTAGTGATTGTTGGGTTCCTGTTTTACAGATTTGACCAGTTTTCTAGGAGAGAAATTCTTGATCTTCCAGATCTTGCTTTGAATCCAATAGTTCCATTTCTTAATATCACTTCCATTTTTTAATGCTTCTCATAGCTGAAATTGTTAGAAGTGCTTAGAGATCCTTTTTATAACCTTCCTTCTTTGAATTATCTTCACGTTCATATCCTCAGACAGCTGCTTAGAGGAGCCTGTGATTGCTAAAAATAGAACAATAATGGTAACGAGAGTTTAGTTCAGTCTGAGCATTTATTCATCTTGTCTGTAGCTTGAATCATGTCAACTGGATTTCTGTTTTCTCAGTGGAAACGTTTCGCTCCTTATCCAAGGAGCTTCTTGGATAAGGAGCGAAACGTTTCCACTGAGAAAATAGAAATCCAGTTGACATGATTCAAGCTACAGACAATTCCACCTGGATGACTGAGAACCTTCATAGACATTTATTCATCTGTAGAGTCGACTTCCCCTGGATAATTATAAGCCTAATGAGCCAATTACTTTTTTAGATCTCCTCAGTCACTTTATGATAAACCCAAATAGCACTGAATCAATTGAAAGGGTGTCCGAGGTTCTGCACTGTTAACGAACTCTGAATCTGCAGACGATTGCACTTAGCGTTCTGATTTGCAGAAGGGTGTCATCTTGTAACTTTGAACTCTGTGGTACTGATGTCAGCTTTTGTTCACTGAAACTTGCAGGTTGACTGGGTGTGCTTAAACTTTCTCAGGTAATGTAATAATAATGAAAAATTGTCTCCCATTCCCAAAGGAAAGCCTTGGGTCTTGAGTAGGCACCTAACTAATATATTGTACGGCTCCCCTAAGACGTTGAGCAGACTAAGCCATGGTTGAACTCAGTTTTCTGGGTTCACGTGCCTCACTAGGCTAAAACGTGGCGGTAAACTATGTTCACGAAAAATGTATATTGTTTGGCGAGATGGCCAATTGCATTTCCTTCAAAATAAAAAGTGGTCATACGCATCAAATACGTACATAACCGCATGCTGCCTAAGTGCCAATCTGTCTGGGGTGTGGTCTTCCTCCCCTTACTCCTGGGACGTTCATGTGACACGCAGGGCCACGGTTAACTTGCTTCCAGAATGAATCGGTGGCCTTGGGCAAGCTGGACAAACTCTTCTGGGGCAGAGGTGGGGGGGGGGGGAGCCAAGCTCCGTATGCTGTAGGTTGGCTTCTAGCCAAAAAGAAAAAAGCGGTGGGAGGAGAGAGACGGGACCCCTCCCCCTTTGACATTTGATTTATCATTCCTCTGGTCTGAGTAACTTGGTTTCAAGCCAAAATGCATGGGCTTTCTTGTCTGTCCTCTGTCTTAAGTTCACTGGCTGGACAAACAGATTCCTGCTGGATTGTAGTCGGGCCTGCAAAGGGCAAGGGGGCCTGGGCTGCCCTGCTTCGTGCTGGAGGCACCTTTTCTGCAACGTGTCAGCAGAGCCGTGCGGCTCCCCTGAGCTGCCGCATCCGTGACTGGGAGAGCTTGGGCTGCTCTGTCTCGTCCTTGCTCCGCGCAGGCCTTCCACCCAGACCCCGGTCTTGCCCGCAGCAGCTCTTGGAAGCCCTCCTGTGGCTGATCTGATCAGCCTCCGGAAGCTGCTGTGGCTTCACGTCACGCATCATCACAAGGTTGATGGCTTCCAGATGTTGTGATGCACCCAGTGCCCAAATAGCTCTGGCTCGAAGCGAGGCATGCCGGACTCCAGTCGCTTCCCCTGCTCCAGCCAGGAGTGCCTGCTGATGCGCTGCAGATGGAGGACGAGGCAGGGCCAGGCTTCGCCACCCAGTCATCAGTAGGCCTCTTGCCCCGGCTCATGGCTCTGAAAAGCGCAAGGGCTGCTTGCGTCTTCTCAGGCAGCTACCCACATTCCAGAAGGCCTTTTTGAAGAGGGATTCGGGGATTGTCGCCCCCCACCGCAAAAGGGGGGGTTATCTGCTGCTGCTCCCTTTCTCCAGGCAGGAGCTGTCAAAAGCAGAACTGGTGCCCACCTGGCTTTGGGGAAGCACCGGCCAAGTCAGGGAAGGCATGTGGCGATCGCCTGTTCCACTGAGGAGCCCCATCTGGGTCCGGCCTGTGCCCAGCAGCAAACAGCCAGATGTTCAGCCAAACCCAGTCACAACTATCATTACACGATCGATCAATCCAAGTAAAAGCATGGGAAGAAACAGCAGTGAGCAGGGAAAGATCCCAGCAGGACACCCTGGGGGAGGGGAGGACCAAAGCTGCATGGAACAGTTTGCCTGGAAAGAGGCACGCCTGGAGTTCAGGGGAATCACCTGGGAACGCCCCCACCCCACTCGCCTCTTCCCTCCCTCTCTCTGGCCCGATACGAGCCTGCTGCTTTGGCACAGGCGCCCACAAGGGGCTCTGGTTGCAACCCACCACGCCCCCACCACGTTTTAAGAACGGGAGCTGGTGCCCTCTGCCCCCAGACCGAACGGATGGTCCTGCTCTTCAGGGGTTTGACACCCTGCCTGGAAAACAGGCGTTTTAATCCGTTGCTACAATACAGTCATGGGAAGAAGGGGAATGTTTCCTTTTAAAAGTCAGAACCCCCAGCTTTTGGTGTAACTCCAACTCCGCAGAAGTGCCTCTGACCAAAGTAAAAATCTAGCCGCAAAGACAACCATTTGTAAGAGTTCCAATTCAGTTTTTAAAATGTTTTTTTCGCATTTCCTAAACGGGCTTTGTGCTGGAGACTGTAAATACGCCACAACAATCGTGCTACCTGGCACCATCCGCCTGTGCAGGGGTGCAGCCGCATTCCCCCGTTTTCAGCTAGATTCTATTTTTTAAGGGGGGGGTCTTATGTGCATCCCGTGCAGGACAGGGTTCAGCAAGGCCACCAGATTCTCTCGAGGGGCTCTCCCTTCCTGGCACAGTGAAGCTGAGGCAGCCTGGCAGAGCCTTCCTCCCTCGTGACTGACCGGGAGCTCCTCTTCCTCATCTGGATCAAGTTGACTTGTTTCATCCACTCCCGGCGCCTCTTCAGGGGTTTGAGTCGTGCATGGAACCCTTCTGCCTGGATACCGGCTTCCCCCTTGGAAAAAACAGCAGTAATCCCGAAGCTGGGACAGGCTATATTTCACAGCTGGACTAGAAATTATGTACCTGTTCTCTGGCATGCGTGTGTATGTATGTATGTATGTATGTGTATATATATATATATGAGAGAGATAAATAGAGAGAGGGACTGGCCTAAGGTCAGCCAGCCGGCTTCCATGCCTAAGGTGGGACTAGAACTCTGTCTCCTGGTTTCTAGCCCATTGCCTTACCCACTAGACCAGGGCTTTCCAAAGTTTTCCCGCAGCGGCACACCAACCGCTGTTGGTGTGTCGCCGTGGGAAAACCCAGAAGTGCCGCCATTGCGGCAGTGCACAAAAACCCGGAAGCGCTGCTGCCGCTTTCGGTTTTTGCACGCCGCCATTGGTGTCGCCGCGGGAAAACCCGGAAGTGCCGATGATGATCAGCGCTTCCGGGTTGTGTGGCGACACACCAGACTGTGTGTGGCGACACACTTTTGTGTCGCGACACACAGTTTGGAAAGCTCTGCACTAGACCAAACTGGCTCTCTTTCTTTTCTTACTTTTCTTTTCTTACTTTCTTTGGATTGTAGTCGTATGTTTTATGGCGCCCAGAAGTGCAGGATTGGAGCAGCGCAGATTTTTTGCCAAACAAATAAAAACGCAGCAGTGAGCGACAAAGTGCTCCCCCACCCGCCCCAGCACCGAGAACCAGGGCTGTTCTTGCCAGGAAAGGCCCCTTCCTTTCCAGGATCCGGGGCGGCCGCTCCGGCTTTCCCTTCCCCAGAGCCTGGTCCCGCCAGTCCCCCCCCCTCCCCGAAGCCTCAACAGCAGGTGGTTTTCGAGCCCGGAGGCCACGCGGGGGTGGCGGGGGGGGGCGTGAGAGCCTTCGGATGTTTCGGGTGCGAATGGCGGACTCCGTCTCGGCCGCGCGGCAGGCGCTGCTGGTCTTTACTCTTCTCCAGATGAGCCGGAGGCCCAGCCCGACCCCGCCCGGCTGGGTTCACACAACCACCGCGGCGTCCAAGTTACGCCCCGCAAAGCGCCTTCCTGCGGGTCCACGCAATAGCTCGTGGGGAGCTGCCGGAACCGTCCAGCCTGGCCTCGGAGCGCCTGGCGAAGGGCTCCTTAACAACCGGCGGAACGAAGGGAGGGGCGCGGGGGCCGTCCCCGCCCTCGCCTTTGTTAAGCGCCCAGGCTCTGGCGCGCGGGCTCCGGCTCAGGGGCAGCGGGGAGCGCCCATCCGGGGTCGGGAACGGCGCGGGAGGGCGCGCGCCCCCGAGCCGCCCGCGGGCCGGGTCGAGCGCGCGCGCGCGCGCGCGAAGAGAGAATCAGACCGGGAGGGCGGCGGATCCCCGCCTGGCGCTCCTCCTTCCCTCGGCGGGGCGGCCTTTCAGCGCTGAAAGAGGAGCTCGGACGGGCGGCGGCGGCGGCGGCGGCGGCGGCGGCTCAGAGGGACCGACGGACGGAGCGGAGCGGCGGCATCGTCCGGGCTAGCCTGCTTGGCAGGTGCGGGCGGAGCGGGCGCCCGGGCGGCGGAGCCCGCAGGTAATCCAAGAGGCGCCTCTCCTCTGCCGGGCTGCCTTTCCGAGCCTTCGGACTGGCCGGAGGACGTTCGGGCCTGGGACAGCCGGCCGGGGTTGGCATCCTCGGGCCGGCCGAGCGGGAGATGGAATGGGCGGCCGTGCCTCGGCTTGACTCCGGCTGGCGGGGTCTTTCGCAGAGGGGAGCGTGGTGGACGGCACCTGAAGGAGGCATCGACGGCCGGCAGTCCTCCGCCTGCCTGGACGTGGCGCATTCCGCACATTCCTGGAGCTTTTCTCCCGCACCCGCGCTGCCGGCGGCGGGGGGGGGGGGGCGACGCTGGCGCGCAAAAGCCGGGAGGAGGGCTCCTTCCTGCCGTTCTCCGGACAGCCCGCCCCTCCGCACACCTGCGCTCGGCTCCCGGGCGGGAGGAGATCCCTCTGCTCCCCTTCAGGAGGCGCTGGCGTTGAGAGGAGGGCTCGGGGCCCCCAGGCGGCCGTGGCTGCTGCTTGGGAGGAAACGGCTCTCGGGTCTGTGGAGGTCGGAGAGAGGCTCTCCCTGGGGTTTGCCCTGCCCCGCAGCGCGGAGAAGCGGCTGCGGAGGATCGGGCAGCTCCAGGCTCCAGCAGGATGGGAGCCTGGGCTCCGGGCCCTGAGGCACACTAAAAAGGAGACTGCTGAGTGATTCTGGGAGACGCTTTCTACCTTGCAGGATTGTTGTGAGGCAACTCGTGCGGGGGCGTGCAGTGGTATTGGCCAGTCTGCCTGGTCGTTGCTTGGTGCTGGGCTCCAGAGCTAATCTGAGCTCCGGTCTCCTGACAGCATCTGATTGAGACCCAGAAGCTTCCCACCCTGGAACAGCGGCCCCCTCCCTCCTCCGTGGTGGGTCTGAGGAAGAGCCTCCTTGGCTGGGCTTTCTGCCCTTGCTGGCCTCCCCAGGGGGCCTTTCTCATTCTGTAGGCCTGGCTGTGGAGCTGGGATGCCCAGCGAAGGGTGCTGATTGGGCCTGGGGAAGCTGCAAGGCACGTGGGGCACCAGCCCCCAAAGCCAGCTCCCTCCTCGCCCAGGACCACCACTAGATTTGCTAGCTTTCTCTTTGAAGCCAGGAAGGCCTGCCAGCCTCCTCTTCACCCCGGGCACTGGGTAGCAGTGTGGCCACGCTGCTTCCCCCGGCCGGCCTCCGGGAGAGCCCAGGCCCGCCTCATCCTAGAAGCGAGGCCAGGCTCAGCAGGAAGGAAGACCTTTTGGCACGGGGGGGGGGGGCTGGAGCCAGCTTTGCCGAGAGCCTTGGCCAGGCCTGCTGGTGCCCGCCGCTTTCTGGCAGAGTGGATCTGCTGCCGGCCCAGCCAGACTGGGCCTCCCCGCGGCCCTCCCTCCAGTCTCTTGCCTGCGTCAGAAGCCAGCTCTCCAGAAGCCCGGCTGCCGTGGGCGGCTTGGGCTGGGGCTGGGGCTTGGCCTGGCTCCGGCCAAGGGTTGCGCCACCCCCACTTTTCCCAGACTGCCTCCTCTGAGGCACGGAAAGCTGCTAGAGGGGGCCGGCCTTGAGCCTCGGGTGCTCCTCCAGGGCCAGCCGATGGCGTCTTCCCTCGCCTCCTCCCCACGTGCGGCAGGCTTTGGCCCAGCCTGGCTGGAGCTTCCCTTTGGCCTTTGCTGCCCAACCACTCCCAGGCACACAAGGACCTCATTCTCTGGCAGCCTGGGGAAGAAAGGCGCCTTGTGGCTGACAAGGTACGGCCCCCTCCCTCGGAACAGAGCCCGCTTGTCAGGGCTTGTGGCGCTGGGTAGGGAGAAGAGAGGAGGGGGGCGAGCCAGGGCGCCCCCTCCCCTGCCCCCATCTCTTCTCCTAGGAAAAGGGGGGTGAGGAGGCAAGAAGCCAAGATCTTGGGCCCTGTTTGTCAGTGGGCGGTGCTCCCCCCCCCTTTTAAGCTCTCCAAGATTCTTCAGCAGGCAACCTCGTACTGTAAATGGTGGTAGAAGAGGCGGCGGCGGGAGCTGACATTGAAGCAAGGAATCTGGAAGTGGGGGTGGGGGTGGGGTGGGGGCACAGACAGTGTGATCTTTGACGGGTGCAGAGGTGGTCGGATACAGGACCCCAGGCTCTCCCGGGGATGCTGGGATGAAAACAAGCCAGGGGTGATCCCATGCTTTGTGATGATAAAATCCAGCTGCAACTTTAACCCAAACATGCTTCATCCTTGTAACGTTTTCCAGAGGGGAAGTGATGCTGGTCTCTTGCAGGGAGAAGGGCCCAAGAAACCTGAGCTACCCTGAGGTATACAGCTTGCATGCAGGTGTTAAGATTCATATCCTGACTTCCTTCCAGGAGCTCAAGGGGGCATATGTAGCCCTGTCTCCTCCGGTTTTCCCCCACAACAGCAACCCTGTGAGGTAGGCTGGGCTGAGAGAGAGTGCCGGGCCCGAAGTCCCTCCGTGCCGAGGGAGGACGTGGGCCCGGGTCTCCCTGCTGCTAGCCCAACGCCTTTCCCGTTACAGCACCGCAGTGGAGATCTACAGCCCACTAGGGGCAGGACCCTGATCCGTGAAAATGTGTGCAATGACACATTCTAATCTTGATAGTGCCACAATATCGCTGATGAGTTTGTTGGGTTCTTTTTAGGCAGAAAACAATAGAGAGAAATTAGCTTTTTGTTGAAATTAACGACGCTGAAGATAATTTTAACTTGTACTAGTTAGTCATGAAGTAAGTTTACCTAGTAGCTGCAATGATGGCTGCTTGGAGTAAAGTCTCGCTCAGTCCCTCTGCCTCCCTGCTGCTGAATAGCTACTTTGGGTATTCTTCAAAAGCAGAAATAGGCACCTCGTTCTTCAGTGAACTTGAGAAACGGGTATACTTTTATTGGTGCTGGGGACAGAACGCACTTTTGGGGAGCATTTCTTGTGGGCATGGCTGGCAGAGCAACAGGCTCTCCTCCCCTAAATGTCCTGCAGAAAAACGAGGGGGCACCTCCCCTGCAGGGGACCGAGCCTCACCTGCATGGGAGGGCGAGGCGAGCAGGGGGCTCCCCTTTCCGAGGCCAGGGGCAAGGAGCCAGCCTCAACAAGCCCGCCCGAGGCCGGATCCTGCCCTCTGGCCCAGAAAGGCCTGCAGAGCGGCGGCAGCATCCTTGCCCTGGAAAGGCTTGGCTTTTCAGGAATCTTTGGCCCGCCCTTGTGACACGCACGCCCCTCTCCCCCTCCCAGGCCAGAGGAGCGCTGCCATGGAGACCTGCAACCACAGCCTGGCTGGCCCCCCCTGCCGAGTGCAGAAGCCCATTCAGGTGAGCGGGTGCCCTGAGCGAGCCCAGTTGCCCTTTAGAGGGTGCTGCGGCCTCCCGGGTGTCAGCTGGTGGCTCAGGAGGGGGCCCTTTCGTGCTCCCGAGGCTTGGCTAGCCCAAACGTGAGCCTCAGGAAGGCAAAGCAGTGGGCGAACCCCATTCGCAGGCAGGCGGCTCTGATGCCAGCTCAGCCAGCTTCCTGGTAGCAGGTGAACCTTCCTGGCTCTGCCTCCCCTCCCCCACCCCACTTTTAAAGCTTTTGGCAAACTTGCCCTATTTTAGGGGCTGCTCTTGCCGTTTCCTACCGTTTCACGGCCTGGCGGCCTGCCTGGCAACCTGGCTGGCTGGAGGATGGCAATTAAGAAAGAGGGACGGGGTTTGCTCAGGGTCTCTGCCCCAGGGAAGCAAGGCTGCGCTCTGCTCTTGCCCGCTTGAGGACTGGCATGAGCCCTTTGGGCAACCTGTGGCTCCGGGACCCTCAGCGCAGGGCCAGAGCATCCTTGCACACCTCCGTTCCCTCCCGGGCCTGCGTCTCCTGGGCCCTTCTTGGAGGAGGAGGGGGCACAGACGCTGCTGCTGACGGCCTTTCCTCCCTGCCCTGCAGAGCAGCCTCCTGGACCTGACTGAGACGGGCCGAGGCCTGAAAGTGCAGACACAGAAGCCGCACCTGGTGAGCCTGGGCAGTGGGCGCCTCAGCACGGCCATCACTCTGCTGCCTCTCGAGGAGGGTACGTATGGCCCTGTGGAGCCCTGGCGCCCCCCCGCAGCTTCAGCCTCCCCTCGAAGCAAGAGTGCCCCCGTGCCCCCCCCCCGCCGCTCACAGTGTCTCCTTGCAGGCAAGACGGTCCTGGGCTCCGCTGCTGGGGACATCGTGCTACAGGGGGCTGGGGTGGCCCCCCAGCACTGCTTCATTGAGAACGTGTGTGGGACCCTCACCCTGCACCCCTGCGGCCACCCCTGCGCCATCGATGGGCTGCCTATCACCCGCCCCACCCGCTTGTCCCAAGGTAAGGGGAGGCGAGGCTGCCGGGTGGGGCGTGGAGAGACCCGCAAACCCATCATGCTGTCCTGGGCCGAGCACTTCGGGGGATCCTGGGCTCTGCGTCTCTGAAATGGTTTCTGGGCTCAGGTCGGTTCACCCTGGTGGGCCCAGCACTGGCACACAGTCCCTCTGGCACCCACACTTTCCTGAGGTGTGGGCCCGCTCCGTCCCCTGTGGTTCGGGGGCGGGGACTCCACCTGCAAGCCCCAAGAGAGACCCCACGGCCAGGCCAGGCCGGAGCAGCAGAGAGACCTGCTTCCTCCCTGCTCCAGGGCTCCTGGGGAAGCATGGCAGAGCCGCACCCAGCACTGAGGGGCCTGGAGGAAGGAGCCCTCCGAGGGGCCCGGGAGCCCTTCCGCAGGGTGGGTGCCTGCCACCCCTCAGAGTCCCGAACGGCCTGTCTCCCCATGCCCCGGTCAGCACTAGCAGGGAGCCTCCCGGCCGGGCGGGCCACACCAGGAAGCCGGCTCCCAGCATCGCCATGGGAACCCAGCTAATCTCTGTGGCTCGCTTTGTCCTTGCCAGGGAGGGCAACTCTGCTGGCACAAAGGAGGAGAGCAGGAGGCTGGGAGGGGGCGTTCCTTGGTCACCCAAGACCAAGGCCGTGAAGCAGGGCCCGAGCCATGCCCAGCTATCTCCTGCTGGCGCAGCCCCAGCTGACCTCTGCTCTCCTCCGGGAGCCGCCAGCGGACCACCCGTAGTTGGTGACCGGCTTGTTTAGTGGGGAAAAGAAGCCCCCGCCCACTTGCCCTCAGCGTTTTACCCATTCTCTAGTTAAATTCTCCAGTTTCTCTTATGACAGCAGAGCCAAACAGTCATTTTCAAATCCCTCCGAGACTAATTTCCAGGGGTCCTTAGCAAAGCGGATTCTGAAGCCAACTGAAAGCCAGCTAGTCCGCAGCTCCCCCTCAAAGCCACAGGGAAGGAACACATGCGGGGCAGATGCCTCACTCACCGAAAGCAGCACAGCCTGCAAAGATCTCCCCCAAGAGTGGTAGGTAGGATTCTGTAACTACTGGCCCCACAGCTGCCCCCCCCCCCCCCGTTTTTCTCGTTCATTCCGTCTTGCTGTTCCTCATCCAGCCTGCAACAGAAGTCACAACATCAAGTCAACTTTTCCAGAGACTCGTTATTTCCTGTCTGAATCACATTTTTCTTTTGGCGAGATCTGGGAAAGAGAACCCTGTAAAACGTTTTTAAAAAGAATTGCCAGGAGGCCTTGACCGGGATGGATGCAAGAGGAAAATAATGAGATGGCTTTTCCCCAGGCGGAGTCCGTCCCTGCTTCACCCCTTTGTGGCCGGCAGTGTGGGAATTGCCTTGTGGGAATTGCCCCAAGCCCCCCCCCCCCCGCATTGCGCTTCACGTGTGGAAAGACGCTTCCCTGGTGGCTGGGCAGGAAGGCTGAGCGGGAGGATGCGGAGGCTCAACAGCAGGAGGCACCGAGGACGCTCCTCGGCCGTGGTTGGCAGCGGCCCTGGGCTCCGGTTCTCCCCAGCTGTCCAGCCGGTGGGGAGATTTGCCAGGGGAGGATTCCAAGAAAAGGGACGCAGAATCCCTGGAAAAGTCTGGCGGAGTCGCCTCCTCGAAATGGGAAGCGCCGCCGCGGCATCCGCGGAGTCAACGGAAGGGAGGTGGCTGCCAGCCCCAGGGCGAGGGGTCCGAATTGTGGGGGCGCGGAAGCTAAAGCCGCCTGCCCCTACCGGCAAAAAAGCTGCTCGGGAGGGGGCGCGGAGCGCGCCGATTCCGGGGCGCTTAGCGCCCAGGCCGCGCGTTTCAGGAGCGCGCAGGGGGGCAGAAGGCCGGCCGCCGACAGAACAGCCCGGCGCGGAGCGGGGTCCTCGGCGCAGGCCAGCCCTGCCGGAGAGGCGCCGCCCCCTGAATAGACCCCGCCAGCTGGGGCCGACCCTGCGCCGTCGGGCGGGGGAGCGCGGCCAGGCCGGGGCCCGGCGCGCAGCGGCTGGTGAGTGCGTGCGTGCGCGCGGCCCTCCCTGGCAACGAGGGGGCGGGCGAGGCCCTCCCTGCCTCCACCCGCCCGGCGCTATTTTTAGCCGTCCCGGAGGCGCCCGCCGACGTGACGGGAGGCGCCGCCCCGCTCGCGGCTTCTACGGTCCCGGGGATGCGGCCGGTGCGCTCTGCAGCCTGGAGCGCGGGCGGGCCCCCAGCCCGCAGGCGCGGCCAAGGCAGCCGCCGATGCCTGGCGCTTTCTGCCGGGGAGTGGCGGGCCGGCCGGCGGCCCAGCCCCTGCCCAAGAACAGCCTTTGCGGGACTGAAGGGCAGCCGTCTTCCGCCTGGCTGGCTCCGGGTTGGGCACGAGGGAGCGTCAGCCTTGCGGGCTTGGCTGCTGCGGCACAGGCGCATCCGCGCCCAGCAAGGGGGTCCGCCAGGCCCAGTGCTTGACCCGGGAGCGGGTCGTCCTCTCGCCGCCCGGCCCCCTCGGGCTTAGAAGGAGCGGGGGCCCTGTGTAAGCTGGCTGGCGCTCGGGGGAAAGTTGGGCGGGATCGGCGGGCGTGCGGGGTCTTGCGGGAGCCCTTCCTCCGCTCCCAGCGAGCGTGCCGGGCCGCTCGGCCTCCCGGCGCCGAGTGCGGTCCGGGTGGGGGGGGGAGTCAAGAGATTTATAGGGCAGACTGTTGGGCAGGGGGAGATTTGTGCATGGGGGGGCAGACCTGCGTGGCTCCTCTCCCCCTTCCTGGCTGGATTTCAGCTGCTGGGCCTTGTTGGTGGGGGTGGGTGAGGGTACCCTCCTGTCCTCACCAGTCCCCCCCCCCTTCCGGGCTGGAGTAGGACAGAAGTGCAGCCGGCTTCATCCTCCACCACTGCCCTCCTTCCAGTCCAGGACTAAGCAATGGGGGGCTTGGGAAGGGGGGGTGGCGAAGGTGGCAGAGTTCGACATTTAATGCTGTGCTCTGTGGAAGGATGGACCAGTTGCCCGCTTTCCCTCCCGGATTGTCCATCCCCCACTGGGCTCTTGTCTTAGGAGCTCCACAACGGATTCGGAACTCCGCAACGATTGCCTCTCTTTTTCTGGAGGCAGCGGAGCACGCCTTGTGCTGGATTCGATGCACCTTCGCCACGTCCTCCTTTGCTTGCCGTTTTCCTTAGCAGACTGGCCACAGACCTTGACCTTTCCCCTCCTTAGGGGGTAAATTTAGTCTCTCAATCAGTTGCTTGCCATGTTTGTACCCTTTTTCGTTCCCCGAAATGCTTTTTGCAGTGCAGTGACAGGAACTCTCTGTGACCGTCTTCCAGCAGGGCCTCCACAGTGAGGTCTGTTTTCTAATGTTCTCGTCGTGCAGTTAGTGGCCTTTTTCACAGCAATAGCATGTAACATTGAGAATCTTGGGGTTGTGAGTCAGTGCATTGTGGGAACCAGGCCATCAGGATAAGCCAGAATAGTGGATGGTGGTTTGTGGAGTTTAGCATGAGTGGGCTTGGTTAACCTGAGGGCAGGGGGCTTTACGGTATGTCCAGGAAGCTCGTGGTCTCCGTCTGCAATTGTGGTTGTCACCGAGCACTTTGGATGACTCCAGCTTTCTTTGGGGCCCGTTTCTGGGGCATGTGCTCTCAGAGACGCCCTTCCCCTCATCCTGGCATACCAGGGCCCCACAACAGTGGCACGGTCCAGCTTGGTGGGGGGCAGGTCTGAACGCGTAGAGAGAAGGGCAGGAGGGGGGGAGGAGGAAGATGGCCAGACCATGCAAGCTTTCTTTAGCACACCAGGGCTCCATTTTTAGTAACCTTCCATTTAATTTGTTTGCTTCAGAATTGGCCGGGGAACTGGTGCCAACGCAGCATTGTTTTGAGATTCAGGACTGCAGGGTGGTGGTTTTCCTCCTGTGTTGCGTGGGGAGTATAGGGCTCAGACAGACAGGACTGAAGGACGCTGCCCTGGCCTTCGAAGAGGGCGTTTTAGCAGAAGTGGCAGCTGCTGGCACTGCAGCCAAGGGCCAGAAGGCCTTCCAGGCAAGGCTGCGCCCTCGGCTTCTGTGCCTGGCCCTTGGCTAAGGCTAAGTTCCGGAGCGCCCATATTAGGTGAGGGCACGGGCAGGGGTGCTGGGCCTGTGTTGTTGCCTGGCTCGCCCCCCCCCCCCCGCATTGCCTCACTCCTGTCGGCAGGAGCTGGTTTGTCTGCCTGCCGCCGTGGCAGCATCCAGGAATGTTATTCCCTCGGGCACCAGATTCTGTGGCCAGGCTCAGCACTGCGGCAGGGCATAGCTGCTTAGTGGCTCAGATGGGTTCAGAAGGCCGGGGAGGAGGAGTGCCCAGTGCGTCTCTGGCCGTCCGTCTGCTCTTCCCACCCTGGACCTCGCTGTTGCCAGAGCTCCCGCTGTCTCCCGGCTCCTCAACCTGGCGAGAGTGCTGCTAGCTGGATATCCACCCACAGGATCCTCCCTGGCACGGAGCAACCTCCTCTGGAGCTCCAGTTACTCGGCTCTTTCCTGGCTGGCGCCCAGGTTGTCGCGTTCAGGGTAGGGCTGGCTGGATCGTGCCTGCACAGACATCATGAGAAGGTGAACCTGTGTCTGCCTGGGTCAGCTCCATTAGGTGGACCCTGCCAGGAACCCACTCTGCAGGATGCCCACCACTGCTTTTCTTGAGATAGGCTACAGTGACGGAACCCTGCCAGTCTGATCGCACCGGGCCTCCTCCTCCTCCTCCTCCAGCGAATTAGGGAGGCACTGCCTGAGCCGCTTCCAAACTATGTGCACATCCTGGAATTTTGCCTAGGCAACAGCTCCTGCATCTCCCTGTCAAGGGCACCTTCCTTACTCTCCGCACCGTGCCTGTTCATTTGCGCGCTGGGGGGGCTGTATCGGCTGGGGGGGTGGTCGGAAAGAGAACAAGTATAAAAGCATTCAGCGCCACAAACGGAATGGCAGCAGTCCTTCCTTTCTTGGCCGGCCTCCATCTTGGAGCCCCCCAAAGGAAGGCTAGCTCTTGGGTCGACCCAGCTAGGGAGTGGGCTGTGAGCGGGGCCTCCGGGACGGGGGGGCGGGGCAGGTGGTCTTCCCGCTCTCCTGGTCCCAAGAGGCTGGGGCTCAGCGGTCACAGCAGGCCTTTGGAGCAGGAGGCATTCGTGCCCGAGGCTCTGACTTCCTGGCCGCCGTAAGCGGCATCGGCGGCCGAGGCTTCTGAGCAGTCCCCCAGGGCAGCCCCGCGGAGAGCGCGCCGCTCGCTCTCGTCCAGCAGCAGGAAGCTTCTTGGGGCCTCGCAGAGCAGCCCGGTCGGTCGGTCCTTTCCAGGCCCGGCCGACCCTTCAGCGGGTCTGTCTGGTGCTTCTCCCCTCAGGGCACGTGATCTGCCTGGGCCAGTCCACCTTCCTCCGGTTCAATCACCCGGCTGAGGCGAAGTGGATGAAAAGCATGGTGCCTGGGGGGCGGCAAGGCCCCACGGCCCAGTACGGAGCAGGTGGGTGCGTGCATGCCTCGGTCCAGAGGGGCGGAGGTGGGGTCCCAAGCCCCTCCTGAGTTTGACCAAGCCGCTTGGCTCCCCTGCGCTGGCAGACCTTGAGCGGAGCGCTTGGGGTTGGGCACCTGGACGGGGTCTTCGGGGAGGCGAGGGTGCAGGGTGGGCTCGGCTCCTGGGGGGGTGGGCTCAGGTGCCCTTGCGGTACGGGGGGAATGGGGGTGGGGACTTCTCCCTAAGACGCCTGTCTCTTTGCAGCAGCGTGGCAGAACCCCACCAACGGCAACTCCGAGGGGGCGCCCCTCTCCCTGCCCAGCCCCCAGACCCTGGTCAGCTCCATTGAGAGAGACCTGCAAGGCATCATGGACTCCCTGGTGCTGGAGGAGGAAGGCGGCAGCATCGCAGCACGGCTCCTCGGGCGCACTCTGCCTCCAACAGCCCCCTCTGTGGCAAATGGTGTGGGGGGGTGCTCCCTGCTGTCCCCCCCCGAGAGCCCTGGCGACATGTCTCTGGGGTCCACCTATGAAAATGCCTCCTCTCCCCCGTTCTCCCCGCTCTCCTCTCCCGCCAGCAGCGGCTGCCGGAGCCCATCGTCCCCCGTCTGCTGCCGGGACCAAGCTCCTGCCCTTCCCCCCGCGGTGCCCGTCCGGTCCTCGAGTTATGGCCATGCCACGTTATTGCCGCACGGGGGGCCTCGCCCAGACCCCTTGAACGGCCCCAGTGGCTTCCTAAGCTCTGCTCGCAGCTCAGGAAGCCCCCGGGGGGAGAGGAGGGTCTGGCGGGATGGCCCCGCGAGCCCCCTGCCAAGTCGCAGGGACGGGCCTCCTGTGGAGAACCCCCCTCCTAGCCAGCTCAGCTCCCCCCCGCCGAAGAAGACCCCGCTGGGCAGCGCATGGCCACAGTCCCCCGGCAGTCTCTCCGCGGCCAGCACCTCCCAGCTGCCCTCTGCTCCGCAGAGCAAGGCTGCAGTGCTGCAGGAGCGGGGCCCCAGCCCCTTCCAGGAGAGGCCGCTGGGCAGCCGTTCCCGGCCAGCCCAGCTGGGGAAATTGGGCTGCCAGGCGTCGGAGCTGGCAGGCGCTGCCCCTCTGTCCGGCCGGGCCCAACAGGCCCCCGAGAGTCCCCCGTTCGGCCGTCCGTCCCTGGAGAGCATGCGGGAGCTGCCCCCGCTCAGCCCAGCCCTGGGGCGCCGGGCGGCCTCGCCGGCCCCCCCCAGTAGCCTCTCCCTGCAGGGCAAGCTTGGGGAGAGTCCCAGGGTCTGGAGGAGGGAGGGGTCTTCTGCCTCCTCCTGCCTGCGGGGCCGCAGTCCCTCACCCACCCCTCTCCCTGGGGAGCCCACGCGCCGCAAGGCCTGTGGCGGGCCGGGCCTCGGCTCTGCCTCCAGCCTGGGCTGTCTCGTCCTGCCCCCGGACTCCCCCCAGCTGAGCCGCAAGAGCCCTGGGGGGCCCCAGGCTCTGGGCCCCTCGCGGGAGCGCAAGCAGAGCATCTCGGAGCTAAGTGGCCACGAGAGCGACCTGCGGGAGTACCACCGGTGGCAGCGCCAGGAACGTCTCCGGGAGCAAGAGATGGAGCGGCTGGTGAGTGGGGGCCGAGCCCGTGGGTTTCGGCATCGCCCCTGGAAACGGGGGGGGGGGGGCGCATGAAGGCGCACCAATTCTGTACAAGTGGGCTTGGCTTTGTAGGCAGAGGAGCTGCTTCAGAGAGGAGGGGAAGGTGGTCGGGCTTTGCAGCATGCTATGCTGTTGCCCCCCCCCCCCCCCGCCTTTTCCACGCAGCCTCTGCTGGCCTGGAGTTAACTCTCCCCCTTCCAGTCAGCGCAGTGCCAACGAGCGCCTGCTTGTCCAAGCCCAGTGGCCGGGGGTTGGCAGGGCGGCCGTGGTGGCTCCGGCCAGGCCTCTGCCGGATGGGCAGCGCAGACGCTGTCGTCCAAGATGCGGGCAGGAGAGCTGGACCCCTCGGCTCGCCCAAAGCAGTCCCAGCCGTCGTTCCAGCAGTCCCCTTGGGCCCTGGGCATTCATCCCCTCTTGTGTACCTCCTTGCCCTCTTCCCCACCCCAGCAAAGGAGCCTTGGGTTCCTCCTGGCTTCTGGGGCCCGTTGCCCTGACCAAGAGGCTTTGGGGTCATTTGCTGGGCAAGCTCCCCTCCCCGCCCACCTGCCCACCATCGGGTTAGGGTACGGACACATCTGGGTTGCTTGTGGACACAGGTGGGGCAAAGGTCCAGGCCCCCTGCGTAAGCCGGCCTGCCACCTCCTGGCCAGGGCCAGTAGAGGAAGCAGGCTGGGGCCCGCGAGGCAGGGCGCCCGGGGGCGCGGGCGTCTCGGGCGCAGGGACGCTTGTGTGCCTGGCACCACAAGCTCACCCGGCTCTCTCTCTCTCTCTGCGGGTGACCAGGAGCGCCAGCGGCTGGAGACCATCCTCAGCCTGTGTGCCGAGTACACGCGGGGGGCCGTGCCGGGCCAGGAGGGCAGCACCTGCACTGGCACGGCTGACCGGGCGGCCCTGCTGCAGCACCAGGAGGGATGCGGCGGGGGGCGCTCGGAGGAGAGCCTGAGGGAGGAGAGCAGCAGCACCGAGAGCGCCGGCCACGAGGTGAGGAGCGGGCAGCCCCAGAGGGTCTTCGTGGCCCGAGGAGCTGTCCGCAGCGCCCCCGCTGGGGGGCTCTTCCTGCTCCGGAGGAGGCTTATGGAGCCCTCGCCAGCAGGGGGCGGTGCTGAGCAGCCCGTCCCTTGCAGCACGAGGCGCCGCTCGCCCCAGAGCCAGTCCGTCTGGAGGAGGAGCGCGCCCGCCTCCGGGCCAGCGTGGAGCGCCTGCAGAGCCGCCTGAAGGAGCTGGAGCAGCAGCTGCGGGAGGCCGCCCGGGAGGTGAGTGATGCCCGTCCCACGGGGGGTGCGGAGAGGCCGGGGCAGTGGTGCTCATGCTGCCCTGCCCTGACAGGCGGAGATGGAGCAGGCCCTCCTGCAGGGCGAGCGGGAAGCAGAGCTCTTCCAGCTGCAGCAGGAGCAGCGGGCGGCTCACCTCCTGCAGGAGCAGCTGTCTGGCCTGGACGCCGCCGTTCACCAGGAGCGGGACAAGGTAACTGGCGGGGTGGGGCTGCCGGCGGCCCCCGTCTGCTTGGCCTGGCTGGCGGGCTGCGGGTGCTGCTCCGGTTGGCCTGAGGGCTAGGGCCGCCCCTGCCTGCTCCTGCCCTCTCCTGTCCCGGGCAGGGCGGGAACCTGGGGAGCTCCCCCGGCCCCCCAGAGGGAAGCCTCTCCCTCTGGGCTCTTGGGGAAGCCTCTGCCAAATGCCATGGGGCCCCTTGGTGCGCCTCCAAGGATGGAGCCTTCCCTGTGCCATACCACGGGCAGCCTGGCACACTCACGGGGCTTGCCAAGGGCACACGGGCCTGGCACCTGCCGCCTCCTTCACTGCTCACTTGTGGCTTGCAATTGCTCCTTCGGGGGCTGCGGTTTCTGGCTTCCTCCGATCTTTGCTCACACAGGAGCCCGAGGGCAGCACACTCTCCAAAGCCTGGCCGCTAACACCCACCAACACTAACCGGCTCTAACCCCTCTCCTCTCCTTGCTCTCCTCACTCCGCCTCTCGCAGCTTCTTGGGGGCCGTCTGACCGGGAGAGGCTGACCCCGGCCGCGATTGCCCTTCCCTTCCCGTCTTGGGAGCTGCCTGGTGTCTTGCAAGAGCACGCCTGGCACTTACAGGCCTTCCTGGGTGGCGACACTGACCCGCTTATTAAGGGGCGGGCAGAACTGGGGGTTCTGCAGAAGCCAGGGAGGGCCCCTGCTCAGAACCCCCCCCCTTCACCCCAGTCCCTCTTCTGCCCTCATCCCTGCCTGAGAAAGGGACCGGCCGGGTGAGTTCTCAGGGACAGAATCCTGACGTGGAGGGAGGGGGTCTCTACCGGGTCTCTGGGAAAGGCTTTAAAACCAATTGGAAGGCCTCTGAGCTGGCCCTGGGGAGAGCGGATCGCTGCCCGCAGACCTCCTTGCTCAGCCCAGCTTGGATCCTGCAGAGGGCTCCTCCTGCCTCTCACAGACGCACCTGCACCAGGAGAACGTCTACCTTCCTTGGGCCCTGGAGGCTGGAAAGCGCTTCAATGTGACCCAGCCGGGAGCTGAATTCTGGGCCCGGAGGTAGATGGTCTGGGCGTGCCTCAGTTGGGCAGCCCAGGGAACCGACCTTCTGCGGCAGTCTAAACTAAGCCAGTTTGCATTTGCATACTTTATTCTGCTGTGCTCGTTCTCTTGCACCGTTGATTCTGATTTTGCTCATCGTAGAATAGAAAGGGACCCTGGAAGTCATCCAGTCCACCCCTTGCCTGCGTGGAATCCACCGCTTGCAGCATCCGCAGAGGGTGGCTATCTAGCCTCTATTTGAATGCCTCTAGCAGAAGAGGCCCCCCCTCTTAATTCCTGGCAGGTCTTGGCCATAGAGTTTTTTTTTCTCGTGTCCAACCAAAGTCTACTTCTTTGTGATTTAAAACCATTGCTTCTTGTCCTGTCTCTCAGACCAATTCTGAACTATTTGGAAACCGCTATCGTGTCTCCCCGACAGTTTCCTCCAGGCTAAATATACCTGACAAACACCTCCAACTGTTCCTTGTAGGTTCTTTCTTCCAGGCCCCTTCTCACCTGGGTGGCTCTCCTCTGGGACACCAATGTCTGTCCTAAATGTGGTGCCCAGAACCGGACACGGCATTCTAGGTATGGTCCGATTAACACAGAACGAAGGGGAACCGTGATTTCACCTGACCTTGGCACTGTACTTCTGTTCACGCAGCTTCGGCGGGCATTTGCTTTTTGGTAGCAGCATCACCTCTGGCTCACGTTCAGCTCGTGATCCATCAAGACCCACAGACCCGTTTTGCACATGTACCCGGTACAGTTCCCCTCCCCGCCTGCCATCCCATGCCGATGACTTTGGTTTTCCATTCTAAATTAAGGCTTTGCATTTCTCCCAGGTGAAATTCATCTTACTGAATTTCATGGCTTTTTGCCCAGCATTCAGACTCCTCAAGACCCTCCTGATCTTGATACAGTAGCGGGCAGTCCTTCCCATCCCTGGAAACTTCGGCATTATTCAGAGTGCTTTCAGCGCATGCTTCTCTTTGCAGTCCTGGGGACTAGGACTCAGCCTTTTTCTTTAAGCGGGGGACAGACGCAGGGTGAGATTTTCGGGGGCTGCAGATACACCACTGGTACAAACCTCGGTGGGCCCTGCTTGGGCAGTGTTCCTTTCTGCCTCACCTGAGCTTCCAACTGCCCAGAAGTTGCCAGGAGCTAGAGCTGTACTCCCTCTGGTGGCCAGATCTGTGTGTGTGTCTTCAGCGTTGCTGCGCTAACTTGCATGGGGCAAGGCAGCTTTAAGATGGGGCTGGATAGTCGCCTGCTAACAGTGTTGGCTTCTGGGAGGCCGGACTCTGCACGGAAGAACGGAAGGAAGTGTAGTGCTGGTGCTGGGAGAGGCGGCCCCGGCAGCTGCCTGGAAGGGGGGCCGGCACGCTTCGAGACACGGCTCCCTTAACCCCGAGACCCTCGCTGACCCCTCTCTGCATGTCTGCCCTCGAGAAGCGTGTTTTCTCCTCTCTCTCCTCTGCGTGTGTTGTTTTCTCCCGGCTTCAGGAGAGGGCAAAGGTTGATGCTGAAAGGAAGGCGCTTGAGAAACTGCGGGCGTTTTACTCTGAGCTCAAGAGCCAGCTTGAAAACTGCCCTGAGTCAATGAGGGAGCAATTGAAGGACCAGATGCAAAGGGTCAGTGCCTCCTCCACGCACCTACCCACCTTGTGGGGCAGGGGGTGCCACTCCGTGCCCGGCACACTGGCACAAGCACGCTTCCAGGAGGCCGAGTGGCAGCTGCCCCCCCCCCCCCCGCACACAAAGGCCGTGCTGCCTCTGGCAGGCTTGGGGGTGCGTGTGAACGGGGTCGGAGCAGGACTGGGCAGGGAGAAGGCCAGGGTGCCTGCACACTTGATGTTGAGTCAGAGGGGCACCACTTTCCTGCCAGCCCCCAGGATGGAGAGGGAGCGCCAGCGTGGCTCTCCGGCCCCCTCGCTTTTGACTTTGGGGCGTCTGGCGTTTGTTCCTGGGACAGCTGAGGAGAAGCCGCCCTCGGGCTGTGGGAGTGTCTGGAGACACCGGCTCGCCCCACACCCCGGGACAGCCGATCCCGGGAAATGGGCCAGGGCCTCCAGGCCCTGCTCTTTGCTGGAGACCTGGCGGCAGCCAGTCCAAGGCCAGCATTGCCGGCTGAGGCTGCCGAGCCGCCCTCCTCCTCCTCGGCTGCTCCTTCCCCTCAGCAGCCGTGTCCCTGCTCAGGAAGCCGAGGCCATGGAGGCCGAGACGAAGCTCTTCGAGGACCTGGAGTTCCAGCAGCTGGAACAGGAGAGCCGCCGGGAGGAAGAGCGCGAGCTGCTGAGCCAGCGGCTGCTGCACAGCCAGGCCGAGAGCCGCTGCAGCCTGGCCCGCCGGAAGGTGAGTGAGCCCCCTCCGCAGCCCGGCCCCAACCCTTCGGAGCGTGGCCGTGGCGCGCGCTCAGCGTCCTTCCGTCTCCCTGCTGCAGGAACGCGTGGCTGCCCTGGAGAGCCAGGCCAAGCGGCTGCGGCGGCAGGCCGCTCAGGAGGCCGACCGGCTGCGCGAGGAGAGGAGGGCCGTCTTGCAGCAGCTGCAGCAGGTGGGCGAGCAGCCGCCGCGGAGGAGCCCGGCTCGGTTGGGCGGGGGAGGAGGTGGGGCGCAGGGAGGGCTGGGGGGGCTCTTCCGACCCTCCCCCTCCCTGTTCCTGCTTTCCCCACAGGAGAAGGAGGCCCTCCTGGCACTGGAGCGACGGTTCTGCGCACTCCCCGGCGGCTCTGCCTTTCCCAAGGGCTCGCGTGCCCTCCGAGAGGTATGAGGGGTCTAGGAGAGCGCCAAGGAAAGTGTGCCCGACGAGCCACGGCTTGCCCGGCTGATCCCAGCGGCGCTTGGGGCACGGTCCGGGATGGGCCGTCTTGCTCAAGCGGTGGGGCACGAGCGTTGCAGGGCGCAGGAGCCTGAGCATTCCCAATAGGGCTCTTTCTGGCCCAGGTCGGGGGGGCGCTCGGCATTCTCGGTCTGGCCTCCCCGCGGGTGCTGTGCAGCTCCCGTCTGCCTGCCGGGTCAGGTCTGTGCCCAGGACCAGTCCAGCCAGCGCCGTCCCGAGGCTCAGCCCTTGCCAGGGTATTGCGGCCTGAGATGGATGGCAGCCCAGCCTGGCCCCAAAGCGGGAGGGCCCCCTCTTCATGCCACTGGGCATCCCTGCCCTTGGCCACAGGTCCTCCCTCAAGATCCTGTGGGCATGCAGGCCTCTCCTGCTGGGGTCAGCCCAGCCGCCTGGCCTCTGCCCGTTCCCCGCCCTGCACCCCTCGGGCAGGAGCGTCTCCGGCTCCAGTGGCTTTTCTCCCGCAGGGCTCTCCGTCCCCAGTCGGAAGAGGCGGCCCACCCTGCAAGCCGGCCAGCACCCTTCCTGACCTCGAGAGCAAGCGTGAGGTGGCCCTCCAGCACAAGGGTGGGTGGCACCCGCGCCCCAGGAGTCTCCCCTGCGCTCCTCTGCTGGGGCCCGGCGCCTCGCGGCAAGCAGAGCCTGGGGCCAAGCTCCTGCCCGGCACTGAGCCTGCCCTCGTCCTGGGCCTCCTTGCAGGGCACCCGGCGATTCAGGAGCAGCGGCGGCGCCTGGCCGACCTGACACAGGAGGTGGCGGCGGAGGCCCAGTGGGAGGCCCTGCGGGGGCCCCCCCCCTACCCTACCCTCACGTCCCGCTCCGTCCTCCATCATCACCCCCTCCTGGGCCGAGGTCAGCCGGCCGATGACCCCGAGCTGGCCTACGACACCCTCAGCCTGGAGAGCTCGGACAGCTTGGAGACCACCCTCTCCCTGAGTGGGCACTCCGCCTGCTCCCCGGACAGGTAGGGCCTGGCCCTCTGCCTTCCTCTTCCCGGCTGGGCGGGGGGAGATGCCTTGCCCTGCCCCCTGGGGCCCCCGGAGTGGCTTCCCCGCCTCTCCATTGCCTCCCTCTCGCTCGGCCCCTGGGCGCCGCCTGGCATCCTCTGGGTTGGGCTGCGCTGCTGACCCACTTGGCTCAGAAGTGCCCGGCCCCCACCCAAGAAGAGGCTGTTTGGGTGGGCATCCGGGCTCAGCCAGGGGCAGGCAGTGACGACCGGTTGGCCTTGCAGTGCCAGCGGGGCTGATACCAGGAAGGTCGAAGAGATGGAGCAGCTGCTGAAGGAGGCCCATGCCGAGAGGTCACGCCTGATGGAATCGCGAGTGAGGGCGAGAGGAAAGGCTGGGACGGGGATCCCCCAAGCTAGCGTTCTGGGAGAGCCCTTTCCCCACTGGCTGGCCCTTGCAAAACAGTTGGGGGGGGCTTGAAAGGCAGCAGACGCCCTTCTCCCCAGTGAATTCTGTCCCCATCGGCAGAAACCGTGGCCCGGCCGGACAGTGGGGCGGGGGTGGGTGGCTTCTGTCCACAGCCAGGGCTATGGCCGTGGACCCGGTGGGGGAGACGGGCGGGTGGGGTAGGAGGGAGCAGCGGCCCACCCCTCCGTTCTGGCAGGAGCAAGAGATGGAGCTGCGTCGGCAGGCCCTGGAGGACGAGCGGCGGCGGCGGGAGCATCTGGAACGGCAGTTGCAGGATGAGACGGCGCAGCGACAGGAGCTGATCGAGAGGGAGGTCAAGATGCGGGAGAAGCAGCTGGCTCAGGTGTGCCGGGGGCTGCGCCCCTCTCATCCCCACCCTCAGGAGGGGCAGCACCCCCTGGCTCCCAAGCAGGGACTCCCTGCCCGGAGCGCGAAGTGGGGGGAGGGCCAGAAGGACTGTGCGCGGCGCGGCCCTCGCAGCAGGCCGCCTGCCGTCCCCACGTGCCCGGCCGAGGAGGATGCCGGTGCCTCAGCACGGCCGCCTGGGCTTCCCTCTGCTGCCAGGGGCGCTGGTGCTGAGCCTGGCCCCTGGCTCGGGACGGGCGGTGCTCCTGGACAAAGGGTCTCCGGCGCCTCCCGCCAGCCAACGTTGCGCTCCCCCGTCCTGCAGGCACGGCCCCTGACGCGCTACTTGCCCATCCGCAAAGAGGACTTCGACCTGCGCTTGCACATCGAGTCCTCCGGCCACAGCGTGGACACCTGCAGCCACGTCATCCTCTCCGCGAAGTTGTGCAAGGGCTACCTGGTCAAGATGGGGGGCAAAATCAGATCCTGGAAGAAGCGCTGGTTTGTCTTTGACCGCCTGCGGCACACCCTCTCTTACTACGCGGGTAAGGCTTCTGCTGCTGGCCGCGGCCTGGCTGCTCCCGCCCGGCCGGTCCTGGGGGCTCAGGCGTCTGCCTCTCCCTTCGCCCCCCTGCAGACAAGCACGAGTCGAAGCTGAAGGGCCTCATCTACTTCCAAGCCATTGAGGAGGTTTATTACGATCACCTCCGGTGCGCAGCCAAGGTGAGAGGCGGTGGGGGTGGCGAGGAGGGGTCGCCTGGCTCCCGCTGGGCCGCCCCTCCTCCTGCAGAAGAGATTCTTCCCTGCCAGCCTGTCCAGTGCAGGTGCCCATCCCTTTTCTCTGGCAAGGCCAGTAACCGGGCATGGTCCCGGATCCCCGAACTAACAGCGCCATCCAGGGGGGCATATTTGGGCTGCAGCTCATTAGGGACCCAGAGGAGGCGGCACTCGGGCAGGGCACAGCACGACCTCAACCAGTCGACGTCCTCACGGCTCGGGCAGCGTGCGGCCCCCTCACGGCTACAGCCACGCTCAACGGGCAGCTTTTGACTCTCCTGAATGCCAACACCGGCCCTCAGGGAGAAAAGGGGAAAGGGTGCATGTGCTTCCTTTGAGCCCGTTTTGCGAAAGGTAACAGGCCTGCTTGGGCAAAGCTCACCCCGAAGCGCTTGCGTTGCGTAGCTGCTGCGCGACCCGCCTGCCTGCGGCTTTTCTCCTTGCCCGCCCCACCCGTAGTCCCTGTTCATGGCCTGTCTCTTCCCTGCCTCGTGCGCGGTTCTCTCTTCAGTGGATGGTTCTCCCTTTCCCTGGAGGTCTGGGGGGGGGGGGCTGGGGTTGCCGCCGCCTCTGCATTTGAACCGGCCGGGCAGGGAGTGAGTTTTGTGCCCTCCTTAGTGTTATTAGCTTCAGCTCTGGCCTCCTGCCGGGAGGGTGGGCGCCGGGCAGCAGGAAGGCAGCCCGGCAGCGCCTCTCTTCTCTCGGCAGAGCCCCAATCCCGCCTTAACCTTCTGCATCAAGACCCACGACCGGCTCTACTACACAGTGGCCCCCTCCGCGGAAGCCATGCGCATTTGGATGGATGTCATTGTCACGGGGGCCGAAGGCTACACCCAGTTCCTGAGCTGATGCGCCACAGCCAGGAGAGCGTGGCCTGCCGCTGCCCCGGGCCAGGAGGGCAGAGCAGCAGACCCCACCGGCTTGGGCGCTCTGACGGCCGCCTCGCAGGGCTCCAGACGGACAGCCTCTTCAGCAGACGAGGACTCCTCTGCCGCGGGGTGCCTGGTGCCTGAAGGGAAGGGAATTGAACTGCCCCGTCGCTGAGCTCGTTGAGGAAGCCTGCCTGCCTGCCTGCCTGCCTGCCTGCCTGCCGCCCCCCCCCCCCCCCCCCCCGGCTTCAGAGCCAGCGGAAGGTCAGAGGAGCCCGTGTCCCACCCCCACCCCCACCGTGGCTTGCTGGCAGCACGGGGGTGGAGATCCCCCATCCCCGGCCTAAACGGGGGGGGGGGAGCTCCCTGGCTTTCAGGCACCAGGCGCAGAGAAGCCCCGGGAGGCGTCTGGGCTCCTTCTGGGAGCAGCTGGCCGTCTTGGATCTTTCGCTTCCAGGGCCCGTTTTCTACGTTTTTCCAAAACGCAGAGGCAGCTGAGAACAGTCCTCCCTTGGAGCTTGGGCTGCTGGGTAGCTGAGAGACAGAAAGCAAAATAAAGCCTTTGCATACTTTCACCGATATGTGCCTCCTTTTGTCAACCAGCTCGATAAATCAATCAAAAAAGTTAGTTTACCGTCCAAGCCCAAACACAAGAAAAAGACCAACAATACATTAAATACAATTTTTAAATAGTGCAAGAAAATCCTGAGACCATGAACAGCTAACAGTTAATAGTGTGAGGGAGGACCCAGGCAGCTTCTAAGAGCTCGCTCTATTGATAAAAAATGTGCAAGCTTCTAAGAGTTTCTGAAGGGTGGTCTCGCAAAAGAAGGGTGATGGGTCCCTGGACACAGTGGCAACTGGAGTTGTTAACAAGAGTTGGAAGTATTAAGGTTGATCGCCGTTGGGCGCACAATGGGCTTTTTAATAGCACACGTGAAGCAGATTCCATCTCTGTGTCTGAATAAAAACAGCACGGCTTTCATAGGGGAGACCTGTATATCAGCCAGTTGTTGCCCTGATGGGGAACGCCCCAATTTGGGCCATGGAAATAGTCTCCTATGAGGAGCATACTGAATATTGGAGAAATATTTGGGGGGGGGGGGAATTGTACTACAAAAGGGGTGGGAAACATTGTATCCAAATCCTCTGCTCCAGTTCAACCATGGTTTGATCAAGGCCCCAAGTATTTCATGCTGGCAAGGAAAGACTGCAGTATGCCAAATTGTCAAATTGATTTGTCGTCTTTGGGTGGAAGAGAACCTGCCTAGCAGGTGAGGTGGACCGAGGAGGACTGGCTTCAGCCAAAATCTGAGATGACAAAACCTTAATCCAACCCCAAGGGAAATGCAGCCTAGTTCCAGTCTTATTAAAGACTCCCAATACGATTTTGCTAGGGGACCCCTTATGGATACACAGCTGAGCACCACAGAGCATCATACCCAGAACATTAGCTTTAAATAGTTTCATGGTTGCTGGAACATAACTATTTCCAGATTTAGCAATGTTGAGGGATGCTTTTGGGGTTCTTACTAGTAGCTCTCTTACTTGAATAGACCAGCAGGGAGAAGATTGGGAACAGACATCTAGATATTTAAAGGGTAAGTTGACAGGTTTGCCATTCTTCATCCATCTAATTGGGGCCTTCAAGCGTTTCCTAGAGAATATCCATCGTTTTTCGTTTTAGAATATTTATTTTGAGGTGTTCTCTGGAGCAGTAAAGGGACCACCTACAGGAAGCAGCCCCCGCCCGTTCTCTAGATGGACTCAACGCTCCAGGGGTTTGCTACGGAGCAAGACGACGATGCAAGGAAATGTGCCACGAAGCAAACCCTGGCTTTGTGCATGTGTCCTGACCTCGGGCACGATGCCAGTCAAAGGGCTTGTGGCGCTTCACTTGCCCCCGTCCCCTATGTCAGGCCTTGCACAGTTGCGCCTACCCACCAGCCCCCTAGAATGGGACAAGAGCCTCCCACAGGGCCACCAGGACCCTAGGGATGCTAGCGGTGGCTTCCTGCTCCTTTCGGAAGGCTCCCCAGCCCCCTGGCGCAGGTGGTCTCCCTGGGCTTCCCTACCTGACCGGGAGTCTCGGCTTAATTTGAACTAGAGTTAACTAAGCAGTCCCTCCAAACCAGGCACAGGCATTGGCCAGAAGAGTGCTGGCGCAGGCGCAGCTGATGTGGGCATTAAGACAAGGGCTAGTGGCTGCCTGGGAGCTAACTGGCCGTGTCGAAGTGCAGCAGGGGTTTAGATTTATTCCTAACTCCATTCTGCTGAAGGAGGACGGACTGCAGGCCTTCCCCTGTTGCCATTGCCCCCTTCCCCCACCAGGTCACCCCCAGGTTCGTTAGCGTGAGCACGTGTCTTCTTCTCCAGGCAGAGGACGGGGCCCCTTGCAGAGCGGGTCTGCCTGATGATCCGAGAGGGCCGCTCTGGCATGACTTGGGCTGCAGAGAGAGACTCGCAAGATCTGACTAACCCCTTTCCACCATGAAAAAGTGGGTGCCAACGACGGGAGGAGGCTGCCTCTTCCTGCGATGCCCCCAGCTCCAGGCCGCCTTGTGGCTCTGAGTCCCAGCCCCCTTTTAAGGCCATCACTGTAGACCTGATGGCCAATTATAGAGATGGACTTCGCCTTTATCTCAGAGTTAATCAGCGCCCGTGTTGCAACCTTG
The DNA here is from genome assembly GCA_023362775.1 of Charina bottae. Taxonomy (NCBI): domain Eukaryota; kingdom Metazoa; phylum Chordata; class Lepidosauria; order Squamata; family Charinaidae; genus Charina; species Charina bottae. Next base: position 425,327 of record JALMGJ010000066.1, read on the forward strand.
ACTGACCGTTGGCTTTCCAGGCTTTCATCTGGATTTTTCCAGCTGTGCCTTGAGCTATGCCCACATCCCCTTGACCTCGTCGGTTACACTTTTCTGCTCTGACCAAGGCTGGCTGTTTTGTTTTCTGGTTTGTTTGTTGCTATCGTTGTTTCCACTCCACACTAGAACAGCACACACCAGCCACTGAGGACAAATCCTGGCAAAGCACCCTGTGAACTTTATTGCCTGCACATGTACAGCCGCTGTCTGGCCGCCCTGCCAGGGAACGGTTGCACCGCTGGGACTTCTCCTGCCGGCTTGATGGCATGCGAGGGGGGGCGCAGGGGAGTGCGCCGGGCACGCACACTGCAGGCATTCCGCTGAGCTGAGCCTCTCCCACAGCCGAGGGTCTCCAGAGTCGAGCCAAGGGCACAGCTACCCTTCCGGGTGGAAAAGCCCCTCCCCGAGTCCCCCAGGAGACTGCGAGAGCACGACTAGGATAAGGCAGCCCCCCATCCAGGGCCAGGAGACAGGGGAGAGCTGGCGGCGGGGAGAGCTGGCGGCAGCGAGCTGCTCACCATACAGATCCAGCAGCTGCAGGGCCACGCCATTGGTCCAACCAAAGCCTTCCTGCAGGAGAGGACAGGGATGGCGGGGATGGTGCCGATTAGTAGCGGCAAGTGGGACCTGTTAGGTCAAGAGCCCCCCCTTCATTTTGAGTGGCATCTGCAAAGACATCTCACCTGCACTGGATACTCCCCACCAGAACCTGGCCTCCCGTCACCTTCGACATCATACTAGAAGGGGAAAGGGGTCAGCAGCTCCAGGCCACGGCGCCACAATGGCCGGCATAAAGGGACAAAGGGAGAGGGGACTTCACCCAGGAGGCTCAATCCTGGGGAGGGACGGAGGAAGGATGGGGGGCAGCTGCCACGCAAAACGAAGCCACGTGGAAGAGTAAGCCAAGGTGCAGACGGACAAGAGGCCTCACCTTCTCAAACATGCCTTGGTGCTTCTCGTAGACAGCCAGGTTCATCCGCAGCCATCGCTGAGCCAAGCTGAAGGCCAGCTCCTGCGCACGGGGGGAAGCGGACTTGGCCAGGCCTGGGAGGGCAGGAGATGCCGTCGGTTTACGGACGGGGCGGGGAGACGTTGCCCTGCAGGGCTGGGCTGGGCTGGGCTGGGCTGTGGCAGGGAGAGTCCGCCAGAGGAACAGGGCCGGGGAAACCCGTGCGGGAGTCGGAAGGGCGGAAGCAGCGTCGGCCCGGGACACGCGAAACACCCTCGTGGCTCTTTGGAAGGACTCCTCACCTGCAATCACCATGTGCTGGAGTGGGGCCCAAGCATTTGGAAGGTCCCACTGTTGCCCTGTCCGCGCCAGGGAGGCGGGCAGTCCGTTGGCATAGGAAAGGGCTGAACTCTCCTGGGGGCACAGACAAGGGTGAGGGCGTTTCCAGCCAGGCCCTCAGGAAAACTCAAGGGGGGTCAGCAGCCAAAGGCCTGGGCCAGGGCGGGGGGAAAGGCGGCCGTGAGGTTACCCATCCTGCCTGGCCCTGGCCCTGGTCCCCAGGGAGTGGAGCGAGGCGCAACTAGAGCGCAACCTCCGGTCCGTAGGGGTGGGGAAGCCAGCCCTGCGCGCCACCAACCTTTCTGCGCACTAGTCCGTAGGGCTTCCCCATAAAGAAGGGTCCCAAGGCTTGGCGCTTCTGCAGTCAGTGAAATGCAGGCAGGCAAGGTGCTGTCTCCCCGCTGCACGCCTTTGCAACCCCCCGACTCAGAGTGCTCCCCCAGAAGCTGGCCAGGGTCTCTGCAGGTGAATCTGGGGGTGCCTGCTTCAGCTGCACCCCAGCAGCTGTCCAGGCAACGTCCACCACCTGGCAGTCTCTGGCCAGCCCCCAGCTGCCTCTCACCTCCAGGTAGCGAAGTGCCCTCTCCACCCTGGGCGGATCCGCACCACACTCAGCCCACAGAGGGCTCAGATTGGAGGGGTAGAACGCCCGGCTGTGTCTCTGGCGGAGGAGGTTATAGTCCAGCCAGACGCCCGCCTCGTCGTTCCACAGGACAGCGGCGAGGGCAGCCACCCGCTGCTTCCGCGCAGCCTGGAACTGGCCGGCTCTCTCACCGTCCCCTGGGGAGGAGGCAACACCCCTCCTTTGTGAACGCCATTCCCAGGCAGGCCGGCCGGCCGGCCGGCCACCCGGGCCAGGCCAGCCTCACGAACAGGCCTGCGGCCGGCGATGCTGACTACGTCCCGCCAGGTAAGCGGCTTCCTCTCGTGCCTCCCTGGCAGACCTCCCATCAATGCGGAGGCTGGTGGCGGCTGTCCCGCCTTTGCCCCGTTTCTCACCGAGAGCTCGGTAGAAGGTGGCCAACAGCTGCTCGACTTTGCAAAGAATGGCGTTTAAGTCCACCGGCACAATCGCGCTAACTCTGGTGTCTTGGAGCGTGGCCTGCAGCGGTGGGGGCCCCGGCAAGAACCAGCGGGAGGAGAAATCCCACCCAGACTCAGCAGCACTCTTCAGCTCTGCCCACAGCCCCTGCCGGGCGTCTGCGGGGAAACGAGTGGTGAAGCGGGACGCGGCGGCCTCCGCTATTGCCCACGTAGCCCCCCACAGGGGCCGGGTTTCTCCCCATCCCCAGAATCCGAGAGACGGAGGAGGTCCCGAGTGCAACCTGCACCACTGCCAAACCACTCTTACTACTAAGAGGTTTCCCAAACATTTGACTGGAAATTCCCTTCCTGCAACCTGGACCGTTATTACGTTCCGCCTTCAGGTCTCGGCCCTCTTGCCTGTGAGACAGCCTTCCAGGTATTTGAAAAAGGACGCCCGATCCTTTGCCTCTCATCTCTAACCTTATTCCGTGAGCCCTTCTTAAGATGTGGTACCCAGAACTGGCCAAAATGCTCAAGGGAGAGTTGGACCAAAGCAGAATGAAATGGAATTGCCACCTCCTGGATTGGGAAACTATACTCTGCTGATGCAGACAAAAATCGCATCTGCTGTTCTTGTAGCTCATCGTTAGTTTGCAATCAGCTACGATCTCAAGATATTTCTCACAATGCCATCACCGAGCCATTCCCTCCACTGAGAGGGAGGACCTGGCGGGACAGTTACCTTCATCCAAGCCCATTGCCAGCTCCACATCCTTCATGTAGGACTCTGGTCTGGTGCGGGAGAGGATGGAGAGAGAGAGAAAGGCTGAAGCGGATCCAGAGGTTCTTAGTGGAAGGGGGACTGTATCTGTGGCGCTCACTCACCTGGGTTCCCCCACCCGGACATTGTAGTGGTTCAGGGAGTGTTGCTTGCCCCCAGCGGAGACGTTGACAGCCCGGTGGTCTTGCCAGAAGCGATACTCAGCCTCGAGCAGGTGGATGTTTTCCCTGGAGAAGGTAGTGGCCAAAAGGAGCTCAGCGGAGCCAAAAGTTCCTGTTTATGTCCAGAGACCGAAGTGGGGGAGGGGGGGCGATGCCTTTGGCCAGTCCTGCGCGCTGAACTGCAGCCAAGAGTCCCGGTCACCGCTGGGTTGAAAGGTACTCACCACAGAAACTCGGTGTTGTTTGTGTGGCTCAGGTAACTCTCCATCATCAGGGTGAGGAGTGGCGGCTGACTCCGACGCTCGTAGTACACTCGGCCTCCGTTCGGCACGTGCCCAAATCTGTGGATCAGAAGAGGATTGGTGGCAGAGCGGATCCTGCCAGGCCCTCCAAGGCCAGCAGACTGCTGTCCATGCCCACCTGGCGGGCTTCCCCACCAGCCTCCTGGGGAGTCGAGGCAGGAGGAGCAGCAGGACCCCCTCCCCACCCTGCCAACCCTCACCTGCTGACGAGGTAGAGGAAGTTCTGGATCAGGCCCTGGGCTGTGGCTGCCATGTCGGAGAGAAGGAGCCCTGCGACGACCCAGAAGGAATCCCTGCAGCAGGAAAGGAGGCGGCAAGCCTCGCATGGGTGGGAAGGGGGCCTCCACAGAACAGCTGGGAGAGCTCGTTGGGGCACATGCCCACCGCCAGCCCTGCACGCGTCTCACCAGTAGTAATATTCACGGAACCGCCCCCCGGGCACCACCAGAGGGTTTGGCACGTAGATCATGGAGTAACGCCAAGGAGCAACTTGAACGTCAGGATTCATCTGAAGGGAAATGGGAGCAGCTGCTGCTGAGGGCAGAGTCAGCCTCCCTCTGCCCCCCAAACCGGCCGACTCTCGGGACTCACCCGCCTGCCCAGCTGCTTCCACTTGGCATTCAGGGCCCGGGCCCAGGACCGCAGCTTCTCATCTGAAATCCTCTTGAGGAGGGGGATGCTAAGAGGGGTCCAGGAGGTTCAGGAGGCAGCCGGTGAGGGAGTCAGGGAGAGAAACGTCACAAGCGTTGCGACCCCGAGGCCTTGAAAGGAAAAGGCTTCCGTCCCCACCCACCCCTGTGCGAGAGAACAAGGCCGAGGCACCTCGGGAGACCACGCGGGTTTCCCAGGGAATGCGGGGGCCAGAGCGGGATCCCAGCGGGATGCAGCGAGGGATGCCCGCTGCAGGGGGGCTGGCCTGGGAGGGGGCTCTGGCGGGCTTCCCGGAGGCAGAGGGCTGGCCGTTGGCTGGCTGCCTGGGTCAAGGGTCTCTCACCAGGAGGTTCGGGAGGGGCCCCCTCCAAGGCCAGGAGGGGGCAGTAGTGGCTGGCCGTTGAGGACCTCACAGGCCAAGTCCACCCTGTGAACCGGAACAGGGCCAAGAGCGAGTCTGTGTGGTCCCGGTGGAGAAGTCAGCAACTGCAAGGAGCAGCAACTTGCCACCTCAGAGAGCAGGGAACGCATCACCGCACCTCTTCCAATTGGAACTGTACCTGTCCGTCCAGTCTGGAGGTGTCCAGCGTTCCAGCTCCTGCCCCGGGGGAAGGAAGTGAGCCTCCACAAACCTTGCCAGCTGCGGCCTGGATAAGGCCCCACCGGGCGTGGCATTCACCAGCTCCCAAAATTGCTTCAGAACCACATCTGGGAAAAACGGAACAAAAGTCTGTGAGCCCTGGTCCAGGGAGGAGCCAGGTTCGGAATTTACTCTGCAGCTGGGAGCGGGGGCGGTGGTGCTAGGCTTGTGTCGGCACACTTCGGGCCCAGGAAGCCTGCTGCTTTGCTGCGCAAGTGCACTACCGGCACGCCCCGCTGGCCGCCTCGTTTGGCAGGGGCCACCCGTCTTTCAACCCCCTTCTCGGTCCAGGACAATCTCCCTCCCCAAGGGGTTGGGGCTGTCATGAGAGCAGGGTGGCTCTGGCATGGGAAGGGGCGTATGCCTCCCTCAGGGTGGGGGTGGCGTTCACCTGGATTCGACTTCAGTGGCATGTCCACAAAGTGCTTGTCATCCTGAAAGAGCCTGGCCTGCTGGACCTGCCGGAGCAGCTCCCCAGAGCAGTAGATGCGGCTGGCAAGGGAAGAGCAGAGGCCGGTCCGCAGGAAAGCAACGCCAGCGCAAGCGCCGCCGGCAGCAAGGCCTTCACAGGGCAGGGCAGGGAGGGCAAGCCCAGCTGCTCCTTCACGCCCACAGCCATGGCTGCCAGTGACAACGCACAACACCCCAGGCGCCTTCTGGGCAGTGAACTCTGCTCCTTCCCCAACATCTGGCCCAAGAACACTGCAGAGGCCAAGGCTGCCAAGCTCTCCCCCTGCAGGGCCTGTTGGCACCCTGGCACAGGAGCGGGCTGCCTGCCTGCCTGCAGGAGGCTCTCCTGAACTCCCTCCGGTCAGGTTTTCAGAGCAGCTCCTCCTTGGCGAGAGCCGCCGAGGGGTTCCGCCCCACGCGAACCACTCTTTGCAGGGCGGAAGAACCCACCGTGGGGTGCCCGCCTGGGCTGAGCATTGCAGCTGGAGCTAGCAAGAGAGGGGCTCCTTCCAGTTCTGAGAACACAGAACTCGGGCACCGAGTCTCAACAGAGGGGTGAAGTGCTACCCGCTGCCTCGCTCACCGACTGGCAACCAGGGACAAACATGGGGTCCCCCCAAACCTCCCCCTTCTCTCCACCAGGCTAAACACTTCTAGACACCTTCTAAGGTAACGTGGTTTTCTCTGCTTCTTTAACCTGCCCTCCCACTTTCATTGTCCAATACGGTTGGCTGGCAGAGAGAAACTCCCTGGGTGCACTTCCTGCCTCGGTAGGGTTGGCACCAGGGCTGTCCTCAGGCCTTGCCCAGCAGTCCCCTGCCTCATCTCCATCGCGCACTGTGATTTTAGGACAGCGACAAGGCAACTCCCCGGGAAACGCTGCCCCACCTCGCTCGCTCGCTCACCTGTCACACGGGGGCGGGAGGCTGCCTGCCGCTGCCTGCCACCCCCACACCGCTGCGCACAGGGCCAGACGCACCCACACCGCTTGACCTGGCATTTCAGCAGAGCGCGGGGGCACCAAACAGCACCTCTCCTTCCAGGCTATCCCCACAAAGCAAGTCTGCAGTTTCACCCCCGCAGCCACGCAGGACTCTGAACTCCTCTGCTTCCGGGGCGGAGCGTTTGCTGGCGCCAGAACCTGCTTGGAAATACAGCGGTGTCTGCTCCCGGGCTGGGCTGGCACGCACACGAGGGTGGAGTATGGGACACTTGCAGGCCCAGGGGAAGGCGGCATCGGGAAGGGCCGACTCCACAGCTATGTGCTGCTGCCAGACCCAGGCAAGTTAGCGACCTGCCGCCTGGAAAGAAAGAAGGGAAATGCTCTCAGCCCCGCCCCCCGTGCCTCGAACCGGCTGCTCCTCTTCTTCCCCGAGCAGCAGCCAGCCAGCCAGCCTTTGCTCTGCGCTGTCTGTTCTTCTCGACACGCTCTCAGGGCCTGCAACGCAACCCAAACAGGGCAGCGTGCCGTGCAAATAAAGACTCTGAAGCAAGCTCAAGTCCCAGTGAGCTTTTATTGAGCCAATTCTCTTAAAAAATAAGTCAGGATTTTATCATTCAGCACTTCTGACAATATGTTCACAGCCTTCCATTATATACTTGTGTACATACACTGTGCCAAAATCTGAGCTCTGCTGGACATCTGCCAGTTCCAAACCAAAAAAATGTTCCCCTCCCAACCCACCCTCTGTTGACAAATTCTAGCCCCCACTGTTCATACTGGACATGGCCTGAACTGAACCAAGGATCAATGAAATACAACATTGCTTGAACTGAACAAAAATGTATGTCCCCCGAATTTTCCAGTTTCAAGAAAGGGAAAATTGACTTATTTTCTTCCACATGTCCCCACCCCACAAATATTGGTTAAAATACAGCAAGGCTGTATCTTTGTAGTATCCGCCCCACCCCCACCCCCGTTGCTTGCACAGGACTCCAGAATGATGCTGAAGGGGTGGTGGAGCTTGCAGCAGAGAGGGGGTGCATCTCTACCTGCTCCTACCACGAGATTCCACTGCAAATGGGGCATGCCCCCACGTGGATTGACCTTCCCACATCCTGCCAGGGAACAAACAGCCATGACTGTGCCCCAGAAGCAGTGTCTGGTGGTGTGCTTTGCACCAACAGCATAGGTCAGACTACTGGTGGAAACAGCTCACAGCCAGACAAGGATCCTGGACGCAGCAGTGCCTCTCCCGATGGGCCGGATTCAGCCAGTCCTGTGCAAGCAAGCCCACCCTTAAAATAAAGAAACACAGAATGAGATGCCCAAATCAAACTCATCTGCCTGTGTGTCTGGTCTCTGTGATCTCACCCAGCTCTAACAACAGACACAAAGACAGAGGGTGCAGGAAAGATGCTCCCATCTCATTCTGCAGCAATTAAGAAAAGCAAATCTAAGCCCACCCCCCACCCCCCAGGGCCCCCTCTCCTGAGAGCAGCTGTTCTGGGAAGAACCCATGGAAGTTGCGGCCAAAGCATTACGCCATCGCAGGGGCAAGGCACCCAAAAGGCACCCCAGAGTTTGTTCTCTGAATTTCCCCAGAAACAGCCGCATCAGTTGAGAAACTGTTGGCAATTGCTCTCTATGAATAAGTTGTCCAATTCTCCACCTTCGTTTTCAGATGAAGGGGTTAAAAAAAAAAAAAAACCAGACAGACAGACCAGGGTCTCCCTAGTCAGTATCTGGAGCATCTTTCCATTTCCAAGTCCCTCCTCACCATCGAGAGACAGCAAGGAGCCATTGTCAGGTGGCTTTCTGACCCAACCAAAGCCACCCGAAAACGGCGCTGGGAGGCCGAGGCCGCTCCTCTGCTAGGCGGCCGCAGGTGAAGTAATACTTTCTTTTAAAAATGCTGTGCTTCAAGAGTGACAAGAGGAGCGTCGCACCGGGCAGAGCGGCCGCCTCAGCTCAAGGAACCACATCGGGTGTGCGTATTGCCGCAAGGTTATAGATTGTTGCACACGTTTTGCCTCTGCTCTAAAGCAACCTCCCCTCCCCTCTCTTGGGAAGCTCCCCCGGCTGCTGCAGACGAGCGAAGTTTCGCTTTGGGTCAAAACTGCCCCCTCCCCAAGCTGCCCACCCCAAGCACTCGCTAGTCTGAGGCAGCCGCGGTTGCATTCCCAGCAGAGGAGCTTTCCTCTAATACAGCTTTTGCTACGGTTCTGTGGAGTCACCCAGACAAAACATGTTCCACGTTCAAAGGGTTGTCAGGAGGCACCGGGCTCTAGGCAGTTCTCTGAGGTCAGGGCTGGAAAAGGTGGTACTTCCTATCAGAACTGCTTGGCTCCGACTGCCTCGCCTCTGAGCCGAGAGAGCCTGCGCTCGCCCGGTGCCTCCTGGCAGTCAGGCTGGAAGGGGATTCGCTAGAAGTTCACAAGTCGAGTGGTCTCACTCCTTGTGCCTGCGCATCAGGCCAAACACCAAGCACATTGGGAGGGGCACACTTCAAAGCAACACTACTGGGACGGAAAGCAGAGGGCTCGCCTTCCCTGCTCTCGCGTCCCTCGCCCGGCCGGCTTGAAGCAGGGTCGCCGCAAGCTGGCAGGAAGCCTCTCATGCCAGGAGGTGCCAGGGCCGGCCAGGGCTTTGGCTGGCTTGAGTCCCAATTCTAGGCTGCCACTTTTTGTTCAAACAAGGTTGTTGTGCCCCCTCCCCCGTAATGCAGATCCCACTTTCCAGGAGGTTTCCCCCCGCTTGGTGGGGGGAGGACCCTCACCCCACCCCCAGATCTCCTCCACATACTGCCACCCCCCGAGCCAGCCAGACCTGCCCAGAGGCCCGGAGTCACAGTGCTTGGCATTGAGTAGCGTTGCGGAGAACTGAGCCCCTCTCACCTTTAGCTGCTGTCAAGATCTACCTATGACCCCTTTGACGCCAGCCAGCCTCATCCAAACAAAGGAAAAAAAGAAAGTTATATGAACCCTTAAAACACGTATTTACAGAGTTTATACAAGTATACACATCCAATTTTCGGCAGAACACACGCGAGAGGAAAAGCCATCATGGCTTGGAGACAAGTCTGCCCAGCAAGTGCTGCGCCCCCCAAGGGAGACTCACGGAGGCCAGTCTGTAGTGTTCTGCGAGAGCCCGGGGGCCTTTTGGGTGGCTCCTGTGCAGAGTGGTTGGCAAGTGGCTCTTTCCTCTCAGAGTGTGGAAGGTTCCCTCAATCAACCCAGGCAACCCAGGTTATTTTGCTTAAATACACATATTTACAGTGGGTGAACTACAACTGCATCTCAACTCCTCCGTTAAAGGAAAGTTAACCAAAACAAAACTACTGACAAGGGCCACCTTCCAGCATTTGCACCTGGAAGGGGAAGGAAACAGAGGTGGGGAAGGAGACTTTGACCTGAACCAAAACGGCTCCTTGGGCTGTATCCAAAGGGATTCTCTGAATGGTCTCGTAGCATAAGGCACTTTGCACAAATAAGTAACAAGCTCTTTAGCTCAAAAGACAGATGAGGAGCCAGGGAGAAGTTGAAATGCACTCGGTCGGGCAGCTGTGGGTGAACTTGAAATCGCAGTCAAGGTGGAGTTTGGGAGTCTTCTCGTTTCAGAGTTCTTCTACTCCATCACAAAGAAAGAAATTAAAACCAGCAGTTAGTGCAACTAATGTTCAGTCAGCACACAGTGCAAACAAGTGGGAAAAACAAAAGGTATTTTCTTCCTATCTTCTGCTTTTGTCCTCACAGCCAATCTTTTTTTTAAAAAAATGGGAAAAAAAGCTCTGTAATTTTAATTGTTCCAAAAGAAAAAGATGAAAAACCCTCAAAGAGAAGGGGCATCCCCCAAGAAATGACGTTTCACATGTCCAGATCAAAGGGCTTTAGCTTGTGTGTTTAAGCAAAGCCTAGAAAAGAAAAGAACATTATCTTTAGTACCAAGGAGACAGCATCAAAAAGCCACCTGCCCGACCGCTGTGGCCCAGGCCGCTCCAGGTCCTGCCCACCAACTCCCAAGAGACGCAGGCTATGCACAGCCCCGTGTTCAGAGGCCACACGCCAAAACATACAGTGGGGCAAAAAAGTATTTAGTCAGCCACCAATTGTGCAAGTTCTCCCACTTAAAAAGATGAGAGAGGCCTGTAATTGACATCATAGGTAGACCTCAACTATGAGAGACAAAATGAGAAAACAAATCCAGACAATCACATTGTCTGCTTCGGAAATAATTTATTTGGAAATTATGGTGGAAAATAAGTATTTGGTCAATATCAAAAGTTCATCTCAATACTTTGTTATATATCCTTTGTTGGCAATGACAGAGGTCAAACGTTTTCTGTAAGTCTTCACAAGGTTGGCACACACTGTTGCTGGTATGTTGGCCCATTCCTCCATGCAGATCTCCTCTAGAGCAGTGATGTTTTGGGGCTGTCGCTGGGCAACACGGACTTTCAACTCCCTCCAAAGGTTTTCTATGGGGTTGAGATCTGGAGACTGGCTAGGCCACTCCAGGACCTTGAAATGCTTCTTACGAAGCCACTCCTTCGTTGCCCGGGCGGTGTGTTTGGGATCATTGTCATGCTGAAAGACCCAGCCACGTTTCATCTTCAATGCCCTTGCTGATGGAAGGTGGTTTGCACTCAAAATCTCACGATACATGGCCCCATTCATTCTTTCCTGTACACGGAACAGTCGTCCTGGTCCCTTTGCAGAGAAACAGCCCCAAAGCATGATGTTGCCACCCCCATGCTTCACAGTAGGTATGGTGTTCTTTGGATGCAACTCAGCATTCTCTCTCCTCCAAACACGACGAGTTGTGTTTCTACCAAACAGTTCTACTTTGGTTTCATCTGACCATATGACATTCTCCCAATCCTCTTCTGGATCATCCAAATGCTCTCTAGCAAACTTCAGACGGGCCCGGACATGTACTGGCTTAAGCAGGGGGACACGTCTGGCACTGCAGGATCTGAGTCCCTGGCGGCGTAGTGTGTTACTGATGGTAGCCTTTGTTACGTTGGTCCCAGCTCTCTGCAGGTCATTCACTAGGTCCCCCCGTGTGGTTCTGGGATTTTTGCTCACCGTTCTTGTGATCATTTTGACCCCACGGGGTGAGATCTTGCGTGGAGCCCCAGATCGAGGGAGATTATCAGTGGTCTTGTATGTCTTCTATTTTCTAATTATTGCTCCCACAGTTGATTTCTTCACACCAAGCTGCTTGCCCATTGCAGATTCAGTCTTCCCAGCCTGGTGCAGGTCTACAATTTTGTTTCTGGTGTCCTTCGACAGCTCTTTGGTCTTCACCATAGTGGAGTTTGGAGTGTGACTGTTTGAGGTTGTGGACAGGTGTCTTTTATACTGATAACAAGTTCAAACAGGTGCCATTACTACAGGTAATGAGTGGAGGACAGAGGAGCCTCTTAAAGAAGAAGTTACAGGTCTCTGAGAGCCAGAAATCTTGCTTGTTTGTAGGTGACCAAATACTTATTTTCCACCATAATTTGCAAATAAATTCTTCCCGAATCAGACAATGTGATTGTCTGGATTTGTTTTCTCCTTTTGTCTCTCATAGTTGAGGCCTACCTATGATGTCAATTACAGGCCTCTCTCATCTTTTTAAGTGGGAGAACTTGCACAATTGGTGGCTGACTAAATACTTTTTTGCCCCACTGTAGCAGGCAGAGTCTGGTCATAAGCTAAAATAAGTGTCGGTACTTATTTTCCTCTAAACGTGCACTTTAGTAACTCCCTTCCTTCGATGGCATCCAACGGCACCATGCAGGAAAAACTCCCCAAGGCTCCCGGGGATAGCCTATACCAGAGGATTAGATGAGGGCCCAATCCAGTTAACCCACCCACTGGCTCTGCCCTCCGATACCTACGCAATTATGGTTTATCGTCTTCTACGGGCTCACTGTGGTATTCTGCCACATACAGACTCTTGTCAATGTTACTAGGGATGGGCTTAATTTCTGTCCCCAGCTGCTCTTCAATACTCTTCAGGTTGAAACGGTCATCATAGGTGATCAAGTTGATGGCCAGGCCCAGGTGGCCAAATCGACCTTCAAAGAGAAAAGGCAGAGATTCTCACCGGCCAGCTGGCAGCATGCCTCACGTGGACTATATGCGGCTGACTTGGTGGCAACCAGCTCTCCTCCCCTGCCTATGTGGTGGAGCGATGTTTTCCAGTGTCAGATCCCCATTTGCCGTAGTATTCTTTAACAATATGGCTCTACTAGTGTAACTTTGTGGGGAGGGGTACAATCTTCTTCTTCTTCCTAGCGTTTTCCCGCTATTTTTGCGGGGTCTGCTTTTCGGATCTCGAAACACCACTGGAGGGGTACAATCAGCCATAAAAATCTTTATCCTTGGGCCTCAGATAGAAAAGCGTATATATGTACTGCTTTTTTTGTTTAATCCAACAGCAGCTTTAAATATAAAGTGAGGTATCTTATGATGTGCAGGCAAGCCACAAATGTGCAGTAACTAACATGTACAGCAGTTCACAAACAGCTACCAGTGCTATTATCAGAGACAGACTCTCCCACGGGAGGCTGATGCCCCCTGAACTTGCCTTTTTGCTCAGCTGGAGCACCCTGCACAGAGAGCAGCACGGAAAGGATGGCCTAGCTACGGAGCCCAGCAGGCTGCAGAGCCAAGGTGATGCACCTACGGGGCAACCTGCACCTTGCTTGAGGGAACTGCTGAACTGACCAACTGCCCTAAAGAGGCACTCCCTCCCTAAGGATTCTAGCTGCTTACACGTGAAAGAGGGCTGATGTTCCCACTGGTGTCAGCAAAGTTATGGCAGGTATCCCAAGTGAAGACATGCATAGTTTTCACCAAAAAGGCAATCAATGCTAGCTTCTAGCTGTCCAGAATCTTTATTTTCTATCATGGGATGTAACCATTTACACAAAAGAGCTATACTATACAGCAAACAGACTGTAATTTTTCACTGAACAATGGCCTCACCTGATCTGCCAATACGATGGAGATATGTCTCTGCCAGCTTTGGAAAATCAAAATTTATCACAACATTCACAGCTTGGATATCAATACCTCGGGTAAAGAGATCTGAAAAACAAACCTTTCACCTCAGAAAATTCTGGTAATGCAGAAAAGCAGGGCTCAGGAAGACAGAATCTCCTGCTGTAAGTGACACAATACTCATTCAACCATTTGTTCTATAGCCTCATGCACAAAGACATGTTTGAGTGAAAAATTTTCAAGAATGGATCCTGCGGGGTTCTTCTTTTGATGGCTCCCCATTTCCCACCTCCTGACCTCTCCTTCTTTAGCTGCATCTCCTCAACTTAGAAAATAAAAGATACGAGATGATCCCTATCACAACATTGCTTGTTTAAAATATATATTCAGGATGTGCAGACTAGACAGGTAGATTCTGTTTGGAGCAGCTGTCCCAGAGATACCTGAGCACCAAGTCATGGAGGACTTTATCGGTCTAAACCAGCACTTTGCATTGTACTCAGAAGCCTTCTGGTAGCCAATGCAGAGCCTGCAACGGTAGTGCTAGATACTAATACTAGCTCTCACTGACAAAAGATGAGCTGTACCCACTGCAGCTTCCAGGTGATCTTCAAAAGCAACCTCATGTAAGAGCACATTGCAGTAATCGATGTAAGAAGTGACAATGCATGGGATTCTCCTAATTTCACAATATCCAGTTGCTAAAAGTATCTCCAGAAATTCCAAAAAGGAAGCATTGGAACTGCCTGGTTACTAAAGGGCCTTTCTAGGCAGCATGCGACCCATGGAAAACGATGGGGCACTCACCAGTGCAAACAAGGTTGCGGCATAAGCCATTCCGGAAATCGTGGAACACTCGATTGCGGTGCTCCTGGAAAAGAAAGAGAGTTCCACCAAGTTACTCTTGACCAAAGCCCAGAAATTTGTGCTTCAGCACCCCAAGGAAAATCCAAGTGCTTACTGGCAGACCTCTAACAGAAGCAAAAGTTCCACTTGATAAGGACGCCCGGGTTGTCACAGAATGTGCCATTCACACGACCAGTTGCCCTCCTGATTCTCACCCTGGGACCTCTGTCCAAGCTTCCACTGGTCTCTCTACAGGCTTCTCCTTATCCACTCCATAGATTTCATTTTATTTAGGAAATAAAAACTCTCCAGAGCTCCAAGTGCTTGGCCAACAGAGACCAAGATGACTCCAAAAAGTCTGCAAATACACCCACCACTACTCTCCCACCCCACAATCTAAAACCCATCAGATATTCATTAATTGCTCCAAACAGCACACTGACCTGTCTCATCTTTGCGTGAATGTAGAAGCAGGAGTACCCCAGCTGGGAGATTTTCTTAGCTAACAATTCAACCCGTTGGGAGGAGTTACAGAAGATGATGGACTGATTTATTTGGAGCTAAATGCAAAGACAGTAAGGTGTTATATTGTTCACTGCTTGTAAATTGCAAGGCAACTTAGAAAAACAAGGAGTTGGAATGCTATAGCTTCTGATTTACAGCTCTTAATTAAAACATCACATACTGAACTCCCGGTTATCATCCTGAGGTGAAGGCACTTCCAAGCAATAGTAATGCTTAAGATGAACATGTCCCCTTCCTTGTAAACTTCAGAAGGAGTCTGCTAGCACCTTTTCTAACGCATTTTATCAAAAGGCATAAGCTCTCATGAGCCATAACGGACTTCATCAGATGCACAGGGTGGCTGGGCTGAAGCAGGATTTAAATTGGGGTGAGGCGAGGGGAAGACAGGCTGGTTATGCAGATGCAGGTTACACGTGAGACAGATTACAAGCACCCTATCAATTAACAATTGCAGTGTGTTAAAAACCCACTGTGGGTTGCATGCATTTGATGAAGCGAGCTGCAATCAAAAGCTTCTGTTGTTAGTCGGAAAAAGTGCTACCAAACGCTTTCTGATTTTTTGCCACCTTAGGGAGCCAGTTCGGTGTAGTGGTTAAGACATCAGGCTAGAAACCGGGAGACCATGAGTTCTAGTCCCGCCTTAGGCACAAAGCCAGCTGGGTGACCTTGGGCCAGTCACTTTCTCTCAGCCCTACGAAGGAGGCACTGACAAACCACTTCCCAAATCTTGCCAAGAAAACTGCAGGGACTTGTCCAGGCAGTCGCCAGCAGTCAACACTGACTGGAAGGCATACAAAAAAAAGACTAACAAGGTTCTCCTGTTACAATGCTTTACTTCAGTATATTGCCCTAGAGCCCCAGCAAGGCACCCCCCCGATTACTTTTCAAAGTGTGGCTTCGTAATTGTTTAGTGCCCAAAGATTACAACTGTGAAAAGTTGACCAAGTATTTCTTTTGTTGAACACTGGCCATTTTGGAAGCGGATAGTACCAGACTACAAAGGCTTGGGGAGAGTCACCCAAAAACAAGGCGGTAACTAAAGGACTGAAGAAGTAAAAATAAAAGTTTTGCAAGTGGCAAAATAAAACCCTTCATTCAAACAATATTCTACAGGACTTCTTTGACTTGGTCACTTTATTCTTTAAGCTTCCAACTTAGCTTAAATCTCACTTCTTACCCTGGAAAATAGTGTGTTGAGACAATGCACTTTCTGGCGCTCTGTTACATAAGCATAGTACTGGGTCACTCCCTTCAGAGTCAACTCCTCCATCAAATTAATCTCGTAGGGTTTCTGCAAATGGGAATTCTGGAAGAGAAGCGCTCTGACATGTAGACTGCAGCATGGCAAGAATGACCACACTTGACCCTTTGCTCAGTTATGCACCAACCCCGCAATCAAACCCATTCAACTCACCATAAACTTCTGCACACTTAGAGGGAAAGTGGCTGAGTACAGCAAAATCTGTCTGTTTTTAGGTAGAGTGAGAATAATGTCCTCCATTATTTGCACAAAGTCTTGAGACAGTAACTTGTCTGCCTGCAATAAAAAATTGGCCAGTTCAAAGCTCAAGACTTCACGATACATCAGAGAACTCGTTCCATGTTTAACCAGCCCTGGCTGGAGTCCCAGCTTATGTCAAAACAATGTTTCTGAGCCAGCCATGGCAGGCCACTTCTGGTTTTGAGCCCCGCTTCTCCAACTGCACGGGGGAATGAGGCATGATCTAGCCCTGGCTTCAAGCTGCAGTTGACCAAACTCCGACAAAAAACACCCGGGACAGCTAATCTGGTAGCGGAGGGCTCAGGTTATAATTCCTAAAGTTCAGCCAGTTAGACTTTACCTCATCTAGGACAATCATCTGGATGTGGTCCACCTTTGCTACCCCCTTTTTGATGAGATCCAGAATCCTGCCTGGGGTTGCTATCACCACGTGCACTGCAAGAAAGAGGAGCAGGTATCAGGCACTCTGACAAGAAGTGGCGCAAAGAACTGGGCTGTCATTCAGAGTCACCCCACCCCTGCTGCAGGAGGCCCTACCTGTATCGTCGAGCCTCATTATGTCATCCCGCAGGTTGGTTCCTCCTGTGGTTGCCATCACTTTGGCCCCCCCCATGTGTTTGCTGACCTGGATGCAGATCTGGCTGACCTGCAGGGCAAGTTCTCGTGTGGGAACGATCACCATTGCTACAAAAGAGAAGATGCTTTCAGGCACTCTCATTCCATGCTCCCAGGGTCTGTATGCTAATACATGTCCAGCAAGAGCTGAATGTAAGAGTTCCAGGAACCCATGTGTCCTTTCTAGCTCACAAGGTCCTTTAATAGACACGAAACTGGCAAGGGGCCTGGATTTACGGAATCCGCTTTCCTCCAAAGCAAATGGAATGTGAACCATTCCAACATTTCATCAGCATTTCAAAGGTTCATAGTAATGCAGAAGGAGCACCTTCCAAATCACACTTCTCCCCAACTCACTATATAATAAACACGATAGTGCAGGGAAGTGCAGCACTTGGGGTGTTTGCCTAAAGCTCTAAAACTTACTCAGTACATTTTAATCAGGCTCTCCAACCAGTGCTTTGGAAGAACAGTGCTGAACTTAAATACCCCAAGACTGTTCTGAAGTTTAGTGCTTCTTCATGCTTTGAGCAGGAGGAGCATTAAAAAAGAATTTATGGGATCTGGGAAAACAGACACGGTGTTCACTTGAAAAATCCAAGTCCTTCTGGCATGATCTGTTCCATGCCCACTGCCCACCTCTGTCCTACTGTACTTTCAATGACTTTGCAAAAAGACCGTAAATTGCTGTTCAGCCATCTTTAATCCTTGCACCCACTCTAAAATTATTCATTGCTTAGGAACTTGAGCATGACAATTCCCATTTTCATAAAACCCCCAAGAAAAAAATGCTCACGGATGAGCCAAGGAAAACTAAATCATTCCTTCCCAACCTCAGAATCTGAAGGTTGGCTTTATGCAAGAAATCTCTCTTCTGACATTTTGCAGGTTTGTTAAATAGGGACGTGGCAAGGAATGCTAGTGATTCTATAACAATTTCAAACAAGAAACATGGGTTATCACCAGCTTTTGATCGAAAAACCCTGAACCTATTAACAAAAAATTAGCAATCTGCTTTTTTAAATAATCAGAATGTAAAGGCATCTAGAGCAACAACAAAAACCCCACAAAAACAAACCCTGCAACAATCTGTCTGAACGTTCTCATACTTTCTGATTTAAAAAAAAAGCGCTTGGCAGAAAGTCCAAGACTGAAGAGGAGGATGTGCAATATTAATTCCTGGCATCACTGCCACACAGATAGTAGTATTCCCAGGCTTAGCGAGCTTTAGAATAAAATAAAATGCCGCTCACAGGATGGCCCAGTTCAAAGGCAGCATAGGAACTAGGACAAGGGGGAAGATGGTGTCACACAATTTCATCCCACGTCTTGCCTTCCCAGATATGTAGCTAACCGAATGCCGGCTTTGGCTAGACTGACTCAGTGGAGTGTAAGTGTGCTCTCAATGGACATGGGGAGGGAGTGCTGAAGGGGGGGTGCAGTAGCCTCTCTATTCTATCTGCATAAAACAGACATTCTTGTTAGCAGCAGCAGCAGCAGCTTCACTTTGAAATTCTTCAAGCCCTTCCGGTCAAAATCTAATAGTGACCACAGAGGCTTTACTAATTCCAATCAAGCCCTTTTCCAAAGATTTATATGCTTCCTTCTTTTTCTTTCTTTCTTTCTTTCTTTCTTTCTTTCTTTCTTTCTTTCTTTCTTTCAAAGAGTGAAGCCGTCACGTAGCTAGCAACCTAGCATGGCCACTGGTGAAGAGGAAGACCTGCTGCGCCTGGAGCCAGCGTGGCTCGTTATCTTCCACTGACCTTGTATGTTGTCCTTCTTTAAGTCAAGCCTTTCAAGTAAGGGAATGAGGTAGGCGCCACTCTTGCCGGTTCCGTTCTTAGCTCTGGCCAAGATGTCCCTTCCAGACAACGCAATAGGAATGCTTTCCTCCTGAAAAGAAGCAGGAGCAGCAGTATAAAACACGCTTGGCAGTAAAGGGAACGGGGAGAGAAGGCTAAGTACCAACTGGAGAACAGGAAAGATTCTGAATGAGGCAGAAGCAAAAAACACAAAACAGCCGTTAGAGGATACAAATATAAAGCGTAGAAACCAAAGGCGCAAAGGGCTATACTTCAGATGAAAAAGCAAGGAAGGGTGAGCTGCGGTCACTCAGGTGCGCCTGCAGCTAACCCCTTTGTGGCTATGTTCTCATTCCCAGCTGGAAGAGGAAGACCAAGGTGCCACTGCAGAGTCGAATTATCAGCCTACACAACCTAATTACACAGGTTAATGGCAACCCTTTGGCAAGGAACTGACCATGACACTAATAATTATGAGTTCCCTCCCATGTCAACAGGGGTCTGTGGGGGTAACTAGGTGGGCATTCAAATTTTGAAGGGCAGGAAGAACATATGGACTTATGGCTTCTTCTGGATGGGCTGTAGCCTGCATGACGCAAACTGCCACATGCATCTGCCTCTCTAGACTGAAAGGCTGGGTTTGGAGAAAAGAACGTTCCTGCTCTGGTAGCAATAGTAACATAAACTAGTGATTCAGAGAATCAGTAGCTATGATAAAGCAGCTTACTGGAAACATGCACTGTTTTGTTCTCATTCCATCTACCACTGGAACCTTAGTTATCTGGAGGAAATGAAATCAAGCTAGAGCCAACGAAAGACCGAGAAACCTCAACCTTTTATTCCGGAAACCCTGTCCTCTCCATCTCATGATGATCCATGAAGAGGCCCTTTCTGTGTGCACAAGAGTGAGTCCTTCAGCTTGGATGGCTTTTGCTGTGAAGGTGGTGTGAAATGATGGCTCCTATCATCTTGTGCACAGAGAAAAGTGTTCTTTTCTCTGGGGAGGAAGGATTTGAGTGGCCAGAGATGGGAGAAAGGACCTCCTCTTCCCACCTGCTTCTTTCATCCAGCCTTCCAGGAGTGCAGAATGGGTACAGCTCTATCTAGGTGATACAAACAGAGCTTCAGCAGAAGCCGATAGCACCGGGCACAGCACCCTGTGACATGGGAATCCAAAGCCTAATATTTTCCCCATAAGTTCTACAATATAAATTTCTATTCATTAACAAGCATCTTATAATAATTTATTAAAGTTGTATCTATTAAACTTACTAAACTTATACCATAGTTGACCAACCTGAATAGGAGATGGTTTTTCCCAGCCCATTTCAAAAATTCCCATCAGCAACTCCCGCTTCAGACAATAATCTTCAAACTCATTTCCTTTTGTGGATGTCACATCCTGGACAAGCAAAGCAGAATAATTAACTCATGCAACCCCAATCTCAATGCAAAGGGCATTCTGAGGCTAGGCCTAGCAGCAGTGTGGGTGCTCCAATGAGTGTTAACCTTCCCCTAGGGGCTGGAGACATTCTTGGGAAAGCAGAGGGCAGGAAGCAGGGGAACTGGGCTGGGCAAGGCTGTGGAGTTAAGACCTAAAGGGGGAAGGAATTAAGTGCTGATATATGTAAGCTATATGTACTTGATAAAAGGAATGGGGTGGGGGATGAATGGTGGTAGAGACAGGCCGTGGAGAAATTATCTTGGGACTAAATTCAAGTAAGTTGTGGTCTGAGACTCTATGCCCACGCTGCTTTTTATTCAGAACGTGTGTGTGTTTGTGTGTTTCTTTTAGCCTCACCAGTTGGTTTAAAGTGAGTGGTTATTTGTAACTAGCTGCACCATCACAGCAGGCAGCTATTCCTTTTGAGACATTTTGAGATGGTGTTAATGTTACTTAATACAAATTCCAACCCATAGCTTAGAAATTTCAGAGATCCTGCAAGTAGATAGCAATCAGCAAAGCAAACAACCTATCATCATGCATCAGTGTGGATTCTATAAGACCATGGTGATTTAACCAGTTTGAAACCTTCCACTTCATTGAAAAGGAATAGCTGCTGTCAAGCATCTACACAACTTCCTTCCCCAGGTTTAAAGTTTTAGAAAGCCCTTACCGACGTTTTGATTCTCAGATCTTTCGGAGGGAGCTTTAAAGTCTTCTTCCAGTCATCGCCAGGTCTGAAATGAGAAAATTATGTTAGCTACTGGACCTGATTTTGTCAAGCTAGATCTCTACATCATACATGATACCATCACCTTTAGGGCTGAATGTATCACCCAACTAGAAATGCACACCAGAGGAAACGGAACAGAATGGAACTGAACTGAATCTCCCCAAAAAGTATATCCACAACAAAACTTTAAGAAATTTAACCCATTCCTCTATCAGTTCTATGAAGCAAAGATCTCTGGAAAATTTAGCTTGATAATCACATTGGTGGTTCTCAGACTTCTTTGAAGAAAACATGACAGGGAAAGTGGAGTAATACGAGGATAATTCACTTACTCCTGGTGAGAGTTAAAAATGCCAGCCATCATGGGAAGTAGGTCAAAATGCAAACAGCAACAGCCCTTTTAATCCACCTAGAACCTGTATCTGACATACAAACTCTTCATGTCACAGGAAGCCAAGGCTATTTTAAGTCAGTCTCATCATTTTAAGTTAGTGTAATCAAGCATTAATGCAGCATTAAGCAAGCAGTGGAGAATGTGGAGAGGATCTGAACATGTCATATATTATGTCCTTTAAATTCAACCAGAGTTATGTATCTTTTTTCCCACATCTCAAAATGGCAGCCTTCATTTTAGCGCCACAGTAACCACCCTGTGAGATACACAGGGTTGATAACGTATGACTGGACCCAAATCATCCACCCAGCTTCCATGGTTGAAGGTACATTTGAAGCAGTGCTCTCCAGGTCAGCTGCAATACCTTAGCCATTATACAATGGTGTATTAAAAGGCCAGATGAAGCATTCTTCAGCTCCTCATTGCACAATCATTATGTTTTCAAATGTGAAAGATGCAACAGTCAGACCATAATTAAAGCTGTTTTCCCCAAATCTAACCAGCAAAGCTGAGCAAGCTATGGGCACTCCAGGATGGCGAGCTACGTGCCAGGGCTGAAGACTTACTGTCTTGAATAAAAGCGCTGTCCACACCAGGATGCTTACCAGGGGAGGAGACCCTGGTGATGCTCCAAGATCTCTCTAAAGCTGATTACAGCAATCTGGTTCAGCTGCACTGGCTGCAGGCCGCAGGCACTGCTTTAGTGTGTCTGCTACTGCCTCCTGAGCAGTTACACTGAGCTGGAAGACCGTTAATTTCCCTGGGAAGTCCTGAACTCCCTGTTTTGTCTGCCACACTCTGTTCTATGTGAAACAACAGATCATCCTACTGTACCCCTCCTTTCGTAGTTCCACCAGAACAGGCGGGTTGGAGTGCTTGGTTTAAATGGGCAGAGACCACAGGATTAAGGTAAACTGCTGCAAAGAAATGTCCTGTTAAGAAGAATCAATACCATTTCCTCCAGAAAAGATATGGCAGAACTACTCACACCAATATTATCCAAACGTTACCTATTCTAGGCTGGGTAACTCTTTGGAAAAGTCTTCTGAAGCAATTACACTATGTACCACTTCAATAAGCCAATGATACTATCAAGATGATAACCTTGCCACTAGTAAGGAAGCCTCACAAGTATACAGGATTGCCTGTAACATGTGGATTCTCTACTTTAGTTGATCCCTGATGCAGCAAGCAAACTGACCTCTGATTTTAGCCAAGGAAACCCAATACCAGTTCTGAAAGAACTGAGTTCTAGCGATAGCCCAAAGGCTTAGTGCTGAGTTAAATTCAAGGTGCTGGCTCTTACCTTTAATGCCTTCTAAAGCACCTGTCCCAGATCCCTGAAGGAGCCTTTCCCCCAGTATGTGCCTCTCCATTCACTGGGGCACCGCAGAGAAAACCTGTACTGGGTTCCAGTTATCAGAGGTATCAAGGACCTCAAACTGCAGTTGGGGGGAGGTCTGCAGTTGTGGAAGTTCCCACTCGCAGAAATCCAGCAGAGCTAAGAACCCTCCAGTTTGATCAGAAGGCCAGCCTTTCTTTAGGATCTCCTAATAGCAGGATGTTGCTACCCTTTGCTTCACCCCAATGCCAAATTAAACTCTATGTAGGTTGGGAGAAAGCTATGTTTTAAAAAATATATAGTCACCCTATACAACTGATGGCACTATGTAGCAACAACAGGAAGCAAGGGATGAATCTAAGATAAAAGCAATATAATAGGAGAAATGTGAGACAAATACAATTCAGGAATGACATCAAATATTGCTGCAGTTGGTAAAACAGGTACAAGAAGTAAAGAGCTCATACTCCCTCCAGAAGTCAGAACTCGGAGGCCATTCTGTGTATCCCAAGATGGCTGCTGATGCTCTACACAAGTACTCACTTGATAGTGGAGGCCATGCTCTGTGCTTGCTGCTGGGTGCCGTTGTTGATTGTGTTGGGGTGTTTCAGCTGGTTTATCTGCTGCTGAGCCTGTGTCCCCCCGCTTCCTGGACCACCACCAGGTTTTACTGGGCCCCTCAGCTGTCCATTTTGACTGGAGAGACCCATTATAACAGGGTTCTCTGTTCTGGCCGTACTCATGGCTGCCTTTTAAACGTCTTTCAACTTCCACGTGAGTACGGAAACTGTAATAGTTTATTAGACTCTCCAAGATGAAGAGATAAATTAAGTCCTGCTCAATATATGAGTCTCTTATTGCAACGCAGGCAAGCACCTGTAAAGTCACTCAAGATAAAGCAGTCACTTGCGCTGATGCACTGTGGAACAACTTTTTAAAGTCTTCTAACACACTTGAGTTCCGTCCAAACCACTCACTTCAATCTGAAAATAAGACAGACAAGGCCATTAGTACTTGCAGTTGCTTGCTGCATCCCACATCTCTTCCAAGTAAGTTCTGGGGATGCAAATAAACTCAAAGGACACGCATTACACTCCATTCCAAAGAATAGACTTCCACGGATTACAGGCTCCTTTTTGGGACATCAGATGGATTATGCTTCTGGGTGTAGAGAGCATACTGTATAGAAGATACCCGTCAACCGAGGTTAGCTTTTCTTGTACATGATTAAATGTATTTAGTTCGCGAAAGCTTCCTTACGCCTTACTAGGTTTCTAAACCGTTTTATTCTTGCTGCAAACGAAGCCACACGACTGAGGTACCTCCCAAAACAGTCACAACCGCCGCCCGCCAAACCTCGACCCGGATACCGCTGAGGACCCAGCTGTTAGTTATTCCGCCCCTCCCCGACTCGAGGCCTCTGGTTAAGGCGACGCAGGGGGCCCTTTCGCGATCCTCCAAGCGACGCGCTTTCCCGCCTTTGTCTCAGGCCCGGCCCGGCCCGGCCCGGCCCGCTGCGGCGGCGGCGCCTGTATTCGCCCGGGGGTCGGGACGCGGGCGGCCCTCGGGCCCAGCCGCGAAGCTTGGGCGTCAGGAGCGCGGCTGCCCGGAGTAACCCGCGGAAGGCCTCGCTCGGGAGCCAGGCGGCAGCAGAGGCTGGGGCCTCGCGGAGCCTCGGCCGGAGAGGCAAGAGGCGTCCTTGCCGGGCCCGGCCGCCGCCCTCGCAGCGCTGGGAAGGCCCGGCCGCCCCGGGGGCTCGGCCAGCAGCAGCGCCCCTCGCCGCCGGCGGGCCTGGAGAGTGGCGGCGGCGGCCCGGCCCAGTGGAGCGCGCGCCCCTCGCGGCCTCAGGAGCGCCTCCCGCCCGGGCCCAGCCCGCCTACCTGCCTGCCTGTCTGCCTGGCGGCCGCGCTCCCTCCCCGTTCCAGGTCGGCCTGTCTCGCAGCCCGTGGCTCCGCTCGGACTATGGCGGCGGCTACGCGACGACAAGATGGCGGCTCCTTCCTTCCTCCTTCCTTCCGTCCTGGCGCGCGCGCCCTCCTCCTTCTCCGCGCAGGCCCCGCCCCTGGGGCCACACCCACCGCCGGCCGCGCAGGCGCCCGGCGACGCTGAAGGGCCCTCGTCCCCCCCACCGCGCCGGGACTGTCGGGTGGCCGCTCCTGCCCCGGGAGGCTCCACTGCCCGCGCGAAGACTTCCCGGGGCGCTCCTTCCGAGCCCCCCCCCGTTCCCTTGGCTCAGCTGCGGGACAGGGATCCCCTGGCACCGTCGGGCGCCCGGAGGCCTCGCCTGCCCGCGCCGAGGGGAGGGCTCCCTGTCGCGGCGGTCCCGGTGGCGAAGGGCCCCAGCGCCCGTGCCCTTCCCGGTGGAGCAGCCCCCTTGCGGCGCGGGGAAAGCCGCCCGCGTTCCTCCGGCCGGGCGGGGGACGCCGAGGGGCCGGCGTGGCTCCCTCCGGTGCCTGCCTCGGGGGAGCCCGATCCGGGCTGGCCTGGCTGCGCTGCTCCTTTTGGAAGCGGCTTCTTCGATCCGGCCTTCTCCGTCCCCGCGGAACGAGGTCCCTCCGGAGCGCTCCCCTGGCGGCCAAAGGCCCCCTCGGCAGCCGGTTCTCTCGGGGAGCGCCACCTGCCTCCTCGGAGAACCGGGGCGGGCTCGGCGAGCAGCCGCGTCTGCCCGCGCAAGGGGCGAGAGATGTGAGGACCCGGCCCCCTCTGCGGGGCGCTGCGTTGCTCCGCTGGCCCGGAGGGGGGGCAGGGGGGGCCGGCGCCTCTCCGGGGAAGGCGCGATTATTCGGGAAGACGGGGAAGTCTCTGAAGAGCCTTTCGGGCTGTTCTCCTCAACGGCGGGGAGGGAGTCATCTCCACAGGGGGGACTTTTCAGGGCCCTTCCCTTTACTGGGGCCGCTCAGCTGCTTCTGCCTCCCGGGACTGTCAGCAGATGCTTCCGGACCTCCTTGGTCATGGCTGGGAGTGCCCAGCCCGCCTCGTCTTCTGCCGGCCTCTTTTGCAATGGCCGTTGCGAGCGCCAAGCCTCTTGGTCCTTCTGAGGTTGGACCTTTTGATCAAGCCATTACTTGCTAGTGCAGGCGAGCCAAGGGAGCCCCTCTCTCAGTCCCTGAACGCCAGCTGGACATGGCAAAGCCCCCCCCCCCTTTTGTGGCCTCTCTGGCACCAGGGGATGCAAAAGTGAGTCCTGCTTGGGGACCCCCAAAGGAAGCACACGTGGGGTTTGAGCGGGAGATGTGGGGGGCAGACGAAGGAGAGCAGCTGCAGCAGGGACCTCCGGCTCAAGGGGGGAAGCCGCACCGCCTCTGTCCTGGAAGGGAACAGCTTAGTCTGACCAAGCCAGAAGTTCTTGAAGCAGCAGAACCTTTTAGTGACAATTTGGTTTGTTAATTCTAGTACTTTTACGTTACAGCATCAAAAATGAGTGGTGTGGATCTTTTTCATTACAGCACAATGACAGTTACTGTGAAGTTGGGAAAAGACACCAGCACCGAGGGCTTGCTTGCTAAACTTTGAGTGTTTCCCCTTTAGGAATAAAATTCCAATCCAGGAATTATCGATTTCCTAGGAACATTGCTCCCATTTTTTAAAGTTCATAGGTGTAACATTAACAAACAAAGCCAGAACAAAATCCCTGTCCTGGAAGTGGTCTGTGGACCCAGCTCGGTGTTTGATAAAAACACGAGGGATACATAATGGTGGAAACGAGACCTGTGTACACAAGCAGAACCTGCACATGACACATGTGAGATTGACGTGGGGCACCTTGTACTTGAACAGGATAAAACACAGGAACTTCTTGAAAAGTGGTTTTTATGTAATAATCTTGAAACCTAATTTGGCTTGCAAATCAGGAAGCTCCTGTTCATCACTGGCCACTTCTCTGTTGAAAGCGCAGTGAGCACCTGCGGCGTTCCTTCCCGAATCATGCGCGAGTTTAGGGTCCCCCTGGAGAGCATCATGAACTGGGTGAGTGGCGGCAGCAACTCGGACAAAGGGCGACGTGGCCCAACGGGCTCAGCTTGGCAGGAACCAGTGCGGCTCCAGGGGCGCTTTGGACTTCTCCCGGCCTGAAGGGCGGAGGATCCCTCTGGAGGCTTATTGGTAGCGCTAATTTCTTGTCCCTGAAAGAGACTGGAGGAGCTCCATGCTTTGGCTGGGATAAACTCCACTGGGAGGGAAATTGTAGCTCCACCATGAACTGTGCAGTTGGAGCACCAGGTTGACCTCAAGACCGGAGACTTTGCTTTAGTTTAGTTCAGGAAAAGCTGCTGACGTTTGTGATTTGGGCAGGAGACAGCCGGCCGGAACCAAAGCGGCAGCCGGAGGGCCCAGCGATGGCACCTCTGCCGCAAGGCGCTCTCGGCTCCCCAGGGGCGGAGCGGGTTCAATGGCCACCTCTCGCAAGGTTTGGCATCGTCTGGAAGCACCTTGCTGCCAAATGCTCAGAGCCCAAATGTGCATCTCTGGAAGGGTGGGTGCAAGCGCCGAGGCAGCCCCAACGGGGTCAGAAAAGGGGGGTGGGAGTGAACTGAGCTGCAGATTCTCCTGGGTTGCCGTGGCTTCCACTGAGGGCAGCCCCTCAGGCCCGGCCTCTTCCTGCACTGGAGCCCCTGGTCTTCTGAGGCAGAATCGGGCCCTGGAGGCCTGGTGCAAAAAACCTCAAGGGGGTCCTTGCAGAAGGAAATGGCTGCTTGATACCCCTTTTACTGGCTGTGCCCCCCGAGTGTAGGAGGGGCAGGGAAGTGTTGGGAGAACCCGAGGAGGACCCGAAGTCAAGGGAGCAAAGGCCTCCAGGCGCACCTCTGCAGCAGGACGGTGGGCTCCGGAAGGAGCCATCTGTGGGGGCAGTCAGGCTGGTACTTCACGCTTTGGTGAGGTTTCCGCTGAGGGCCATCACCAGAACCCACCGGTCCCCTAGGAGAGAAAAGAGAAGAGACTTCTCTTTTTCTCTCCCTCTCCCCCGCCCTGCTGGGGCCAAGCGGGCTGGGCAGAAGCCTCAGAGGGGCTGGCATCTCGGGTAGCCCGGCTTGTTTTTCAGGGCCGATTCCCATCCGGCCTCCTTGGCAGAGAGAGGCTGAGGTGGTGAGGAATGATCAGATGGTTTCCCTATCAATGCTAGGCAGCACGAGATTTAAAAGCGCCCTTTCTGGGTGCATAACTTGGCCAGTGCTTTGAGCCTTGGAGAGGCAGGGGGTTCGGTGACCAAGAGCTATCCATACTCTGCTTTGTGAAGTCACAATAACCAATTAGGAGTGGGTTTTTTTGTTTTTTGCACCATGTGATCCTAGGCATTGTGGCTTATCCAACAAACTGTGGTTTAAAAACTGGCTTACCGTGATATATAAACCAGGACAAGGAATTGTCATGGCCACCAGGAGTGGTCAAAAGCACCTTAGGATTGATCTTTGCAAACAGAATATTTGGAGATAAACCTCCTGTTAATTGAAACTACCTTGAAAATTGAGCTCGGTTTGGATTAATCTGGGATTTTATAGAGGATTCCAACAATGTTGGGATTGACTTGTAATCAACGTATTTGCATTGCTGTGTGCCTCCCCCACCCCCAAAGGAGGGAAAGGGTGAAACAACTGCAGGGGCTTTTAGGGTGTGAGGAGCATAGGGGATAAATGGTTCCCCAGCTAGGGGGAAATGTTCTGTGGATACCTGCTTTCTCCCTCACTGGTGTTTCCACCTCATGTTCATCTCCCCCCCTCTTAAGAGGAGAGGGATCCCACTGCATACAGCAGGGCTTGCTTTTGAGTAAACACGTAGGATCCAGTTATAAGATTGCAGTTGGCTTACGGCAGGTCTTTCCAAAGTTTTCCCGCGGCGACACACCAACCGCCCTTGGTGTGTCGCCGCGGGAAAATCCGGAAGTTCCGCCGCCGCGGCAGCACGCAAAAACCCGGAAGCGCTGCTGCCGCTTTCGGTCTTTGCGCACCGCCGCGGCGCCTTCGGATTTTCATGTGTCGCCGCGGGAAAACCCGGTGCGGGCGGGGGCGTGCATGGTGGCGGCAGCGGCGGCAGCCTCCGCTAAAACGCAGAAGCACCGATGGCACGCCGGTGCCGCCGCCGCTGCCATGCACGCCCCCACTGCCACTTCTGGGTTGTGTGGCGACACAGCCGACTGTGTGTGGCGACACACTTTTGTGTGGCGACACACAGTTTGGAAAGCTCTGGCTTACGGGCTTGCAACTACGTTTAAATGCAAAGTTAATTAAGCTGCTGAAACCACGCAACTTTTTCTTCTTCAAGGGAAACGAACGCCCCCCCCCCACACACACATCAACATCTGCTTCCTCTTCACCTTTTGAAACAGCAGCTTTGCACAGTATAAAAAAGCCCCTTCAAAGACCTGGGAAGGGTTAGGGTTTGAAAAATGTAGGGCTCGTGCAGTAGACCAGAAAAGTTAAGCAAAAGTTAATTGGGTTGTGAAAGTGCCCTCCCCTCAAAAAAGAGAGAAAATCCAAAATATTTTAGAGTGCAGGAGAATCAGTTGGGTAGAATTCTTTCCCCTCCAGGAAAAAAAAAGTATCTGGTATCAGCTTCTCCTCTCCACCATACGAAGAATCTCCCTGCTCCGCTCGTTCATGTGCAGGCCGGCTGTACTTCCCAAGGAGCAAAGCCTAAATCCGTTTGCTCATGAAGTCAGCTGAGATCGGGGGCTGATGCCCATTGCCACCCTGTTCGTTGTTCACCACAGGCTCCGGGGCTGGGCCAAGGGGCTTGGTGGCAGTGCCCGCTTGCGGTGACTCATCTTCAAGGGCCCCATCTAGATAGTCCAGACTGCGGCCCTCCTGGTCTGTTAGGTCAGCACGAAGGCTGCTGAGATGGGCAACAGAGGAATCTTCGACTGGAATGGGTGTCTGTGAAACAACTGAGATGTTTTAAAAGGGGGAGGCAAACTCGTTCATTGTGCTACAGAAACCGAGAAGCTGCTTTTAAGTATCTCCAGGGACAAAAGTAAAAGCTGCCCCTAGAAACAATTTGGGGACCCCCAGATTTCAATCAGCATAGTCCCCGTTTGTCCGGTGAGGACTGAGCGTGCTCCATGCCCGTGGAACAATGCCCCCCCTTGGAAGGAGGCGGCACGGATAGGGGAAAAAACGGGGGTCTGGATAGCAGCCCCTCCCTGCAAGGGCCAGCACGGTGAAGCCCACCTGCCCATAAGCCCCCTCTCTGCCTCTCTCTTCCCCAGACCTACGATTACAACCTAACCGAAGGCGAGGGGAACTACTCCTACGATGATTATCTGTGCACCGAGGTGGAGGGCAGCCCCATGCACGGCTTCCAGAACACCCTGGCGCCCTTCGTCCACCTGCTGATCTTCCTGCTGGGCGGCCTGGGCAACCTCCTGGTGATGGTCATCCTGTGGCGCTACAGGCGTTCCCGCACTTCCACCGAGCTCTTCCTCCTGCACTTCGCCCTGGCCAACCTGGTCCTGCTGCTCACCTTCCCCTTCGGCGTGGCGGAGAGCCTGGCCGGCTGGGTCTTCGGCCTCTTCCTCTGCAAGCTGCTGAGTGCCGCCAACCGGATGAACTTCTACAGCAGCAGCCTGCTGCTGAGCTGCATCAGCGTCGACCGCTACCTGGCCGTGGTGTGCGCCCTGCGGACCTTCCGGAAGCCGCGCGGCCTCTCCGTCCACCTGGTGTGCCTGGGGGTCTGGCTCGCCTCCTTCCTGCTGGCCGTGCCCGACCTGCTCTTCGCGGAGGTCTGGGCCCAAAGCAACAACCTCAGCGTCTGCCACTTCAGGGAGTACGGCGTGCACGGCCTCAACTCTTGGCTGGCCAAGCGCTTCCTCTACCACCTGGTGGGCTTCCTCCTGCCCGTGGGAGTCATGTGCTACTGCTACACGGCCATCGTGAGGCTCCTCTGCCAGTCCCAGCGGCTGCGGCAGCAGAAAGCGGTCAAGGTGGCCATTGCGGTCACCAGCGTCTTCCTGCTCTGCTGGACGCCTTACAACGTCGTCACCTTCTGGGACACGCTCTCCAAACTGGAGGTCACAGGGAGGTCATGTGCAGTGGAAGAAGGGCTGAGCGGTGCCATCACTGTGACCGAGATGCTCGCCTACAGCCACTGCTGTCTGAATCCCATCCTCTACGCCTTTGTGGGCATCAGGTTCCGCCACGACTTTTGTCGAATCCTGCATGATTTGGGTTGTCTGAGCCAGAGTGCCCTGCAGGAGATTCTGGGCACCTGCAGAATTGAGAGCAGCACAGAGACCAACGTATCCATCGTTCGGCACGCGGCCTCCTCGCACTCGGGAAATGCCACGTCTTCTGGCTTGCCAGATCAGTTGACTTCTCACCAGGATCCACCTGGCCAAGAGCCTCAAGAAGCAGCGTTGGGCCTGACTTGGGCCCCAAATAGAGGCTAAGCCCAGCGTACATTCTGCAGACTGTCTCTGATCGGCTAGACGCCGTTTCCCTGGAAGCCCGCAAACGATTCGTGCGACATCCTCCAGCCTGTTCCAAAAAGATTCCTGCTATCTTCATGGTTCAGCATGCGGTGCTCACACACAGGTCAAGTTTGACCTGAGGGCAGGGCTGTATCCTCTCTGCCTCCCTCCAGCATATGGTGAATATTTGGATCCCAGGTCTCCCCCCCCCCCCCGAGTGCAACTGGAAACGGAGAGGTGAGACCCAGCTCCAGGGCCCGGTTTGGACTTCCCGAACCTTCAGCAGAGCCTCCTTTAAGCAAGCAGAAGGGGAGTCCAGAGAAGCATGGCGGCTCTTACGGCCTCTTTAAAGGAATGCCCTCCGGGACAGGACCTGGCCCAGGAGACCTTTTGCATGGTCAGTGTTCATGCCTTGGCATGGCAGCACTGTGGCACCGATCCACCCAGATCGGAGCTACTTGCCATCTGCTGCGTCTTGGATTCGGGCAGGAAATCCCACGGCCCAGGCCCCGGCGAAGGCCCCGGCTGGCTGCTTTTTGCTTTAGTCTGTCCCACGCAGGATGTGTTCTGGGCTGGCTTCTCAACTAGCAACGTTCCTATCTCAGCTGTAAGTTGGACTAGCAGTTGCAGACGAGAATCTCCTCCACCCCCGGCAGGAAATGCAACATCCTATGGTCTCCGTCTCGCCGAGTTCTTCAGCCAAACCCACAGTTGCCATCTCTCGGCCGTTTGAAACCCCCTTTTGCTCTGCAACTGTGGTCTCTGAACGCTCCTGCCGGAACTGCATGATCAAGGACCGATTCCAGTGACCACAGACCTCTAAATATCCCGGGCAAGATGGGGAAGGAACCAAAGGAGCTTGTGCGTCACAATAATCCTCAGCAATATTGTATTTCTGCTGCAAATATTCTCTCAGGAGAATGCGTGAAATAAATTGTGAGCCTTTCTTGCGCTTTCCCTTGTGTGAAATAAATGCATTGTGAGCTTCGCCCCCTCCTGCCATTGACCCAAGAAAGGTGGCTCAGGAAGCAGCGCAGCGGGGGAGGGGCAGTCCATGGCAAGGGTAACATCCCCCAACTCCAGATGACGTCACCACCGTCCCAAGGTCAAAACTAGGCCTAACGTGTGGCCTCCGGTGCGGGTCAGGCCACAGGTAACCTGGGTCAGGTCCACGGTGGCCATGAACTCCCAAGCAGCTGCAGAGTCCTCGCCCGGATGGCAGGTTGGAATCCCCCCCAGCTCTGCCCAGCACAAGGCCCACCCAGGCCCTAGGTGAGACGGACACCTCCACCATCCAACCTGTGCTGGAGAGCTCGGGTCCACCTGCCCGTCTACCGACCAAAGGCGGCGCGGCCCCCGGCCCGTGTTGCGGTTCCGGCCCGGCAGCCTGCAGGGGCCCCTTCGCCCTGCCCATCAGATGGTCGGGCTCTCTCCCCGACCAGCCTCCAGGCCTTCCCTCCCTCCCCTCCACGCCCCCACGGTGCCCACCGCATGCACCACAGGACCAGGAGCAGCTGCTTTGGGACCAGGATTCTTCTGGCTTTAGATTATGGCCGGGCAGCCCCCCGACACACCTGTGTCGCGGGGCGGGGGAGCCCCTTCCGCCCTGAATGACCCCCCAGGAAGGCAGCAGGGGATCCCAGCACAGGTGCTACACAGCTTCCCTGACCTGGGGCCCTCGCACAGCCCCTGTGGGCAGAGCAGGCGGCCGCTCCTCCTCCACCCTTCTTCCGGCAGGCGGAAGCCCCAGCGGGCACAGCAGGGACCTGGGGGAGGGAGCAGGAGGCGTGGACACAGCCCCCAGCTGGCACAGCCCTCCCTCCCCCCCCTCACCTCGGGGTAGGACTAGGACGTGATTTTGGGGCATCCGGCGTGCCCGTTCGCTTTTCAGGACCGACGGCGGTCAGGAGCGCCCCCAAAAGTGAGTGCCAGAGCATCTTCTCCCCCTCTGAGAAGCTTCTGCCATAGTGAACTTTTTAAAAGCAAAAAATATTTACATATAAAACAACCCCCCACCAATTGTAACAACAAAACATTTGACTGTAGAACTACTTAAAATAATTGGGAAGGAGAGGACAAAGGGCCTAAGGCAGGCCTCGGGGAAGAGGTGCCCTCACAGCCACGGTGGGAGGTACCTCTCAAATCTTGGGGGTTGTGGGGCTTCAACCCAGTTGTCCAGTGGCCAGTCCCTGCACCTGTAGAGATAAAGACACCACAGAAGGCTCCTGGCAGAAGGTTTTGATTTTTTTTAATAAAAAGGCACCTATAAAACAGGTCAATCAATACGTTACAGGCAGCACAGATACCCCAAAACAAGCCTAGAAATCATTTCAAAATAAAAACCAGTAAGATGTCTTCACATACTGTATTTATATATTTATATTTATATTTATATATATTTTTTTATTTATAGACTGGTACAAAATGCATGGCTGGCAGGGGATGGCATGGAGCAGACCAGCGCCCCCCGTCAGCTGCAGGTGCTCTGGCTTACCCAGAAAGGCACCTCTTCCGCTGGCCTCATCCTGGCTGGCTGCAGGCGCTGAGCAGATGCAACTCAAGCTGGGGGGCGAAGCGAGGGAGGGGAGGCAGGAGGCACGAGACAGGACCACGTTCACAGCACAAGGGAAAGCCGGGGGGCGGGGGAGGAGCCCACGAATGCTCCGAGCAGATGAACATGACAGGTGGATCACCTGAAGCACCCTTCTGCCAGGCGTGGCTGTTGTGGAGAAAGTCTGCACCAGGCCTTTGCTGGAATAAACACCCCAAGACACCAGGAAAAATCAGTATTCCCCCTTACTTCTCGGGGCAATTAATTTCGTTATCTGATCTCCCTGGCACTTTTCTGTAGCCTCTTTGACACCCCTCCCCTCAAACCCTATCCCTTCTGGACTTCACTGCCAACGGGCTGGAGGGCAAAGGTCTCGGGCAGCAGCACGCGGGCACACCAGCCGAGCTTAAAAGCGCAGGTGCGCTGCAGCCTAGCAACGCCAGGTGCATCTGCGGGAAGGAGCCAGGGCGGCCTGCCCTGCCCCTCCCCTGCCGCCAAAGCCCGCCCAGCCCAACCCCAGGAAGTGCCTCAAGCCCTGAGCAGGAGGAGGGGAAAGGCTCCTTTGCAATCTGGGCACTCAAAGCCAGGAATGGAAGGGGAAGGCTTGGGACTCCCCACCGCGAGGGCCGCCAAGAACCTGGGGACACGGGCTCGCACCCCACGCCTCTAGTGGCAAACCCTTGACCATTCCTCTAGGGATGTAATTCAGTCTCGTCTCTTCGTTCGTTGGGCATTCAAAAGTAGGCAACTGCTGCAAAGTGAAAGCAGCCTTTCTTCCGCCTGAAGACTGTTTCGCGCTCTGATCCCCGATCCCCCGTTTCCCCTTTGTCCTGCTCCCTGACAAGCACCGGAAGCAGGATCGGGCCAAGGAGCCATCGGATGGCCGTGCTCCAGCAGGGTGCAGGGGAGAAGGGGTGGGGTGGCATTGGATCAAAGGGAAGGACTTGGGTGGGCTTACCCAGGCTGGTACCCTACAGGATACAAAAAAAAAAAAAAAACCCAGGTTGAAGAATGGGTGCCCAACAATGAGGGGAAGCCCCACTCTTAGTTCCCGCTCTGGCCGTTAATGCCCAGGGAGGAGGACCCACCCGCAGCATGGTGGGGAACGACGTCCTGTGAGGAGACCTAAGCGGAGGATGGAGGCTTGAGCAAGTGGGAGAGGGGGCGAATTTCTCCCCTCAGCCCGTGTCCCAGCCCCAGCCTGGTGGCCGCCGGCCACTGTGGGCAGCCAGGGCACGGGCCCCGCTCTGTAGCAGGAGGGAAGAGAGGCGGGCAGCTCCTCCGGGTGGGGCATCCCTCTGGCGCCAGGGGAAGTGGCCGAGGGGCTCCACTTTTTCCTCCCGAAGACAGGCTTTGTCTACTCCAACACAGAGAAAGCTGAGCTGGCTGTTGCTCCCCCAAACCTATTTACACCACCCCGCCCCTCCTGCCCGTTGGACGGCCTTGAAAAGCGAAGCAAAGGAGGCATCCTCAGAAGGGCAGGTTGGCCATGCTGCCGGCCCCGGGGCCATAGCTCATCTGGCCGTCCAGGGAGACGCTGCGCTGCCGCATGGAGACCACAAGGTTCTGCTGGGATGGGGGGCCCATGAGCGAGCCCTGGGGGGAGATCAGGTGCCCGGGCTGCCCATACATCTCCCCGGAGACGGACATGCTGCGCTGCTTGGCTTGCATGAGCAGGAAGTTCTGCTGGGCCACGAGGTTCTGCTGGGGCAGCATCAGGCCTTGGTGCAAACTGTTGCCCGCCATGGTCTGCTGGGGGGCCAGGCCTGTCCTGCCCAGCACGGGCATCTGTCCAGGATGGCACATGGCCATGCCGCGCTGCACACCTTGTGGGCCGGCCCGGCCCGGGCCCTGCTCCGCCATCATGTTCTGCAAGTTCACCAGGTGCAGGTTGGAGGGGGGCAGGGCCTTGATCCCCTGGCCCTCCCCCTTGGGAAAGTACTGCAGCGTGCTGCTGGGCTTCTCCGAAGGGATGATGCGGGACAGGTCGAACTCGGGGATGCCCGTGGGCGTCGGGCGGATCACGTCGCTCAGCTCTGGGTCGCTCAGCACCGAGGCGACCCCGGGAAGCACGGGGGGGTAGGGCTCAGGCAGCCTCCCAGCCATGCGCTGCGGCGGAGGTGGGGCCACGGGGCCCGCCTGCTGCGGGGGCAGCTCCTCCGGAGGGAGCCCCAAGCCGGGCGGATAGTGCTGCTGTGGCGGAGGCGGCTGCTGCAACCCGGGCCCGGCCGCCCCTCCTGGGGCCATTGGGATGCCGCCCCCATTGCTGGGGGGCTGCTGCAGACGCGGCGGAAACACCAGCTGGCCAGAAGGGCCGCAGGGCTGGCCCAGGGCGTCCGGGGGGCCGGGGGGCAGCATCATGGGGTTCTGCACGGGAGCACCGCTGTGCATGGGGAGGCTGGCACCCAGGGGGCTCGGCGAAGACATCGGGGGTGCTGCCACTTCCTGGGAGAGCAGCTGCTGTCCTTGGAGGCTCAGGCCCATGGGGCTCGGAGCAGGGGCCGGCCCCACAGCGTTCACGTGCATCGGGTTGGGCTGGTTTCCTCCCATGCCTGCAGGGAAAGCGAAACGGGTTAGGGCCCCTGGAGGTGGGCCGGACCGGGAGGACATCGCAAGGCCTGCTGGACCCGACTATGTTGTTGCAGGGTCCAGTGAAAGAACACTGAAAGCCCGCCGGGCTATCCCTCTGCCCGCCCGTGCCAAAGGGGCAAGGCTGGGTGATCTCGGATTCCCGCCCCCCTTCTTCTTTCCCGGGGCCAAGTCCTCCTTTACTCTACGGTTCCTGCATTCCTTCCTCAAGGTTATCTGCAGAATCCGATGCGCAGAGGCCGAGTGGTCTGGAATTTCCTCGGGAGCAGCCTGGCCGCCGAGCGGGCGTGTGGGGCTAGTGCTTACTGCTGGCTGGCCCCCTGCCCTAGCCTTGCGGCCGTGGGCTTTGGGGAGGAAGAAGGGTCTTCCTCCTCCTGCTCGCCCTGGCTCTCTGGGTCTATCAGCTGCTCAAAGAATCCTCCCCTTCCCCAGAGCAGAATCTGCCCCAGGAGCACAGGGGAGACCGCGACAAGCCATATTTGCGGCGGGCAAGAGAGGTTTCTGGCTAAAGCCTCTGCATCTCGGAGGCGTCTCTCGCGAGGGACAGGAAGCTCGCTCCTGCGGCTGGCCCGCTGAGGCCCTGGGAAGGGGCAGAAAGGACTCCAGTGGAAACCCACCTCCCTTTGTCCTGGCTACGCGGGTGACGCCGAGACCCGTTCCCCACGCTCTGCGTGCCAATCCTGCCCACCCCGCCAATTACCAGACATCGTCCCAGGCGGGAGCATAGGCCGGTCAGGGAGCAGCTCATCGTCCGAGGTGGCGATGGTCTTGATGGCGTTGTGGTAGAGCGGCGTGGAACTGGGCATGGCGTATTTGGACATCTGGGACATCATAAGTGATAAGGGGTTCTGGGACGGGGGTGGATCTGGAGAGGAAGGAAAAGGCAGGTTGCGGTTGACGGGGCCAGACCCAGAGGGCCTGGCACCTGCAAAAGGAGAGACGGGGTCTTACGGCCCACAGCTAAAGTGTCAGGTAGCCCCCGGGAGCGATCCTGGTGTGTGTGTGTGTGTGTGTGTGTGTGTGTGACACAGTGGAAGTCGCGGACAGCAAGAGGCATCCAGGAAGCCCATGAGCTTGGGCGGGAGGGCAGCCACTATCTTTCCCCCCAGCTCCCAGAACTGATGCTGAGAAGGTTCCGTAGGTGTTCTCAGGGGTACCAAACGGCCACCCTATCCGGTGGTCCCTGGGAGCCCTCAGGGATGCTCAGGGAGGAGCAGCTGAGCAGAAAGAGGTGGCTCGCGGGCCCTCTCCCATCTACCCCCCCAGGGCAGGCAACGGCCAAGGCCACGGTTTAAATTGAGACAACCAGGCAGGGCTTTCCAAAGTGCCGCTGCTGGCGACACACCAGTGGTGGCGGCGGTGGCAGCGCGGCGGTGGCGCGCACGTGCACGGTGGCAGCACGGGGGGGCGTGCGGCGGTGTGCGTGCGAACGGCGGCGGCGGCAGCCTCCGCTAAAACGCGGAAGCACTGATGCCGCGCCGCTGCTGCCGTGCACACGCAGCCGCCGCTTCCGGGTGGTGCGGTGACACACCACGCTGTGTGTGGCGACACACTTTTGTGTCGCGACACACAGTTTGGAAAGCTCTGCAACCAGGGATAGTTCAGACTTTTTTCCACAGGAGGCACCTGCCAGCTGGAGCGAGGCCTGCTATTTCACAGCGTTCTCTCAGTAAAATCTGTTAGTCTCACAACTGAGGGGAGGGGGGGCTACTCTCTGAATTTCAGATCTAAATGGGAGGGAGAGTTACATCATCCCACCCCCCACTCCGGTAACGTAATTAGCACAGGTGTGTGCTCTTTAGAACCACGACGCAGATTGATAACAAGCGACAACCATGAGCAGCCTTGAGCAAGAGGGTGACCTCTAGGAACCCCAAAGTAACGGACCCTCTTTGAGGGGCACAGAGCCTTGCAGGGAAATCACGCTCACCATCCTCGATGCGCCTCATTCATGAAGTTCAACGGGTCCTGACTGGACCCGTCCATGTTTTGCTGTGGGCCCCCCCATGTGCTGCTTGAAAGGGGGACCCTTGATTTAAAGGACACCTGCCTAGGGAACGGGCGTGGTTTCAGCGTAAAATGGGGTACAGGGCCTTGCGACGTCCATTTGGCGCTTTTTTCGAACCCCATTACCAGCTTCTCTAGCTAAAACCCTAAAACCGGCCACGAGCCACTGAGGCCGGGAGCGATCCTGAACAGTCTGAGAGCTCTGACATAACACAGGGCCGCGGAGCACGGACGGCCCAGAGCTTCGTCTGCAACCAGGCGCTGCACCTCAACAACGGGGCGTTTGCAGCCCCTCCTCCGAGGTCACTTAACAGGAAGAAAGGGAACACGGGGTTTAACTATGAGCCTGTACACAACGCGGTCTGTCTGCCTGTCGAGTGAAGACTTCCACAGAGAAAACCCACCAGAGGCAAGGCCTGGAGACCCCGAAGTCCAGCCCAGCGCAGCCTCCTCCTGCCACTGGCCCCTGCCAAGCCCCCCTCAGCACCTGACGGACCCCCACCGAGCACCCAGCAGCCCACCCGTTACCTTGCTCCAGGTGGCCCAAGGGGGCGGAGTTGCTCATTCCGAGGGCGGGCTTGCCAGGGCTGGAAAGGCCGGCTTTGGGCGAGGGTGCCCATCCCGGAGAGGAGACCACCATGGAGGGCGATTTGAGATGGCCGGGCGAACTGGTCGGGGAGCGGACGTTGAGCACAGAGCCGAGGACCTGGGGCGACTTGAGGGGGGCGCTGGTGGCAGCAGCAGCTGGCAGGCTGACCAGGGCAGAAGGTGTCTGCGGCGACTTGAGGTTTGCCGAAGGGGAGGTGCCCAAGGGGGACTGTGCTTGACCGAGGGTCGGAGACTTGAGGCGGCCCACGCTGGGGGAGTTCATCTGCCCCATGTTGAGGGCCAGGTCCGAAGGGCGGCGGCCCAGGCCCCTGATAGGGGCCGGATGCATGTTCGTGGCAGAAGCGCTGGTGCTGGGTGGCAGGGGAACGTGGCTGAGCCGCGGGGTGCCGGCCATGCTCCCCTGCTCCGGGCCAAACAGATCAGGCGTGCTCCCCAACTCCTGCGGCACCGGGGGGTAAGGGCCCTGCATGGGGGAGAAGCCCTGCTGCTGCGGCGGTGGCTGCCCGAGGCCGGAGAACGGCGAGCCCATCATAATCTTCGGAGGCCCTCCCATCATGGCCCCCGTGCCATTTGGGGCACGCCCTCGGGCCATTTCCTCGGAGGGCAGCAGCTCTGGCCCGCGTGCCTTCTGGGCCAGCATCATTTGCTGCTGCTGCTGCTGCTGCTGCTGTGGAGTCATCTGCACGTTCAAGTTCATATTCATGTTCATGTTCATGTTAACGTTCATGTTGAGGTTCGCAGGGGCAGCCAAGGCGCTCGGCTCCACCTCTTGCAGTGGCGGAGGGGGACTCATCAGGGCCCGGCCCCCCCCGAACTCCAGGCCCAGGCCTTCGCCGGCAAACATGGGGGGCTCTACCTGCCGGTGGGCTGGCAAGACGCGCTCCATCTCTAGCCCCAGCGACCCCTGCCTCTTCTCCAGCAGCGGGTGCCGCAGCAGCTCCTCGCGTGCCCGGGGCGTGAGGAAGCGCTCAGCCTCGCCCTGCCCTGGGGGGTACGGGAGACCCCCGGGGGCAAAGTGCCCTGGCCCCCCCAGGGGCATTTCCTCGCCCCATGGCAAGCCGGGCCGCGCAGGGCGGGGCCCGCCGCTCCCCGGGCCGAGGGGCTCCAGCGGCAGGCTCGACATCCCCGCGAAACCTCTCTGGACGTGGCCGCCGGGGAAGCGAGGGGGGCCGGGGAAGGAGGGCCGCAGCTGCTCCTGCACGTCCAGGGGTGCCCCCCGCAGGAGCCACTGCTCCCCGGGCCTGCTGTGGTAGGGCGGCGGGGGCCCCCGAAGCATCACGCCTGCCAGGGGCTGGGCCAGCATCGCCTCCTGCAGAGGCCGCGCCCCGTGCAGGCCGGCCTGCTCCTCCTTGCGGCGCTTCTCCTCGTAGTACTCCTCCTGCAGCTTGCGCCAGGCCACCTGCTCGGGGGTCAGGCTGTCCTGGCCCAGGCGCTGCAGCACAACGTTCATCGGCTGGCCCAGGTCTACCCCGGGGGGCACTGGCCCTTCTTGCTCGAGGCCCGGGCCCCCCAGGCTCTGTGTCTGCGATATCATGGACTGTAGGGGCTCCTCGTACTTCTTCAGGCCGGCCCCGGAGAGAGGCGCCTGCGGAGCGGGGGGAGCTGCAGCCTGGGGGGGCAGGACGGCCCCTTCCCCGGGGCCCGGCCCGCCCTTGAGGAAGGGCTCGGCCTCGCTGCCGCGCAGGAGCAGGCGTTCGATATCCCGCAGGGTCTGCAGAGAGCGCTCCCGGTGCTCCAGCTGCTCCTTGGAGAGGCCCTCCGTGTTGAGGGGGCCACGGGGCCCGTTCCCTGCCGCATGCGGACCTGCGCCGGCCCCCTCCGCCAGCAAGCCCTCCGTGGCACCAGCCGGCAAGGAGCCGGGGGCGGTGGGCGTGCTGGGGTGGGCGCTGCCGGGGGCCGTGGAGCCGCTGCTGTTGCTGCCGTTTCCCACGGAGTTGGGCGTCAGCTCACGGCCAGCCTCCTCGGGGGGCCCCTCCGGGGGCAGGGCGCTGCCAGAAGACAGCGGCCCTTGGCTGAGCCCTAGGGCGGGGGGGCCCGGGGGCTGCCCCTGAGCCTGGCTGCTGGGGGGCAGGGCCGGCTGTCCCTGGGGGGTGCCGGCAGGGGACAGGTGGATCGGCAGGGGCTCAACCGCTGCTGCCGGCATCTTCGGGAGAGGGGCCAGCTGGAAAAGGAGAAGCAGAGTTACGGTGGGGGGAGGGAGAGCGGCCTTGTCCGGTGGCCCGCAGCGGACTGCCAACCCCCCCCCCGCTCCGGCCACAGGTCTCTGTCCGCTTGCTGCCTCATCCACGCGGAGTCCACGCAGCCGGTCTGCGCTTCCCTGCAGCGCGATCCCCAGGCCCTCCCCGCCCTCGCTTACCTGGTCCAGCTTTGCCCGGGGTACATGCTGCTGATGGTAGCCCAGAATGGAGTCCGCTCGGCCTTGAAGGACAGCCTCTGCAGCCCTGTAGACACCCAGAGAGCGTCACAGACCTGGCTGCGGGGGGTCCTTCGTGACTCCTGCGGAAGCCTGGGCCCAGCCTCCCTGCGGGGAAAACCTCCCCCCCCCCCCGGTCTGGGGCTGGCAGAGGCGCTGAAGGCGGCAGGGAGAGTCCCCCCCAGCCCAGGGAAAACCGCCCAAGCCCCGGTCTTGGGCCGCGGCTTACGTGTTGGCGAGGTGCGTGGTGAAGACATAGACCACCTGCAGGGCCTGCTTCCCTCCGGCGTCTGACCGCGGGCCGGGGGCTGTGCCATGGGGCGCACCGGATGCGTTACTCTCACTCAGG
Source organism: Charina bottae (assembly GCA_023362775.1). Lineage (NCBI taxonomy): Eukaryota > Metazoa > Chordata > Lepidosauria > Squamata > Charinaidae > Charina > Charina bottae. The sequence goes on from JALMGJ010000066.1 coordinate 466,718, forward strand.
GCCGGCAGAGGGTTGGATCCTGGGCCGAGCTGCGTGCCCGAGCTCATCACCGGCTCGGCTACGTGGCAATCTGCAAGGGACGAGGCGGCAGGCTGAGGGATCGGCTGCAGTTCAGCGGTCGCCACGGCACCAGGATCGGCCAGGAGAACCGACAGAGCTCGGCTTGACGTACGCGTGCGGGAGCCATCCCAGATGGGGACGGGGGGGCTGTGCCCCATGCCTGACGCTTGCTGAGGTCCACAGGGGTCTCCCCCTTGCCACCCTCCCTTCTCAAGGAAGCCCCCAGCCCGAAGAGGGGCAACATCAGCACCGAAGCTGGGGGGTGGCTTTGCAAGGCCTCCAGGCAGAACAGAAACGGGAGCACTTCCTCAACCCGCAGGCCAGGCCCGGCCAGGCCCTGATTCTGGGCGCCTGAGCAGGGAGCACCTGGGACGCCTATCCTGCCCTCCCCCAACAGGGTGACTTTCGTATCGTTTCTTTTTTTAAAGCTGAAACTGATTTGTTCCTAAAATATTGGTTAGTCATGCAGATAATTAAGGTTTAGGCACAGCCATTATTTTTTACTTTGTTGGGATTGTTGCCCTTTGAATAGCTCTGGTGGACGGGGAAAATGGGAGAGAAGTTTCCAGTTAACTAAAGTTCTATAACAAATACAGGAACCCACAAATATGCCAGAAGCCGACAAGTCCCCTCTCGCAGCTCGGGGAGGCCGACCGCCTGCCTTCCCAAGTCCTTCCCCCATCCCCGGGAGGGCCTGATGCCCCTGTCCCCACACCAGCAGCCACGTTTCCCCCCAAGCGACGACCGACGCCGCCTCAGCCCGCCACTTCCTTCGGGGAGCACCAGCTGACGGCCAAGGGAAGCGGAGGGCGGGCGCCTTCGAGGGCTGCGCTCCGCTGAGGCACAGCTGGGCACCGAGGGGCCGTCGGGTTCATCCGCCGCCTCCTCGGGAGCAGAGCGACGGCCCTTTGCAGGAAGAAGCCCCCTTGGCTCCCGGGGTTGGTGCCAGCGGGCCGGCGCTTTGCCCAGCCCCCGGGGCACTCACTGTGGGCGCTGCCCAGGGGCTTGTCGTCATCCTCGCTCTCCGGTCCGGAGCACCATTCGTCCCCGCTGTAGGGCTGCTTCCTCTCCAGCACGCAGCGCCTCTTGCTCCGGGGGGCCGCCTCGCCTACCAAGGAAAAGGCCGCGGTGAGTGCCCCGGGTCCCGAGGGGTGGAGACAAGAGGCCGCCCCCCTGCCTGCCCTGTGCCCTCACCTTTCAGCTCCTTGTCCAGTGGGGTGGCACTTGCTTCCCGCCGCTCTCCCGAGTCCACGGAGACGCTGCGCTCCCGCCTCACCTTGCCCTTCAAGGCCCCAAAGACAGAAACAGGAGCCTGGCTGGCTTCCAGTCCCACGGGGCCTGCAGCGGGCCAGCCAACGTTGCTGCCGTGGGTCCTGGTCCCCCCTGTGCCTTTTGTGCCCGGGTTGCCGGTGGGAGCGGGGCTCACGCTGGGGGGCTGGGGCTGGGGGTGGGCGCCGCTGTTACCTGTCTTTCCATGGCTGGCCAATTCGCTGTCAGGGTGCATTTGACTGGCTAACGCTTCTGGCAGCGCCTCTGCTCCCACCACCGCTGGAGATTCCTGCCAAACGCCTCCTGGGGTGGGGGGGGGAAGAGGGGCAGAAGACACATCAGAGGGGCAAGAAGAGGCCTCGGCGGCTGCCACACACTCCTGCTAGAGACGCCCACCTTGCACCCCCTAGACCTCCTGCAAACCTTCCCAGCCATCGCTTCTCCCAGGGCCTCAATCGACCATGCCCAAGAATGATCCCCCACTGCCCCTGGGGCATTACTGAAAACAAGATGTTCAAACATATTGAAGAATAAGCCCTGTTGAAGGATCAGCATGGCTTCTGCAAAGTCAGTCTTACCACATTCATCTTTCAAAGTTCTTTGAAAATATCAACAGATTTTTGGACAGAGGCAAGACTGTTAAGACTTTCCCAAAGCTTTTCAGCTGTCCTGGGATAAACAGTAACTTCATTATGGGTTGGTAATGGGATAAGAGAAAGCAGAGAACAGGAGCAGACAAATAGAAAAGGTTCTAAGGACTAGTGCTGGGACCAATAGCTTCCTCAGTGGAGTTTGGGCTGAGCCAAATCTGCTTACAAGCCAGAATCATTTAGCATAGTTAAGACAACAAGGAAATGTTAAAGAACTTCAGAAACATCTCTCCAACCTGCTAGAGTGAACATTAAAAAGCAAATGATGCATTCTGGGGTAAAAAATAAAAAATAGGTATTTGTGGTCGAAACTGACAAGGAAAGGGATTTTTGGCAGCAAATTAATGAAAATACACACCTACTGTCCAGTTGCTAGAAAACATGCAAATTCCACCTTGGGAATCATTAGAAAGGAATTGGAAAAAACAATACAAATATATGATGCTCTATAGAAGTCTATGCACAGTTCTGTGTGAACTTCAAAAATATATTCTAACGATCGGCAAGATGCAGAAAAGGAAAACTGAGGTGGCTAACGGGCCAGAGTAAATCTGGTAAGACAAAATGCAGGATTTTGGAAAAAAGGCAAGCCATGGACGATTTCGAAGAGGGGTGCAAAACCAGAGAGACGTTCTGTCAGAATCCAAAGGGTTAGTTGGATGGGGGAGCATCAGGAGACGGCAGGGAAGTGCTCCCCTTGGCTTCCTACCCTCTGCCGTAGGAAGGCGGAGCGATGGCCGCCGTTTGCATGGCTGTAAGGCAGAGCTTTCCAGACGTTTCATGTTGGTGACACACTTTTTAGACATGCATAATTTCGCCACACTCTCTTACAGCAAGGCACAAGGCAGGCACTAGGACCTGCGCGGAATCCTGGCAGGGCAACACACCCAGACACTGCAGCCGACACACTAACGTGTCGCGACACACAGCTTGGAAAGCTCTGCTCTAAGGAGAGGAAGCCATCACTGCCTACCCTACCCGGGGATCATCGACTGAAGAGAGGCAGCAGCAAAGCGCCCAAGGTACCTCTCCAGGTGGGGAGGGGCTCCAGTCCACTCCTTGGCTTGCACCCATCTCTAGACAGCCACTCCCTCGGCATTTCAAGGGTGCCAGCCCGGACAGCAGACACCCCTTTTTTGTGGCACCCTGTCTCTTTAAGGGTCAGCCCATCACACTGGCGGGCTCAGTCTCCGGGGGCCTATTAATAGCAGCTGGAAAGATCACATCACTGCAGGGATATTTATATTCCTTGCTCCACACCAGGAGAGATTTATTTCCAGGCTGCCCAGAGAGGGAGAGGGCTGGAGAGGGAGAGGGCAGGACGGGTCACTTGCCGTGCAGTCAGCCCTGGGCAGGGTGGGCAGACCCAGCTTCGGGGCTGAGATGGCCAAAGGCAGGCACGGCTAGAGAGCCACTGATCTTCCCCCACTGGCACCCTCCAGGCAGCCCCTGCCCACTCAAGCCACGGGCCATGCTGGTGAGAAACGGCAAGGGCTGTGAGGAGGATACGGGGCTGCTGTCCTACCCGCTTGCCACGGCACGCGTGGCCCTTGCTGCGGGGCTCCCTCAGCTGCAGCTACATTGGCGGCTCTGGGAGCAGGACGCCGCCTCCCACAGGCCACAGGGCACCCTGGGTACCTTCCACCCTGCCCCTGCCCCTAGAGAACTTCCAGCCAGAGCATTCTGTTGCGCCCACAGTCACGCTCCCCCTTGGGAAGGGAGACTGCCGAAGCAAGTCAGCTCTCCAGGGCCGGAACCCCGGAGGCCTCCTTCCATGGGAGAGTCCACACTGCAGCCTCTGCCTTAGTGCGATCAGACTAGGCCAGAAAGGCCCTCCAGTGACGGTCCTGCTTGGGAAAGGATCCCTCTCAGGGTCTCTAAAGCCACGTTGGGGTCAAGGCTCCCACCCCACAGGATCATCCTGCAAAGCTGTTCACCGGAGTTCAAACTGCAGAATTGGTTTCCCTGAAATACGGGAACGGCTACCAACATAAAAACAGCGATCGAGGAGCAGCCTATCGAAGGCTACTAGTCCGTAATGGTCCAATGCCCCTCAACAGGGCGCCCCTGGGCCTGGTCTGCGGGCCTGCCCGAGGCCCCCGTTGGCCCTGGGGGATCGGGATGCTGGGTTAGATACCAATGAGCTGTTCTACCCCACAACTGACCATGGCTCCCTGGGGGTCAGCCTGCTAGCTGGGGGGCCTGGGACCCTGGCAAGGAAAGAGAGGGGGACTACGGGGCGGGGGAGACACACTACATGGTTTACATAGAGGGATGTTTCACCAAGCCCAGGACCCCTTTCTGATCCTTCTTGCTTACAATGGATGCTCCTTGCAAGGCCTTATGCCAAGAAACATTGGGAAAAACTAAGCGCCAAAGTAAATTCCCCCAGGAGCGATGAGGCAATTCCCCTAGTGAAATCCCAGCCTCGAGAAAGCCTCCACCTTTATACAGGCCCCAGATTAATGTTGGGGACGTTTATGCAGAAGATACCCAAGGAAGCACCTCAGGAGGGCTCTGGAGAGGGGCGAAGTGTCTCCTGAGCAGAAAGCAGAGCACTTGCACGACCATGCTGCTTCACAGGCAAAGAGGAGGGCTTACAAACCTTTAGCCGCTGAAAGGGCACCACGTGCTCGTACCACCCTGCAGGCATATTCCCAGGGCACCAGCTGCTCAGCCTGCGAGGGGAGGGCAGGCAAGGCTGGGAACAGCACAGAGACTCCTGCTCAGGACTCTGGACAACTCCCCGGGCCAGCTCTGTGAGCCTTGCAAGCACAGGCCTCTCCCCTCCACCAAGCAAGCTGCAGCCGCCCCAGCCGCCACAGGGCCTGCTTGCGCACGCATCCACCCTGCCCACGTGCCACAGGCAACACCGCCAGAGGTGCCTGCTTCACAGTCTGCGTGCTCTGACAGACAGAGGCCCTCTCCACTTCACCTTAAGGGGTGGGCAGAAGGAGAGGAAAAAGGCCCCCCACCCACAAAGCCACCAATGCTGGAGGGAATGCCAGCCTCTTCTTCCACTGGACAGCCACCAGCCTCTAACGCGGGGCTAGCCAGCCAGCCAGCCACGCAGAGCCCTGCCCTGGCATTTTAGGAGCCAGGAAGTCTGATACTGCTGGCGGGGGGGGGGGGGGGGGGAGAGCCAGCCCTTGCTGGTTCTCTCTGCAGTTAGAAAAGGGCTCTCTGCAGCCACAGAGGCCGGCGTGCCTCCCCCCAATTCAGACTGGGTCCAGGGGATGGTTTTGGAACTCTCTGGACACGATACCCCCCAACTTTCTTGCATGGGTCACTTCCGTCCCGCCTGCTGGACTAAAGAGAAGCGCCTCTCAATACCTGGAGCCAAGCCAGGAGTTTGGGGTGTGGAGCAGAAGACGGCCATCACGCCAAGGCTGCTCCCACAAGCTCAGGGCTCCCTTCGGCCCTGCGGAGCAGAACTGGCAACGGCTTCCGTGAGCAGCGAGATCCAGACCGCCCGGCCTCCGGCTTCCAAGGGCGGTCAACCCGGCCTTCGTGTCCCGCCTCCGATCACGCAGGGAGCCCGCACAGCCACTGTCAACCTTGCTGCCTTCCAACACTTCGCTTAATGTCACTTCAAGACACCTGGGCCAGCAGCCACCCAGCTCCCCAAATTCTGTGCGGAGTGAATCCAGCTAATTCTCCAAGAAAGGGAGCTGGTGACGTGGAGCAGCCCGAAACACACGCTTTCCCATTGCAGAACCCACCGCCAAGGCCCGGTGGCACCGCCCCCCTCCCAAGGACGGCTCCGTGCCCTGCTTGGACCTCTCCGTTCGCCTTCCACGCTCAGGTTCTACAGCAGCCCTGCTGGGCTGGGCTGGGGTTCCGCAAGAGAGGGCGTTGGAAGACAAATACATGTCGTCCTGTCGTCCTATGAGTTGTTTGTTGTTGTTGTTTATTCGTTCAGTCGTTTCCGACTCTTCGTGACTTCATGGACCAGTCCACGCCAGAGCTTTCTGTCGGCCGTCACCATCCCCAGCTCCCCAATGGTTGAGTCCATCACCTCCAGAATACCATCCATCCATCTTGCCCTTGGTCGGCCCCTCTTCCTTTTGCCTTCCACTTTTCCTAGCATCAGCTGCTTCTCCAGGGTATCCTGTCTTCTCATTATGTGGCCAAAGTACTTCAGTTTTGCCTTTAATATCATTCTATGAGTTGTAGATATAACCATTTTTATGCAAGGGTTCCCCGAGACCTGAGGATTGTCTCAAGGGTTACTCCAGGGCGAAAAGGTTGAGAAAGGCAGGCAGACCCGTAGAAGAGAGCAGCCTGTGGTGCTTCTGAGGAGGGAAACTGGGGCGGGAAGCAGCAGAGCGCCTTCCAGCCCGTAAGATCCAAAGCACTCCTCTCTAGGGACAATCCGGTTAGGCATTAATCTGGCTTGGCTGACCCCGTAACAGTGTCTCACTGCAAACCACAGCTTCATTATTACAAAACCCAGGAATACAGATATTGTCACAGGAGGACCCAGCAAGGAAAACGGTGACTAAGGCTATTTGCTTCTTCTGAAATTTTAGGGAATAAAATGAGAGAGAAATAAACGTGCCTACGCAAGCAGACATACAGCGGGTGTCTGAAAGCACTCAGGCACATGCTGTATCGGGGGGCCTGAACAGCGGAGTGGGTCTCACAAAGCATCTGCCATGACCCAGGACCGGCTGCGCAGGATGCCCGGGCTCCTTTGGAGTAAAGCAGACTTTCAATGGAGAGAGATGGCGGTTCCCGTGCCAAGGGGTGAGAGAGCTGGCCCTCGCAAGGAGACGCCGAGAGCGGAAACCCGGCGGTCTTTCCCTTCCCCCTCGGCTCAGGATTCTGCATCTTGCTCAGACAACATCAGTAAAAAATTAAATCGATTTTCTTCACCTTTTAAAAAGTAGCATTGTGGTTTATTTTTCAGAATGCATATATGAAAAATCGCAATGCGCTGATGAGCTGACCAAAGCAGGCGGGCAACACATATGTAATAAAAATGGAAACATACACACACTTCCCATCAAATAATGTGCTTGCATAGGCTAGCATACACCTTTGAATTATCTCTTTTCATAGGCATCTGCTTCGTTTTCAGGGGAAAGGACACGTTATGGGTCTGATGCCCTCCTGTGTGTTGTATTCACACACGTATCTTTCGGAGCAGGCTGACGTGCTCCAGATAAGCTGGGGAAGGAACCCCCAACCGAGAATCCTACCGTTCCAGGGGAGGGGGAAGGAAGGGGTGTCATGTTGGGGAAAACTGCTTTCCACATGCACGTTGCCATCCCCGCCTCCCTCAAGCAAACGGATTCAGCAAGGCTACTCAGCAGGATAGGATGGGCCGAGGCCTCTGCAACCACCCGCCTCCAGCCCCGCCGGCCCATGCTGCACCACTTCGGCCAACTCCCCCCCACCGGCTTTGCCCGGGCATCTTAATCTTATTTAATTAATCTTTAATTAATTAATTAATCTTAATTAAAAACATCTGCTACGCCTATTCAATCGGCCCCGGGCGCGATCAGCCCTGCCCGCCCCTGGTCGGGAAGACTGCCCCGCCTCAAGGCCCCTCCCCTCATTCACGCCACACTGCCCACCATCTCCTCTCCCAATCCCCCCTAAAACACAGGATATTGGAGTCCCGTCCTTTCGTTTCTTTTCCTGGGGCTGGTCGTGACAACCCAGAAGCTTCAGCCAGCACAGAATGCAGCTGCTTGAGGCCATCCCCGTCAGGGCCATTTCACACCTTATTGCAGGACGTTACCTGTAAAGCCCTTCTAGGCTCAGAGCCTGGGCAGCTGGAATCTGCCCCCCTCCCCGGACAGAAAGCGCTCCTCGAGGGTTCCCAGTAAGACATGCCGTGGAAAGAAGCCCCACTGGGGCGCGACTCTGGCTGCAACCCGGCAACGATGCGGACGGGAGATCCACCCACGGCTCGCCTGCCTGCCCACCCGGGCCTCCCAGCCACAGCCTGGCTATGCAACCCCTTCCACAACTGGCCACAGAGCAGAAAGCAGGACTCCAATAGGGGCACAAGGCGCCTTCCGAAGCAAAGGCAGCCTTCTTGGATTCACGCAGCGGTGATTCGGGCCCCACCGGGTCCAACTGAAGCCACGGTGCCAGCAGGACAGCCCCACCGTCTGCAGGCCTTTCCGAGCACCTACGCAGAGCGGTGCTTCTTCCCGCCGCTTTCTCCGGGACTCTGCCAGGAGGACAGTACTAAATTTACCCAGCGCTTTCCTGCTCATACAAGCCCTTCCCCAGGACACCGGCTAATGCAGATCAGCTTCCAGAACACCCCCCCCCCCGCACCTCTCCTCTTTCGCCTTCCCTCAAGGTCTCTGGGTTGGGCCCTCCTCCTCACAGCTCGAGGGAGGGGCGGGTGGCGCTCTCTCTCGCAGGGGCAGAGCGCGCACCAGCGGACACCGGAAGGCAGGGAAGCGAGCTCCTGCTCTGGGCTCAGAGGCAGGAGGGGGCCCCTTGCCGGTGCTCAGGGCCAGGATCGGGGGGATCTCAGAGCGCCCAAGCGACAGCCCACATTGGGCCGCCCTGCAGGGAGATCTGCTGGGTTCCACCTAGCAACCGCTCCCCCAGAGCAGGCACACCCCGCTGCCCGCTGCACTGCGCGCCGTCACCTCTTCCTAGCCTCCAGCTTGACCGGGGACTGCAAGAGGAGCTGATCCACAAGCCCTTGGGAGGCCCGAGGGACCTGGGCAGACGCAGCGTGGCTCCCCATCTTTCTGCCTGTGGGAGAGAGGAAGGGCGGGGGTAGTCTTAGCAAGCAGGCGAGTCTCAGACTGGGGAAAGTCCATTTTACCTGGCCTGTCTGGAACCTTGCCTGCTCAGCTAGAGCCAGGCCATGCCTGCGTCGGAGTTAGCGTCACTCGAGGCTGCTGCAACCCACAGCAATACGCTAAGTAGGTCGAAGTCTGAAGAGAAACCGAATTTAGCAAAGTTCCCAAGTTTGTGCTCATACAAAGATCACATTCTTCTTGCTTCAGTGTCTAAAGTGGGAATAGGCCCAGAACATTCTGCAGGTTTTGAGAACGAAGCATATCTTGTTAAGGAAGGATCTCCAGCTTCTCATGCAATTCCCCTGAAGCAAGGCTGGAGAGGCGTCTGGAATTCCTCGGTGCCAGGATCCGGTTCTCCCCAGCAAGATGCCAAGGTTTATTTTTTCTAACCCTGCCAGCAACCCACCCCTCGGCTCAACCACAGATTGTGCAAGAGTCCCTGTTCTTGCCCAAGTAGAGTTGCCATTTTCTGATCAGAGCTTTCTCGCAACGAAAATCTGCTGGCAAGGGACCGACATCAGGTTTCCAGGGCCAAATTCTACTCTAATGGCACAATCCTGAATGCAAACAGCTGGAAAGAATAAGGACGCCCCTCCCCCCAGCTTGCCAAGTCACAAAACTCTGATTCAGCTCTTGAGAAAGGATCACAGGCAGCCAATATCGTTCCGATGGGAGAAAACCGACTGTGTGAATGAAGTCCCCTGCCCCACCAAACCGTTCCAGGGAGACGGCCTGTTGGTTGCTCCCAGTACAGATTAATGGACTCGTGCCACCTTGAAAGACGAATAAATCTGGCGCCATTTGCTAGTGCTTCCTTGACCTTAACCATAATAGGCCTCTCCGACTTGGAAAGGTCCCGTCCCCATCTTGCCTGTGGGCAGCTGGGGGAGCTGGAAGCCGGAGCCCCCGAGGGCCCCCATGCGGGCCAGCGAGGGAGGGAAGGCCGCACTGACAGAGAACACAGCCCCTTTGGATGGGGCTGCCCCGCTGGTCCTCCCTTCTGAAATCCAATCGACTCATTCTTGGTCCAGCCCCAGAGGGGAGCCAAGGCAAGCAGACCTTTGTTGTGAATACACAGAACTGTCGCTTAGTGAAGGCGGAAAAAAACCCAGGCTGGAGGGAAAGGGGAGAAACCAGCTCTGATTTCTGGGAGCCAGCCAGCTCCCTGACTCAGCCGGCTGGGTTCCCTGCCTGCCCAGCTCACCCAGAACGAGGGAGGGGCAGCTGGATCCTGCTCTGCCCCGGCCTGGGTAGCAGGACGGCGCCACCCCCGGCCCGATTCTGACCCCCCCACACACTGATGGTCAGGACGTGGCACGGCTTCTCCTTGGCAAGGCCGGCATTCCTGGCTCCAGAGCGCTCTCCACGCTGTGGCCACGACCCAAGTTGCCTGGCCCAACCGGCTCCTCCTGGAGACATCTGCGGTTGACCCAGAGCCAAGCCAGCAGGCAGACGGACCCAAGCTGGACACCTGCCTCCTGAGGGAGGACGGGGCGCCCTCCTGCCTGGGGGCCGGGAGACCTGGTGCCAGCCAGCCAAGAAGGGCTCACCTAAGGGGTGACGCAGCAAGGGCCCACCTGGCCAGGTGGCTCCGGAAGGAAGCCGATTCTTAGCACAAACGCATCACCCCAAGCGGGCTCCTTTCCTTAGGGTTTCCTGCGCTTGTGGCACCAGCTGCTCAGGGTGGGCCGCCCCACCCCGCGGGGAGGAAAGCCCACCTCCCGCCTCCATGTAACTGCTGCGAGCACATGGCCTCGCCCCGGGGCACGACAGGGGAAGCGCACCCAAGGAGCGAGGGCTGGGGGGAACCACAGCGCCGCGGGCGTCCCTTGCAGGCCGGAGCCGGGAGGTCTGGAGCGAGGCCTGCCCCATGCGCTGGGATGTCTGCGCCAAGGTCAAAGGTTACTGCCTCTCCAAAGCATTCTCAGAAAGAGGCCGACTGGAGCAAGCGGCACACACCCGCCTTAACCCGTTGCATGGCCCAGGGCCGACCCAGCAGCGGAACCTCAGGAGTGGGCAGCGAGCCACGGACCCTCCTACCCTCCCCCAGGGTCGGCAATGCGAAGCCCTGCCAAACGGGGGTCCTCCACACACACTCGGAGGCTGCCGGCTGCCCATCAGAGGATGGATCTGAACGACCCCTCGCCCTCTGCTCCTTCCACTCCTCCCCCCCACGCAGCAGCAGGGGGCCATCCCAGCACCCGAGCGCAGCGTGTGGGCCGTTCGCAGGTGGGCATGAGGTTTGTGAGGCCCCGATGCCAACCGCTCAGCCTCCTGCCGTGCTCCCATGCCAGGGTGACCCTCTCCATGCGGAGCAGGCGGCTGTGGCAAGTCCCAAGGAGCTCTGTGCAAATGGCCCCGGCGAGGCCTCTGCCACGCTTGCCCATGGCCCAATGCACCCCGTCTCCCACTGCCCGCCCCTCCCACGCAGCCGCCTGGTGCATTTCCCCTTCCTTGGCTCCTCAGTTGGTTGGCCGGCCAGCCGGCCTCTTCCTCTCCTGCCTTCTAAGGCCTCTGACACCCAGAAGGGCGGCAGCGGGCTCTGCAATTGCAGACTTCCAGGAGCACCTAAAGGCAGTGATGCTGAACAGAGGAAGAAAGCCGAGAGCTGCAGGGGGAATCACTCCCCGTTTTGCTGGCATCACGTAGCCACCCTTGGAGCGTCAGGGCCCCCAAACTCAGGCTCCGGCACGCACCTGCCCACGCTGCGCAAGTTGCTAGGCCTCGCGGCTGCAGCATCTGCAGAAAACCCGCCGGCCCCTTCCTCCGTGCAAGCAGCGAAGAGGCTAAAAGTGAGCTTCCATCTGCCAAGGACGTGAGGGGCAGCGCTTCCAGTCCCAGGACTCACAGCCTCCCGCCGCCGCCCGTGCTCAGCTTGGCTGCCCTGAGCCGCGAAGCCCACCGGCTTTCCTGTGCTGCTGCAGGAGGAAAGGGCCTCAAGAGAAGACCCTTGCTGGGCAAGGGTCTCTCTGTCCGGGGTGGGGCTGCCCTGACCAGACGCTCGTCCTTGGATGCCTCCCGATGGTGACATGGCCCCCAGCACCTGCCCCACCAATCCAAACAGCTGCCACACGCCTGGAACACAGGCCAGTGGCGTCTTGGGTAACCGTCCCCGTTCCGTGGCCTCCGACAAAGGAAAGCCCCCTGGGCCCCTCCTGGCCGACCCCGGTTTTATGGCCCAGGAGACGCAGGAGCAGCAGGAGCTCCCTCCTTCCCAGCCAGAGGAGCGCGTGGTGCTCTCCGCTTCCCCAGGCTCAAGGTGAGCCCACTCAGTCAAAGGAAGAAACGGCTGGGCCTGCACAGAACACCTGCGGTGATTAACTTCACACGGTTTACTCAGCCGAGCCAGTTCTCTGAATCCGCACAACGTCTAGAACGAAGAGCTACTAAGGCGTGCACGACCTGCTGAGCCAAAGTCTATCTGGCTGGTTGACTCCTCCGTCCCGAGAAGAGCGGTCTGCCGGGCCACCAGGTGGGAGGCAGGCTCGGGGCCCCTCCAGCCCATATACAGGAAGGTCCTACAGCGGACAACAGTGGGGATCCTGCCGCAAGAAGCAGGTTCCTTCCTGCAAGGAGCTGGTTTCCTAAGAGAAAGGGAACAAACCGGTGCGCAATTTGCCAAGCAGTGATCGGGAAGCTTCCAGGTCAAGAGGAGCAGGAGAACGGCAGGGTGTGCCCCCCCCCCATTGCCAGAAACATTTCATTTGACTTTGGAGGGCCGAGTTACAAATGAAGTCCCCAGCAGGACAAATATATGCCACGTCCGAGGCCTAAGGAGGGTATGATGGAGACCCCCATAGTAAGTGGAAGGATAAATAAATGAGGGCCTTAGATAACCAGACACCAGTAGAGGCGGGGAAGGAGAGCAGCTCTCGGCTCACGGGAGGAGGGCCCCAAGCTCCGATCAGGCAGAGGATGCCACTGGGTGAATCAGCTTCAGGGACAAGAAAGATTTTGCCCTTAGGGGAGGGCTGGTGCCCGCCCGACCAGCTTCCCACCCATCCCCTTTCCCGTTGCAGAGGCAGAAGGAAGCCCGTCTCCCTGCAGAAAGGTGAAAGGCGGGAGCGGGCAGAGACACCACTGTAGCGCTGTGCACAGGGGAAGCACCCGCTCCAAATTCTCCTGCTTCCGTAAGTCTAGCTCAGCTGCGTTAGAAACATGGGGTTCTGACAAAGGCAACAGGGAAGACCTAAAGGGAGCCGCATCCAACGGTGCATCGAGACTGCAGATCAAGATGTCCACAGCGGTGCTCTCAGAATGCAGGGAAAATAAAACACCCGCCCGCACACGCACACACGCACGCACACACACCACCACCAGACTGCGAATCTCGTGGAGCAGGATCAGCGCAGATCAGCCCGGAGGAGGACGCATGGAGCCGGAGCGGGAGACGGCTCTTCTCCCGGATCCTTCAAACAGGGTGCAAGCAACAGGAGAAACCCACCAGGCTGAAGGTGGCAACGCAGGGCAGCTGGCAGAGAACTTTGTGGCCACGCCGGGCCCACAAAGAGCCCCACGCACCTTCCTCTCTGCTGCCCTGATCTTACCGCGACTCTGCCATTACGGCGGTTTCCAAGGCTGCCCTTCCTGGGGGCCTGTGGGTGCACGTCTGGCCTGCTGCCCCTCCCAGGAAGCCCGGCAGCCAGGCTCCCCGGGCCGGGAGCAGGTCAGAGGCCGCTTGGCCCAAGGAAAGTTCCGCAAACCCACCCAGAACAACACCGCACGGAGGCCCCATGGAAGGCACCTTGGGGCGAGGCTAGCTTCGCTGCAGCCCCAGCAGGATGCAAGCAAGAGTCCTGGTTGTCCTGGGCCCAGCCATGGAGACCAAGCCATGCAGGGGCTCTGGTGGGGGGGGGAAGGCGTGACAACAAAATGCGCACACACAGAGAGCAGGAAATGGATTCCAACAAAAACTTGATAGATCTTGTGAAACTGCAGGATGCAGTCCCCCTCCCAGGTCACTCATCCCTCTCAGGCCCAAGGGATCCAGCGCCTTCAGCGGGCAGCCTCTAGCCAAGCACTCCCTGTGTGCAGAGGGCGGGCCCCGGGCCCCAATTCAGACCAGGCCTCCTGGGTGACGCCGCCACGCACCCTCTTCCGCCACCACCCCCCGCCGTCCCCTTGCAATGGACCACCTGCCAGGCCCAAACGCCAGCCCCTTCTCCCCACTCAACTCCCTGGGACGCCTGCACCTCCCTGGCCTTTTCTGCGCCAGGCCAGGCGGCTCCTCAGGCAGAGCAGTCCACTGCTGCTGCTGCTCTGGTCCTAACCTCTCCCCTTTCTGCTGGGACCCCCCTCGTAAAAACAAGAGACAGCCCTTGCTGGCATTTCCTCCTTCCAGAAAAGGCTATAAAATGTTCCAAGTGCAGCCAAAAAGTGTAAAGGGGGGGGGACAAGGAGGCTCAGCTCATTAGCGGCTGCATAGGGAACCCTGGAGGGGGGAGGGGGCCTCCTAATGCAAAACAGCTCAGCCTGGGAGAGAAAATAAGAACCAGGCTTCAAGGAGGGGGGGCTCTTGGCTCCAGTCTCCGCTCCCCCCCATTAGTCTGGCCCATCGTCACACACTGGCCGGCTTGAGATGAGCTGGCCGGAGGCAGAGGAAATTCCAGCCCTGTTGCTTCTGGCAGCCAGGCTGGGCTCTGGCCGCAGCCCCTTGGAAACCAGCTACTCAGCAATTTTCTTGGGGGGGAGGGGTGCAGCTCCAAGTCCGCATTCTCCCCCCCTCCTTGTAGCTTGATTGCCCAGGAGGGACTCCCAGAAGCAGTGCGACGGGGGAGGTCACCCCAGGCCACAGGACGCAAACAGCTTCCACGCTGCTCGCAAACCTGCACTGCTAGTGTCTGGTCTCTCTGGGGGTGGGGCGGGGGCAGGCCACTTTCACAGGTGCTCAGGGCAGTGTGGCTGGCAGGGCTCCTCTGCCTAAGACAGTCTGAGGAGTGCCGGGGATGCCCACAGCGCAGCCTGGGCCACCCGGCCACACAAAAGCAAGGCTGCCAGGACGGGGCCTGGCCCGGCCAAACGGAGGGGGTATCAGGAGGGCTCTGAGCGCCTCCGAAGCAGCAGTGGGAACGGAGATGAGCGGAGCCATCGCACCTGCAGCCTCCGGGCATTTGAAGGGATGCCCTTGGTGAGTAACGCAAAGGCACCCCCCAGGCCGCCGCCTCCTCCGCCAGTGCGAAAGACAAGGACCTACCCTGCGCCCACCAAACGGGCCACTTCCATCCCCATAAGGAGCAGGCCAGCCGGGCACCCTGAAGTTTAGTCCCGCAGCGCATCTGGAGGGCTCCAAGTAGAGGAAGCGGTCCCAGCTGGCCCACGCGCAAACACGATCCACAGCTCATCCCTTTGCCTCCGCCCGCCACAACCTGCATTTATCTCCACTCCATGGGGGTGGGGATGGGGGGGCAACCCACCCAGCATAAGGGGCAGGGGTGGCAGCCTAACCCCTTGCCTCAGGAAGCAGGCCAAAAACCTCAGCGTGGTCACTTGGGGTGGAAGCGGGCAGCTCTCTGGAAGAGAGCCGGAGGGCCGGCAGGGCTCCCAGGAGAAGGGCCAGAAGCAGGCCACCCAGCAACGGGGGGGGGGGGGGGGCACGCTGGCATGAAAGCCCAGGCCCCCTGGCCCTGCACACAACCGGCGGTCTTCTGCCATCGAGGAAGGAACGCACAGCCAGGGGAGCAGGAAACCAGGAAACGAGCAATGGGGGCAACCCACACGGAAGGCAGGCCAGACCTGCCAAAGGCCACATGGCAGGTGTTCCCTTAACCCCACAAGGCAGCGCTCATTGGGCTGAGCCACGTCCCGCTGCCCGAAACAGGGAGGAAGATGCCCACTACTCATGGGGGAAGGCCAGAAATAGCTGAGGCATTTCACTGCCCCATCCCAACCGGAGGGAGGGAGGGACCGGGCTTGGTCATGTGGGGCCCAGACCAGGGAACCAGCTGCCTGGGGACCCTGCCCTGAGGAACCACCGACTGGCTGGTGCTGACGCCACCCGGGACCCGTCTGCCAGTAGCCGAGGGGGACCCCCCCCTTGCCAGAAACAACAAGCTGAGGAATGCACTTCCAATCCAGGCCGCCCAGACCTTGCCGGCCAGACTCTGGCCTCGTCTGTGCCCGGGGACTGGGCCGCTTCCCGGTGGGCAGCAGCCTACTCCGGCCGCAACGTCGCCGCCCCCAACTTCTCCCAGGGTCACCCGGGCCCTCTGCGAGCGCGCCTCAGCTTACGCGGGGAGGCCCAACTGCGGGGGGGCCGAAGCCGTCGCGCCGCCAGCCCGCCGGTTCCCAGGCTGGGTGAAGGGAGGCGCCGGCCGGGCTGGCGGGGTCAACCCCCCAGGCCCCAGCCAGGTCGGACGGGGGAAACTCCGTCCTCCGTCCCACGGCGGCAGCGGAGCTCCTTCCCAAACAAGATGACAGCCAACCGCCGGGAAAGAACCAGCCGAGAACATGGCCACCGGACCGGGCCGAGGAGAGCGGCCGGCGCAGGCACGGCAGGGGCAGGGCGCCGCGGCCCGCCGGCTTCCGGGCTCGGCCGGAACGGAGCGGCGGCCTCCGGGCCGAGGAGCCGGGCCAGCGCCGCCCGGGCACGGGCACGGGCCCGACCCTCGCTCCCTCCCGCCGGGAAGGGGCCGCCGGGCTTGGCGTCCGCAGGCCGCGACGGGGCCCGGCGCCGAGAGGACCGCATCCGCCGCTCGCCCGCCGGACCCTCGGGCCAGGCCGAGGCCACGGGCAGCCCGCCCAGCCTCGCCCGCAGCGGAAGAGCCCCGCGCCCCGGCCCCCCGCCCGCCCCGGCTGACAGCGCGGCCACGCGAGCGGGCCGGGAGGCGGCGGCGTCGCCGGGACAATGACCCGCCCGGCCTGCAGCGCGGCGCTGGGCTTACCTGCTCGGGGGAGGCCGTCGCGAGCTCCCCGCCAGCCGCGCGGAGAGGGAGGCGCGGCGCCCGCGGCTCCGGTCCGCCCCGGCGCCTCTTTCGCTTTCACTTGCCGGGCCGCGCCGCGCAGGACCGGGCGGTCGGGCGGTCCTCGCGGGTCCTCGCGCCGCCCCTTCGCGCCGCCGCCGCGGCGCCCGGCCCTGCCTCGCCCCGCACAGAAGCCGCCGGTGCCCACGGGCAGCAGCGCCCGCCGCCGCCGCGTCCGCCTGCCTCTGCCCGCCACCGACTGCTCATTTGGGGGCCGAAAGCGCTCGCTGCGCCCCGGGCGAGGAGCCACTCCGGGCAGGCGCCGCCGCCGCCGTGTCAAAATAAGAGTCGCGCCGCCTGGTAGCGATCCGGCGCGGCCTCCCAGCGGCCTATCGGGGACCAGCACCTGCCGGCCAGCCGGAGAGCCGGCCCGCGCGCGCGCCCGCCCACCCGCCGCAAAGAAGACCCTTCCCGGCGCCGCCGGGAGGAGGCGATCCGCGCCGGCCGGCCGGCCCTAGCGCAGAGCCGGGCGGAGAAAGCTGCGGCCCGTCCGGGCGCCGCCGCGGTAGCGCGAGTGCCGAGGGCCGCCGGGACGGGGCAAGCGCGTGCGGGCCGCCTCTGGAGCCCTGGGCCGGGTTCACCCGGGGCGCCGCGCGGCGGACGCGCAGGGCACTCGGCGGGGGAGCCCGCGGGACGGCCGGCGCCGTGCCGGCTCTGCGCCGGACTCTTAACCTGACAGAGCGCCGCCTGCTGGGCCGGGCAAGCGGCGCTCTTCCTGGGGCGCGAGAGCGGGGGGGCGCCGCCCGGCTGGCGGCTGCGCGCGCCTAGCTCCGCCCGGGACCGTCCGCGCACCGAAGCGCCGAGGGGGAGGGTGCGGCCCGCGGTCGTCGGCGACGCCTGCAGCCCGAGGCGGAAGCGAGACTCGCCGGCGCGTCGTGTCGCGTCGGAACGTGGGCCGGGGCCAGCTTGCGACATCCAGGAGGGAGCGTCTGAGCATGTGCTGAGTGACTTTCGGGGTCCCGAATTCAGGGAGGCCCCCGCCCCTCAGGAGTCTCTCTTCCATCCCTCGTGCCCGACGGTGGCGGGGCTCATCCTGGGAAACTAGAAATGCGGCGGCGTTGAAGGTGGCGGAGTGCCTCGAAAGAGCGAAGCAGGAGACGAGTAGTGCTTGGACGGGACACCACAAGGAAATCCCAGCGGTGTGGCAGCCCCCCAATGCTGGGAGAAAGCAAGAGTGAACGACTTCCCCTCCCCGCCGCCGTCGCCAGAAGGAACTTCAGAGGGGGTGGCCCGGAAGTCCCCCGCCAAGTCTCCCTCCCCATCCAAAAGGAACTGGCCCATTGCGGCTGGCAGGATTTTGCTCCTGGCTATTCGCCCCTCCCGTTGCAGGGTTTGGAGAGCCTGGGACTGGCCTCGGGCTGGGGGGCCCCCGGTGGCCGTGGGACCAGCAGCCCCAAGAGCCTTGCCTGGAAGGGATGGAGACCAAGCCGAGGTGGTGGGCCGGAGGCATCCCTGCCCCCCCAACGACAAAGCCTCCCCAGCCTGCCCCCTCCCCTTGCGGACCCTCGAGATGCAGCACAGCAGAACTAGAGGGGCCTGAGCCCTCCGGGTTGGCGGAGGAGAGGAAGGCGGCCGGCTGTGCCGGGGCAGCTGCTTGATGATCCCCCCCCCCCATTTAGGAAGGGGGACAAGACCTTTAGGGCGCCGGAGGAGGCGTGAGTGTTACCATGGCAACCAACGGAAGGCGGGACGAGATGAAAGTGAGATTGGCGGTGTGGGGGGAGGGGAGGCAGAACCCCGGAACAGCCTGCTCCTGGGTCCTCCCTCTGGGCGGTCACCTCGCCACCTGGCCGCCCCGCCTCCTTGCGGGAGACCCCCCCCCAGCAGAAGGGGCCGTGGGGGAGGCCTCAGGCCAAGACCTGCTTGCCAGGGGGCTTCCCCCGCAATTTGGAGAGGAGAGGAGGAAGCCCCAAGATTGTCTTCCAGGAGCAGCGAATGGCTTCACAGGGCACCTCCCCCAACCTCCGGGGATGGGCGTTGTCAGAGGCTCCCTGGGGTTCTGCCCCTTGGTGCTATCCTCCCCCAAAGGAGCTGGTGCCGCCCTTAGAGCACCACAAGGCCCTCTTGTCGCCCACAGGACTCGGGCCCGGGCCCGGGGCGGCAGGACGCTTGCGCTGTGGGAGCAGGGCCAGGAGAGGGCCCTTCCCTTGACGCGGGGGGGGGGCTGGGCTGGGCTGGGCTGGGTGCCCCTCGCCCTGCTCTGACTGCACCTAGGCCTTCTCGGAGGAGGGAGATGCAACTCCCTGCTTCCTCCCAGCCCTCCCCAGTCCCAGCGATGGGATAATTAGATGGAGGGCTCGATGCAGCGGATGCTCCCGTCGCTTAGCAACTAATGGTTTCCATGGACACGGGGAACCACAGCCTGCTAAGTGGCAAGTGAGCAGCGCAGGAGGGCGGGGAGAGAGGAAACTGCCCCCTGTCCACTCCTGGGCGTGGAGGTGGGTGTCAAGGAGGAAGGGGGAGGGGGCTGCAGGGGGAGGAAGCCTCTGGCCCCGCTGCCGGTCCACCTTTTTAGCCTAGAACTGGCCTGGCTTGCCCCGTCAAGGAAGGGGGGCCGTGGCCGGGGGCACAGGTTGCAGCCTCCCCGGCTCCTGAGGCTGGGCCTCCGGTTGCAGAGGGTCCCCTGCCCAGCCTTGCTTGGCACTGCTTGTGGCTCCCACCTCGCCTCGCGGGGTGGGCCAAAGCAGGGCTCTTCCCTTCGCAGCCTGAGCAACCTGTAAGGGGGGACAGAGGACCCTTCCCCAGATGCGCAGAGTACCCTCCCCTCCCCTCCCCTCCTGCAGCTGCAAAGAAATGCTGCACCTCCTAATGACCATCCGTAAACCAGAAGTCCAAGTCAGGCCAGGGCACTGGAACGGGTGCTCTAGCCCTGGTGGTTTTTAAACAGGGGGGGGGGGGGGAGGCGTCTCCATGTCTAGTTTTGGAAGTGAGCGGGCGAAACCAAGAGCTCCTTCCTTGCCCGTCCAGGGCCCGCCGGACTGGCCTCCACCCCCTGGGCTGAAGGGATCTTTAGACTGAGGTCTCTTGTTAAGCAGCCTGGTGGCTCAGCGGGTAAGACGCTCGCAAGTTCGGAGGTTCAAGACCCTAGCCCTGCGTGCGGAGTGAGCTCCCGCACTCGCCCCAGCTCTTGCCAACCTAGCAATTCGAAAGCATGCAAATGCAAGGAGATGAAGAGGTACCACTTTGGTGGGATGGTAACAGCGTTCCGCGCGTGTCATGCCGGCCACATGACCGCGGAAGCGTCTTCAGACAACGCTGGCTCTTCGGCTAACAAACGGAGATGAGCACCGGACACGACTGCACAAATGTGCGGGGGGGGGACCTTTACCTTTACCTTTTTAAGCATTTAGGTCCATAGAGTAATAATCTTCAAAAACTCAGAATCAGGTTGTAAACTACCCTTTAAAAGTTGTTTTCATACAAGCATTGGACAAATTGCAGCTGACAAATTTCATTTATTTGTTTTATACTAAGGCTTCTCTGCACCGCTTCTGTCGCACCACCCATAAAATAAGTGAAAGGGGAACAATGAAGCGGCACCCCGTTCGTGGGCACGAGGCTCAGCTGCCCCCCTCCTCTCTTCCTGGGGAAGAGCCTCCTCTGTGAAGGTCTCCTAATAGAAGGCAGCAGGCAGGCACCTTCTTGCTTTCCTCCTATGCAAATTAACGCAGATTCACTCAGCCACCCTAAACGGAGAGAGGGAGGCTGCAGACGCCAGGGGCACAGTGGCAGAATGCCAGCCGGAGGAAATCCCATTGCTTGCGCAAGAAAAGGGTGGGCCCTCAGTGCCCATGGGAGGAGCCCGTTGTGACGGGGCTGCCCTGCCAGGTAGTGGGGGATGGGGGCGTGACCCCGCCTCCCTCCTCCAAGCACGGCCCGCCTGCTCCCCCCTCCCCTTGCCTCTCCGACTGGTCCAGGGAGGAGGAGGAGGAGAGCCACCAAAGCCCCCCCCCCCCCCCCCCCCGCAGCTGCACAGCCCTTCTGGCACAGCAGCCCGACAGCCTCCTCCCCACCTGCCCCCCCAGGGAAAAGCAACTGCTGATCTCTGCATCCGGATCAAGAGTGGGGAAAAGGGCCCGGGAGGGGGCTCCTCCCAGCAGAGTTCCAGGGTGCCATTGGCTCCGTGCTACAGAAAATGGGGGTGGGGGGAGCTGGAATATAAACAGCATCTAATTTCTAATACCCTTTACCGATATGAAGTCACTTTGTTCTTTTGTAAAATACATTGTCTATAACTTGGCTTGTTTATGATAGTGTGTATGCTTTAATACAGAAACACAACGTAAGACCAACATTAACTATAGATTAATACTGTAGAGCTTCCTTTGAAGTGCTTTAATTTTTTGTTACCAGTGATATTTTAGGCTGCATATAATATCTTGTTATTTTTGCCTGTGTAGGTGAAGCAGATGGAGGAAAAGCTAAGTCTGAAAACAGAAGACCCCATCAACACCGAGGACAAACAAAGAAGTTCGACATTCTCGATTTTGCCCTCCGTTACATCTGATTGATTTCGGGGGGGGGGGGGGGGACTGAGGAAGGGGAGTGAGGTTCAGGAAACACAGTTGTCATATGAAATAATGTTTTATCACTCTCATTTTTTACTTTGAATCTTTCATGTTTGAAACATGAAACTTTGGAAAACTGAAGGGTTCCCTGTATTGAGAGAAGCGTCTCTACCCTTTTTTTCCATATTAGTTTTGGTGTGTTTCATTTGGTCCGTTTCCAAATACAGAACTCCTTCTTCTGCATCTTAGCCATTTTATGTATCATTTAAAATGACAACATAGTAAACATCTCATAATCCTCTTTTCAATTTGTCCACATTTTGGCAATACCTTTTTTTTTTAATTCAGGCTTAGGGCTAAGGCTCTTCAGGACTTTACATCTCCATTTGATAATGGGAAGGATACCTTTTCCTGTTACATTCCCATCCATGATGGTGCTTGTTGAGATACAGGAACCCGATTGGCCCATAGAACAATGGCCAGGCGCTTTCTCTCCCTCCTGCCCCTGGGGGTGTGTGTGTGTGGATCTAGTACCTGTGTGAACGGGGCTGCACCTGTACCACAGACTCATCTTGGATGGGTTGGTTATGAATCAATCCAGGAAGTAGGTTAGTTCAACAGCCAAACCGTTGCGTGCACACCGTGGGTACCGGTCCTTGTTCTGAATGGTGTCCCTGAGAGGCAAAAGAACCCACGTCATTCGGAGCTGGTGCTGGGGTGTGTGCCAGGGTCGCAAGTGCCCCAGGGGGGGAGGGGAGGGGTGGGCAGCGCACTCCGGCTGGTTGGGGTGCTTCTGGGCCAGGCTGGGCTGGGCAAAATGCGCTTCCCCTCCCGCCTTGCCTGTGTGTGGTTAAGGGGCCAGGGAAAGAGGCCTGTTCCCTGAGTGAGGGGCTCTTTGCCCTGGGCCATGTTCAGGGGCCGGGGTGCCATGCCCTGGGCACACGCCGGACCCACTCCAGCCACCCCCGCTTCCCTGCACCTTTCCAGCGCAGAGAGGGGCCCGGGAGCAGACAGCACCACCTCTCGCTTCTGTGGATGGACTGGGTGAGCAGCCCTGGCGGGACCTGCCGGGGAGAGGGTGGGAGGTGAGGGGCTGGGCCAGGGGTTGGAAGTCTGGAAGTGGGGATGAGATCTGAACTTGGCCTGACTTGAGCTAACAGTTCAGAATTGGCAGAAGGTAGGCGCAAGAGACCAAGAGGGTTCCGGAATTTGAGAGGGCTGCAAAAGACCCGCTCCTGCACAGCATTAATACGTTCTACTCTTCTGGCACAGAGAGCAGCTCACTGCAACTTTGTATCTCCTCTCACGCACTAGGGCTTTCCCGGTGTTTTTGTTGCTCCCACAACGCCGCAAAGCAGTTGTCCCCATTCCTCTCGGGGTGTGCTGGAGGTAAAGGCTGCTTTGCAGGATCGGCAGCCCAGTCCAGCCGTTTCCTGCACCTGGGAGTCACAGCCTGTCGGCACAGCCACCCCTGCCGGAAGGGGGAAGGGGTTGTCCAGAGGAGGTGGGCTTTTCCTCTACCCTTGCAAGGGGGCTCCATCGGGGCGGGTGTACTTGCCTGCGACCGCCCGGGGTCCGCTCTGGCCAGACTGACTGGGGTTGCCCGAGCCCCCCTTCCTTGGCTGGCAAGGCAGCCCCAGCCCCACTGGTGACCCTTGCCTCAAGCTGGTTCTGGGGTGCACAAGCCTGCCCCATCGCATGTGCCTGGGGCTAATGGGCAGAAATCTGAGCTTTAATGGGAGGAACACACCAATTCTGTTCCCGGGGCACACTTACTCATGATTAACTGAACCACAGTTTACTGAATTAACCCAAGTTTCCAAGTTTATGCAATGTATAAATCCTCGACCAAGCGCAGAGCCTGGGTTCTCACAATACCTCGGCTAAACTGAAATGATCTCGGTTGTGGCCAAGTGGGTCAGGCAAAAACCGAAACAAGCGCGGGGAACTGGGACAAGCCGTCGCCCGAACATCATCTTACCGTTCCCACAAACCAGGAGTCGGGGACGCGAAGCAATTTCGGCGGCCGGCCGCGCGGCCTCCCGAGACGGCGGGGTGGGGGAACGCTTAAAGGGACGAAGCGCGCCAGGCAGCCCCGCCCGCCCGGAAAAAGCCTCGGCCGCGCAGGTTGCGCACGGCGGCAGGATGGACTTGCGCCTGCAGAAGCCGGCCTTCTGGGCCCGGCTGCACCTGAGGAGCGGCCTACAGAGCTGGGACCTGCCCCGGGAGCTGGCCTTGCACGCCACCTGTGACCAGCTGCCCCCAGGTGAGGCGGCCTGCCTGCTGAAGCCGTCCTGCTACTGAGCCGCGCTCCCCCCGCGCCCTTGGGAGGCGCGGGTCTGGGCTGCGTTCGCCTTCGGCCGGCTGCCCCGCTTCGACGAGCCTCTGTCGCGGAAAGGGGAGGGGAAGGACGGGGCTCCCGGAGCTCACGCGGCTTGGACGCCCGCCGCCCCCCAGTCCGGGCCAGAGCCCAGCGCCTAACCACCTCTCTGCCCCCAGTTGCCGAGGAGGCCCTCCCGACGTTGCAGCTTGATCAGGCGGCCGGCGGCCCGGCCGAGGCCCCGTGCTCTTCCTCCGGGGGGGCTTGTGGTAAGCAAGGAGCGGCCAAGCCGCGGAGGACCTAGCCCAGGGCCCCCGGGCCTTGCTCCGGTAGCCCCCGGAGTAAAGCGGCGAGGCCCTCCTTGCCCCCGGGGTTACCGCGGATGCCCAGCGTGCTTAGGGGGAGGAGGCGGCCCTTGCTGAGGGACGCCTGGGTCGTGCTTCTTCCCCTGCAGAGACTGCCGGGCAGCCGCACCTGTGGATGTGGGTGGACCCCAACCTCGTCTGCCCTATCCCCGGACACGCCGCGGGGCTGCCGCCGCCGCCGCCGCCGCCGCCGCCGCCTGGGCCTTGTGCACGTGCTGGTCCAGAGGCTCCCTCCTGCAGCCCGGCCCGCTTTGGAGAGGACCTGTTCGCCTTGCCGAAGGCCGGCGGGGGAGAAGAGGTTCTGGGGCTGGAAGCTGCTTGTGGCCTTGCCCCCTTCTGAGGGGGGAGGGGAGCTTAGGAGGATGCTGGGGGTGGGGTGTCTTCCAGCTTGCAGGGCGGGGCTCGGTGCCCTGTTGGGGGCTGGCCCGACTCAGGTTTTTCAGCTTTGCAGAAGCTTCTTTCCTGGTGGACCCCCTGCTGATTATCAGTCAGTTTAAAAGCTGGACATCCCCCTTTCCCTGAGAGTGGGAAGAAGTGAGGCTGAGGGGCACCTCCAGACTGCTGAGGCAAGGGGCAACCCTCGCCAGCCCCTCCCCAAGGCTGCCCTGGGGCAGCGGTGGGCTCCACCCCATAGCCCCCAGGGTGCCTTCCTCTTTCTGCCAGCCCCTCCCCGCTTCCTTCCCATTGGTTCAAATGTGCCTGTCTTTTGCAGGATCCCAGGAATGCCCCTGAAGCCAAACCCACGGTGCTCTCAAGAGAGGGCCCCCAGAGGTGCCCCCCAGCATGCCAGAACGTCAAGGCGTTCCGGTCCCGCGGCAGGAAGCTGAAACGGGCCCAGGGGGGCTGGCCTCGCCCCCCGCTCAACTACTGCATCCTGATCAGCCTCGCGCTGAGCAGCAGCGTGGACAGCAGCCTGACCGTGCAGGAGATCTACAGGTTCACCAGGTACGGCCCTCAGGGTGGAGAGGTGCTCAGGCAAAGCAGCAGAGTGCCGCCTGCTCTGCTCTCGGGGCTCCCTGCTCCCCCGAGGTTGAGTGTTCTGGTCTGGCGCAGGCGCGGATGGCCCGGTGGGGGCATGAAGAGAACCGTCCCCCGGCAGTGGATGTGGGCCCCGGCCCTGGGGCCACTGGGACTCTGCCCTTTGCCCTCTCGGCAGGCACCACTTCCCCTTCTTCCGCACGGCTCCAGAGGGCTGGAAAAACACTGTTCGGCACAACCTCTGCTTCAGCAGCAGCTTTGAGAAGACCACGGACTTTGTGTGCCTGGAAGGGAACCGCAAGTCCCGCCTGTGGAGGTTAACCACGGAGGGCTGGCGGAAGTTCCGGGACGAGGCCCGGGCACTGCCCGAGGACACGGTGGGCTTGGTGCAGCAGAGCATGGACAGGCCAGGTGGGCCTCCCCCTGGAGCCGCAGCCCTTCCCCCAAGCTGGAGGGGGGGGGCTGCCCAGAGGCAGGGCTGTTTGGGGAAATTGGACCCACCATCCCAGCGGCTCCTGGTGGGGCTGCCTAACCCCCCTGCAAAGCGGGCCCTTGGCAGACCTGGTGGACCAAC
The DNA here is from genome assembly GCA_023362775.1 of Charina bottae. NCBI lineage: Eukaryota > Metazoa > Chordata > Lepidosauria > Squamata > Charinaidae > Charina > Charina bottae. The sequence continues at coordinate 492,179 of JALMGJ010000066.1, forward strand.
CGCCTCGTCTCCTCCGTTCCCTAGAGCTAACGAGATCTCTCTTTGGCCTCTGATCCTTGGCGCGGACGTGCGGCAGAGCCAGGCGTTTGACGGAGCGCCCAAGGAGGGTTTGACTTCTGCCCTCAGGAGGCTCCTGCTTCCTCCAAGGGGAGAGGATGGATTTTCCAGGTGGAAGCCTGGGGGGGGGGTGGGTAGGCACGTCCCATCCTGCCCTGCCCAAGCTGCTCCTGGGGCTCCCAAGAATGCGTGGAGCAGCAGGTGGGCTGCTTTGGGGCAGGGTCATCCCAACCGAGGCCAAGAGGCCAAAAGGCCGGTCAGCCTTTTCCCTGAAGGAAGGGAAGGAGAGGAGATCCTCGCTCATTTTTGTGTTGAAATTTTTGTTGGAAGCCCTAAAGGCAACTATGGGGCTGACCTAGCACCTGTTTTTCCATTCCTGAATCTGGAGAAGAATCCTGGTGTTCCAATAAATGCATTAAGAGAGAGCAACATTGTGTGGTTTTTTTGTTGAATTCCTTTTATTTACTATTGCCTCTCCTTGCTGTAATTATGGAAACTCTTGAGGCGGAATTCTGCTGCGCCAGCAGGAAAATGCTTTGAGGCGCCTCGGTGGGACAGCTGTGGCCCCCCGCGCTGCCCGAAGAACCCTAAGACCCATCGGCCGCAGCCACCTTCCGGGGAGCGCCTCGGGCGGGCACGTTCCCCTGCCGCAGCAGCTCCGCTCCGAGCCACCGGCACGCGATTAGGCAGCCCAGGAACCAGGCAGCGGCAGGGCGGGCGGCTCCGGCTCCTCCCCTTCGGGCGCGCGCGAAGGCGCTGACGTCACCTGCTGGGCGCGCGCCGCAAGATGGCGGGGGATGCGGCGGCGGTGTTCCGCTGCCAGCTGTGCCGCCGCAGCGCCTTCGCCGGCCGCAGAGGCCACCTGTACAGCGCGGGGCACCAGCGGCGGCTGCGCGCGGCCCTGGCCCGGCTACGGGAGAAGGTGCGCGGGCGGCTTGGGCGGCTTGGGCCGGCGCGGCGCGGCTGACGCTGACCGCTCCCTCTCCCCCTCCCTCTCCCCGGCAGGTGGCGGCGGCGCGGGAGGCGGCGCGGCGGGTGGTGGTGCTGCCCTTCCAGGCCGGCGAGCACGAGCGGCGCGTGTGGTGCCTGTGCTGCGCGCGGGAGATCCGGCGCCACCTGAGCCGCGGCGCGTGGACGGTGCTGCACGGCGGCCTCCTGCAGCACCTGGCCAGGTGAGTCCGCGGGGACCGGGCGGGGCGGGGCTCCTGCGGCGCCATGCGCCGCGCCTTCCAGGCGGCCTGAGCAACGCGCCCTCCGCTTCCCCCCAGCCCGGAGCACGGGAGAGCCGTGGCTGCGTTCTGGAGGAAGAACAGAGCCGACCCCAAGCTGAAGCCCAGCTTCCTGCTGTCCTCGGCCGAGTACCAGCGGTGAGTAGCCCCTGCCGGCCAGAGGTCTGGCTCTGAGCCGGCCTGGTGTGTGTGTGTGTGGGGGGGGGGGGCGGGTTGCCGCCTGGCTGTGGCAGCCTGGCGACCTGGGTGAATTCAGAGCAGGGCCTTCCAGCCAGAGCAGAAGAGGCTTGGTGCCAGATCCTGTTTCTTCCATGCTGCTGGCCAGGGGAGCGGCTCCTGTTGTACAAAGGGTCTTCCGCGTTGGCAGCCTTCTGTATGCGAGCCTGTAAATGAAGGCAGACTTTGGGAGGCTGTGGTCCATGTTGAGACCACCACACGGGCAGGGCACGTCAAAAGCAAGGTCTCTGTGGTTCTTAAAAATCTTTCCGCCCCATCTATCGTTTCATACAAGACTGGTAGCTGAGAGGCTGCACGAAGCCTCGGGGAGCGCAGGGTGTGCCCCCGGGCCACGAGCGGTTAGTAGCCTCTGGTAGCTATGGCCTTTGCCGCCCAGAGTGATGGGCTGCATTGCGTTTCCAGCTTCCAGGAGTCGCTCTCCAAAGCGCTGGATGCTTATGAAGCGAAGGAAGACGCGGCCATTCAGGAGGTAGGACTGTGTGGGTATCGGGGGGGTTGGGGGGTGACCGGGGCCCGACTTCTGCTTTGAGTTCCTCTTTGCCCTCCGTCTCCCTTAATTGCAGGCTGCAGCTCACATCCGAGAAGTGGAACAGAAAAGGCAAGAGATGGTGCGGGACATCTTAGAGGTTTGTGTGCCCAAGTTCAAAGCGGGCAGTATCCATCACGGTGTTCACAGTGGTTTCTGTAGAGCCTTCCTGCTCAGGCCCATCTTTGCCCGCCCTCACTGCATTTAAACTCAGTGTGAAGCCGCTCGGAGGGCACCACCTCTTGTCCCAGGCCCATTCCTGCAAATGCCAAGGGTTAGGGCTGCCCTTTGCTTCTTATTTAACTTCAGTTTAAAACGCCTCGTAAAGCGAGTGGGCCTGCTGGGTAGCAAATAGGGGTTCACTGACGGAGGTCTGCCTGTCCCTGGCATAAGGCCCTTCCCCTCTGTCGCTTTCAGACGCGTCGCACTTTGGGGCGGCCTTCTCTGCTGAGCCCCCTTCTTCCCCCCTCTGGATAGTGGAAGATGGTTGACGGGTTTCCAGGTGTCGCTCGTGCTCTGGCATATGCGTTGTTTTGAATGTCATTTAACTCTATTATCCACAACTTTTTCCCTGGAGAAACACTCTTCTTGGCTAGGGGTATTTCCTTTGCTGGCAATAAAATGTCTCGTCACACCCCGACCCCTAACGCTCCAAAAGGATTGAATTGTCTGTTGCAAGATGGCACCTGTCCCCAAATGAATGTGTGGAATCCACTCCATCTGAACACTCCCAATTACATTTCAAGGGATCTCCTATATTGTAAAATGTATTGTTGTTTCTTGAAACAAGTGTGTTTTTCCTGAATTGAACTCAGCCACAGAGAGCGAGCATGCTAGGTGATGGAACCTCTGCTGTCAACACCTTTACAGGGAATTTAAGGTAGGAGTTACACTGCTCGGAGGCCTCCTTGCTTCTGGCTGGCAATTTTGTCTTCACGTTGCCTTGGTGTTAAACTGCAACGGAGCCCTCTTTGGCTTGCACTGACAAATTTTCTGTGTTGTAGCGATTCTCCTTTTGCTATGGAAGAGCAGGGACAGCCTGGGCCAAGCAGGAGCACCACGTTCCTTAGGGAAGAGCCTGTTTGTGCCAGCAGAACTGTACCTGAGCTACACTACCTGGAAACAGGGCAGCCCTTAACCTTCATTGGCCACCAGGTACTACTCAGTTAGCAGTTCTCTCTCGCCTCTCATCCCCAGCAGCAGAAGCGACATACGGTTTCCGCCCTGGTTGCAGCCCAACCTGAAATCCAGCCTCTCTATCTTACCCATGACTTGTGAAGAGGGAGGGGGATGCTGTCCGCTGCGATCTGCTGGGCTGGGGAACCAGTAGTTCTTGCTGCAGGACTCGCAATCCCGTCTGCAACTTTGCCTGCCTCTTTTCTCGACTCCCCAACGCGCTACTAACGGGGTTTTCCTTCATTGTTTCAAACACAGGAAACTGGAGGGGAGGGCAACATTCACACAGGTAGGTTTATGAAGACACACAGTCAGCTTTCTGAAATGCCTGCTCTGAACTTGGCTTTGCCCTTCATGGGCATATGGTTTGTGAGGGGAAAGAATCTTAGTGTGACATTTTAGCCTAATGTGTGTACAAACCTGGAAAATGTGGTTAACCGTGAATTGCATGTTGCCTGGTTGTACATGGTTGTGGCAGATGCAGCTGAACCCTTAAGCATATCTCAAGCAGCTGCTCTTATATCATCTGCTTTGATAATGGGCAATTTAACTTGGACACATGAAAAGAAACATACGGGGCTTTCCTGATCTGTCCACCTTTCAATCTTGAGGAGCAAACCCCCCCTGGCTGATGAGTGAAGAGGAGGAAGGTGAAAGGCAGATTGGGCCCTCCTATGAAGAATTTCTTAAGGAAAGTGAGTATGCAAGGGTTTGGCCCTGTGATGGTCAGTGGGAAGAATTGAGCAAAGAATGGCATGTGGCTCAACATTTTGTTCTTCTGCCCTCTTTAAAGAACAGAAACAGAAACTAAAGAAGCTCCCACCCAACCGTGTTGGGGCCAACTTTGACCACTCCTCTCAGACAGGAGATAGTTGGCTTCCCTCCTTTGGGCGCGTCTGGAATCATGGTAGGAGATGGCAATCCAGGTAAACACAGATCTCCCTCTGGGAAGGCCAGAGGTGCCAACCGCTGTAGTACAGACATGCCAGTAACGTGTTTCACAGAGACATTTTTCTCTCCCCTGGGCAGCGTTTCGAAGGGCTAGATACAACATTCTTGGGGGGGAGGGGGCCTGGGCCTGGCTGGTTTGGAATCTGCCACCCCACCCTTCCCGCTTACTAAGATTCTGAATGAAGCTCACGGGGTCTATAATTGATGCTGTCAAGATTTGCTTCCACACACACGTGTGCGCGCTCATTCCATAAATTACACTATACTAATATAACTGAGAGTGAGATCAACTATGAGAACCTTCTCACCTTGTGGCTTCCTAAATCTAGCAGTTGCCAATCCCAACACAGCAGGCAGGGGCCGCCTGTGGGTGCCAAAGCCCGAGGAGGAGGAATCCCCTCTCCTGGTACCCGGCTTGATTTGAGAGAATGAACTGTTTCAACTTGCTGTCTTTGGCACTGCTTTTTCTAGACACCAGTTCAAAGCTGAATCCGGAAAGAAGCAGCCCGGTCCCAAAAGGAAAAGGCCTCGAACCAACTGAAAGGCCTGCATCCCCAAGAGAGCTTGGCAGATTTCACAGCACATTGACTGAGAGCGAGCCTGGAGATATCACAGAGCAACTCCCCACAGAAGCCCAGCTGCTGCTGTGGAAGGCAGGCTTTTCTGCCATGAAACAGCTACGCAGCTTGGTGTACAGCACTTTTATGTCCCTTGTTAAGGGTGTAAGATTTGTATCAAAGCTATACTTGTTAGAGACAAACTGATACAGGTTGCTGTAATTGTATATGAATTTTGCTAAAAACTATGGTTGCCAATAAATGTACTGCTACAAAATATTAAAGGCAAAGTGTATTTGTGTAAGATCCACAAAGCAAATGTGAGATTGCAGAAGATATTGCCATAAAAGTTGAGTTTATCAAAGGCTTTCTGTATATCCCTTGCTTGCTTTTTATTTATTTATTTTTTATCCCACCTTTACTGTTTTTATAAATAACTCAAGGTGGCAAACATACCTAATACTCCTTCCTCCTCCCATTTTCCCCACCACCACCACCCTGTGAGGTGAGTTGAACTGTGTGTGTGTGACTGGCCCAAGGTCATCCAGCTGGCTTTCGTGCCTGAGGCGGGACTAGAACTCTGACTCCTGGTTTCTAGTCCAGCACCTTAACCACTAGACCAGGGGTGTCCAACCTGCGGCCCGGCCCAAAATGAGCCTCCTGTCCCCACCGCCATGCCAGACTACGGAAGAGGCTGGCATGGCACGAAAGGGGAGTCCGAGCTGGAGCTGCCGATTGGAGGCAGCTTGGAAGGAGCCCCTCCACCAATTAGTGCGTGGCAAAAGAGGGCAGAGGGGTGTGAAATTCAAAGATATAAAGGGCCAGCGCAGCCAGTCACCACCTGCTGCCTGCGCGCACTGAACAGCTACCCCTGCACCACATGTAGCCCTGGACCCGAACCAAGGGACGCCTCCTCCTCCGAGCCAAGCCCTGCTGCCACCACACAAACCCTTCCAGGCGCCAGCCCAGCTCTTGCCTTGCCGCCGGTTCCTGCCCCGTGTCCTGCCGCCACCACAGAATCTGCTCCGGAAGCCTGTCCAGCCCTTGCCTTGCAGCCGGTTCCTGCCGAGCTGTGTCGCCGCCTTCCCGGTCCTTGGAAGCACCCCGTGGGTAAGCGCCGTAGCCTTGCCCCCCTGCCCCGCGATAGTGCCCGCATTTTCTTTTTTTAAATATTAAGAGGGATATATTTTATGTTATAATATATATTATATAATAAATATATAGACATAATAAATATATATTATAAATAAATAAATATATATTATATATATTTATTATGTTATATTTATATATTAAAATATATATTTTATGTGCGGCCCAAGACAATTCCTCTTCACTCTATGTGGCCCAGGAAAGCCAAAAGGTTGGACACAAACAAACTTACTCAAGTTGCTTCAAGCTTATTTATCAAGACAGACACTAGCTCACACATCTGCACTGCCCACACCATCGTATAGCCTGATGCTTTTATAAAGTTTTATTTTTATGTGCCCAAATTCTGCACAAGTCCTTATTACAAAAACAGTAAAGCCATTTTACCCATTGCATACTTAACTACTGGCATTTGCTCAGATCACTATAAAGCATTAAAGAGTTTAATCCGTTTATTTTTGTAAGTGTGCAAGGAGCTCTGAAAGCCATCTGAGAATCTGCAAAGCAAACCGAACAAGAAATTAGGCCCTTCGGATGCGATGCAGACCGCCGGCCGGCCGGCCAGAATCCCCTTCAGCTGCGCAGAGCCGCTCCCGGCCACCTCAGCTCACCTTTTCAAGCCTCCTCTCCTGCAGCTGGTGCGTCACCCCCCTTGGTGTTTCGGGTGTAGATGACTTGGGCTCTGTGCTTGGAGACGAGTTTAATTAGACCTGCCAGGAGAATCAGAGGCACGTGAAGCGACCCGCGGGTGTGCACGTTTGGAAAAGGCAGGCCTGTGGGTTCTACCCTTAGAGGCCAGCAGCCCAGCCCGGGAACACACCAGCCGGGCTGCGGCGGAGAGCAGGGCGGCCCCTCACCTTTGCTGAGCAGCTCCTGCAGCGCAGCCCGCGCGAGGGAGCCCCGGATCTTCAGCCTCTCCGAGACCACGGCGGGCGTGATGAGCTTGTAGTTCGGCACCTCCTTGCAGAGCTTGTCGTACGTGGCTTTGTCGAAGAGGACGAGGTTGTTCAGCTTGTCCCTCACTTTCCCCTTGGACCACTTCTGCTCGAGGGAAGAGAGGCCCCGTGAGAGGCGCGGACCCCAACCCTCGCCCTGCCCTGCCCTCCCGCCGAGCCTGCCCGGCGCCCACCTTCTTCTTGGCTTTGCCGCCGGACTTGTTCACGGGGTCCTTGTCCTTCTTGGCAGACTTGCCCGCGTCCTTCTTCTTCTTGTCGTCTTTGGGCGGCTGCGAGGAAGGAGCGAGCGAGCGAGAGAGAGAGAGAGAGAGGGAGGGAAGGGGGTGGTCAGCAGCCGGACAGCCAGCCGCCCGGCCCGGCCCGGCCCGGCCCGGCCCGGGGCCTACCTACCATGGTGCGGCTGGCGGCGCAACGTGCTCCTCCCTCGGCGGCTTCCGGCTAGAAAGGAAGGCGGCCGCGCACGCGGGATGGGAAACCCCGCGGCCGAGCGCGCTTCCGGCCCGCCCCGGAAGAGGCGTAGCGAGCCCCCGCCTACGGCAGCCGCGATGGCCATCTTCAGCGTCTTCGTGGTGAACAAGGCCGGCGGGCTCATCTACCAGCTGGACCACTACGCGCCGCGGGCCGAGGCCGAGAAGACCTTCGGCTTCCCGCTGGACCTGGTGCTGCGCGCGCACGATGAGCGCGTCCTCGTGGCCTTCGGGCAGCGCGACGGCATCCGCGGTGAGCCTGGGCGCGGGGCCGGGGGCAGCGGGCGGCCGGGCGGGCGAGGGGAGAGGGTCCCGCCGCCGCCGCCGCCGCCTCGCTGAGCCGCGCTCCCCGCAGTGGGCCACGCCGTGCTGGCCATCAACGGCGCTGACGTCAACGGGCGCCTGACCGCCGACGGGAGGGACGTGCAGGAGTTCCTGGGCAACCCGGCCAACTACCCGGTGGCGATCCGCTTCGGCCGCCCGCGGCTCTCCTCCAACGAGAAGCTCATGCTGGCCTCCATGTTCCACTCGTGAGTCGGGCGGGGGCGCGGGCGGGGTCGGGGGTCGGATCCCGTCCCGTCCGTCCCCCCCCGGCATCCTGCCCCCGGCATCCCTCTGCTTGTCGCGCAGGCTGTTCGCGATCGGGTCGCAGCTCTCCCCGGAGCAGGGCAGCTCCGGCATCGAGGTGCTGGAAACGGACACCTTCAAGCTGCACTGCTTCCAGACCTTGACAGGTAGCGGGTGGCGGGCAGGGGCGGGCAGGGCGGCGGGGCATTGGCCGCTCAGTCCCGCATCCGCCTCGCTCTTCCCTTCCCTTCTCAGGGATCAAGTTCGTGGTGCTCGCTGACCCCCGGCAGTCCGGAATCGATTCCCTTCTGCGCAAGGTTTACGAGATATATTCGGACTTTGCCCTGAAAAATCCCTTCTATTCTCTGGAGATGCCAATCAGGTACAGTTAAAGCGCCTGTATAGGGAGAAATGAGCTAAGAGGAAGGACCGTCTTCCACCTGGAAACCTATGCCCTCATTGTGGGAGCCACTTACGGATCCACTGTTAAGATTTTACCCCTGGGAGTGATCGCCAAGACTAGACTATAAAGCGCCTGTCTTGGAAATCCGAAAGAACTCTCTCGCCCTCTCCAGGCAGTCAAAATATGCTTATGGAGGCCAGGCCATTTCTTAACGTTTCTGTTCTAATCCCAGGAAGCCGGTTTTAGGGGTCCTGGCGCTTTGCCTGAGTGGTTGGGGTATATTAGATGTCCGGTGCCTGCCAGGTCTCGTTTTCCTTTCTAGTGGTCCCTCTGAATTCCCTGGTGTTACTAGGACTGTTGTGCTCTTTTCTTTCTAGCTTCTTAGAACCAAGATTCCTCCATAGTGTCAGTACATTGTTAACTTACGCAAGGTCAGCAAGCAACAATGGATAAGAAAGCTGCTTCAGGCACGTTAAAGTCCTCCTTGTGTACCGTTTTGTATCGTAGCAAGTTATAATAAGCATGCAGGGGACAGTGCCGAATCCAAACATTTTTATTAAAAAATTATCTTTGCTGAAGATAGAATGAAAAACATGGAGGTCGGAGTAAGGATGGCCATGAATTCTAACTGCGCTTGTTATTCTGTTAATATTTCAGATGTGAGCTCTTTGATCAAAACTTGAAGCTTGCCCTGGAGGTAGCAGAGAAAGCAGGCCCCTTTGTCCCAGGATTGTAGGGTGAAGTTCTTCCCCTTCAGTTGCCCCACGGACTGTTTGGATCTTGGGGCCAGAAAGGCTTCCCGGCAGTTCCAGAGTCTCCCCCCCCCCCCCCCCGCTGCTGGGGGAGCTCGTTTGGGCATCCTCTGCTGCCGGAAGTTAGAAGGAAATCGTGTTGGCTGCATGTACGTGTTTAACATATGTTTGGCACTTTGTTTATTATATGTGGAAATAAAGCATTCTTTAAAGGAAGACGACAGACTTTAATCTTGACCTTGGGATAAATTATTTGGTATCCAACACCAATCATTATTATACGCCATCCGACTCCCAACAACTCTTCAGCCGGGGAAACATAAGCTTTTACTGGACAATCCTTTATTTTTGTTGATGCATACATTCTATACAGTAGCCATAACTTAGAATCTACGATAGTAAACACTGCAAGACTTATTCCTAAAGGCAGCTAGTTACACTTGGGGAGCCTCATGGCTGCAGAAGTGTTAGGAAGTCCCAGCCCCTGCAGCTAAATGCATTTTTCTTCCCTTAAAGACAAGAGAGGTCTAACACCCCTTGACGCTGTGATGTAATCAAGAATGTTTGACCTGATGGTTGGTTGCCCTTTCTCAAACGCCAGTAGTAGTTTTTCAGTCCACTTCTAGGCTTGCTTGAGATCTAAATAGCGTAAGCTTACAGCTCCCCTCTTCTAGCTATTTACTTTTGGGTTATACCTCAGTGTAACTTGTGGGAAGTCTTAGAAAATGTCGCTTGAAAATTTAACGTGGCATGGCAAAGGAAATGAGGGGAGGACACATACCAAAAGGGGAGTGAAGGGGTCCCCCAAAATGGAGCTCCTGTTCTGCTGCTCTGTCCCCACTGCTGTGGGCTGCCAGTGAACCCAGCAGCAGCTGTGGCTGCCAAATGTTTGCTCGTTAGTCCCGACTACTACGGCATCCTTTAGGTTTTGAAGGATGAGAACTGGTGGTAACCACCAAGTGAGATTTTGGCACCGCTTCATAAAGCCCAGCGGTAAACTTCAACCTGCTTAGAGCTGCTACCTTTTTCCTTTTTGAAGCATTGGCTGTGGATGCGGGAGGCTCCTTTGCAGCCAAGTCATTCTTGCGTTTCAGTCAACTTTCTTCGGCATGCGACCCATCTTGGTGCAGATGTTTCTCAGGAAGAAAAAGGCCACGGTGCTGGCTATACAGAGCAACTCCACCACCCAGAAGGCTGTTCCCCAGCTGTAGTGTTTGGCAATTGTGCTGAAAGGCAGACCAGCCAGGAAGCCTCCCACTGAAAAGAAAAAAGGTTAGTTGGGTGCAACGTGCGCTTTCATCCTCATTCAGTTCCAGTTAAGCTTTCACGTACCGTTAGCCATTAGTGCAACAATGGCGTGGGAAGTGCCGCACAAGTTGGATGGTGCACTCTCATTGGCTATTACTCCAAACAGCGCAATCGGCCCATAAGAACAAAATCCAAAGACTGCTCCTAACAGCAGGATCCAGAACTACAAAAACAGAGCCAGACAAAAGGTTAGGACTGCGAGAACAATACCTTTCCGTACTCCCTGCATCTGCCACTTGGATTCCTTTTCCCTACCATCATCTGCAAAATGGTGCCTTGGATGCAGCACGCTGATGTTTAATCTTTCCTTCAATAAGAAGTGTTGTCTCTCAGTAATCCATTAAGTAATAAATAACAGCCACAATCTCTATAGAAACAATAAATCACTTAGTAAGTATTTAAAAACAGCACCCAAGCCAACTGCTATTTTAAAGCAGACTCTAAATTTTAGATCAGCATGCTAAGATATCAGACCTAACTTTTCAGTAAGTAATCTTGCTGCAATCCAAGGAGGGCATGATGGGAAGAGTAGGGAGGACTCTTCCTGCAGCTCTGCACAGGCAAGTCTCCCACTTCTGTGTCTAAGCTGCTGCTAAGGACCCTGCGCCTGGCATTAAGCCAGAGGCTGAAGCAGCATAAAGTGACTGAACAGAATCCGAGAGAGAGAGAGAGAGAGAGAGAGAGAGAGAGAGAGAGAGAGAGAGAGAGAGAGAGAGGCAGAATAAAGACCTCGTGTTCTGTAAAGCCCACAAGATTAGCCAGAGGGTAGAGGAACTGATTCCAAGAGTAATTTCCCTAGAAAAAGAAAGAAGGGGAAAATGAACAAGGATCATGACAGAATGTCCGGAAAAGAGAAAATGCAGCAGCAATCGTATGCAGAAGCAAAAACCCTAGAAATGGAGAGCCCTTGCCAGCTCTTTTCCAAAGCAAGATACTTTGCTAGCTAAAAACTTTAAATTTATTTATTTATTTATTTATTTATTTATTTATTAAATTTCTATGACCGCCCATCTCCCCCTCAAGGAAGACCTATAACCCCATCATTGTTGACTGGGACATCATCATTAATATCTGAAGATTCCCCATCCTTGGAATTCTCGGCAAGCCTTTTATTTATTATTTAATTTATTTATTATTTAAATTTGTATCACCGCCCATCTCCTCCACACCTGGGGACTCTGTGCCGAAGCCAGAGGGAACTCCATGTTTTTGGGATGATCCCATGAACTGGTCCATCGTGGCTTCAACAGATGGACTTGTAATTGCAAAAAGTCCAGAAAGCAAAGAATCTATCCAGGAAGTGAATTTCACCCTGATTTCAGAATCTCAACTTTGTTCCCCCGAAAGTTGCAAAACTTTGTATTTGCTCCATTAAGATTTGTCTCTAAAAGCCCAGGTTCATTTTACTTGTGGAAATCCTCACAAAATGTGCCATTTACCTACAGGTAAAAGCATCCAAGATGGTCACAAGCCTCAGCACCTACTCCAAACAGGTGACAACATAAACACGTTGAGATTGGGGGGGGGGAAACCGACCACGCAGTTACCTCCTGGAGAGAAACAGCCCTACCCTCCCTGAGCCCAAGTAGCAACTCGATGCTGCTACACATCAGCTGACGGCAGCAAAGCGGATGGGCCTCTCCTGTATACGGAGCCTCTTCCTACGGCTTACCTTGGGAGAGCTGTCGGTTACTGTGACTCGGAAGAGGAACAATGAGGCAGCCATGCCCGCCATCATGGAGATGAGAAGGGGGTGCCGAGGGTTTCCGTAGTGTGAGAGACCCACCTGCAACACACACGCGGATCCGGAATAGAAGTGCGGTATCCCTGTTATTAAACGCCCATCAACCCATCCCAGACAAAACCGCCTCCGTATCAGCATCCACTCTGCCTGCGTAGGGCTTTTCGGGGCAGGGGACCGCCCTTTCCCCGTCATGCTTACCCTGGCCACTGCGCGGTCTGAAAGATAGCCAGCAGCAATGCTTCCAGCCAGGCCCCCAATTTCCAAGGCGCTCATGTAGGAACTTCCTGTAGAGCAAAGAGCGTAGTAACAATCCCAACGAGATTGCACCCTTGCAGGCAGAAAGGGGTTGCACGGCCACCCCAGCACCCCGGCCAGTCCTTTCCGGGCCAAGCCAAAGGCTTCCCCACCCCGCGGGTGCTGCTCCACTGACCCTGGCTTACCCAGGCCCAACACCCAGATTTGGGACACGCTAAGCTCTCAAAGCACCAGGCTAAAGGCGCTGCCTCCTACCCACGAGGACAGACTGTCCTCTCTCCTGAATGAGAAAGAGCTGTCCCCAGTCTGTGCAGCACGTCTTCACACCAAACACCACCAGGTAGCCAGAAGAAAGGACCCAGAGGTACGGAGAGCGCAGCAGCTCAGCCAAGGTGCTGCCATCCACCGAGGCCTCTGCAAGGAGGAGACCTGTTAGCGATCTGGCCGGAGCCACGCCCTTCGCGCCTCCCGTTTCCTGGCCCTCTGCCAGACTCCATGCTTCCTCTCTGCTCCTCAGGCTGATTTACTGAGAGACTAGCCTTACAGGTCGCTCCGATCAGCATACAACTGCCCAATATGTAATTGGGACTAAAACAGTATACATGGGGGAGCCACGCTGAGGAGAATAAAAGCAATTCCTCCTCAAGAGGGATACTTAGAGTGAACCTGCGTCCCCGGCTTGAGGAGACAGCCGCGTCTCCACTGATTCCCAGAAGGCGAGGGGCGGAGGTGCAGCTGAGGCGGCCTGCTTTCATGGCCCTGAAGATGGTAGTCCCTGATCAAGGGGACACGTCTCACCCTGTGACTCCCCACCCACTCACCTTTCTTCCCTTTCTTGGGCCCAGACTCAAGGTTGGGCAGTCCCACATCTGAAGGCTCATTCTTAATCAGGAGCAGACACACCAAGGAAGCCACCACACACGCAGAGCCAGAGAGGGCCAGGGTGGTGCGCCAGGCATAGCTCAGCGCCATCAGAGCTGCCACAATGGGCCCAAGCCCTCCGGCCAGGTTCATGCTGGTGGAGAGGACGGCCCACCACGTCCCGAACTGGGAAGGCTCAAACCACTACGGAGAAGGGAGAGAGAGAAGCCGGGTGTGTTGGTGCCTATGCCCAGGGCAGGTCCTCATTGGCACACACTGACCTAAGACTGCCAGCACAGCCTCCAGGTTGTCACAAGTACGGATGGCTTAAAAGGGGCAGCAGGCGCCATCGCCGAGAGGCACACCAGCTCTCCGGACAAATTTCCCTGCTCCCTAGAAGACAGTCCTCGGAAAAGTGAAATGAAGTGAAGGCGTGTTTCCACACCAATTGTTTAGCATGATTTCCTCAAAGCAGTTGGCAAGAACATTTAACAAAAAATATAGAACGTATGTTTTTTACTGGCAGCGGACATGGGGACCTGGGCATTCCACCGCTTTCTGTTTCCAAGGGTCCCAGATACAAGTCAAGCAATGCGGCAAACACCCCAGAAATTCTGGGTTACCAATGGCCTCAAGTACTTGCCTCTGAATGCCAGCTGTGAGGGAACCTGAGGAGGAGGAGGGGGTGACTGGACTCGGATTAACGGCTTCCCAAAAGCGTTTGGATAAGCAGGTTCTGGATCAGACTGGCCTTTGGTCTACAGAGCTCTTCATCGTTTTTTGAGGCGGCCAGGAGCCTGCTCCTAGCCACCAGAGGCCCAGCCATCCCTGAACAAGGCCACTTGCTCAGGGCCAAAGGAGGTGACCAGTCTCCCAAAAATATCTGAGAGCAACCCGATATGGCCTGCAATTTATAGCTCCTGCTGCCCTTGCCAATTCAAGCCCCTCCTAGAAAAATGGCATCTCTGACTAGGAGAGAGCACAGGTGTGGCCTCTGCCTCCAAAAAGCTGCAAGGGCAGTTCTCCGTTCCGCTAAAGTGCTCCCAGCACCAACGCCGACACAGCGTTCACAGCTTGTGGGCTCTGCACAGGGAACGTCAGAGCGAGCGGCTGCCTGGTGGCTTCCCAGGGATGGGATTCTGGCCTGCCGCTCCGTTAGAGGCCGGCTGCCAGGCTGCCAGGGGAAAAGCCAGCTCCTTTGCTTACCTTGCGCAGCACCTTGCCACAGGGGGGCCAGCCCAGGCCCTGGGCCAGCCCGTTGCAGAACCACAGCCCTGCAAAGAGGGCAACGGTAGAACTCCAAGAAAACAGCACGTTGACTACACCCACCAACAGGAGGCCAGAGGAGAAGAGCCAGCGGGCACTCATTTGGTCCGAAAGGACTCCGCTAATGAATTTGCTAACGGCGTAGGCTGCGGACTGGCTGCTGACGATGAGACCTGAATTGGACGAGAGCCCCGGAAAAACCTCAACCGCACAATCACCACGACAAGAGCCTGGCCTGGAAGGGGCTCAGAGGGTACCGAAGGCAGTTTGCTCTTGCTGCATGATTAAAGGGGCTGGAATCACCATGCCCATTCCAGTCAGGACTGAGCTCAAATCTGGCAACACGATTCCTCCTCTCTCCAAATAAAGGCTGTTAAACATTGTCCAAATAACGGCCTCTCTAAAGAGTGGCTGCAGAACTGCAGTCTTGCTTCTTTCCAAAGAAAGTGAGAAACAGCAGCAGGTCTCCCTGGCGAAGCAACACGTGTCCCAAGCAAGCATAACGTCGGTTCTCAAATTCCCTCAAACTCTACGAAGCTCTGAGCACTTCCAAAGGGTTCTGTAGCTCCCAGTATCCTCTCTCCAAGGTTCCCAGAGCCAATAAGCACCACAATCTCGAAAGAAAGAAAGAAAGAAACTTACCCAAGTCATCTTTGTCCAAGTGTATCTCTTCCATGACTGAAGGCATCACAAAGGAGAAGGTTTTTCTGTTGAAATAGTACAAGGTGTACCCAACGTACATAGTAGTGAATATGACAAACCGGTGATAGCCGTAATTCTTTCCTGCCATTGTTGTGCTGACTTGTGCTTCCACGGATTAGAAGGAAGTGTTGGTTGCGCTTTAAGAGTCCAAACTGCAGGCACAGCAGAGGTGAGAGGAAGGGGGAGGGCAAAGGGCTCAAAGCAGGGAGCCAGCAGCTGCCTGAATGCCGGTCTGTGTTTCTGCTGGGCAGGGGCTTTGCCGAGGAGGTTCCTGCTTGATCTCAGCTGTGCTCATGGCCACTTTCTGGAGAATTATTAACTTGAAGACCAGGCTGGACATGGAGTTCAGTATAAACCCATCCATCTACAATGGAGAGCCAGCCTGTAAGAAACAGTTTGCGTCCAGGGTGGGAAGATTAGGAGGTACTCTGACCCCTGAACTCAAATAGTGCAAGATCAAACAGAAAAGATCAATGTCTTCCTGGAACAAGCCTGGGGCACCACCGAGGGCTGGCCTCAGCAGCAGGCAACCTCCTGCCTGCCTTTCTCCAGAGTAGCACCGGGTCCCAGGAGGCAGCAGAGCTGCAAAGATGTTCTTCTGCAGCCTGAGAAACAGACAGAGCGCTGATCAAATGTCGTCCACTGGAGAAGGCAAGTTCGCAATAAAAATATTTACCTGCTTGGGAACAAGGCTATATTGTGTACTGCCACAGCAGGCAGATTAAAAACCAAGAATCCCTCCCTATTTCTAGAGAAGAACCTAAACACAATAATTTTACATTATAAACCTATCAGCCTATGAGCAAAACAACAAAATACCAAGACATCTGTTAAAAGTAGCAGGCATGCCATGAAGGAGCCATAACTGTAAGAAAATCAGAATCACAGTTCAGTTTAAAGCATGGGCAAATAAAATGTCTAAACAGTAGCAGTTACACCAACCTCTTCAGGCTGCCCCTCCAGAGAAGGCTCTCTTCACTCTCTCTCCTCAAAAGGCAGGGCTGCTCCAACAGAGGCCTCAATGTTTGGTTTCACCACAGGGCAGCAGTAAGTAGGTCCCAAACTGCAAAGGTCCTTAAAGGGCACCAACAGGACTTGGAATTTTGCCAGGGAGGGAGGGAGAGCGAGCCAGTGGAAATGCTTTAACATTGTACTTTCCATACTTTCAACTGGGAAACTGTGAGCATATTAGACCAGGCCAAATCCAAAAATGCTAGAGAATTCCTGGAAGCTTGGCACTCAGACAAAGCAGCCATCAACAGACACATAGAGGTTAACAACATTTACATACCATTCATAAGAGTCAATAGAATAGCCAGAAGACCAGAACACCCCTGGGCCAGCAATCAACAACAAGATATGCATAGATTAACAGCAAGATTAGCAGCAGAGGAGCAATCAAACAACACAATAGACCTTAATCAAGGAACTATTAACTCAGTCAATCACCCAAACAGCACACAACAGCCCAATCAAGGAACTACCAAGGAGAGTACAAGACCCCCACCAACACAGGCAGGACAAGCCAGGGTATATAAACAGACAGCAAGTTCCACTCCCTTTTCGCACTGAAGATGTTGCCTAGCCTGGCAATGAAACGTCTGCATGAAAACAACAAGGCTCAGAGAGCACCAAAGACTCCCCAATTGTACTTTCTTTCAAAGGAGAACAAACTTGCTTCATTTTCCACCAACACAATCACCTTGGCTCAAAGTCTCAGTTTTGTCTGGAAGTGGGAGCTACAAAAGCTAACCTTCAAGACAAACTTTATTTGCCTATCTGCCTTTCACCAATATTTATTTATTCAATTTCTATACCATGGTTGATGGTATCGAAAGCCGCTGAGAGGTCAAGAAGAGCCAGGATGGATGCACTGCCCCCATCCCGCCCCTGCCAGAGATCATCCATAAGGGTGACCAATGCCGTTTCCATCCCATAACCGGGCCTGAAACCTAACTAGAAAGGGTCCAGATAATCCGTTTCATCCAGGATCCTCTGGAACTGCAATGCCACCACTTTCTCAACCACCTTCCCCAAAAAGGGAAGGTGGGAGACTGGACAAAAATTGTCCAATACAGTAGGGTCCAGCGATGGTTTCTTGAGGAGGGGGCGAACCAGCCCCTCTCTCAAGGATGTATTTACCATCGTCTGGACCCAGCCACATGTCACCTCATCTCACCGAGCTGCCTTTACCAGCCAGGAGGGACAGGGATCTAATTGGCAAGTGGTGGCATTTACAGTCTGGAGGATCCTGTCCACTTCCTCAGGTCCAACAGGATCAAACCGTTCCCAGATAACCAGGTAAGTACGTTCCCCAGGTATCTCCCCAGACCCTGTCTCACACTCAGAGTCCAACTTGGATCGAATCTGAGCGATTTTATCCTGCAGATGCCCAGAAAATTCCTCAGCACGGCCCTGTAGATGGATTTCTGAATCCCCTCTCCCCAGAAGGGATTGGGTTATCTTAAACAGGGCCGTCAGGTGGCATTCCGCAGATGCAATAAGAGCGGAGAAATAATGACGTTTCGCCACTCTTACTGCCACAAGGTAGGCCTTAACCGCGGCTCTGGCTAGTGTTCGGTCGGATTTGGTCTTTGTCTTCCTCCAGCGGCGCTCTAGACGTCTCTTAACACTCTTCAGAACCCTCAATCCCTCCGTGAACCACGGGGAATATCGGGTCGGATGGGGCAAGAGAGGCCGCATAGGCGCGATCCTGTCCAAGGCCTCGGCCACCTCCCTATTCCAGGCCGCAGCCAGGGCCTCCGCTGGACCGTGCAGCAGATCCTCGGGTATAACCCCCAGCTCCCTCTGAAACCCTGCCAGGTCCATCAGTCGCCGGGGGCAGACCAGTCAAATGGGTCCTGCCTCCCTGCGGAGGGGGCCGGCATAAGAGAATCTCAAGGTCACCAGGGTGTGATCTGACCATGACAATGGGGACAGATCTAACTCTCCCCTCAGATCACATTGCCACTGCTCCGACAAGAAAACTAAGTCCGGAGTGAGGCCACTGTTTCGAGTTGGGTCCCAAATAATCTGAAACAGGCCCATGGCCACCATGGTGGTCATGAACTCCCAAGCCGCTTCCGAGGCCCGCCCCAGGGACAGCAGATTGAAGTCCCGCAGAACCATAAGCCTGGGGAACTCCACCGCCAACGCCGAGGTGGCCTCCAGTAGCTCAGGCAGGGAGGTTGCTACACGGCAGAGAGGCTGGTACAGTAGCAACACTCCCAACTGTTTGTGGGAACCCAACTTGAAAAACAAGGTCTCACACCCGGCCACTTGTGGAGCAGGGCCCCCGAAGGCCACTAGAGATTCTCTGATGACGACAGCCACCCCACCTCCCCTGCCCTGGGGTCTTGGCTGGTGCCATACTCGAAACCCGGCCAGGCACATCTCTGAAAGAGGAACACCTCCTTCCGGGCCTAGCCAGGTTTCGGTAATGCACGCCAGGTCTGCCCCCTCCTCTGTGATCAAATCACCAATGAGGGGGGGCTTGTTGTTAACTGACCCGAGATATAGCTCTCTGCAAGCCTTGAAGAAGCTTATAAGTACTAAAGGTTGTCCCTGTTGCCTTTTTATACCACTTAACTAGCTGCTGAGAAGTTTCCCATAAACTTCAAATTTATACCCAAACACAAGCATCTCATCAGGCAACACTGCAGGTAGTCACCCCCCCTTTTGAACACCTGGAAAACTTCTTTCAATTCTTTCCACCTAAGTTTTAAGTAGCTGCATCCTTTCCAAAATGATAACCAACCCTCAGGTCTTAGGAAGCTCCATCTGACAGTTAAAACACTCCGTTTGGTTCCCCACTTCTACATTTTCTCTTTCAGCAACCCTTGCCCTGAAAAGCCTCGCAGAATATTTGCTCTTGTAGCAATATTTCACTTCCCTCTAATATTAAAATCGAACAGGAACAGTAAATCAGTTTCATGGAACGCGTCCTGTGATTTACCTGCATTTTTAAATTAGCACCTGGAAGAGAGGCTGCTTAGACAAGCTAGCTACTCTTGTGAGCTGTGAGGTAACAAACTTTCTAACCTCAATTAGATAATTATTCCCCTCTTTTGTCATAGCAGGCACCCAATACTTACTAGACACTTAATCATTAATGTGTAACCTTCCCTTGCTGATGCCTAACTGAGCAATTCTGTGGGTGGAGGGGGAGAGAGGTTGCAGGGCTAGAAAACTCGCCCAAGGAAAGCAACCCCTTGGTGAGTCGAATTCTGGAGACCATCCCCCCCCCCCCCCCCACCACCACTTGGCCTCACTGTGGCAGATTGGGGAAGGACTCCTGGTGCTGTAATGGGGACAATTCTAATAAACATGATCTTATTTATTTCAGTCCTGGCACCTCCTTCCATGTCCTCCTGCTTCGGTATCCATCCTGCAAATTCTGAATTAGCTGGCAACACAAGAAGTTCAGAAAACAGAATTGTTCCAGATTCCTTGAGCCTCAGATTTCTCTCTCCACCTTTTACTTTCTTTCTGTTTTGGTGCAAGCTTCAGTAACTTGATTTGCAAATTGCTTTTTATTTTACTTGTACTAATAAAACTTGAATAAAGACTGGGCTTGAGGCTGACATCGGCTTCCCATTAAACTCCAAGACCAAAAAAGTAAAGAAAATCAGGTGGAACATTTATTTATTTAAATAACATATATGATCATGGAACATGGAGCTTGGTGGCACCAAGCAGTGTCCCTATGGTTATGCTGGTGCCCCAAGTGTCACGCTGGCAACCAAAATTAGTTTCTAAAATTTTTAGTGATAGGTATTTTGGAAATACTAAGTTCTTTTACAGAGCAGAGTTGCAAGGGGGGAAGGGCAATTCTCTCCTGGACTTTAGAAAAAACTTAAAGACCTGGTTATGTCACCATGCTTGGGGAGGGGAATAGCCAGGCTTGGGGTTGGCTGGTCCACTAGATCTGCTCTGACCAGCCTTATGGACCAGGGAAATGAGATCTACCACTCCTGGATCAAATTGCATAATGTGTGTGTGTGTGTGTGTGTGTGTGTGTGTATATATATATATATATATATGGGTGTGTGCGTGTATGTATATATGTATATATGTGTGTGTGTGTGTGTATATATATATATATATATTATTGTTTATTATTGATATTTATTGTTTTAATTGATTTTAAACTTTGTTGTGAACCGCCCAGGGTCCCTCCTTGTGGGGGAGATGGGCGGGATATAAATGTAATAAATAAATAAATAACAAATAAATCCCACATTTGCACCAGCTGATGATTCTGGATGGTCCCAAAGGTGTCACTGAAAAATTAGTACTAATCCATCCTAGATCTTATGAGGACACAGATAACCTTGAACAGGATCTACTAGGAAAGCTGCAGTCAGTACTTTTGCCTAAGTTGTGCAAAGGCATCAAAAAGCATCCCCAAGATGGAAGCGCATGTTGGCAAATACACAAACCTTGAACTACTCCTTTAGGTATCACGCCAAAGTTTATCAGCCTTCATGCAGCCCACGGTTGACCTCAGGCCCTTGTTCAGAGCATCTTTCACCACAACTAAAGCTGACGTGAAAAGCTTTGTGCTAAATGGAGGATAAAATTGAGGATGGCACATATGGCAAGCACAAGGGCCTTTGGCCCAGGATGAAGATCCGAGCAGCCAATTTATGTTTTCATGCAATGCAATGTTGGTTTTAATTGTTCTTTACCGAACACGGCCCACAGCCCGTGTGTCTGGAGCAATCTATAAAATAAAGGGATGGCACAGAACAAAATGGACTTTGAAGAAGCAGGATGGGAAGAGAATTGATGCTTTTGAACTTTGGGGTTGGTGAAGACTCCTGAGAATACCGTGGACAGCCAAGAAAACAAACTGATGGATCATCGAACAAATTAATCCAGAGTTCTTCCTCCAAGCCCAACTGACCACGCTCAAATTATCTTTCTTTGGGACACATTATGGGAAGACCCAGCTCTCTGGAGAAGGCTCTAATGCTGGGGAAGGAGGAAGGAAAGAAGAGGACGACCAGCAGCCAAGTGGAGGGACTCGGTTATGGGGCGATGGGGGCACCGTGGAGAACTGGATGGCACGTAGTCACTCAGCCAACGGAAGAAAAGCCGCCTGACAGGCTGTTCCGAAGGGGTTCCTTATCAGGCCTATAAACCTGCTTCTGACGGCTTAACTTGTTGAGGGACGTCCCGGGGCGGCAGAAAACCGCCAGTCCGGTGGCCGAGAACAGGAACGTTCACTGCCTGAGGAGGCCCCGAGACGCGAAGGCTCCGCAGCCGCCCCGAGGCCATCGCGGCACGCGCTCCTCGGCCAGCGAGGGCCAGGCGGGGCGGGAGGCGCCCTCGGCCCTCCCCTGGGCAGTAGCGAACTTTCCCGGGCGGACGCCGTCCCAGAAACCGCCCCTCCCGCAGGAGCCCCGGAGCTCCGCGCGAGGACGCCGCCAGGGACCGGGAGACGCCGCCGCCACCCCCGCGCGCGGCGCTACGTACCCGCCGGAAGACGATCCCACTTCCTCGCCTGGCCGGGAAGGCCCCTCCCGAGCGGCTTCCCGCCGCCCATTGGTCGGGAAGGACGCCTATCCCCGCGCCGTTCTTTCGCGCCGCCGTAGCTTCCGCCCAATCGGGGACATTTCTACGCCTTTCCCCATGGCGCATGGGCGCGCATGCGCATCACGAAGGCTTAGGCTCCGCGCCCGGCAGGCCACCCCCTATAAACCGCCCGCGATCCGCGCCGCCCCCCGCGAGTTTCGCCCGCACAAACCTCCCCCCTCTTCCCCCGCCCCGGTCGCAGACGGAGGGCGAGCCGGCATTGAGACAGCGGGAGACCGCGGGAAAGCACTTCCTTTATTGGAACCATTCCTTCCACAGGCGCAAACGCGGACCGAACGCCGCCCCCACTCCAGGGTCGCCCAGGAGCCGCCGGCCGCGGAGGGAAGCTGCAGCCAAGGGCGCCGAAGGGACTCCCCGCCCAGGGACCTCTGGGCGCCCCGTGCCAGCAGCTCGGGAAGGCCTCTTCCCAGGCAATTCAGGACTGGCCCGGATTCCAGTGGTTTGCTGGAGGCTCACAGTAGAACGCACGTTCTGTCCAAAGCAGGTCCACAGAAAAGCATAGCTTTTTTTAAAAAAATAAGCTCTGAAAAATAATCAGACTCCAAGACACATTTCAACAGACACAAAGCCCGTGTGTATGTTGTCTGTGTTTGCAGACAATTTCAAAGAATGGAATGGGAAAGCGCGTGAACTAAGAGTTCCAAACGTTACACAAACGTTAACCGAGGGGCTTCACAATGTGCAGCACACTATGTACAATTAGTTTTTTACATCTACCATGCTCCAGGAACTTGTAATTTAGTCTATTATGTCTAAACAGGAAAAAATTCCTCCCAAGTTACAGGATAGAGAAACTCAACAAACTTCCAAACTGGTTTTAGTCTAGCAGGGTTTGCTCTGGGCCCGCACATTACTGGGCACCACCGCTGGAACACAAAATACTCATATCCTGTTCCAACAAGGTAGATTCCTTGGAAAGAGTATGAGTAAATAGAAAAACTGGATCTTCCCTCTGCCTTCGTGCCATGGCTTATAGGCAGGTGAGCTTCCTTGTGCTACTGAAAACGGAAGCTTCAGGTTTTCTCATCATACAGTGAAAAAATGACCACCTACATTTCTCGTCCTATTAGCTGCGGATAAAGCCCAGCAGCAAGATGAATTGTGTAAATATATAATGCACAGACTCAGAGACAGCAAACCTTGATAGCCAACTTCCTACTCTCCCCTATAACACGAACAAAGCAAAACAAAAAATGCCCGTTAAGAATAGCACGCTGAGTTGCTAAGGTGGTCACCAGAAATCAGAATGTACAAACTTTAGGAGGAGGAAAGAACAGCAACCCACGCTCTAAAATCAACTTGAAAAGGGCTGCTTCCCTTGCTTTGGCTAGGTAGAGCAGCCTCATCAGCTTTCGTAACAGCAGCATAGTTGCACGGAGGCCCTTAGAACGTACAGAAATGGGGCAAAACCTGGCCAGAGCATTAACTGTGGACAGAAAGCGGGGATGAGGATATTGGTCATCCATCTTGCTTTGTCAGCGGCCAGGCCTGATTCTAGACCTGGGCGTTGAGGGCTTTTCTGTTTGATGTTAGTTCCTCATAAGATACAATAGGGAGTATTTAGGGCTTCTTTCAGACTGTTATCGCCTGCCCGTTTATGTTTCGTCTGACTTTGTGGCACGGGGCTACGGAACAACAGTGATAGCAGCAGCCTGATAGTGAGACGACCAAGGAGCCCCTCAGGCAGGCTTAATCCACGTACCACATTCAGAACATTCGGATTTTCCACGGCCAAGGAGAGCGGCTGCACGCCCTGCTCTCTGCACAGGTGTGCTGCACTGTGTCCTGGAGTATTCCAGGTAGATTTAATCCACCACTGAAAAATGCCAATCCCAGGGAAAAAACTGGGACAGGCAGCGCAAACATTTCCAAAGAGGTGAAAGTCATCGTTAAAGAAAGGAGTTGATACAGGACAAAATTTCCAAATCAGCAACAATGAAATCCCCAAACCAAGAGGGGGAAAAATACAATTCTATTGCATTTTGTCATCAGTTTGTGCCATGTTCCGCTAACCATGTCCATCATAAAAACAGTAAAACTAACTGTAAATAAATAGATGTTGATGATGCACCCAGGGAATTGAGGAAGTGTTATAATTCATCATTAGTTCTGGTCTCTTCTTTTGTTTCTGGATTCTTATCTGTTTGCGGGCCTACAGTAAAGATAAAAATGTCCACAGGAAGAATCGTTCAACAGGTAAGTTAAATGTTCAAATGCAAGGATCAGGAAACATTTTCAGAAATGTCCTGCTTTGCCTTTTGAGGTGGCTGCTCCATTTGTCTGACGGCAGGACGATCCCCACCACCACATGGTCTCTGGTCAATCCAGGGACTCGCTTGGGGTTCCGGGCGTCCCCTTCAGATTGGGCTCATCTCCCTGCCGGGCGCTAATGGAAACCCCCAGCCCACGTAGGCAGCTTTGCACAAAATTCATTCAACTAGCATTACTTTCCCATCATCCGTGTGGAATCTCAACTTGCTATTATTCTATGTTGGAAACGATACTGTACCTGTATTTACTGTTCGTATATTTGTTTCAATCTTTTCTGATTAGAAATAGGGCCAAATACCTGGCTCCCTGTGAACGAGCAAGCCGCTGGGGGCTGGGGGCTAACCCTCCTCATTTGGCTCCTCCTGCCAATTGCGGTTTCCCGTCTGCTTTCGGCCAGCAGGCACGCTGTCTTGCTAATTAGCTTTTTGGACAGCAGAGCGAGCCGAGCGGGAGCAACGGATGAGCGGGGTGGAGCAGCAGGTTGCTCAGCCCGGGTGAGCCAGACCGTTTGAGAATCCGGCCTCTTGTGCTGCACAAACAGTCCACCACCAGCCATGTTTCATGGGCAGCTGCGCTGTGGCATTCGTGGCTCTGGATGAATGTGGGAACCGACTGCCTCCAGAGAAGAGAGGCCTGGACTCCAGGGTAGCCCAAGGGACCAAGGAAAAGGCTCCCTCGTCACAGATCCAATTCCAGCTCTCCTCCACTGGGGTTTCCTTACCTCCATCCAGGTCCAGTTCGTTATCCAGTGGCATTTCCTCCTCCGCAGGGGGTTCTTTGACTGGGCTGGCGTCTTCCGGTTGATCTGCTCCTGGCAGAAAAAACAGCATCCACAGTTGTGGAGGGGAGAAGCCTTCCTGCATTAAAGGCTGCCTTTAATCGCTCCCTCCCCTTCTTCCTCCTCAGCTGAGAGTTCACCCAACACGCAGCCTGGCAGAGGCTGCCAGGAGAGGGTGCCCAGGGCTGCTTGGCTCTAATCCAGGGACCCAGCAGACCCGCTTACCTCCCCGACGCTCCTCCATGGGAGGAGTGGTCCTGCCATTCTCGGGAGACCCAGCGGTGGTCCTGTTTGCGTCTGTTTTCGTGGTGTTCTCCCTCTTCCTGGGCTTGGTGAACTTGGCCTTGTTTAGGAGGTACTGCACCTCCCGATCCAGGCCTGCAATCTTCATCTCAATGTCTTTGGAGAGCAGGATGGGCTTCGTGGCGGGGGGCAGCTTCTTCTGCTCGGCCAGGGTCTCGTTCTTCCACAGCTGGGAAAAAGGCAACAGGCATTTGTCTCCCTGCTGCTCGCTGCTGAGGGCTGGCAGTCTTCTGAGTAAGCCCCTTCCCCATGCTGGGAATATTGCCCTGGGGAGCATCACAAGGCCCCTCCCAAGGGATATTAGAGCTACTTTTGTCATAAAATAAGGTGTGAAAGAGCTTAATGGGGCCATCGCAAGAGGCTGACTGGCCACAAACTCTGGCCAGGCTGGGTGGAGATTCTTCCTCTTCACACAGAGCATGGTTACCCATGGGAACTGACCTCCCCCAAAAAAGAAACTGGAAGGGAGGATGAGCAGGATGCATCCCGGGGCAGGAGGCTCTCAGTGATTTTTGTCGCAGTGATTAAGTGCAGCTCCCGAATCCAAGACAGACGGCTGCTGCATAGCGAGTTGTGGGCTCTCCAAAGGTGCCTCCTTTCCCAGCGTAGATGAGAGGTGTCCCCTGCCCCAGGTTTGGACCCCCAACATTTTCGGCACCTCCTGTGCCCGGGCTTACCTCCGCCTCAGTTATAGCCTTCTCCAAAGTGCTCAGCTCTATCTCTGTGAAGATCTGATCAGCCTCTGGGATCATTCGAGCCCCCCTGGAAAAGAACGTGAAGCACGCCCCCCTCAGTTGCAGAAGCTGACAAGCTGATGGTTCTCTAAAGGAGGGGAGGTCTGAGGACCCCCTCCCCTCCCCTCCCCTCCCCCGGCCTGTGTCCCTCCTACCTGAGGAAGATACTGGAGTGATTCAGCAGGCTTTCCAGGGCAGCCAGGCGATCCGGCCACTTCCTTCTCTCCTCCACCCGGAAGAACAGGCTCCGGCACAACTTTCTCAGCTCGGAAAGCCTCTCCTTCAGTTCCTGGAAATTGCAACGGAGAGGAAGTGTGTCATAGTGCAAATCCCGTCCTTCAAGGGCTTCTGATGCGGAGAGGACCTGTAGGGACGCCCCCACAAGCCAGAGGGATCCATGCAGGGCCTGACCCAGCAGCTGGGCCACGACTAGCGGACCGGGCCCTGGGCAGCTCCGTTGCCTGTCCCAGTGTGGAGAGAGTGCAGCAGCCAGGAGGTCTGGTCCAACGCGGGCAAACAGCAGCAGCCCCATGGACGATGCTTTCTGTGGCCCTGAATCACTGGGAAGGAACTGCCAGAGAAGCAACCAGCCGTGTGCCCCGCTGCCGCCGCTGCTCCGACTAAGCCACCCAGCGCTGATGCAACGCAGACTCTCCTGAAGGCCGACGGAGCTCCTCGGAGAAGGAAAGGCCACACAAACACACCCACCCCGGCGGCTGCGACTTCCAGATGCTGCTGAACTCCCATTTTGACTTGCCCTTGCCAACGTGGTCGGCAGTGAGGGATGCTGGGAACTGCAGTCCTGCAACATCTGGAGGCCCACACGTTGTCTGCGTCTTGCCTGACCTTGCCTAACAGAGCCACCAAGTCGTCGTTTTTCAAGCGTACATCAGTGAGGCCTAACCTTCGTTGGGGCTGTATAGCCCTCATCCTCCATCCAGCTGGAAGCTTCACCCAGTTTCCTGGATATTTCCTCCCTTTCTTCTTCCGTTGACACAAACTGGTACTCCTCCTGATAGAGCTTGTCCTATAAAACACAAGAGGAAGTCATTCTTCCAAGGAATGTGCATAAAGCAGCAGCCTTGCTTTTCCTCTGGCTGGGCAAGTGATAAGGCTCCCAGGCTGGGTTTGGCTGCTCTGATCCGGCAAGCTTCCTCTGAGGGCGGTTGACCATACACTCTCACCTGGGTCTCAAAAATGAAGGCCTCGAGGCTGTTGGCCGACTTTTCCCTCTCCTGCTTCTCCAGGTCCCTCTCCGTCAAATCTTGCAACCTGAGGTTGGAAAAGATTAGTAGGGCCAAGTGCCAGTTTCCCCAAAGGCAGAGGGCTAGCATGCTGCTCCCCCAAAGAGACGAGACCCACCCCACCCCACCCCACCCACTTCTGGCTGGAGCTTTGCAGCTCCTCAGGCAACGGCTCCAGCACATCATGCACGTCAAGCTCCGCAGCGATCTCCTCCACCAGCTTCTGCCTCTTGGCTTTTTTCTCCTCCTCCAGCTCCTCTGCCGCCGCCGCCGCCGCCTTCCCGTTGCTCTCAGGACTCTTCACAGGTTCCTCCGCCTTGCCAGCCTCTGGCTTCTCCATGGCTTCCTAGGTGGGAGCAATGGCAGGAGAAGAGAGGCTGGCTTTCAGGTGCTGGCTGGAGCAACCCTTTTTCTTGTGTCAAAGATCGCGCCCTCTCGTCTGCAAGCCAGGCAGACGAGGCTTCGTTCTGCCTCTGGAGTGGGTGAGGTCAGGTGACCACAGGGAGCCGCTCCAATCCACCCCGCTTCGCTGGTCGCCCGGATGATGTCCCCCAGGCCGCGGGAGGGGAGTGTCTGCGGGCTGAGAGCCAATGCAGGTCGCCATCAGCCACAGCAGAAATCGAGGGTGAGATAAGCATTAGAACAAGCCTGTTGACCAAACGTGGGCACAGTGCAGGGGCGATGCCAGCTCTCCAGATCTCTGTGGGCCTCCTCCCCGCGGAGCACGATGCTCCTTCCCCCCACCCCGCCAGAGAAAAAGGTGCCCCTTCACCTGGGAGCCCCCCTTTCCTCCACCCTGCTCCTGCTGGTCCTCAGTGGCAGAAGCTTCTCCAGCGGGCTTCTCCCGACCCGTGGGTGGCTGCTTATCGCTCTCCTCAGTAGCAGGCCCGGCAGGGTCCTTCTGACCTCGGCTACCGAATTCTGCCTGGCCCTCTTCTTCCTCCTGGGCAGCAAGGGGCGAAAAAGAACCGAGGGCCACGATAACGCCTCCGCAAAGCCACGTCGGGCAGGACTCTGGAGAGACCCAGGAGACCCAACCAAAGCCCACAGAAAAGCCATGACCAATCAAGGCCAGTTCCCTCCTAGATCCACACGTGCCTCTTAGCATCCCATCCCAAATCAAGGGTACGATGAACCCCCGCCCCCTCGGCTGATACCAACTCCACCCCAGCCTGCATCGGGCTCCAGCCCGTACTCACGTGAACCGTCTCTGTCATATTCTCAGGTGCTTCTGGCCCAAGGCTGCCTCCTCCAAACAGGCTGGAGATGGTGTTCCCAAGTTCTGCCCCAAAGAAGAAACAAGCCTCAGGACGGCTTCAGACAAGGCCAAGTCTTGGCTGGAGCCAAGGGGCACGCGGGGCAGAGCTTTTGCTTCCCTCTGCCCCAATCACGCGTGAAGCCAATAGGTTGCTCTTAAACTGACGGACTTACTGGTGAGTGTGGATTCCTCTTCTGGCTTGTCCTCTACCACGGTCTCAAACACAGATTCCACCTGAAGAGGGTAGGAAAACACACCGGGAGGCTGTAATGTGGGCTGGAGCTGCAAGGCTCAGCAGCAGGACTTGTGCCAGGGGTGGGCAACCGGGGGGGCCTGGCCTTGAAACCCCCACCGATCATGACTGCTGACAGAAGAGTTTTCCATCATTTTGAAAAAAACACACACGAAAACCATAGTGAAAACATTCACAAAGGTTCATCACAGTGGAAAAAATGTACGAACCCCATGTCGCTTACCCGTGAAATGTCGCGTGACCCACTCCACAGCCCTCCCCCGAGATTAAGGGCCCTCCTTGACTTACGCGATCGAGACTCAGCACGCCACTCTCATCCATATTGAAATGAGCCTTAATGCCTTTGGATTCGTAATCCGGGTGTTTCTTGAAGCTCTCGCCCACACCACGCAGCTTCACCTTGGTGAGATTCAGGGACCCAAAAACTCTGCAGCAAGATGGGGACGGATGAGTAATGAGGCTGCGCCTCGCACCCGCCTCCTTCTGCGTCTGCCACGGAGATCCCAAGCCCCTGCGCAACACGAGCAAAGACCCTTTTCCTTAGCTGTCCACCCGCAAATTCCAAAGGGAGCTGCGGGGTCACGCCGCACCAGGGCTCCAGCTCTGAAAGCGAGCGAGCGAGGCCGAGGCGCCCGCACTTCGCCCCGCGTCCCCAGGCGTTCTTCCCTTCACAGAGCGTGTCTCCAGCAGGGGCCCCCGCGGGGCAGCCGGACTGCCCCAGCCGGCCCAGAGATGCCCGCACCTTAAGTCGCTCTCGCTCAGGAAGCCCACGTCAGCATAGTTGACCTGGAACTCAAAGTCATCTGTGTAGCGGTTGAAGGTGATGACCTTGCGCTGGGGGTACGGCGCCATGCGCTGGAAGAGGATGCGCCGGTTGTGCTTCAAACTCTTAGACTTATCCTCCTCTTCGACTTCGCGGGCGAACTCGACCTGTGGGAGGGGAAGGGGGAAGAGAAGGCGGGCTTGCCCTCTTCGCCGCTCTGGACGATCAGCCCTCGGCCAACGTTCCACTTCCCCGACTGCCTGGGCCACCCTCCCACGCCGCTTACCTGGATTGGGTACATGGCGGCATCACGGACAACGAAAGGCTTCACCTTGAAGGCTTTGCTCAGAGCAGCGGCCTGGTAGACGGCGCCCATTGCGGCAGCCTCGTCGGCATTGATGTTCTTCCCTAGCTCCTCCCTGGAGGGGCAGAAGACGGAGACGCTACCCTTCCGCTCCACCAGCTGGGTGGAGGCCGCTCATGAGGCAGGCTAAGGACCTGTCGCCCCCCTCCCCATATTGGGCACGACTTCTTGCTTGGGCGCGCCTCTGACAAGGGCTGGCATTGCTAGCTGGGCCTGCTCCAGATGAGGTAATGCCAGGGCACCCTCTCCTCATACGGCAGGAAACAGCCGGCCTCGGTCTCCGTTCCAGGGAGTCCCATCTCTGAGCGAGGCAGCAAACGGCTCTTGGGAGCCCTGCACACGCTGCCCGGAGAAAGCCTCTAGCACGGCCCCCCAGGACGGCCCAGGCCCGGCCCAAGAGCTTCCGAGAATCGGTTCAGCCAAACTCCAGTTCTTTATCTGCTAACACCATATAGACAGAATCTTGCCAGACTGAAGCCACTCTCCCTGACCTAAGGGGAAATAGCCTGGGAAGGCTGTAGGGCGGGGCTGCTCTGAACCTCGTAGTCTCCCCGCATCCAGCTCCGGACTGCGTTTTCTCTTATCTCGCCCCCCTCCTTGGAACGTGCTCCCTCCTGCCCGAGAACCAGCAGCGCCACTGAAGTCCACCACAGGGCCGCTATCCAAGCTGAACCGCCCAGGGCGGCAGTTGGGAGGAGGCAAAGGAAGCGGTCTTACTTGCCGACTGCTTTTAGCAGAAATTCTTGCACCTTCGGCACACGAGTAGCCCCACCGACGAGGATCACTTGGTCAATTTCATTCTAAGAATGGGAGAAAGGGACGGGGCCTCATTCCAGGAGCTCAGGCTGAGCCTTGTCACCCAATGGAAGAATTCTGGGCTGGCAGGCAGCAGTAGCAGTTTTATGTATTATGTGTTTCTGACCAAGTGCAGCACAAACTCAGAGACAACCATTTTTAATACCGTAACGTGAAGGGACGCTTCCTACATGGCAAGAGCAGGCTGCCGAGCAGCCCCGCCCAGTCCCCCAGCTAACGGTTGGCGCAGCCCCGAAGCGCCAAAAGGTGGTTTCCACCCACTTCTGCACCTACCAGGCTCATCTCAGCGCTGCTAAGGGCCTGCTGGACGGGCCCCGCCACCCGCTCGAACAAGTCGGAACACAGATTCTCAAACTCTTGTCGGGAGACTTTGGCCTTGAAATCAATGTCGTCTAATAACCCCTCAACCTGGAAGAGAAGGTTGCACGCAACTCACACAGAATTTCCCTTCACATCCTCTGGAGGGAGACCCCTTCTCCCTGCCTCCTCAAGGCCACCCCTTTGCCAGGCGACCGGCCTCGGGCACCCCGACACCCAGGTGCAGCCGAGAGCTGTGGGCAAGACCTACCTGGGCCGTGTGGTCCGCGTTGGCGCTCAGGATGGTTTTCACGCGATTGGCTTCCTTCAGCAGCTTGGCCATGGCCCGGAGATTGTGCCGGACGTCTTTGAGCTGATGCTGCTCGTTGAAGAGCCTGGCCAGATGGTCACGAAGGCGCAAGTCCATCCCCAGCCCTCCCAGCACACGGTCGAAGCTGAGCAAAAACAGCCACCGGTGGGACGAGGTCGGCACAAGCCCAGCCACCTCCTCTGACTGCCCCACCCGCCATAACGTGGACTGAAGCACGGCCTCCGTTCCCTCCCATCAAACCTTCCGACTCGTTTGCGCATCCTCCTTTCTTCTGACTTCCCAGAAGACTGGAGATCAAATCCCGAACATGAGCTCTTACCCAACACCCCTGATTTGCAGCTGAGGCTGGATGCCCGAGTCCTTGGTTTTCAGAGTCTGGTAGGTTGCAATGGTGCACACGGTACTGCCTGCCCCCATGTCGTAGAACATGATGTTCTGGAAAGGGAAAAGGACTGTGGTTCAAAGGCCTGGAAGAAGCACTCGTAGTTACAGCTCTGCCTCCTCTAGGAAAAGCATGGAAGTCAGACTGCCGCCTATCCAGCCCGGCCCGGCTTCTCCCAACAAGCATCTTTTCTCTACCACTTTGCCTGCCACTGGAGATGTTGGGGACTGTGCCCAGAAAGCGCAGTATGCTTCCATCCATGAGCTACCATCTCACACGTGGTATTTCTACTCCACTGAGCTCTTACAGTCTCGATTCCTTGACAGGATCACGAAAGCTGCGGACCTCCGGTTTACAAAAAGCAGCAGACTGTCCGCATTTCCTGCTAGGTGGGACAAAGCTGGGAAAGGCTGGACAACCGGCAGCCAGGTGGAGGGACTCAGTTAGTGGCAATGGGTGCACTGTTAGAAGGCCTGAAGGACCAGGCTGGGAATGATCACCCTGAAGAAAATCTATTTACGCGGTTGCGAAGAGTCGACACTGACTTGATGGCACCTAATCAATAAATCAACAAAAGCTTGATCTTGAAACCGGGAAGCAGATCGTCCTCCCTGGATAGTCCCAAGCCACCACCCTCCCCAGTCCAAAGCACCTGGGCTGTAGCATTGATGTCTTTCCTGCGGAATACGCCGTAATTCAAGGCCACAGCAGTGTTATCGTTGATGAGCTGCAGAACCTTGAGATCGGCCATTTTTGCTGCGTGCAGGACAGCTCTCCTCTCTGCCTGGTTGAAGTAGGCAGGGACGGTGATTACAGCGTCTTTGACCGGTTGCTCTGAGAGGAGCAGAGAAAGCAGTCAGTTAGCTCATAGTTCACGGAGCCTTTAACTTTTCCTCGTTTACTTCCCTTGCGGACAACGTGTAACTTTATTTACAATGTTTATCTTATTTCAATAACGTACTGGGCAGCTAACAAAGCAATAATATTGCTAAAATTAACTTAAACAATATCAGCAAAGGGAAAATAAAAATTTTGAATTATACAATGATTACAGCATCTTTGACAAGTTGATGTCAAAAGCTTGCATTAAAGTTAAAATAAAACAATGTTAAAGCTATCAGTGATACCACACTCCAAATGCCCTCCAGAAGAACCAAGTTTTAACAGCTTTCCAAAAAATTACCAATGAAAGAGCCACTCGCATTTCTAGGAGCAGCATGCAAAACACTGCAAAGGAATGTGGCTGACCCTGAGAATACTTGCCTCCATCTCCGAACATCTCAGGGAAGAAAGTCTGGTAAGTAACCTAGACACCTATTATTGCATCGCTAATTTCATTGTTCCGCATTGCTGGATGTGGTTAACAGAATACAAACTTAACACCACCTGGAGAATCACTTCCTCTGCCATTCTCCCACATCCATCCCCAGAAGTAAAGCCAATTCTTGTGCTTCAGTGTACATGCAAGAACAATTCCAACCTGCAAAGTCCTCAGCCAGTGCCCGAGAATAATTCAGGACCATGCCTAAGATCTCTTCTGGAGAATACTGCAACTTGCTGCAAAGAACAAGAACAATCAAATCACCTTAAAAATTCTTGTAGGAACACGCATGGCAGAGAATTAGATCCCATCGATGTAACTGCTGTATGAGCCAAATCCCACTCCTTGAATAACGACAGGCAGATCCCTACCCCCCAGAACAGCTATTGCAAGAGGCACTTGGGAGGCACGATCGACACCCAGAAGGAAAAAATGAAAGGTACAACTCATTTCCAGGAGGTGCAAGACTCTCTGGCTCAACCCGGTCTGAGCAAAGCGAGAGACAGCTGCCTGCGGACACTCACTCTGAGAGCCTAAAGATGACCGTCTCCCTCCTTGCATCTTTCTCCAGTTGATGCTCTGGGAACCATGACTGGTACCATGCCACTTGAGGGTTATTAAAATGCTTGCCCAGAAGGTCCTGGAAATACCGGAAGGCGACCTTTGGACTTTTGATAGCCTGCAAAATAAAAGCGCCACAACACGTAACGGTAAGCAGCAGCAGCAGCAGCCCTTTTTCCCACAATAAACCTAAGACGGAGCTATTCCAAAATACCGAACCTATCGAGCGGAGTACCCTTTTGCAGTGCGAATCCAAAAGGCAAAGAATTCTTGTGAGTTGCCTGAAGACCAGAGTGCGTGAAAAAAAAGAATAGTGGAAGCAGGGCAGAAATAACGCAAATACAATTTGAGTGTTGCTGGGAAGTAACTGGATCTGACGGAGAGAAAAAGAGCAAAAGGACACACACACAGAAGCCGAGGGCTTACCATCCCCACGGCGCCGTCGCCAAAGAGGCGCTCGTTCTCCTTCAGCACCACAGCCACGGGGGTCTTCCTTCGAGATTCCCTAGAGCAAGGCAGAGAAATCACACTGGGAAGTAGGAAGCGTCCAGAACTCCACAAACGGCTTCCCCAGAATTTCCAGCCTGAGGTATTAAGGTCGCAGGAGGAAGGAGGGGTTTTCCCCATAATTACAGCCAACTCACTCACTTGTTCAAGACGATCTCCATTGGAACCCCAGGCTTGACAATCGCAATCTTCATGGATTCACTCCCCAGGTCCACTGACATCACAGCCAAAGAATCTGCAGCACAAAAGCATTTTGACAAAGCTACTCTCAGGAAACGCCTGAAAGTCGAGATCTTGTACAATGGCCTTCCCCCTTCCATCTTTAATAAAGAGTTTCCCGGTTTCAGTTTAAGGGAGACGTGCAACCTGGACAACCAGAGAGCACCTCCCGTTTACAGAATTCTGCTCAGGCACCCAAGACGTTCGCCCAGCTGAGCAATGCTTAAGCTTTATTGCCACATCTGGCAATAAACGGCCGTCAACGGGCAGGGCCGCTTCTCCAGCAAAGCTGCTACGGAGGCTGACGCTCGGGCGGGGGAGGGGGCCGCGCGCCGGCCGTTCCGCTTGGAGGTCCCCCCGCAGCTGAGCCCGGAGGCTGCAAAGCCACCCCTGCGTGGAGGCCGGGAGGGAAGGCAGGCGGGCGGCCACGAGCGCCCCGCAGCTCCCAGGACTTGCGGGGCGGCCCCGGCCGGGAGGACGAGACGGCGGCTCCCTCCCGCCGGCCCAACGGCCGCGCTCCGCGAGGGGAAGCACCCCCGGCTGCTGGGAGGCCTCTGCCCGCCCCGGGCCTCGGCGACGCTCACCGGAGAGCGCGGGAAGGCAAGCCAGCGCCGCGAGGACGAGGCGGCCGAGGAGCGGCAGGCGGGGCGCGGGAGCCATCGTGCCGAGGCGCAGCCGGCGCGGCTTCTTCTGCCGGGAGCGGGGAGCGTGGCGCGCGGCGCTCGCGAGCGGAGGCGACGTGGGGAGAGAGGTGTCTCGAGCGCTGCCGGCGCGGCGTGTTTCCCTCGCTCGGCCGGGAGTGCTTCTTCCGCCGCGGCGGCGGCGGCGGCGCCTCCAGGCGGACGCGGCGGACGCTCATTGGAGCGGCCGCCCGCCGCGCGCCACCATTGGTCCACGTCCCCGGCGTCCAGGGGCGGGCCTCGCCGGCGGCCGCCCCCGCTGGAACGTGCGGGGGCGTGGCTGCGGCGAACTGCAGGCCCCAAGACCCCCCGCGGCGGGGCGTCAGGCCTGCGGAAGTGGCCGTCCGTCACCTGACCGCCGCGGAGCGCCGCCCGCCGCCAGCCAGCCAAGATGGCTGCCTACCTGCAGTGGCGGCGGTTCGCTTTCTTCGACCGGGAGCTGCTGACGGACCCAGGCGGGGGCCCCGTGGTGCTCCCCCCGGGCATCGTGGTCTGCGACTCGGGCAGGGGCAGCCTCGTCTTTGGGGATATCCTTCCGTGGCCGCGTCGCGCGGGGGCGCTGCAGGGGAGGGTGCGGGCCGAGAGCGGAGGCCGAAGGCGGGGATGCGAGCCCTGTGCCACCCGCGACCCTCCCGCGGCGCAGCGGTTCCGGGCGCCCCGTCGACGCCGGGCGAGGGCGGGCGGAGCTCGGTCCGCGCAGGCTGAGGTGGCCGCGCGCTCTTCTGTGGAGGCCCCTTAACCGCAGCCCACATTGGGAAGGGCAGATATGGTTCCTGCCGCGCTCCCTGGAACTGAGCAGCTTCCAGGCTTACAAGCTGAGGGTGACGCACCTCTTCCAGCTGAAGCAGCACAGCATCCTGGTTTCGGTGGGGGAAGAGGAGGAAGGAATCAATCCTCTGGTGAGCCGGGGGGGCGGGGGGGGCTGCCCTGGCAGTCAGTGTTTTGCTGCTGATCCACAGTGATGCCTTCTGTATGTGAATTTTTAGTCCGGGCTTCTGCAAGTGCAACTTGGACTTATTTCATTTATGACCTCATCCCACGGTTAGTCAACGGATTTCCTTTTATCTACTGAAGTGACTTCCATATTTACTTTGACATCTTCAGCTTTTTGATTTGGTGTGTGTGTGTTCTATCTCTGAAAAAACTGTAGCGTATCCATTGTCCCTGACTTCCACAGAAACAAGATCTGCTATCCTGTCTCCAGATAGAGTAGCAATACAAATCAATATAAAACAACAAAGTTACAGTTAAAAGCAGACATTATAAATGCAAAACATAGAAGCCCAGATACCTCATGCATAGCTCGCCATTCCAAACATACGTACATACATAAGGTAAAGGTTCCCCCTGCACATTTGTGCATTCGTGTCCGACTCTAGGGGCCGGTGCTC
Organism: Charina bottae; assembly: GCA_023362775.1. Lineage (NCBI taxonomy): Eukaryota > Metazoa > Chordata > Lepidosauria > Squamata > Charinaidae > Charina > Charina bottae. The sequence goes on from JALMGJ010000066.1 coordinate 528,418, forward strand.
ATCTCCGTTTGTTAGCCGAAGAGCCAGCATTGTCCGAAGACGCTTCCACGGTCATGTGGCCGGCATGACGCGCGCGGAACGCTGTTACCATCCCACCGAAGTGGTCCCTATTAATCTACTTGCATTTGCGTGCTTTCGAATTGCTAGGTTGGCAAGAGCTGGGGCGAGTGCGGGAGCTCACTCCGCACTGAGGGCTAGGGATTCGAACCTCCGAACTTGCGATCTTCCGATCGACAAGCCTGGCATCTTACCCGCTGAGCCACCACGCCCCTTACGTACATACATATTTATTTATTTAATTTTTATCCTGCCTTTATTATTTTTATACATATATTGGGGGTGCAATGGTTTCCCTAATAATCTTGTGATAATTTGTAGGTCAAAGTCTGGAATTTAGAGAAGCGCGATGGCGGGACGCCTCAGTGCACCAGGATTTTCCCTGCAATACCAGGCAACAGGCTCACACTTGTATCTTGCCTCACCGTCCATGAAAACCTCAACTTCATGGCTCTCGGTAACTAGAAACAGTTGCTCTCATGTATTGCAGGCATTAACAGGCAAGTGCTTGGGGAAGCGGCCTGCTTCGTATCCTGTTTATTTAAAGCCTTTTTATACAGTCGTCGTTAAAACCTGAAGCGGGTTGCAATTCAGGTCGCTCTGTTCAGCTTAGCTGAAGAACTGGGGGACGTTTTTGACGCCTGGGTCTTGTTTTGCGGAGCATGAGCTTGTTTTCTCCTTTCCCACAGGCCTTGTGGATGGGAGTGTTGTGCTTACAAAGGGGGACATCACAAGGGACCGGCACAGTAGAACTCAGGTCCTGCAGGAAGGAGGCCACCCAGTTACTGGCCTTGTGTTTCGCCAGTCAAGCAAAACGACTCATCTGTTTGTGGCTACCACCGAGAAAATTCAGGTAGGCTGTTGGTCCACAGGGGTGTGGCAGAACTCAGGGGTTTGAGCCGTTGGGTTTCTCTCCTCACTGCTGCCCTCCTTCTCCTCCTCCTCCCCTTTGGCTTCGCAGTGTTACACGCTTTCAGTGAAGGACTGTCCTCTGCTGGAACTGGACATGCGTGGCTGTGGACTGCGCTGCTCCACACTCAGCGACCCCTCCCAGGACCTCCAGTTTATCGTGGCAGGAGATGAATGTGTGTATCTTTACCAGCCAGATGAGCGCGGGCCTTGTTTTGCCTTTGAGGGTCAGAAGTTGATTGCCCACTGGTATCGGGGCTATCTGGTCATAGTGTCCAAGGACTGGAAAACATCCCCCAAGTAAGACATTTCAAGTTCGTTTTATTGCTGGGACGGGACTTTTCCTGCTGTGCTTTTTCTTTTTTGATGAGTTTTGAAACTTAGACAATTTAGACGCCCCTGCATTCAGAAACATCCTTAATGCTGGCACTAATTTGTACTCTGAAGAAAAGTTCGTGGCCTTCATTTCTCCAGATGTAGCAGAGCAATTTCAGCTTTGCCTTCCAGATTCTGTTGGAACTCTCATTTTCTGAAAGTTGAGACTGGGATTGTGAACAAACGATTAAGAATATAATTGTTACTAGATGCTAAAAAAACCAACATGACTGAGCCAGGAAGAACTCATAGCTTGTAGCAGGATGGTTTAAGCTATCACAGTTTGTGGATTACCCAGCGGCTGTGTCTACACTTAGAAAGAAGTGTAGAGCAGCCCACTCTCTATCTGGTGACCACATCAGTCCCCTTTTCAAGGAGTGCAGCCTCCTGTTGTCGTTACTTTTTGGAAGTGTGCAGGATAGGGGCCTATGGCTGAGGCTGCTGTGAACTCTTTATCCAGGGCACAAAAAGGAGCTCACAGTCTCTTCATGTTAAGGATGTTTCTGGTTAAAAGGCTTAAATGCAACGGGAAGGGTTGTCTTTCGCTCTTTGTCCTCTCTGCTCCAGATCTGATTTTGCTGGGGGAGATCCGCAAAACTCTGACAAGCAAATCCTGAATATTTATGACTTGGGCAACAAGTTCATTGCCTACAGCTCCGTGTTTGACGATGTGGTGGATGTCCTGGCAGAGTGGGGATGCCTGTATGTGTTGACAAGGGATGGGAAGCTCCATGTGCTTCAGGAGAAGGATACGCAGACCAAGCTGGAGGCAAGATATCCCGTCTTGGGCAGCTAGCTGCAGCACGTGCCCTGCTCTTGTCCTTGGGGAGCTTGCTTTGAGACTTGCCCGCTGCAGAGACTCTTGGTCTGTACGAGGCTCTGATGGGGGGGTTGGATCGGATAGTCTAAACATCCTCGCGGCTTCTTGCAAGCCTCTGGGGAGAGCAGCTTTGTGCTCAGAACCTCTCTTCAGCCACAGCTTCCTTTCAACAGATGCTCTTCAAAAAGAACCTCTTTGAAATGGCCATTAACCTGGCTAAGAGTCATCACCTGGACAGCGATGGGTTGTCTGAGATCTTTCGCCAGTATGGAGATCATCTGTACAACAAGGGCAACCACGATGGTGCTATTCAGCAATACCTCCGGTAGGTAACATTAAGCAACGGGGGGCAGATTTGGTCTCCCTCTCCCATGGGGCTTGGCGTAAATGGCGAGGCGGCTTCTCTCGGTTCACAAAGCTGGGTTAACATCCACCCCAGCTTGCATCTTCTGGCAGGCTTCTCTTGCTGCTGCCATGTTAAGAGGAAGGTCCAGGAGATGGCAAATCCATCCAAACAGGGACTCCAAATCAATAAGTTTCCGGTGAGCACCAAAGTCCTGAGCTAGATCGGAATGAAAGCTGGTTGGGTCCTGGCGATTGAGAGTTTATGTTTTCTCTGACAGATAACTGTAAGTGGAATGGCTGCCTAGGATATAAGCAAATAACAGGAGTTTAGAGATCTATGGTATGCATCAACTCAGGATGGGAGTATCTTTAGCAGGGTGCTCTTATAAAAGGATTTGGACTGATGAAACCTCCTATTGATGCCTGCTTCGTTTTCCTCCCTCTCCTCCCCAAACTGGCCTTTGCATCTGAGACCTGCTTCCCCCACTGCAGTTGTACCAGTGGTTGTGGGTGCTCACTTGTTTGTGGCCTACATTGCAGCAGAAAGCTACACGCACTTCTTGTTTGGCTTCAGCAACTGGGATTTGTTCTCTCTTTCTTAGCACTATTGGGAAACTGGAGCCATCTTACGTGATCCGTAAGTTCTTGGACGCTCAGCGGATACACAACCTGACTGCATACCTGCAGATGCTCCACTTGCAATCGTTGGCCAATGCAGACCACACCACCCTGCTGCTGAATTGCTACACCAAGCTGAAGGACATCTCCAAGCTGGAGGAGTTCATCAAGGTGAAGGGGCAAAGGGCCCCTCCAGCGCTTTTTCTTCCAGACACCAAGTGCTCTTCCCCCATAAGTCGCTTCCATGGGTTGAAGTCCCTTCTGACAGGATGGCTTATGCTTGTCAGTTTCAAGTATGGTGGTGGTATTGGTGCTCTTTACATACTGAATAGTCTTCTGGAATTTTTAAATCTGTCTTCCCTGCCCAAGTTGCCAGATGGGCTAGAGATTTCCTAGTGCAGATGTAGAAAATCGTGAGAAATGAAACGCAGCCTCCTTAAGCCACTCCAGTGGGGATGTCATTTCAATCCTGGAGTTGAGAAACTTCAGAAGAGGGAAGAAACAACCAGTTCTGCCCTCCCTTCAGCTGATGGGATGCCAGAAGTAGAGTTCTCCTTCCTCTCAAGGACTGGCTCTTTCTGGGTCCAGCTTTGAAGAGGGTGAGAGCCGAGGCAATCCTCCTTTTTGGCAGCGCATTGTGTCCCAAACACTTGGGCATAGAGGAGCCTGGAAAGCTTCCTCTGAGGTTCAGATGTCTCAGTCCAGGCCCCCTGTGCTGACTCCGCTGTCTACGCCCCTCCTCTAGACCAGCGAGAGCGAGGTGCACTTCGATGTGGAGACTGCTATCAAGGTGCTTCGCCAGGCAGGCTGTTGCTCGCATGCGGTGTACTTGGCCGAGAAGCACAAGCACCACGAATGGTACCTCAAGATCCAGCTGGAGGATATCAAGGTGAGGCCGGCCCGGCTGCCTGTGGACTTTTCCTTCGGCTGCCAAGGATGCTTTCCCAGGGGCCTCCCAGATGCTGGGAAGAGAGAGGTGAATGTAAGCCTCTTCTGCAGTTGGCTCAGCCTGGAGAAGCATTGCCACCTGCGTGAGCCAAACTGTAGGTAAAACCTTTCTCAGGGCCTCCTCCTCGGTCTTGCAGAACTACCAGGAGGCCCTGCGCTATATCGGCAAGCTGCCCTTTGAGCAGGCCGAGAGCAACATGAAGCGGTATGGCAAGATCCTCATGCATCACGTCCCCAACGAAACGACTGAGCTGCTGAAGATCCTGTGCACAGACTATCGGCCAGTGACAGACCACGAGGGCTCTGGCGTGCTGGCAGAGCGGAGGGTACGGGCTGAGGGAGAAGCTGCAGGCTGCTGCGGGATCTTGGGCCAGTTGCACGGGGGGGCGGGGCTGAAGCGTCTTTAGCCCAGTATAACAAAATGCTTTAAAATAACATGAAACCAAATCTAGGGGCCAGTGGTGCTAATTTGCAGCATAGCCTGGGAGAAGGTAAGCATGTTGGACAAGTGGGGAGGAGCAGGCGGTGAAAGCCACAGAGACATCCTGTTCCCTCCGCTGGTTTCATTGCAATGCTTCCCACGGTTCCTTGTGGGGAAGGTTTTGGCATTCTGGGAGGCAGGTGACTCTGCTGGAGGGTTTGGACAAAGATTGAGATAAACTGGCTTTTGCTCCTCCTGTTCCCTCTCCCAACTTTTTCACAATGCAGGCCAATCCTGACGAGTTCATCCCCATCTTCGCTAACAACCCCCGGGAGCTGAAGGCCTTCTTGGAGCACATGTCTGAGGTTCAGCCAGACTCTAAGCAGGGTGTATACGACACCCTGCTGGAGCTCCGTCTCCAGAACTGGGCGCACGAACAGGATCCACAGGTGCATCCTGGGACGCTGCCCGGTGTGGCATGTGGCAGGGAGGGAGGGGGCCCTGGAGTCCATCTGGCACCCAAGAATTCCTGGAGTCTGATGTCCCCTTGGGTCTTCCCAGGTCAAAGAGAAGTTGCACAGTGAAACCATTCTCTTGCTGAAGAGTGGGAAGTTCCAGGACGTCTTTGATAAGGCGTTGGTCTTGTGCCAGATGCACAACTTCAAGGATGGGATCCTTTACCTCTATGAGCAGCACAAGCTGTGAGTGCAGATGAACCGGCCATCCGCTCCTTGGTGGAGGGAAGGTGGGGAAGGCTTCAAATTGGCCTAGCTGGTGACCCCTGAGGCTCCTTGCTGACTCTCATCCACCCTCGTTTCTCTCCTGTTCCTAGTTTCCAGCAGATCATGCATTACCACATGCAGAACGGGCAGTACCGAAAGGTGGTTGAGGTTTGCGAGCTGTACGGGGACCAAGAGGCCTGCCTTTGGGAACAGGCTCTTGGCTATTTTGCCCACAAGGAGGAGGACTGCAAGGAGTACATCGCGGCCGTGCTTGCGCGCATTGAGACCAAAAACCTCATGCCCCCTTTGCTAGGTGAGGCCAAGACTCTGCCTTTGGGGAGAGGCCGTGGCACCGACAGCTGCTACTTAAGCCCCAGCACCTTCCTTTCTGGAAGGAAACGGGTACCAGAACCAGGGGCGATATACCTGCCTTGCTCAGCCTGGGTGCTTTGCGAGGGAACCACTGCAGTCCTCAGATTCTCGGCCAGAATGGGAAAGGCTGCTTTCGTTGAAGTGGTGGGGAGATGTTTTCTGATCTGCACATATTAAGGGTTCACAACGCAGACTGATTTTAAAGTGGCCATTACTGCTTGGATGTGGGGTGGAAAATATCTGAGCAGTTAATCCTACTGAAAAAGTTACCAGGTTTTGACCCGTCTTGACCTTGGAGGACTCTCACAACGGTTTGGCAGCCCCTGCTCAAGTCCCCTCCTCCATATTGGGTATGCAATCAAGAGAGGTGCAAAACCTGTGCCCCACTGCCCCTCATTTGCTGGCCTCTGAATAGGGGCAGGAAAATATTTTGCTCAGGTTTGTGCATTTTTCAGGGTTTGGGAGGACTCTAAGTTGATAAAAGGGTATGTTAAACTTTTAGTAATTTAAGGCATCCATTTAATAAACATGACTCTTCTCCCCCGAAAGGTGGGACTGCTTTGGGTCCTGACTCCCCCTCCTTACACACACAGTAAGATATCTCTGGAAAGTATACAGAGTTGAGGCAATGATAAGCTGGAAAGGAATCTGGCTGATCCAGCTCTTATAACACTTTGGGGGTCCAGTTTATGCTATTCTTGTTACTTCTAAGATGATTTTGACTACACAGGAACAGCTCAGTGTATTTTTGGATGGGTTGTGGAACAGGTTGCTGAAATGGCTGAGCTGTAGTCTGGCAGGAATGAACACACACAGAAACACACACCCCGCTGCCCATTTTGGCTCAGATCAATATTGTGGGGATTGTGCTCAGAGAAGCAATACAGCTGATAAAGGGTTGCAACTCCACCTCTTTCCTGATGGGTACCTCATTTTCTAGTTGTACAAACTCTGGCTCACAATTCCACGGCCACCCTGTCAGTCATCAAGGATTATCTCGTCAGCAAGTTGCAGAGGCAAAGTTGCCAGATAGAACAGGATGAACAAAAGATCCAGAAATACCGGGAGGAGACCAAGCGGATCCGCCAGGAGATCGAAGAGCTGAAAACAAGGTAGCTGTAAAACCTGCTGCTGGATCTGCCCCAGAGTCTGCAGAAGCTCTGAGTGCAACCATCCTGGGTCCTGCCCACTGTCCTGGTGTGGAAATGGAAGTGCTCAATTCCTTGGGGACGGGGGTGGGCTCTCTCGCAAGGAGAGTGGAGCAGAAATTTCTCTGCTTCCTCGGAAGGCTGCTGCTTTTGGCTTCCAGCCGCTAAACTTTAGGATTAGGGATCAGGTGACAGCTGGGGCCGTAGCAGAACTGGGGGACTGCTGCTGAGGGGTGCCCCAGTTTCGACTCCTTTTTCCTCTAGTCCCAAAATATTCCAGAAGACGAAGTGCAGCATCTGCACCAGCGCTCTGGAGCTGCCCTCTGTGCACTTCCTGTGCGGCCACTCCTTCCACCAGCACTGCTTCGAGAGCTACTCGGAGAGCGGGTCAGAGTGCCCCACGTGCCTCCCTGAGAACCGCAAAGTCATGGACATGATCCGTGCCCAGGAGCAGAAGCGAGACCTGCACGACCAGTTCCAGCACCAGGTGGGGACTGAAGCCTAGGCGGGTTCCTGGCCAGGCTCTGGCACTTCTGAGCAGGCTCAAACCTGCTGCTTGTCGCCCCCTGCCAAACACCCTTTCCTCTTTGCCTCCGACAGCTGAAATATTCCAACGACAGCTTCTCCGTGGTCGCGGATTACTTTGGCCGCGGCGTTTTCAACAAACTCACCCTCATCACAGACCTTCCTCCGAGCAAATCTGCCGCAGCGCTCGATGCAAGCTTGCAGCGGGACCTGCTTGTGAAGACGAAGAGGAGCACCTAGAAGCTGGAGGAACCCTTTGGTCCTGATCCATCCAGTTGGGCGGCACAGGCAGTTTCTTTGCGGAGCTGGGAACTGGCAGAGGCTGGGATTGTATGGGAAGAAACGGTGTCAAGTTCAGCAGAAATGCCATAAGGGACAGGACAGATGATGACTCGGCTGGAGGGGAATTAAGCCTTCTTGCTTGCCTCGGCTCTCCCTCCTCCACTGTAGCCCCCTCCTCCAGTACAGGCCTGACTGAGGCATAAGCCAGAGCCTGGTGGTGGAGAATGTGGGGTGTGCGGCACTCTTCTCTTCGGAGCCCCAAAGAAGGCTCTTGGTGCCAGGCCCAAGTCTGGCCGCTGACTGTTAGCAGCCGTGCTAAGCGGGGAGGGGGGTGAGAGCCACCTTCAGCCCAGGCCTGCTGGCGCTTGGTGGATCCCGGAGCCAAACGGACAGCCGCAACCACCCCTATGAAGGAAGAACTGCCCCTGGAGGGGTGTCCCGGGGAAGCCGCCCTCCATTTATGTAGTTGGCTGCTTTTGTGACGTGTTGCATGACAGTGACTAAAGAGCCGCTTAGTCCACCCGTGTCTCCCGGCGTGTTCTTTCTGGCGGGCGGCGGGCCCCTCGCAGAGGGAGGAGCCCGCGCCAAGCGAGGGTCCCGGAGCCGGAGGGTCGCCGTCTGTGGGGGATGCGGGACGGCTTCGGAAAGAGGCGCGGGGCCTCCCCCGCTTCCCCTTCAGCGCGGCGGAGGGGCGGCTGGCCGGGAGTTCCCGCCAGGCGAAGGTGGGAGTCCCGAGGTGGCGCTTTACCCGGCGGACCCGGCCGACCCGGCCCCAGTCCCGGAAGTGACGCCCCGGGGAGTGGCGCATGCGCGCCGCGGCAGTCCGGCGAGGTGATCCCGGTCGCCAGTCCCGCTTCGCCGGGCGCCGTCGGCCCTTCGCCGGCATGACCAGCCCGCCCTCGCCGCCCCCGGCCCCGGTGAGCGCAGCCCTCCGCGCCGGCGCTTAGCCTCCCTCCCGCCGCGCCTCGCCGCTTGGTCCTCTTTCCCCTGTCTCGGGTTCCTCTCCTCCTCCCTCCCCGCTTATCGCGGATCCCAGAGCGGGGCTGTCCCCGGCGAGGGCGGGCGGAGGGAGGCGGGGGCGGGCGGCGCGGCAGCAGCCCGTCCTCGGCCTGAGAAGCGCTGGCAGCGCCGGCCGAGGAAGCCGCCGGAGATGGCCGCGGAGGTGAGGGGGCCGCGGCTGCCGTTCCCTTCGCGGGGCGGGGGCTGGCTGGCTCTCCCGCGGGGCTGCGTCCCGTTGGCCCCGGCCCGGCCCCACTGGCTTGGGGGCTCCGCGGGAGAGCGCCGCCTCTGCAGGAGAGGGGAAGGGGAGACCCGCGAGGACAAGGGGCGCCCGGTTTGGCCGCCGCGCCAACCAGCCAGCCTCGGGCGCCTCCTTTGCCCGCCTGAGCGTTTCTGCCGAGGAGGCTGCCGGCCGGGACCTGCCCGGGGTGCTGGCACGTGCCCTTTGCGGCTCAGCCCGCCGGCTCCCTCTCGGATTCGAATTCCAGCTGAAGCCTCGCTTTGGGTCTAATCCCAGAAATTCTTTACAGAATAAAAACGGCTTGAACGATCAGACCATCCGTGTAGGCACCCGGAAAAGTCAGGTGAGGTGGTTTATTTTCTGAGTGCCTCTATGTGTATAAGCGATGATTAATAAGAAAACATTTTGACGGTTCTGGGCTTCTGTGGGGTGGGTGGGAGTGCTGATTTTTTAAATTTATTTTTTCCCGTCATTTGCGCACCCCCATAATCTGCACAGACTCTCGGTTGTTTATCACATTCCGACAATGTTAAGACTAAGGGGCCCGGCACAGTAATAGAACAGTCTGTCATACGGAGGACCCTCTCTCATTAATCCCCAGTGCAGTCTGGAAATGGTCTCATTTTTTCCTAGCTTCTTGAAGACCCTTAGGGTGGGGGAGATTGTTCCAGAGCGTAGGGGTTACAACAATAAGAAAAGGTTGCCGGTGGGCCCCTTCCCCTTAACCTCCTGGGCTGCCCCTGGCCAAGTCAGTGCCAGGTGGGGGCCCTTAGCAGCCAAGCCACAGAGAGCTTTGTCAGCTAAAGCCAGCCCTTGGAGTTGCATTTGTGCGTTTCTGCCCCGCAGGAGTGATGGGCTGCAGCGATTCTTGCACCCGCTGCAACTTCTGGGAGGCTTTCGAAGGCAGTTCTGGGTACAGCACCTTGCAACGTTACCTCTGTGGCGACTGGTGCACAAACCCCTCTTCTGCGCTCCTTTTCTAGCTGTCAGATCAGGCTCAGTCAGCAAAGGGGATCAGAGAATGCGTCCTTTGAAAGAGTTGCTTATGTTTAACCTTGGAAGAGAGAAGAGATGAGGACGGAACGCAACAGCACGAGGCTGCCAGGACCCAGCGTGGTCTCTCTGTTGCCCCAGAGTTTGGATAGGCCTCAGTTATCAGATGGTGGTTGAATATCGGAAAATGTGTGATGACACGTAAAGTTTGAAAAGGGCTGCAACAAATTCAAAATTTGTCTCTGGATGCTGTCCCCATGTGCCTGCTTGAGCTTTGCAGTACTGAATTTGGGTTTGGATTTTGCCGGTGAACGGCAGCTTTCTCCAAAACGTTGGCCCCGTTGAAGTCATTGTTCTCACTTATTGCTGGATTTGGACTCATCCTGCCCGGTGGTTCTTTGGACGATGTAATGACACCAGCAAAGGCTTCTCTCTCTGTGCCTTGGTGGGATCTGGAAAGGCTGGCATGTGCAGATTCCACCCTGTGGTAGGTCGCTGATGAAACGCTGGTTTCTCCGTGGCTGCTGTGGTTCACTCAGGCTTCTGCAGTTGGACCTTCCCAGGTGTCTTGAGCAAGCCTCGCTCACTTCTCCTTAGCGTAGGAAGAAGCGCAACCTATTTTGCCCGGGGGTGGGGTGGCACTCTGAGGACTGGCGCTGAAAAGCAAGCTGGGAGCCTGGTGCGGTGTGAAAGGGCCCTGGCATTTGTGGCTGCCGGGTTCAGCAGGGGAGGGGAGTTGAGGGATCCACCCAAGTACCCAGGATTGCGAAGGCTGATAGCGCCTCGCCCTTGGAACCCAGAGCTAATCTGTACCTGCCAGCTTCTGATGAGCGCGGGGGAGGCCAGCGAAGATGAGCCTGCAGAGAGTAGGGGCTGGGTGGATGAAGGGGGGCAGCTCCCCCCCCAAGCACAGGCATCCGCCTTCTTGCCCAGCTGCGCAGCCAGCGCCTGCCCCCTCCAGTCTCATCTGCTCAGGGGGCATTTTGGTTGCCCTTTGTCTTCTCCCAGGACTGTTTTCCCATCGGGGTGCCTGAGGCCAGAGAGCAACCAGAGGCCGTTTCAGCAGATAGAGCGGGGGGGGGGGGGGGCTTCCTTTTGCTCGGCCTCTTGTGTGAACAGCAGTCTGTACAGGCTCTGCTGAAAGCGTCCCCCCAGGCGGCAGGCGGCTGTCATCTGTTTCCGAAGCAGATGTGCTGGGGGGCCCTTCCTGAGAGCCTTTGCCTGCCTCTCTCAAAATCGCAGCTGGCTCGTATCCAGACTGACAGCGTGGTGAAGATGCTGCAGGCGCACCACCCTCGCCTCCGCTTTGAGATTGGTGAGCGTCCAGGGGAAGGGGGCCCAGAAGGCAGGGGAGGTCTGTTCCTGGGGTGGGGGACAGCCCAAGCAGGTGTATTAGGAGCAAGGTGGCTGGCTGGTTACCTGTTCTCCAATTAAGCCTGGAGGGGGGCGTGGTTACCTGCTGGGCTTGGCTGTGTGTTGCCCCAACTCCTCTTCTTCTCTAAATAGTTGCCATGACAACCACTGGGGACAAGATCCTGGACACGGCTTTATCCAAGGTCTGTTGCTCTGCTCGCGTGATGCTTTCTCTGGATTGAGATGCAGCCGGGGCTGCCGTGCAGGGTTTCGAATGCTGTGTCTCAGCTGTGATTGTGAATGCAGTAGAAGGGAGAAAGTTCACAGCAGTCAAACGGGCCATGGTTAAATTAAATTAAATCAAATTGAGTTCTGGGCTGCCGCGGTCCACTTCCTGGAGTGTGGCTCCCAACGGGCCCCTGTGAGGCCAAGGCAGCCCTGGGCTGGAAGGGCTCCCGTAACGTTTCTCTTCCCCAACCCAGATTGGAGAGAAGAGCCTTTTCACCAAGGAGCTGGAAAATGCGCTGGAAAGAAACGAGTAAGTGGAGGCTTGAGCTGTCCCAGTGGGCCTGCTGAAATCGGTGCAAAGCCCTGGCAGTAACAGCCCAGAATTTAATATGGTTCCCCTGGTAAAGGGCTGCACCCCACCTGTGATTCTCAGTGGGAGGGAGTCCAGAACGCCCTCTGCCTGGCCTCCCTCTCGTAGCGGCAGAGGGAACCGTTTCGCTCCAGGCCAGACATCCTGGCCCTGTTCCCTCCAACCCCTTCCAGTTCTGGGCAGAGCAAATTCACCTGCAGCCGGACTGCGCTACTTGGTGGCCGTTCGGCTTGCCAGGGACAAGCCAGTGCTCCGGCCCCAGACGCTACTTGGCATGATGCGGATCGCCCGTTGCTGGCCTGGCATGCTTTCTTCTTCCTTTCAGGGTGGACTTGGTGGTTCACTCCCTCAAAGACCTGCCCACCTCCCTGCCGCCTGGCTTCACGATCGGTGCCATCTGCAAGTGAGTTTGAGCTCCTCTGCTTTTCCTGCCTGGCAGAGCCGAGCGCCGGCCTCGCCCATCCGGCCACCTTCCCTCCGCCGGTGAACCGCGGCCCGCTCGGGCAGACGAGGAGCGTCTGGGGAGCGTCCCAGCCGCCAAGCGGGCCTGATAGTCCTGACCCGCTTCCTCTGCTTGGCCTGTGGCCGAACAGGCCGGAGCGCGGGATCTCTCCCCGCTTTGCCAATGGCTGCTGTGGCTCCGCAGTCCTGTTTCTGAAGCGGCCTCCGCCATCCTTTGCAGGAGAGAAAACCCGCACGATGCTGTCGTCTTCCATCCCAAGCACGCCGGCAAAACCCTCGGCAGCCTCCCTGATAAGAGGTGAGCGGGCCGGCTGGCACAGGGGCTGCTCTTTGTCCCGCAAAGGCCCCACCCCGGAGCCTGCGGCTGCTCTCCGGCGGGCTGGCTGTGTGTGGGTGCAGTGGGGGAGAGTGGGGCTGCCTCGCTTTATGAAAGCCTGCTGGGAGGCAGCTTGGGAGCAGAGGGGGGGGAAGGACCAGTCACGGCTTCCTAATGGGGTCGGGGGAGGTTCCGAGGGGCTCATCTCGCTTTGGGTTTCCCTGCAGCGTCATTGGGACCAGCTCACTTCGCCGAGCAGCTCAGCTGAAAAGAAAGTTCCCTCGGCTGCAGTTCAAGGATATTGTATCCTTTCATGATCCAGGAGGCCCCAAGCTCACACTTATTCATGCGTTCGGTTTCTGCAGCCGCCTAACGCACAAAGCGACTGACTCTGTGTGGCTTGCAGTTAGAAAGAAGCATAAAAACACAGGAACCAAAGCAACATCCGGAACAGAAAGGCGGAATCAGACCAACCATCGCACATTCCATTCAAGGCCTTTCCAACCGGATGGGCTCATCCCACGCTCCGGCCAGGACCCGGGGAAGAACCGGGATTTCAGGCCCTTGCGGCGGGCCAGCCTGTTTGGGGCATCTGGACCTCGGGGGAAATGACACCCCACGGGACAGAGAAGGCAAGGAACCCCTCCAAAGCATGCCCACCCGTCTGGATCTCCTGGAACCAGCAGAGGCAATTGGACACAGGTGGTGCCACAAAGAGCCTGGCTCTGTCTTGTGCCACGACGGGCTTTGTAGAGCGTAACCAGCACTTGAATTGCACCTGGACGCCTGCAGTGAGCCAGCGAGGTCTGCCCGTGACCTCACATGCTCCGGCATTCTGGGCAGCTTCTGGACGGTGTTCAAGGGCAGCCCCGTGTAAAGCGTTTGGCAGTAGTCCGAAGGGGAAGTGGCCATGAGCAGGGCCGCCTCATCCAGGAAAGGGTGCGGTTGGTGCGCAAAATGGATTTGGGTAAAGACTTCCTGGCCACCTGCTCTTCCAGCAGGAGCCAAGAGTCCAGGAGGGCCCCCCAACTGTGCCCCTGACTGGGGGATGGCTACTCCATCCGGAGCTAAAGATGAGGTCTCCAGATCCCCCTAAAACCTGCAGCCACTCAGTCTTGCCATCCTCACCCATCAGGTAAATGCACATGTTGGAGTGGAGAGAGAGCAGAGCCCCGGAGGATCCCTCCTCCCCTCAACACCTCAACACCAGCTGCAACTGGCCCAGGAGGAAGGAGGAGGACCACCGAAACACCCTGCCCCCCCTCCCAACCCCAGAGGGACACAGCGATTGACAGGAGATGTCTCTGAGCTGAAGGGAGAGGGAAGGAGACCCTGGAGGGTAGCTTGGCATATGCGCCAGCCCAAGATGCAGCTGTTGTGAAGAAAGCCAATTTCACGGTTGGGGATCCTGAGGAAAAGGATGTCTCCATAAATCTGAGAGCTGTCCTGGTTGTTGCAGGGTAGAAATTGCTGCCACCGTGGTGCGTGGCATCACTGGGCACAGTGGATGTAAAAGGGGGTAGAGAAATTCGTGGCAAAGGCGGCAACTGATCATGGTGGCTCTGTGCCGTCCAAAGCCCCTGGGAGGCGGGTATGAGGGCACTTGGGGTGTTTCCTCCCCCTGCTTGTGAGCATCTTGGGGGCATCTGCCTGGCCACAAGGAGAAATGTGCTGGACCAAGATGAGCCTTGCTTTGACCCAGCAGCATCCTTGACCTTAGCTTGGGCTTTTCTTCTGTCTCGGAGTAACTGCGCCAATGATACGCTCTCCCTAGTTAGTAATAAAACTGAATCTGAATCACCCAGCGCATCCCAAAGTAATTAAGATAATTGGTGATTCTTACTCCTGTTGGCAAGGCAGGTCCTTCAAGGCACCTTGGTTTTCTGTTCTGAGCTTGGCCTTTTGCAGCTGAGTTGGCTCCTGGGGGGGGGGGGGTGTCTGGAGTCCTCTTCCTCCCTCAGAAGCTTGGAGTAAGTAGGCCGCCCCCCAGTCCTGGAATTGCAGCGCCCCACCTCCCAGCAGGCAAGCAGAAGTTCCTTGTTTTTGCTTAGCCTTTCCGCAGAGGGGCAACCTGAACACCCGCCTGAAGAAGCTGGACGAGAAGGAAGATTTCAGTGCCCTGGTGCTGGCAGCCGCCGGCCTGAGCCGCATGGGCTGGGGGGGTCGCATTGGCCAGGTGAGCTGGCAGGGCCAGGTGCTGCACTAGCGATTGGGGGACAGGATGTTTGTTTTAAAGTATTTGACCCATTCTTCAACTTAAGCAATCTTTTCGCCGACTCTCGCTTCCCTCTAGATTCTGAGCCCCGTGGACTGCTTGTATGCTGTCGGGCAGGTGAGTGATAGGGCCTCCCTTCTGCCTTGCCATTAGCGCCTCCTGGGTTTCCAGAAGGCCTGGCCAGTAGCCCTTTCGGCTATGGAGCCCCACCCTCCCCTCCCCTTCTGAGAGCATCTTGACCGTGGCTATCTTGTATTCTGGGCCTCTTCCAGGAAGGGAACTCAACTGCCTGAGGATCCCAGAGCTGGAAAAAGAGGCACCCTCGCTATCCAGCCTTTCTGGGCCAAGATGTGGACCCCAGAAGGGGATGCTGCTCCCTTTGTCCCCAATAGCTTCTGCTAAACCGGAGGGGGGGGGGCTGTTTAGTCTCCCTCCCCCTGGGAATCTGTTGGTGACAAGGGCCCACCTTGGTGCAGGGAGCCCTGGGTATCCCGCAGGTTTTCCGTTCCCAGTTATCTTTCTTGCTCAGGGCAGCAATGCTTAGGTGAATCTTCTGATCAGTTGGAAAGGAAATCAACATTGCTTGCCCCAGCCGAGAGCCGATAGGGAAGCGCCTCCACCAAAGGTGCATTTTTGCTCAGTGATGGGAAACACCCAACTAGGAGGCCAGGATGCGAGGTGTCCTGGTCCCCAGAGGGCTCACTCTTGGGGGCCCTGAATCACAGGAAAGGCAAAGGGGCCCCTCCTCCTTTACCACCCTCTCCCCCTCCAGGGTGCCTTAGCCGTTGAGGTGCGGGCCAGAGACCAGGAGATCCTAGAGATGGTGTCAGCGTTGCACGACGGGGAGACAGTGCTGCGCTGCATTGCTGAGCGAGCCTTCATGAAGCGCTTGGTAGGGCTTGGAAGCGGCTGGCTGGCTCTGAGGCGGGGGGGGGGCTCTAAGGCATGGCCCAACAGCCCTGCCCGTCTCTAAGCCAATGCTTTCCTCTGCAGGAAGGAGGCTGCAGCGTGCCAGTGGCTGTGAGCACTCTGCTGAAGGATGGCCAGGTAAAGGCAACTGGCTGCCACCCTCCTGCTGCCTGGGACGGGGTCTGTTTTCTGGGGGTGGCAGAGTCCTACCATCAAGAGGCAGAGAAGTCGTGGGAGGGCAGGTGGGAGATCACTTGTACTGATCCATTTAGTTTTCACGGCAAGAATACTGGGGTGGGTTGCCCTTACCTTCCCCAGGGATCGTATTTAGTCTGACCTCTCTGCCATGACCTTCCCATCTTGGGTGTCCCTTCACGGTCATTGAGGTGCTCCAGCACCCCAACAAGGTAACCTCCTTTGCTGATGCTAGGGAAAGTGGAAGGCAAAAGGATTAGGGGCCGACCAAGGGCAAGATGGATGGATGATATTCTGGAGGTGACGGACTCGGCCTTGGGGGAGCTGGGGGTGGCAATGGCGGACAGGAAGCTGTGGCGTGGGCTGGTCCATGAAGTCACGAAGAGGCGGAAGCGACTGAACAAAGGGTTTTTCTTTGCCTAAATATACTTGATTTCCTGGGTTCCACATCCCTCTTCCCTCTAGCTGTATCTGACCGGAGCAGTCTACAGCCTTGATGGTTCTGAGAGCTTGCAAGAGACCATGCAAAGAAATGTGAATTTTTCCCTGGAGGTAAGTTTCCTGGTTGCTTTCAAAGCAACAGATTAAGAGTTATGCAACTCTTTCATTTGTGAGAACTGGTTCACAGCTGGATTTTCAGCTCCCTTCCTTCCATGCGGTTGCTGTTAGCTAGGACAATAGAACTGTCTAGTGCAAATAGCAAGTCATGCATGTTCTGGGAGTGTTTCCCTGCTGTCAGCCACCTGGCTAGAACCCAGGCATGTCGTGACCTCCTAACCCTGGAACTCACCTCAGGGTGAGCCTGCCCTGTGACTCCTACCCAGGAGCCTTTCCCATGGGTGCACCCCCTTTTCAGAATGAAGATGGCCCAGATGACAACCTCCAACGCGTTGGCATCACAGCCAGGAACGTGCCTCGCCTTGCTCAAGAGGCAGCGGAGAGGCTGGGCCAGGAGGTGGCCGACTTGCTCCTGAGCAAAGGGGCCAAGCACATCCTCAGCGTGGCGAGGCAGCTCAGCAGTGCCTGATGGGCACCACCTCCCCCGAGAGCCATGATGCTGGTGACCCACCTCCCCGGAAGAGAGGGAAGCAAAGGGCTGACCTGCGGCCGCACTTCCGGTGGAGCAGCTGAAGCTCCAGTTTCGTGTGAAGACGGGTGCAGGTTCGGGGCTAGGATTTCCGAAGCTCTAATTTGCAAACCTGCGGGACTTCTACCCAAAATCACGTAGCCCAGGGCAGGGGTGTAAAGTTGCACTCCTCTGGGTACTCCAGGGCACAATTATTACTAGAGAATTATTGCTGAAGCTGATTAAAGAGAGAATTTACAGCACTGATGTCTGGCGCTTCTTCCATTGACCCCCCCCCCACCCGCGAAAGAAGGAGAGCCGCAACGGCAGAGGGCGGGTAGCCTGGGTCTCCTCGTCCCTCCCGGCGGGCGAGGGGGCCGGCCTGGATACCCGCAACCCCCACCCTAGCTTGCGCCGCGCAGAGACGGCCCCACAAACGACCGGACGAGCGCGCGTTTTGAACGTCCTTTTACTGGCCGCGAGCAGCCCTAACGAAGAGCCGTGCGCGGGCGGCCCCTCCCCGCCGTCCGCAGTCCCGAGTCCAAGCACGTGGCGCCCAACGGTGGGCCCGCTGCGTCCCTCCCTGCAACCTTGGGGGGGTCTCCGGGTCCCGCCGCCGCCTAGTACTCCTGCGAGGCCTGGGAGGCCGCCTTCTTCCGGGCCGCCGCCCCACCGCCCTGCGCCGCGGCCTTCCTGGGCAGGAGGGCGGCGGGGATGTTCGGCAGGACGCCGCCCTGCGCGATGGTGACGCGGCCCAGGAGGCGGCTGAGCTCCTCGTCGTTGCGCACCGCCAGCTGGACGTGCCGCGGGACGATGCGGGTCTTGCGGTTGTCGCGCGCCGCGTTGCCAGCCAGCTCCAGGATCTCGGCCGTCAGGTACTCGAGCACCGCCGCCAGGTAGACGGGCGCGCCGGCCCCGACCCGCTCCGCGTAGTGTCCGCGCCGCAGCAGCCGATGCACCCGGCCCACCGGGAACTGCAGCCCGGCGCGCGACGAGCGCGATTTGGCCCGCGCCCGTGCTTTCCCGCCGCCCGCTTTGCCTCGGCCCGACATGGCGCCCCGCCAGAGAGCGCGCAGCCGAAGGGAGTAAGGAGCCGCGGAAAGCGGGCCGGCCGCTTTTATAGGGCCCGCGCCGCTCCCGCTGGCCCGCCGCGGCCGCCGATTGGGCTCTGCGCTCCCCGGCCCTGCTCATTGGCTGGCGCCGGAGCCACTGAGCGGGCAGCGCGCGCGATTCAAAGGGGAGCAGAGGGCCGCCTCGCTCGGCCCCCCTCGCGCCTGCGCAACGAAGATAAGCAGGCCTCGAGGGGAACCGACCCCTGGCTTTATTTTGAAGCCCTTTCCGTTCTCCCCTGCCTGAAGGCGGAAGCGAAGAGCTTCTTAACATTCCTCCTCCTTTGCACCTCCAGCATCCCCACAAGCTCTCTGCAAAAAACCCCGCCCTGCCAAACTGATGACATCACATGAGCACCATTACACACTTGTGTGCCCCAACGTCTGACCTAGGCGCCCAAGTTGTGACGTGCAGGATGATGCCGTCAGCTGGGGGCCACTTGCCCCGCAGCAGCCTCCCCCCAGCTCAGCCGCTGCCTATTCCTGCACCCTGTCCTCAAAATGCTCGGCCTCCTCTTCAGCCCTCGGAGCAGTCCAACGCATAAATGCCTCAGGCACAAAACGGGGTATAGGAAAACACAAATTTATACCCGGTGGGACTACTGCAGTTCTAAATAGGCTTCAGAGCAAGGTCTCAAATAACTGAAGTTCTTCTCAGTCAGCACACACTGAAGACACCAAAATGAAATCCTCCCCCAGAATAAGTGGCAGGGAAACCGTTTAGGAAGCCTCCAGGGTCTCCTACTTCCAGTTGCTGCAGGCGTGGACTCTACTGGACTGCCTCCCTCCCAGAGATGCAAGGGGACCACAGGTGGGCCGAGATCACCTGAGGGCCTTCCGAGCTGCATCCAGCAGACGAGAGCCCCGTCGCCCGACTGCAAAGTGGGGTTTTGCGGGAGACTGGCGGTCGGGCTCTTCGGCTTGCCTGATCTTCCCTGGGGTTCACGGGGCTCCACTGGAGAAGCAGCTGTCCCCGTTCTGTCAGGAACAGAAGCTGCGCCGTGCCGCTCCCTGTACAGCAGCAGCAGCCCTCCTTCCAGCAGGGACCAAGAACTGCCCCGGACAGGACAGCATTCGCGGCTTTTCTCGGACGGATGGATGGCAGGGACAGAGGAGGAGCGGACAGCCACACGTCGGCTTAGATGTCGTAAAACAGCCGCACCAGCTGGTACCGGATAGCAAAAGCTACCGCGCTCCCAGCAACCTCAGGAGAGAAAGGAGAGGAGAGACTGTAGCGCAAACACACAGCCAATCACTCGTGCAACGGGGCTGACTCATCGTACCGAGGCATTGCTCACCTCACCGTAGCTGCTGGGTTGTAAAGTACAGAAGTCTCTCCGTCCTGCTTTACAAACCCAGTGGTTGGTTTCACACAACGTAACAAGGCGATCAGGCAACAGTGTGTGTACTGTGGAAACTAAAACTGCTTTGGGCTCGTAGTTTGGGGAAAAAAGATCTTTCCCCAAATAGGTTTTGGTGAAAAGGACACAACTGTTATCCTGAAGGGAGCGTCCCCTGAAGCCACACCCCCAGCCGCTGTGTTCCTTACCTGGAGCAGCAGCAGCAGAACCGTCAAGTTTCGCTCAGGAGTTGGTCCTATCAGCTTCAGCACCAAGTTAATGAGGGTCATGTTACTACATTCCGTAAAGTCTCCGTCTTTGTCTGTTCCCTGACGCACATCCACCAGGAGGAGTTTTTCAGCTACCTGGAGAGAAACGTGCGTTACTTCTGTTAGTTCCTCTTGACCCTGTTCTGCATCGTCAGCAGGAGGCAGAGCCAACCACCCTCAGAAGACTGCCCCAAATCCTGCCTTTCCGCTTAGGTGAACAGGTACCTGGAGGATATACGCTCCCCAGGGAGAGAGGCTCTTTGACTTGAATCTCGAGTAGCTCATCTCTAGCTTCCCTGTGCCTGCGTTAAATCTGAAGGCGGAGATGAACGAACTTGGTCAGAAAGAGAAGGAGATGCAGCCCAAGCTGGAACAAGGGAAGGAACAGCTACACGGCAAGGGGGGAATCTGATCACAAGGCAACCCCCACCCCCAGGGGGCAGTTCTGAGTAAAAGCCAGCAGGATCCTTCGTGGAGAGTGGTTTAACTAACACAGACCTCAGTGGGTGGAATTTACAACCCCGGTCTTTGCACTGGACCACGGCATTCCTCGGTTAGAAGCTTGCTTTGAAAGGCACACTACCGCTTGGCTTTTCCGTTGCCTGCAGACCCCCAGCAGGCAGCCCCGTGCTTCTCACCTGGGTAATCGATGGCGGGGGCAAGGGATGATGTGGAAAAGCTGAGGCAGCGAGTAGAGGAAGTTGATCACTTGCGGGATAAAGAACAACAGCATCGTCTTGCTGAAGTGCCCGAGGATCCCCACCACGGCAAAGGTCATGCCGGCGAAGTAGCAGAAGGTGTCTCCCACGAACACACGGGAGGGGTACCTGCCCTCGGCCAGGAGAGAAACAGATCTGGCAGTCCAGTAAGGACGGAAGGCGGAAGCATCATGCGCAATAAAGGGAATGCGCTGCTGGGAAGGAGCGGGGCGGGGCGGTTGGCGGGATACTGGGCGGGCCAAGTGAACTCTGAAGCCCCGGGCCAGCTCGGAGGGTCTCTTCATGAGAGATGGCGAGAGGGGGCCAAGGGGAAAGCCAGGGCAGAGGATCTTGGAAGATGTCTTTGTTTCAACCCTTGAAACAAGATCACCGATGAAATGAAGATCCCTCTTTCACCAGATGCTCTTCCTTCTGAGGAAAGAAGGTTCCCAAAGGGTGCCGTGTGGAGCGGGACTCTCAAACTGCCACCCGTAGCGAAGGTCCTCCTCCCAGCCACCCCCTGGGGCTTTTCTCCCTCTCTTCCAGAGGGCCTCTTACCAATTGTGGTACAGCAGCCCCAGTGTGGTAAAGAAAAAGGGAATCATGAAGTAGAGGGAGAAAATGTGGTCATCTTTGCAATCCCCTGCGAAGAGGAAAATAAAGAGCAGCCGGATTAGCCAACCGGCAGAGCCCACCCGTCCTTTGCAGAGCGTGCTCCTCGGGAGGACGCCAACCCTGCGTACCGGTTAGCTCTGTGATATTGAAAGCAATGATCGAGGCAGCAATCACCAGCGACTGCCCGGCTTCCAGACCGTTGATCCCAGCCAGAATATTGATTGCGTTGGTGCAGAACACGGCTAGCATGCCCATGTACACGTAGTAGAGGATCCCTGCAGGAAAAACGCAGAACAGGATCTCCCTCTCTGTCGACAGGGATGCAGCACCCTCCCCGCCAGCTGCCACAGCCGCAGTCTGGTCTGGCCCGGGGCGCTCACCCAGGTCGAGGTGCACGCCCAGCAGTATCCGGAAGGGCTTCGGCACCACGATGGTGGTGTTCCCGAAGTTGGTGAAGTAGACCATGAGCAGGGGCAAGGAGGCCATGGTGGGCAGCAGCAGCTTGTGCCGCCAGCGCAGGTTGAGGACGTCGTCCGCGAAGCCCAGGAAGATCATGCAGCAGATGGCCAGGAGGGCGCCCACCAGCGCCACCAGCTGCAAGGCGAGGGGCGAGAGAGGTCAGCCGCCCAGCTGGGCTGCCCCGGCCCCTGCCCCCCCTAGCCCTGCTCGGATCAAGGCCCGGCTCACCTCGTGGTGCGGGAAGGCCTGGCACCGCTCCTCCGCGAAGCAGCTCAGGAAGGGCACGGGGATGAAGCAGAAGAGGATGATCAGGAAGACGGCCCCGCTGATCACGCCCTGGGACTCGGGGCTGCGGACGAGAACGCGGCCGATGAGCCTCCGGGGCTGCCCGGCCGCCCCCCGGCCCCCCCGGCCGCCCCCCGCACTCACACGGGCTGCTTGGAGGGCTTGTTCAGGTCGGCCCCGCACAGCCGGGCGGCGAGGAAGTGCTCCCGGAAGGCGGGGATCAGGCGCAGGGTGGCCCAGCAGCCCAGCGCGGAGCCGGCCAGGTTGATCAGCAGCGGCACCACCGGCAGCTTCCACATCGCGGCGCCCGGCGCCCGCGGCCTCCCTGCGGAGGAGCAAAGACGCCCGAGGGAGTCGGAGCGTGCGTTTCCGCCCGGACGGCCCTCAGTGAGACGCCGCCCGCCCTGTCAGCTGCGGCGGCCTTGGGCTTGCCCTTACTAAATATGGCGTTCCACTCGGCCGTCACGTTACGACTGCCGGGGCGTCTCTGCTGGCCCCACGTCACCCGGGCTCGCTCGGGGACGGGCGGGGTCATTTAAAGGGGCAATAGCTTTTCAGACGCTCCGTTTTCCGGAGCGCGGCGGCGGCTGTCTTGGTCTCTCGCGCCCGAGCGAAGGAAGCTGTTGCGGCGTGCAAGCCCCGCAGACTGGGCCGCGCATGCCCCGCCTCTTCTCCGGCGCCCGCGCTAGGCGGGCTGCAGCCCAGGGGCTTTCCCCAAATCCGTGTGCCCGGAGCCGCAGCCCCAGCGGCCCGTGACTTGCGCCCCCCTCGTTCAGCGCCGCCGCTCGGCCGCCCTGCAGAGCTCTCGCTCGCTCCCTGCGTTGCTGCCCGCTGGCACGCGCGTAGCGCCCCCTCCAGCCGGACGCGGCCCGGGCTCCGCTGAAACACGGGGAGGGGACGAGCTCGGGCTTTCCGACGGCTCCACGGAGACCTTCCGCCCCGCGGCTTCACCCCGCGGGCACGCTTGCCCGGCTGGAAGCGAGCCTCGCCGCCGCCAGTCCTCCGGGGAACGGAGAGGGGAAGGAGGGCTGCTCTGGCTAGCAGGGGCGCCGCCGCCGGCCGACCTGTGCCCTCCCCGCCTTGGCACGCCGCTCCAGCCCCGAACAGGCGGGGGCTTCTCGGCGCCCCCCGCGGCTCGGAGACCTTCCGCGCTCACCTGGCCGACCGATCAAGGAGGCCCCGGGCGGATGCCCAGGATCGCCCAGCTGCTCGGGTCGTCGCGGGAGAGCGCGGCGGCCGTGCCCTTTGCGTCCCTCTCCCAGCGGGCGGCGGCCGGGCAGGTCCCTGCCAAGCTGCGCTCCCCGTCCTGCGCCTTTAAGGTGGAGCCGACCGCGGGGGGGGGGCAGCGGCGGCGGCGTTAGCCCTGCCCAGTGCCCGCCCCGGCCAGCCCCTCTCAAGCGCCGCTGCGCTCCGCCCAGCCTCGGCCGTCAGGAGAGGCGGAAGAGTTCGGCTGCCATGTAGCTCCGAGCCGGCTCTGGGAAGGAGGCGAGTCCGCTGCCCCCGCTCCGATTTCGCCGCCCGGGAGGTCCGCGATGCAACCCCCGGACGCCCCGTGAGCAGCGGGCGCGCCATGGAAGCGGTGCCGGGGCTAGGCTGGGGCTGGGCGGCGCTGGTGCTGCTCTTCGCCGCCTCCCTGCTCACCGTCTCGGCCTGGCTCCTGCAGTTCGCCCGGCGCGTATGGCGCGGACGCGGCCAGGCGGCAGAAGCCCCGCGGAGCAAGGCGGCCCCCGCCCCCGCCAGCCTCTGGGCGGCCGTGCTGCGCCTGGGGTCGGGCCGCGAAGGCGCGGCGAACCCCCAGGCGGCCGGGGCCCGCGGCTTGTTAACGTCGCTCTTCGCCTTCCGCGCCTTCCGCGAGAACTGGCAGCGAGCCTGGCTGCGCGCCCTCAACACCCAGGCCCGACAGCAGGGGGTAAGCCGACCCGGGCGGAGGCGGGCGGGGGAGTCGCCGTCAGGGCTGCGCTCTGGGCCGAAGGTGGCGGCGGTGCCTGGTCCCGCGAGAGGCACCCCGCAGGGACCGCTCGGGCGCCCGCACTGACCGACCGCGCGGGGGGCAGAAGCGGAGCGGGCGGGTCTCGCCTTGGGCCAGCTTCTTCCTCGCCCGCAACGGCCCTCCGGCCAAAAGGCCGGGCTCGCCCCGCGGAGCGATGAGCGGCTGCTGTCGCCGGAGAGGACCGGCTGGCCCGCGCTCCCCTCAGGCCCGGCTGCTGCCTTCCCCCGGTGGCTTTCCGCTGGCGGCGGCGGCGGCGGCGGCGCGCTGGCTCCCCGCTCCTCGTGCACGAAGGAGCCCTTCTTGCCCGGCTCTGCTTCTGGCGTCTCCGCGCTAGTCCTTCGAGGCTGTCGCAGGCTCGCTCGCTTCTGCCCGCCCTGGCGATTTCCACTTTTCCTCCTGCCGAGGAAGCCAAGCGGCCCGGGTGGGTGGAGAGCGGCCCAGCTGGCTGCGTGGGGAGCCCCTCTCCATGGGGCGTCTGGGAGCTGGGGAGAAGTTTCTTGGCATCCTAAAAAATGGGGGGGGGTTGTGGGGAAACAGAGCTAAACCGTCTGGTGGTCTCTGTTCCCCAGTTCTAAGGCAGTCGTCGCTTTGAGCTGCTGGGGATCTGTCCTCAGCACTTCATCTCGCCTTCATTACCCTTTTTAATATCCGGTAAACTTCTTAATGAGCAGTTTCCTTAAATGCATGGAAGGTCACTGTAGGCCTCTCTAGGCATCTACGTAAAGAAGGCAGCATGTTTTGGAAAAGGTGCAATTACCTGAACGTCCCTTACTCAGACCAGGACGTGCTTGGCCTCGCCCTACAGAGACCTGGGGGGCTGCTGCAGACCCTACGGACTCCAGTGCCTTTGGTGCTGTTGGTACTGTATTCCCCAGGACAGCACAGCACGGTGGCGGAATTAGCTGCCAAGCAGGGAGAAATGGCAGGGCATGCTGACCCCTCCCTCCTCTGCAGACTGACATTTTGCTTAAAAGTATGAAAAGAGCTGCTTTTGCTCCCCCTCCCACCTTTCCGGACGCTGCTGGCCTGACTTTTCTCCTCCCTCCACTCTTTCCACTCAAGACGCCGCCCCCCTCCTCCCCCCCCGCCTCTTTACTCCACTGTTCTTACCAAAGAAAGGGGGGCAGACAGCGGTCCACAAACCTGCAGCGGAGCCCCAAGTTGAAATCTTCCCTCAGTCGGGGGCTCGCTTGGTGGACTCACCCATGTTGGTTTTGTGGTCCCCCCCCCCCAGCAAGGAGAATGATGGGCAACTCCTGGACATGGGCCTGTTCCTCCCAAGTCTTGAATGCGTCACGTGGAGATGGAGGAGGTCTGGCAGGCCATCAGTACCAAGGCGCGCCCCTTGCCGGAAGCCCAGGGCCAGGGGTGCCAGGAGATGGCTGGCAAGGGAGAGCTGGCCCACCCGGTGGTTATCTCTGCTCCCCTTGAACTTTAGCCACGAAATCTGGTCTTGCTCTCAGAAGTACAAAAGAACCTGCCCCCTCACGAGGGACAGCTCTTCAAGTATTTGAACAGTGCGGCCACGCACTCACCACCACAGCGCCTTCTGACTGAATTTGCCCTCTTCCCTCGTGAGATTGGTCCTCCACGTTCCTGAGCACCTTTGTGGCCCAACTTTGCCTGTATCTTCTCCTGGAGGATCCCCAAAGGAAGTCACAGAAGCAGAGAATGGATGGACAGTAGATACATAGTTTTCTGCAGGGGAAGAGTATCCATGTGGGAACAGCCCTGTAGGGAAACAGCCTCAGACGTGCATCACCTTTGCATCCAACTGGCCTGGAAGGGCTTTACAAAAAGGCAGGCCTGTTTCACCCGGTTCTGGTAAATCTCAACAGGGTTGAGGAGGAAGACCGAGTTCGTGCGTTTTCATGCATCTTCTTCTGCACTGCCCCCTTTCTTCCCCTGCCATCAGCAGGACAGGCTACTACAAATAACGCTCAGGAAGGACTGGAGGAAATTTCCAGTTGTTCATGACTAATGGAGGCCTCTCACATTTATTTTGGTGGCCAGGATATTCCCAGCGGGCAGGGCAAGTTCTCTTCCTCCTGAGCAAGCAGATCCAGCAGGGCTGCTTAGGATCTGTCCTTGTGGGAGCTTCCCTCGCAGTCTTCTGGCCAAGGTCCAAGCGATGTGTAGAAATTCAGCGGGGAACGTTTCCTTGTGGCTGACGCTCAGCTGAGAAACGCCTCGGGCACCCTAGGCAACCCAGCAGCCCTGGCCAGCCGCTGCAGCTTGGGCTCATCCCTCTTGAAAAGCCGGGTCCGCACCCAAAGCCCAAGAAGGGGGCGTTCGGATTTCTGCAGGAGGCCCTTGGCAAGTGCTGCCACTGGACCCCCTTTGCTGCCGGTGGGCGGCTGGCTTGTCTGTCCTTGCAGAAAAGCGCAGGTAGAGAGAGTGGGTTCCTCCTGCAGGCCAACGAGGCTTTCTTCTCTCCTAGAGCTCAGTCCAGATCACGTTTGAGGAAAGCCCTCGGCAGCTGCCGGCCGTGACAATCAGCCACGTGGCCTACACTGACCAGTCGGATCGCAGGATGGTGAGTTACCCTGAGGGGTACAAGCCTCTGCCTTTGCCTACAAGACATGCCCCTGATTTGAACCAGGAGGTTCTCGGATCTGCCCTTGTTACCCTTCCCAACTCAGGAGAGCTTCCCTGGCAGCCTGCATAGTCCTGGGGTGCGGGGGGGGGGGGAGGGCAGAACGCTCGACTGCTCTCAGACTGCAGCCGAGATGGCTTCTGCCCTGCGTGCAGTCCGCTTCTTCCCGACTCTTTCCGCCCAGACTCTGGCTGGCAGCCCGGGCATTTCGTTGCCCGTGGTGCCTCAGTATGCCAGGCACCCGCTTAAATCAAGGACAGGGTGGGCGAGGAGCCCATCCCGATTGTGGGCGACGGGCCGGCAAGGCCCCTCTCCGACGCTGCAGAACGGTCCCCAGAAGGCCTTCGGAAGCTGTCTAGACTCAGAGGGATAAAAACTGATTGGCTGCCCCTGGAGGAGTTGGATGTGGCCACAAGGTCAGCTGTGGCTGGAGGGGCACAAGTTTGGTCTGGGGAGAATGACCCAAACAGGTTTTGCCAAAGTGTTGACAGCTGGCCTGAAAGCGAGGCGGCGAGGGAGGCTGACCTCGGCGGTTGCCCTCTGGCGAGAGACAGCCATGCTCTGGGATCACAGCCGCTGACCCAAAACCATGGTTGCCCAGCCCGTGAACAGGCCGAGACGCGGAGATCAGAAGGCGCGTGAGGAGCCAGGGGTAGCTAGGCGGGGGCTCCTCTCCCAATCAAGAAGTGGCACAGCGGGGGAGGGGCTGCTCTCTGCGGGAGCCAGGTGTCTGCCGGAAGCGAAAGGTGGGGGAGCTCAAGCTTTGAAAAGAAGGAGGGTGCCAGTCCCGGGATGTCGGCTGACGACAAATGCTGTGCTCTGGAAATGTTGGTTCCTCTTCCACTGAGTAAAGGAAGGAAGCACCGTAACCCCCTGGGGGACTCCCCGCCAAGAGCTTACCTGGAGGGGGATCAGGTCTGCTCAGTTAGTTAAACAGCCAAGGTTTAAAACTCCTGGTCAAATCGATATTATCATGTGATAGCAAAGAGGCGTGGATGTATCTCCATCATCCTTACATCGAATATGAAGAGCAGCTCTAGAAGAGCGATCTGGATTGAGATTGGGCGGATTGACCCGTTTCCCTATAAGACGGCAGGGATGGGACAATCCCTCCTCCCGTTTTGCTAAAAGCCCCACCCCTGAAAACTGTTATTTACTAGGTTCTGGGACCTCTCCATGTTCCAGTTCCATCAGCTTTGTTGGAAGGCTGCAGCAGAAAAACGGGACAGGGAGGATTACCTGAAGCCTCCCTCCTGGACCCCAATCCACACGAGAGATGCCTCCAGAAGTTCAAAGCTGGTGGGGTGGCATTTGCCAAGTGCCGCTGTGGCCCCTCTGACTCTAGACGGAGGGGGGCTTGGGGGCCGCTGCTGCTACTCTGCTCTGGGGAGGCGCACGGTGACCGCCTCTCCCTTCCTCCGCCCGTCCAGGTGTTGCACTGCCTCCTTTCCTCTGACACGGTGAAGTTCCCTGTCCTGGTCACCCAGCAGTCCCCGGCAGCCGTGTCCATGGACACCTATTGCGTCTCCTTGGCTGTGCAGCAGGCCCAGGTAATGGAGGCCGAGGGAGGGGGCTGGCAGCCCCCCCTTGCTCCTGGCCGCCTGGGGCGCAGGGGAGGGACGGGGTGGTTGCTCTGGGCCCGGGCACTTGGTACAAGGCTGCCCGCCGCATCACTGCGCTGCGGAGGGTCAGCAGCCTTTGATGGGATTTATTTTAGGTGATCGTAGCCAACTTAGAGTTTGCATAAAATAGGAGAACATAAATAACCTCCTGCCTGGCAATTCGCACTGACATCCACTTTGTCCTGTTGGTCAGTTGGAGATCCATCTGGAGGAGGTGGAGGGCGAGGGGCTGCTGGTCTCGTGGGCATTCAAAGACCGACCCGACCTGAAGCTCTCCATTCCCCCGAGACTCCAGCCGCATGACGTAAGCAAAGAAGGGGCAAGGGGCCCTGGCGGAGGATCACGAGCACCCGCTGCCCTCCCTCCCCTCCCCTCCCCTCCCCTCCCCGCCTTGGAGCTCGGCTGACCCTTCTGCCGAGGAGACTCAAGGGACTCCTTGCCTGCGTGCTGCGCGGACCTGGCCACCAGCCTTGGCCTCTGCCTGCCTACGATGCAAGGTTATGTGGGCCGATCTGCGTGGCTCAGTGGCAGATTCAGATTCAGATGGTTTCCCACCCATCACCTGAGGCCCCTCCGTCTCTGAAAATACTGCCCCGCCTGCCACACTCCGGGGAAGAGGCCTTTTCGCAATCTGCCCTTGTGAAAGACCTGCAATGTGTTGGGCACCTAGCAAACTGCTGCCCGGCGCAGCGGGTGATCAGCGACTGCTTGACAAGAGCAGGAATTAACCTGCCGGGGTGGAGTGGGAGCCTGCGGGAGCTGCTTCCACGGTGGCAGTTTGGGAAGAGCTTTCTGGGGCCACGGAGCAGTCCCCTCGCTTCAGGAAAGGGATTCATCCCCCGCCGGGTGGTCTGGCAAAGTTTTCCTGGTGCCCCTTGCAGGAAAACGACGGGAAGGTGGACCTGTCTATTATAAAGGACCTGATTGAAGACTCCATCATCAGCACCCAGCCGGCCATGATGGTGAATCTGAAGGCCTGCATTGCGAACGCCAACGCGGTAAGGCGGAGTGTCGGGAGGGAAAACGTAACAGGGCCCGGCCGTGCATCCAGGTGGGAGCGAACCTGCTTCTGGCACCGAATGACCCACCAGCCCTTTCAGCCTGGAGCAGGTGACCTGCGGCCAGCCCTCCGGGACCGAAAGTCGGGACTCGGCATCCGTGTTGGCTGAGCCACAGGGAGGGTTAGATCAGCGTCGCCATCGCCTGCTCTCTTTGAACCCAGGGCAATCTCTGGAAATGGAAGGCAGCGTCCATTCCATTTTTTCATTAGAATTCTGCCCTGCTGTCTGGGCAAAGGCAAAACATAACATAGACTTTAACGGATCACCTCAGGTGAGATCGCGGAACAACAACATCAGTTCCGGTGCTTTCCGGGCCTGTTCAGGTGCTGGGGGAGGGGACCCTCCGGCCAGCTGCTTAGCCGCCTCCCGTGTTCTCCTCCCCAGGAGCCCAGCAGCAGGCCGTCCCAGGGGCCCCTCTCCAGCTCAGCGGTTCCCCCGATGCCCAAGCTGCTCCTCCAGCACCTGCGAGCTCTGCGCCTGGGCCCCCGGGAGAGTCAAGGTACAAGGCGCCCCGGCGCTCTCGGATTCTGTTCTCCGCCGAGGAGGTTGTGGGGGGAATCTCCTTCTGGCTCCCCTGGGGGGGCCTGCTGGAGGCTCCCGAGAGGGAGGGGAGAAACGCTCCGTCAGCCTGGGGGACTGGCTAACGAGCTGCAGACCAGCGATGCACTGTCTTGGGCCTCTCTTGCAGGAATCGGGCTGCTGTGCTGCGTGGCAGAGCTGGACAGCCCTCGGCAGCGGAAGAGAACCGCACCAGTGCCAGCCAGCCCGGCCGCCGAGGTGGAGTGGCCCGGCAAGCTTGTTCTGTAAGGAGCCCTGGGTTCTGCGTATTTGGGTCACGATGAGGCTGGGAAAAGAGGGGAGTGTTGCAGCCAGTCCTAAAACAGTAAAACCACCCCAGCTCGCTGCGGGGACGCCCAGGCGCGTTGTTGGCTCCCCTGAGGGGAAGGCCCGATGCCCCTGCTCACCGCCCTCGCCCTCCAGGCCCCTCTTCCTTTCCTTGGAGAGCCCTGCTCTTGAGCCTCTGGGCCGGTGAGAAAATGGCCCTGATGCCAGGAAGAGGATTAGCAGGGCAAGGCTGTCAGCCTCAATGACCACAGACCCCTCCCTCCCTCCCTCCCTCCCTCCCTCCCACAGGGAGCTGGGTCCCCGGAGCAAAGAGCTGGTGCTGAGAGTGTTTGAGGGCAGCAGTTCCGGGGAGGGTAAGTCATCTATCCGCTGCTGAAGGAGGACTTGGGCAGAGGGGGCTGGCCGGGCTGGGCCTGGGGGGATCAGATGTTGGGCTTGGCCAGCTTTTCCTTAGGAACTTCATAAGCCAAAAGCTGGAAAAGTAGAAAGGGGGGTGGGCTGTGGTTGAGGTGAGCTGCCCGTCAACAGACGATGGACGGGGGCATCTCGCTTGGCTGGCTCTGGAGGGCAGTCTGGGGGCTGCGGAGGAAGCAGCTCCTGTTCTGTGGCCTCCCGCCCTCGCTTTCTTCTTGTAGGCGTGCTTCTGGGATTTGCAGCAGTCCCCGTAGACCCCTCCTCCAAAGAGCCGCGGGGGCAGCAGCTCTACCCACTGAGTCCGGGGGCTGCCAAGAGTCTGCCCGCAGCAGCAGCCATCGCTGTGGAGGTGAGTGTCAGAATTCGGCACTAAAGTATCTGTTTCGTGGTCATCTCTCTCGCTTCGTGCTTTGGGTCCTGCTCCACTGAACTCACTCTTTCTCATCTTTAAACAAAACACACTCATTTTGAGTGCAGAGGTGGGAGAAATCCAGGTAACACATGTGGGGAAATGGTTTCAATGAGTCTGCATGGCTTATAAAGACTGACCACCTTTTTCAATCCATAAACCCAAAATAAGCCACCTTTCCAGGCATGGTGGAGAACGATGTCCCCCATCATCCCCCAAAGGTCCCCATGCTCTTTCTCTAGGTGTGGCGAGCTTGTGGCAGCCAGTGTGATTCAGTTGATCAGCTCCAAAGCAGACAATTTAGGATGGCTCAGTGTGTGTGTGTGTGTGTGTGTGTGTGTAGCTAGTTTGTCAGGCATTGTCTGCTTTTCCGAGTTGTCTTTGGCTGTCTTGGCAGCTGCTTCACCAGGACGTGCCAGAGCTCCAGGCTGCGTCCTCCCTGCGCACCAGCATCACTCCCACCAAGAAGGTCGAGATGGGCCGTACCATAATGCCCGATGGCACTATTGTCACCACTGTCACCACCATCCAATCCAGGCCCAAACTGGACTGCAAGCTTGGTAAGTGCCCCGATTTCAACTAGCCAGGGTTGCAAACCATCAGTGAGCGGCTGTGTGTGGCTGGAGAGCACTCCTAAATGGCTTCCTGTTCACATGGGCCTGGGCAGTAGCGCTGCCTTCAGCCTGAGCGATCAGCAGAGAAACAGCTGGCCCCACTTCCTATGGAGGCTGGAGCTGGGTGTGGTCCTGGCGCAAAGCCGTGTCCTCGTTTGCACAAGGATCAGCGGTGCGTTTCCCCAGGTGCTGCTGAAGCGAGGCCTCCACTAGATCTGGTTGAAGCTTTGCTGACCCTTCTTTTTCCTGGACCCCAGATTCACCCTCAAGATCTCCATCCAAAGTGGAAGTAACAGAGAAGGTGACCACGATGCTTCCAGAAAACGGCTGTCCCAGCAGAGCATCTCCCTGCAGTAGCAGTGAGTCACGTTGTCGAGAAAAGAACAATGATGGGGATTGGGAGATGGACGGTGCTGGTGGGATGCTGCCCCCCCTGCATGAAGACAGACCCGTTGGAAGCCGCAGACAGCCACCCGCTTCCTTCTCTCTTGCCTAGGACGAGACTAGACATGGGGACGGGAGCCGGTGCTGTGCAGGGGGGCATTCCGGTGCCTTCCAGGTGTTTTGGGCTGCCTGACCCAGGCAGAATAGCTGTGGGTCAGGGGTGGGAGTTCAAAATAACCAGAAGGCACCAGGTTACCCTGAGGGAGTGCTTAGAGGCTTGGGTAGGAAGAATTACTTACCAGACAGTTTAAATAGATATGGTCAGTTTGCCGAGTTAACTTAGGCCAGCCACCACCTGCCTTGCTAGGTGGCCTGGAGGAAGAATTAGGCACCATCACGCTTAACATCACCCTGAGCAACCTTGGATAAAAGAGGTGCCCCTCGGCCACTGCCACGCAGGAGAGTTTGCCACCGTGCAGTTGGCAAGTTGGAGCAGCGTGTCTCTCCTCACCCAGGGAGCAGCTGTGTGTCCAACGGCTTGGATCCAGTGGCCGAGACGGCCATTAGGCAGCTGACGGACCTGACCAACAAACCTGCGAAGAAGACCCCCACCAGGCGCAGTACGCTGATCATCTCGGGAGTTTCCAAGGTAACCAGCAGTTTGCCTGGTTAAGAGCTGACGCTGCTTTGTTTGTTTGTTTTTGTTTTATTTGATTGGGCTTTCGTGCCGCCCGACTCCAGAACCACTCCGGGAAGCTCCTTTGTTGAGAAGGAACCAGGAGCAAGGGGACCGCCACCCCTCCGACTTTCAGCTTCTCGCTGTCCCGTCCCCCGCAGGTCCCGATCGCCCAGGATGAAACGGCCCTCTCCCTTGGTTATGCCGTGTCCCTGGGGAATCCCCCCCAGGAAGATTCCGTCACGGCCGGTCTGTCGGAATACGCGCCGAGTATCTGCGATCCCGTGCAGCAGCTGGGAAGCCCATATTCACCTCAAAGGGCTAGCCAGGATCTGGATGAAACAACACATTCAGACATCTCTGAGAGACCCTCAATGGATGATGTGGAATCTGAAACTGGCTCAACAGGTGCTCTGGAGACCCGAAGCCTGAAAGACCACAAAGGTGAGGCGTGTGAGTGGAAGGAGGCCAGCTTTCTTCTGGGCGGGGACCAGCTGGGCCCTCCTCCTCTGCAGGGGTAGCCAGGATTCCAAGGAATCTAAAGCCAGGATTTCGGAGGTGGTCTCTGGGTCATTCTCCAACCAGGGTGGCGGGTTCTCGGACTTCTGTCACAAGCAGGAGAGCCCAGGGTCACACCGTTCTCCTCTGTGCTCACAATCTCCTCCTCTTGCAGTGGGCTTCCTTCGAAGTGGCACCAAGCTCATCTTCCGGAGGAAGAACAAGCAGAAGGAGGCGGGCCTCAGCCAGTCACATGATGACTTGCCCAACGCCGGCACAGCCTCTGCCCCCAGGAAGAAGTCTGGCAGCTTCTCCCGGCGCCTCATCAAGCGGTTTTCCTTCAAGGGCCGGGCCAAGAACAAAGTTGACGGGAGCACGGTGTCTGTGGAGAAGCACTGAAGAGCTGCCACGTCGGCCTCTGTCTCCGGAAGCCCCCCACCGTCGTCAATGGTTGTCTGCTGTCCAGCGTCGTGGCCCCAATTCTTCTGCCCTCCTACGCAAAGGAGCGAAGGCCTTCAGGGGCCGTCTGGCTGGGGGTTGGGGTGGGGTGGGAAGTCTTGCCGATAGCCACTGGGAACAGCACAGCCTCCTGGTGGAAAGAGGGGTGCAACAGTAGCCCTCTGAGTAGCTGCTCTGAGCGCCCCTTTTTTAGCCTAGGTGGGGAGGGGGCAGCCCCCACAGCTACCTCCAGCCTGAATCTGAAATCCTGGGAGGGGTCACAGAGAAGGGTTTCACAGTGGCTTACCCAACCACCTCTGCCCTCCCTACCACGCACTGCTGAAGGCAGGGGCAAGCAGCAGGGCCTGGCCAGGTTCATGGGGACATGACGAGGGGGCAGGCAAGCCAGGCTCCTGGGCGTGTCCGGGGGCTGGCAGGGACCCCGAAACAGGGCTCCAGAGGACCCTTCCTTCAGTTGCTTCCTCCGACCCGGCCTGCGCTTGAGAAAGAAGAGAAGGGGCTCGGTGGGCCTTGCTTTGGCTGCAAGAAGGGCGCGAGCGACTTTCCAAGCAGAAGTGGTTGCCTGGCTCTGCTTGCGTGATCTCTTCCTTGACAGACTGGGCTGCACGGAATGGAGGTCCCTTGCCGAGCTGCCCCACAGCAGGGCACGGGAGAAAGGGGCTCCTGCAGAGGACCACCTGCTTGACAGGGCACCGAAGGCTTCCCCGAGAGAGACTGGACTGCACCACCCTAACGTCCAGCTGGATGCCGCTCTGACCCTGACTGGCAACATGCATGAATTTTGGGAGGATGCTTGCTGAGGCTGGGCTGGCCCCTCCCTGCAGGTTCCTGGAAACACATTGGGGGTGGGGGGGGAGGGAGGGGTCAACAAGGAAACACACTCTTTGGCCACCCAGAAGTCAGGACTCAGGTTTTCGGACAATTCTGGAACAGGCTCGGCTGAGACCCGATGCTTCTCCTTGGAAATTGCGACTGCCTGGAGGGTCAGAGGGAATTCCACGCAGGGGCGGCTCCCGTTTCCTAGTCCCGTTTCCTTGCTGCAGTTTGAAGCCTGCCCTGGTTTTCTGTCCAGCCACGCCACCCTCGGCTGGATTTTTCTTTTGACTGCCTGTCCTGTCCTCGCCCCGTCGGCCCAACCCCTCAGGAAGACAAGCTCGTGGTGCTGCCCGCCCTGAGAAAGCGATCCCTGTGATCGCGCTCCGTAGCTGCAGGGACAGCTGCCCCACGTGGCGCGGGGCAAGGCCGGCCTGTCACAGGAGGCTGCCTTGGCCTTGAGGCGGGAGCTGCCCGGGGGGCAGGGGCTGGTCTTCCTGGGGAGAAGAGGGAGGCATGCCCAGTCGGCACACTGCTCCTGCTGACAGGGAAGACGATGTGGTTTCCCCTGGGGTGTCAGAGGAGCCATTTGTACTGGAGGGTGGTTTCTATGCTTGTCCCTGGTGGTTGGGGTGGGGGGAGGAACAGTTTAGGCTGAAGTCATGGGTACAATTTGCTGTGAAGATGGGCTGTCCTACATTTCTCTCCTGACCTCCTGCTGGCTGCAACCCCGTAATTTGACTTAATCCTGTCCGAGTGTTGCAGATAACTCTGTATTAGCCGATCTGCTACTTTTGCCATGTTTGTCTAGTCATGACGAATTCCTTACAGATTTACCTTTAAAACGCTTTGGATCAGGGGTGTCCCATTTTTGCATTTCTAAGAGGGATGAAGGTAAAGAATTAGTCCCGCATTCTGACTTCTGTGGAACTTGCTGCTTTGGTTTAGGAACAGAGTCCTCATCTGTCTGAAGAGTGGATTGGGGGCAGAGGGGGGGCGATGCCTGCAGCATCAGTCCCAGGGGCTTGCCCAGAAGGATCTTTGGATCTGCCCTGTGGCAGCCAGGCAGATTGGCTTTAACCAACTGCCCTTAACAGTTGATGTCAAACTTGAATGTCCTCCCTGACGTCTGTGGCGCCTGTGCTTGGAAAACGCTTGCTGTCACCCAGAGAAGGAAGGGGGCAATCCCAGGCCCTGTCTTACGCGAGGAAAAAGTTGAGGCATCAACGCAATGAAAGCAAAATGCTTCAAAAGGCCACAAGATGGTCCAAATATGTAGCTTATTGAGGAAATCCAATTTAGAAACTGCTTGTGATGGGCGGTTCTGAAGATCAGGGCTGCCAACGGAGAGGCTGGGTGCGTTAGGTCAGTCTTGTGGCCAGCTAGCCGGCATTGGGGGCCATAAGGTGGGGAAGCTCTTCTGATCATCAACCCAGCACAGCTGTTTCCTGGGCAAAGGTGTTCAAGATTAATTTTTTAACTGGGGGTGGGGTGTTATTTTATGGCTTGGTTGCACCCAGTGCTCAAGACCGGCACAGGGAGCTCCCTTGTGGGTTCTGGGTCTTCTGGGTGCGGGAGAAGAGCATGCAGACAGGCCGCGTCCTTCAGCTTCTACTGGGGGGGTAGTGCCGATGGGACGGGCAACAGTAACGGGCCTGTGGAGCCGGCGGCCTTTGGGGAGGGGGATTCACCCTCTCGGGCCGGCAGGGGATCCTGCAAAATGGTGTTTAGGTGAGCCGAGGCCAGCTTGCCCATCGCCCAGCCACTTTTCCTTCCTCCTGTAAGAAAGGGGGCAGCGGGGGACTGTAAATTTTGCAGGCAACTTCCGCGTGCCTCTTAATCTGAGCCAAGGCGCAGCTGCAGCTGGCTCTCGCTGCCTGCCCGCAGACAGGCGCGGAGGGGAGCTGCGAGGGTCTCCGCCCTCTGCTGGATCGCAGCCGCTGCTGCACCTTAGGAGGTCTCGCCCGCCCTCTTCACTCAGCGAAGGATCCAGCCCTCCCACGCGCGAGCCCGGTTGCTGGGCTCTTCTCCCTCTCAGGGATGACCGTATCGTCCCGGGTCATTTTAGCCTAGAGAGAGGGGGGGCCTGGGAGACATCCGAGGGGCTAGTCAAGCATTCTGTTAAAGGTGAAACGCATACCTTTGTATATGTTGGCGTTCCCTGCTGCTGCTGCGCGACGGGCCTTATTAAACTGAATTAGAATCAAAATCCCCGTCCACAGCATCTCTTGGCCTGAAAAGGGGAGGGGGAGGGGGTAACCGGTTTCTCCGCTGGGAATAAGATCTTTACTAAGGCCTTATCTAGGTTTTTAGTCCACTTTACAGGATGCATGTAACTGTGAAAGCGCGCAGAGCAACTGCTGTCTCGGGGGTTCCAACAGCTGGCAAGAGCAGGGCCACCGCGTCTCCCGGGGAGGAAAATGCACAGGGGAAGGCTGCTACTGAGAAGCCCCAACGCCGCCGGCCCAAGAGCGTTTCTTGGGAAGCCCGGCGAAGGCCCTCCAGGCTCCCGCGCTTAACGCCTGGCAGGTTCGTACAAACGGGTCAGAGAAGGGCCCATTTCGGGCGCTTAGGGCAAAACCGGTTCGTCGAACTGGCACGGGAGCAGATAAGCAGGCGGCGCCAGGGATTCTGCAGCGAAGGGAGGGCGCCGCTGCCGAGGTTTTGCGGGTGGAAACGGGGCTGCGGGGCGGCGACGTGCGCCCTTCGCGCCGCCCACCCTGCCGGGCCAAAGCGGCCACCTCCAATCGCCGCCAGCGCGGTCTAGCCGGGATGCGGGTCCCCAGCGATCTCGGCGGGCAGCGACCAAGGGAAAGAGGCGCGCCAGGGAGGCTCTCCGCGGGCCTCGGAGCTCCTGCGCCCGACGCGACGCCGCCGCCTGCCTTGCCTGGCGCTTCCAGGGGCCGGCGGAACCCCGCGCCGCCTGAAACAGAAGCGCCGCCGCCAAGCCCGGCCCGCCACCGGGGTCCCGACGCCCGCAGCGCAGCTCCTCCTCCCGCCGCGTGCGCAAAGGCGCGTCCTCCGCCTCCCCGGGCCAAGACTACAGCTCCCGGCGAGCTCTGGCAGAGGAAAGCCTTCGCAACCTCCTCCTCCTCCGCCGCCGCCGCCTTTCCGCCTGCGGCCCGGGAGCGAAGCCGTTCCGGGCGCCTCGTCTGCCCCGCGGCGCCGTTTGCAGCTGTCAGAGATGCTTCCCGAGGCGGCCGCCGCCGCGCCGCTATAAACCCGGCGCCGCCGCCGCCCCGCGCTCCCGCCCGCTCGTCCCGCAGAGCACCCAGCATGTCTCCGGCGCTGCTGGCGCTCTGGCTGTGGCTGGGCTCCGGAGGGGCGCGCGGCCTCGGAGGTGCCCCGGCGGCGCCGGCCGGGCTCCGGCTGCCCCTGCACAGCGCTCTGCCGGGAGCGCCGCCGCCGGAGGGGCGGGCGCGGCGCTCGGCCGAGGAGCGGGACCAACCCCGGCGCCGCGTCGCTGCCAGCAGCTTCGTGGCCATGGTGGACAACCTGCGCGGCAAGTCGGGGCAGGGCTACTACGTGGAGATGACGGTGGGGAGCCCCCCGCAGAAGGTGAGCTCCGGCGGCCGAGCCGGCCCGCGGCCGAGGCTCCAGCGCCGCCCCGAGGGCCTCTGGGTGGAGGGCGAGGCACTCTTCGGGCCCCGCTGTCCTGCTGCTGCAGCTGAGGGGCCCGGAGGATGCGAGGCGGCTCCTGCCCTCCCCTGGCCAGGGAGAGGCTCCTCCGGGAGAGAGGCCCGGGGGGAGTGCTGAGGCTGGGCCGCCTCCCTCTCCTCGCCTCTCCCCGCCTCGCCTCACCTCTCCTCTCCCCCCGGGCGCGTTTGCAACAGACTCTCGAGGGCCCTGCTGTCCGTGGTCACTGCCCCGGATTCTTGTTCTGGATCTGTCGGAGCCTCGGGTAGCCTGCTAGGTGGGCAGGTGCCCTGTAGGAAGCGGTGGAGGAGCGGGTGGTCGGTAAGAGTTACATGGAAGGAGCAAATTCCTGCTACAGAATCGCAAGAGCTTCTGCATATAGAAAGGTTTGTGGCTTTTGGGGTGCCTCTGATCCTCAACCCTTCTGGCCGGAGAGACCTGCTGCCCGCACAGCAGCTAATGGCTTTTTGAGGGAGCCACCCGAGGGGTTCGGCGGAGGATGAATTTGGGGGAAATGCAGTAGGAATGAAACGGTGAGCTTCTGGCTCCTTTTTGTGATCTGATCAGGATGATGGACTTGTGGTTTCTTCCCAGAATGGCCAGCTGGAGACGAGGCTTTGAGACAGCCTGTGGGCGCTCTGTGACCTTCAGCTGGGGAGAGAGAAGCTCTCACCTGAGCTGCTGGGTCAGGGCTGTTCTCTGCATGGCGGAAGGGGGGGAGGAGGAGAGGAAGGTCGCTCTTGGGAGAGAAAGTTCTTCAGGGCTTCCCAGGCGCTGCTGCCTCAAAATGCCCCATCTTTTAGCCGGCCCTCTGCCAGCCGCGGATCGTTCTGGAAAGGCGGGCCCCTTGCAGTTGCGACTGCCACCCCCTCGGGGTGGGATGGCCAGGCGCCTTCTCCCTGCGCAGGGAGGGGGATCCTCTTGTTGACACTCGCGTGGCTTCCTCCCAAGCTGGAACCCATGGCAGAGTAGCGAACAAGAGCTGGCAGTGCCCTTTGCCCGCACCACAGCTAAAAAAGAGAGATGACGGATAAAGCCACGACCTCCTGCTTGTTTGTTATGGCACCCGCTGGTTTCGGCACACAGAGAGCTTGCCCGATGCTTCGAAAGCGCATCTCCTGGGCTAGTGAGAACTGTGGAGTCCTTGGTGCTCTCTGAGCCTTGTTGTTTTCTTGCAGACGCTTCATTGCCAGGCTAGGCAACATCTTCAGTGCGAAAAGGGAGTGGGACTTGCTCTCTGTTTATATACCCTGGCTTGTCCTGCCTGTGTTGGTGGGGGTGTTGTACTCTCCTTGGTAGTACCTTGATTGGGCTGATGTTTGCTGCTTGGTTGATTGACTGAGTTAATATTTCCTTGATTAGGGTATATTGTGCTGTTTGATTGTTCCTCTGGTGCTAATCCTGGTGTTAATCTTTGCCTATCTTGTTGTTGATTGCTGGCAAGGAGGTGTTCTGGTCTTCTGGCTTTTCTATTGTCTCTTATGAATGGTATGTAAATGTTGTTTACCTCTATGTGTCTGTTGATGGCTGCTTTGTCTGAGTGCCAAGCTTCCAGGAATTCTCTAGCATTTTTGGATTTGGCTTGGTTTAAGATGCTCAGAGTTTCCCAGTTGAAAGTATGGTTGAGTCTGTCCATGTGTTGTGAGATTAAGGAGTTTTCATTGTGTCCGTCTGACTGCTAGTTGGTGTTCGTGGATGCGCTCTGCTAGTCTTCTGCCCGTCTGTCCTACATAGTGGCTACTACAGTCCTTACACTGTATGTTATAGATAACTCCTGTTTCTTCTTCTTGGGCTACTGGGTCTTTTGGGTTACTTAAGATGTTCTGAAGGGTTTTGGTTGGTTTATGTGCTACGGTGATGCCATGTGGTTGTAACAGTCTATTGGTAGTTTCTGAGATGTTTCTGATGTATGGCAGTGTTATCCTTTTCTTAGCTTCTGTTGGTTGTGTTGTAGTGGGTTGGGTGGTCAGGCAGTTTTTGATAAAGTTGCGTGGGTATCCATTTTGCTGGAAGATGCTGTATCTGTTTCCTTTTTCTGGTGTTCTGGGTGGCTGCAGTGCGTTTGTGCTCGTCTGAATAATGTTCTTACACAGCTTCTCTTGTGGGAGGTTGGGTTGTTGCTTTGGTAATGGAGCACTTGGTTCGTGTGGGTAGATTTCCGGTAGACTTGTGTTTCTAGAATGCCATCATTTCCTCT
This sequence comes from Charina bottae, assembly GCA_023362775.1. Lineage (NCBI taxonomy): Eukaryota > Metazoa > Chordata > Lepidosauria > Squamata > Charinaidae > Charina > Charina bottae. Next base: position 568,297 of record JALMGJ010000066.1, read on the forward strand.
ACTGCTGTGGATGTCCAAGAAGGGTAGTGTGTTTTTGTTTTCTTCTTCCCTTGTGAATTTTATTCCACTGAAGATGTGTTGAGAACTGTAGTTATAGCCGCCACATCTGGAAACCAGCGCTCGTCTGGTAAGACGTGGGGTGGGGGCAGAGGCATTTCACAGTCCCTTGCGTGCACCGGATTCAGCCTTCCCCATGCTGTTCTCTGTTCCAGCTGAATATCCTGGTGGACACGGGAAGCAGTAACTTTGCTGTGGGGGCAGCCCCTCATCAGTTCCTGCAGCGATACTACCAGCGCCAGCTGTGAGTAGGCCAGGACGGTGATGTGAGCCGTGAGGGAGGAGAGGGTGCCCCCGCAAGAGAGTGCCCCCCAGCAAGGGGCCTGCATCTGCACGGGGACAAGCCTCTGCGAGAGGCACGCGGTTTCTTGCGTTGCCCCATCCACTGCTGCCGTGAGCATCCGGCCGGCCGCGAGCTTTGGCCCCGGGAGGCTAACCGAAGGCTGAGCCCGGCCTCTTCCTCTTGTGTGGACCATCTGGAGCGACGTGGCCCTGAACGTTCTGCCCGCGTCTCTCGTAGCTCCAGCACCTATCGGGATCTGCGGAAGGGGGTCTACGTGCCCTACACGCAAGGAAAGTGGGAAGGAGAACTTGGCACTGACTTGGTGGCCATCCCTCACGGCCCAAACGTCACGGTCCGTGCCAACATCGCCGCCATCATCAAGTCGGACAAGTTCTTTATCAACGGCTCCAACTGGGAAGGCATTCTGGGCTTGGCGTACGCCGAGATTGCCCGGGTGAGCCGCTCTGAACCTTCCGTGCATCGCGTAAGAGGCGTTTCGTGCAAGCGGCGAAGGCAGCCCCCTCTCGGCTGGTTGGTTTGGGCCTGAATGAGGAGAGTCTGTTAACGGGGCATTTCGGAAAGCTGTGCCCCAGTCAGAAAAAGGCCATCCTGGTAGATAAGTCTCCCAGCCAGCCTCTCTCCCGGCAGTGAGCGGCCCTTTCCCCGTTTGAACGGCCCTTAGGCCAGCCTTGCTCTCTCCCTGGCCACACGGGCAGAATTCGGCCCCCTTTCTGCTCTCCACTAGCTAGTCCCAGCCTTCTCCAGGGCACAGCCCTGCCCTTTGGATGCCCGGTTTAACCAGGGGAGACCCGTCCCAGGTATTTTGGGGGCAACTTGTGCTAAGCCGGAGTGAGGGATCAGCGAAGGTCCTCCCTCGCAAGTGGGCCGAGAGGAACCCCAGACACTGTCTGCTTCAGGAGGACGGCTGAAACGGTCCAGCCCCCCCGTCCCCCCAGATGTTTTAGAGTAGCGCTTCCCATAATTCACAGCTGGCTAGGAATTCTGGGAGATGCAGTCCCAATATATTGCTGGGGGCGCCAAGTGGGAGAAGGGGGTCACGGCCCTGACCTGATCCCTCGTTCCAGCCGAGCGAGGATGCCCGGTCGAAGCCCAGCTGGACTGGACAGTGACCTCCAGCCCGGCCACACTGCTGCCATGCCTTCCTTTCTCCCGCCAGCCGGACGACAGCCTGGAGCCCTTCTTTGACTCGCTGGTGACGCAAACGCAGGTGGCCAACATCTTCTCCCTGCAGCTGTGTGGAGCGAGCTTCCCGACCAACGACTCGGAGGCCCTGGCATCTGTGGGGGGCAGCATGGTGAGGGCACGTGGCGGGGAGGCCTCACCGCCCTTTCGCTTGCAGACGGTTGCTCCCTACTTTGGCCTCCCGGCCTTTAAATGAGCCCCAGGAGCCATTTTTGTGCCGTAGAGCAGGCTCAGAATGAGAGTCCCTCTGAGCACATGCAAAGTGTTCAGGTTGAGGGAAGGCAGGGCTACAGCGTGTTTCTTCGCTCGTGACTCTGTAACCGGCGAAGGGGGTTTGCAAGGGGCAGCCGCGACGCCCATCTCCGGCCGCACTTCGGGAGGGCCCTCTGCCTCCTGCCCCTAAGAGTTGCCCTGTGCCCCCTTTCCTCACAGATCATTGGGGGCATCGACCAGACCCTCTACAGGGGCAACATCTGGTACACGCCCATCCGGAAGGAATGGTACTATGAGGTCGTCATAGTCAAGATTGAGATCAACGGGCAGGATCTGCAGATGGACTGCAAGGAGGTGAGCGCGTGCTGATTCCGAGCGGGGCGGGGGAGGACGGGCTGTCGCTTGGGAGTTGGCACAGGCTCCCGGGTTCGACTGGGCCGCGGGGGGTGGAGCAGCGGCGCCCGGGCTGCCTTGCCTCCCCCAGAGTGGCCTGCTGGTGCCCGAGCAGCCTTTCTGCCCAGGCTCAGGCCGGGCCCTTGCGCAAACACGGAGCCGGAGCCTGAATTGGGGCCTCTTTCCCCAGTACAATTACGACAAGAGCATTGTGGACAGCGGGACCACCAACCTTAGGCTGCCCAAGAAGGTCTTTGAGGCGGCAGTGAAGTCCATCAAGACCGCTTCCTCGGTGAGAGGCACCTGCGGAGGCGGGCAGAGTGTGGGCAGGGGTCTCCTCTCCCGCTTGAGAAGCCAGCTCCCCTGCCCCAAGAGCAAGCCACGGCGTCTTTGGTTTGTTCCGGGGGGCTGTGCTCAGTCCCTGCCAGGATCAGGTCTGTCAGATTCTGCAGCGGGGGAAGCGGTGGTCTCTCGGTGCGGACGTTAGTACTTGCGGGGGTGGGGGTGGGTGGGAGCAGGACAAGCCATCCGGAACCTGAAATAGCTTCAACCCTGGGGAGTCCCAGAGTGTGTCTTGTGCTGAGAAGGTTCCTGTTCTGACTCCCTCTCCCACAGACGGAGAAGTTCCCGGACGGCTTCTGGCTGGGGGAGCAGCTGGTTTGCTGGCAAGTGGGAACAACCCCCTGGAACATCTTCCCGGTCATCTCGCTCTACCTGATGGGCGAGACCACTAACCATTCCTTCCGGATCAGCATCCTGCCCCAGGTGGGCGCCGGGTTCTCAGCAGTCTGAGGAGGGGAGGGCAGTCTGTTTGGAGGGTGATGTCCACGGTCCTGGACCGAGGGGAAAGGCAGAGTCTGGTGGGGAGAGGAAGGAAGGTCAGCTGAGAATATTGGTGGCAGAAAGCCCCTCTCGGGCTTTGTGCAGCATCTGGAAAAATGCTAATCTTCAAGGACTTGAACTTTAGGCTGGTATTTGTTATGGCATGGAGCATATGTAAGGACTGCAATACTCAACTTCCAATCTAGTAACTCTCAGGCAACTAGTATAGATGCACAAAATCCTTTATTGAAAAGTAGCATACGGTTCAGGTGCAAAGTTGCGAATAAACTTTCCCTCTTATTAGAACACTTCCCCAGCAGCCCCACTCCCCTTCTTGCCCACTCTCCCCCCCCTCCTTCCTCCTTCCTGTTTCTGCCCCTCCCAGATGTCTCCACACAGCCCGGCCTTGGCTTCTTGATTCACCCAAACAATCTCTAAGGGTCTCTCTGGAGTTTCCCTCCTCCCACCTAACGCAGCGCAGGGTTGACACGCAGGGCAGGAGAACGCCGTCAGGTGCACTGGGTTCGTCCGATTGTGGACCCTGACAGCATATCAGCCTTCATACTGAGAACTTGGAGCTTTTCTCAACTACTGAAATACAGAATCTTCCATTCTTTTCAAAAGCACACTTTAAGCCACATCAAAAGTTTGCTCTTAAGAACTTGGAGGCTAAAAATAGTTTCTTGTACAAGGGAGCCTGGTGCACTTGTAGCAATTCAGGTAGTCCTCGACTTATGATGGCAATTGGGACCGGAATTTCCGTCGCTAAGCGATGCGGTTGTAAAGCGCGACCGCATCACTTAGTGACGGCAATCCCTGCAGTCCGGGTTGCCGTGGTTAACTGAACCCCACGGTCGTTAGGTGAGGCAACTTCCTGCCAGCTTCCCACAGTCAAAGTCAGCGGGGAAGCTGGCAGGAAGTTGCAGGTCTGGCAGGCGGGTAAGTGGCTGCTGCTGGGTGGGGGAGGGAGTGGGGGGGGCTGCAAGAGGTGCGGGGCGCGGGTGCACGAGTGGCGGCACGGTGCTAGTGCAGAGGAACCGGGGGAGGGTATGTGGGTGGGGGAGGCTTACCCCAGCGACTTGCGACCTTCCCTGACAGCTTCCCTGTTGACTTTGTGGGGAAGGTTGCAAACGGCAATCACGTGATGTGATTGCAGGGCATTGCAACCAGTCGTAAGTACGAGCCGGTTGCCAAGGACCCAGATCGCGATCACGTGACTGTGGGGGTGCTGGGATGTCCGGAACGCTGAGGACCGGTCATAACCACCATTTGTTCAGTGCCGTCGTAACTTTGAATGGTCACTGAACGGATGGCGGTAGGTCGAGGACTACCTGTATTCTTTTAGGCACAATTGCAACAATATAATACTGATATTGCCTGTGGTAAGGTTCAAAGTAGGAACTTTTATCACATTGTGAAGACAGTGCTTTGTTTAAAAAACGCATCAGAACTTTTCAAACAGTAAACTTGATCCATGGATTAATTTCTGAGCTTCGCTCTGATGCTGCCTAACTTTTCCTGGCAAGCCAGAAAAAAAATGCAGCAGGGATCAAAACCAAGAAGAGTCGCTGTTCCTCATTACTGTACATGGGCCAGACCGCAGTTAGCCCGGGTTTGGCCGCCACGTTTTAGGAAGGAATCTGGGACACTGACAAACCGGAGCGGGTCCAGAGGTGAGCGGCCAGTAGGACGAGGGCCCCGGAGGGGAACCCTAGGAGGAGCAGTCGGAGGCCCCGGACGCACTTCGCCTGGGAAGAGGAAACTGGGGAGACGCGGCAGGCGTCTCCGAGTACCTGAAGGGCCGACGACAGGAGGAGTCGTTCCGAGTCGTCCCGGAAGACAGGGCAGGAAGCAATGGGTTTAAATTACCACAAAGTAAATTTTGGTTGGACGTCAGAAAAAACGGAACAGACGTCCTCGGGAAGAGGTAGATTTAGGTGGCCCGAGGGGTGTCTGTCCGGGATGCCGAAGTATGGAATTCTGCACCCGGCAGGGGGTTGGGCGAGATGAGCCCCATCGTCCTTCCCGCCCGTAGTTTTGTGCTCCCTGAGCTCTGTCGAAGGGATCGCCCGGCTTCGCTTGAATTAACCTTAGCGCAGGAACTTGCGAAGCGACGAAAGCCGCAGAGGCTGAGTGTGCAGACGGCTTTCCCTGTTCCTCCTGGGAATGCCAGCTAGTCCGGCACGACTGACCTGAAGAGGCAGCCCCGGACTGCCACGTCCGAGAACAGGGGACCCTTTCCCGGGACTCACCATGGCCTTCCCGCCTCTGCTTCCTCCCCTCCCAGCAATACCTGCGGCCCGTGGAGGACGTGGCCACCTCTCAGGACGAGTGCTACAAGTTTGCTGTCTCCCAGTCCTCCACCGGCACCGTCATGGGGGCAGTGATCATGGAGGGCTTCTACGTGGTCTTTGACCGGGCCCAAAAGCGCATCGGCTTTGCTGTCAGCTCTTGCCACGGTAGGTCTCACAGCCGGCACCAGCGCCTGCAGCTTGCCCATGGAAGGAAGGAGCTCGGGCAGCTCGGACCTGGGCAGCTCCTCGGCCCCCCCAGGCGACCGCTGAGGTCGTGCCCTGCTCCCCCTGCAGCACAACGGAGCCCGGGCCCAGCCCCAAAGCTGTCCTCGGTGGCAGGGTCCGAGGTGGTTCGTTGGGTCTCCCACGTGCTTGGGGCGCGTTTTCTCCCCGGGCTACCAGACCCACCCCCTTTTCAAGACCCGGCTGGCCTCTGCCGGGCCTCCCCGCGTGTCAGATGGTCATGTTTGTCCTCCGCCCCCCGGCGCTCTGGCCCGGGTCGAGGTGGGGCCTCGGGTGGGCTCCTGTGCTCACACCTGGCCCCTTCTGCTCCTCTTTCCCGGGTTCAGCGCAGGACGCGTTCCGGACGGCCGCGGTGGACGGGCCTTTCCTGCACCCCGACATGGAGGACTGTGGCTACAACATCCCCCAGACAGACGAGTCAACGCTGATGACCATTGCGTACATCATGGCGGCCATTTGTGCCCTGTTCATGCTCCCCCTCTGCCTCATGGTCTCGCAGTGGCGCTGCCTGCGCTGCCTCCGCCACGGTCACGACGACTTTGCCGACGACATCTCCCTGCTCAAGTGAGCGACACCCGTGCCGGCGGTCGTGGCTGGGCGGGGGGGTGGGGCCGCCGTCTCCTCTCCTAGGGCTGCCGTGGCCTCTGCCCCCTCCACGGGCGAACGGAGCTGAAGTGGAGGGAGACTGACACCGCTGCCGCCGCTGCCCACAGCCCACCGCAAGCACCAGCCTCTGGCCAGTGGCGGGCAGAGCGGTTGGCAGGACCCGTGGCGGCGGAGGAGCCGCCCCCTTTACTTCCACGGCGCACTCGGAGTTCCACCCCACCCCACCCCAGCGGCTGATGAGGCTGGTGGGAGGAGAGAGGCCCCAGCGGCAGGCAGGAGGGCTGGGCTGGGGCCTGTCTCCTGTCCGGTGAGCCCCCCCCGGACCTTTTCTCCCGTTGCTCGGAATCCGCCTGTGACGGTGACTGCTGCAACTTGCGTGCTTGTGTGTCTCTAAAATATACCGATAATTATGAAACCGAAGGGGGGTCGCAAGAACCCACTTTCAGAGTCTTCAGATGCCCGCTTGGAACTTTGGTGACACCACTTCAAGGACACCCCCGTGCCTGCTAGGAGCAGGGATCAGCTCAAGATGAGGGGCCCACTTAGTTTGTGAAGGGATCACTGGAGGTTTTCTGGGGTGGAATAAGTATGGATGGCTGTAAAAGTTTTCTGAATTCCAGGAGTTGAGGAGGTGATGGCTATAATGGGGGCAGTTGCCTCTTCGGGGTCGGGGCCTGTCCTGCGGCTCTGCCTGTCCTTGTGCTGCCCTTCCTCCTTTGCCCCCGGGGGGGGGAAGCTTTCTCTGGCAGGTCCAGGGGTTCTGGTAGAGAGGCCCCATGAGCTGGCCTTTGGGGTCAGAGTGCCAGGCTCCCAGCTTCCCTGGAGGGTGATGGAGCTGTGCCACTGGGCAGAGTTCCTGCTGGCGGGAGCAGGATCTGCACAACGGCCCGAAAGGCCAGAGGATGCCCTTGGAGGGACCGGGCATTGAGTCCGGCTGGAGGGAGACGTGTCCTCAGATGTCAGTGGAATGCTGATCCCTGCCCTTCTGTGCCAGGGGCTGAAGCAGCGGCCTTGCTCTGGCACTTCTTCCTCTGAAAGGAATGCAAATGCACCACCCATTTCTGTGGATCCGGCCCAGGTTCTTTCCTCCCGTCCTTGGCCCAAGAAGGTCAGAAGGTTTCTGCTCTGCAGAAGCGAGGGGTCAAGGGCTCAGGAAGAGGGCCCAGTGCTTGGGGGCCCAAAGGCCTCGGGCAGTTGGGGGCATCGGGGGCTGCTCACGGAACGGCCGTAGAGGCCTCTCTCCTCGGCAGCCTGCAGTCCGGCCTGCCGAAGGACACTGGCTGCCCTCCGTGCTCTGTTGGCACGGCAGTCAGCCATGGGCCCCCGACCAGCTGCCCCTCTGCCAAACAGGAGCACCTGGGCAGTTGGTTCCCTGGGTTCTAATCACCGCTCCGGGGAGTGTGCTGAGCAACAGCAGGATTGGACCCGGGCGCTGGACGGCCTCCCCGCAGTTTGCCTCCTGTCCTCCTCCGGAGTCCGCAGCGTTTCCTTTGCAGGTGATGGAAGGGGGTGGGGAGGAGTTCAGACTTCCCCACTGCTGCCAGGCCCCGGCTGTGCTCTCCCTGGGGAGAGCAGAAGGCCTGGGAGCAGAGGCTGAGGGACTGGGGACTCCTGCCCTCTTGGGGTTTGGCCTGTGAGAAACAGGGCACAGGGCACAGAGACCCCTTTCCTGGGCTGGTCGAGGCCTCCGTTACCATCATCGGCTTTGGCTGTTTGGAACATTCCTCGGAAAACCCTTTGCGCAGATGCTTGCCGGGGGTGGGGGGTGGGGTGGGAAGGGGACAGCTGCGTTCAATGTGCTTGTACAATATTTTGTAAATATTTGTAATATTGGCTGCCCCATCTTCCCATTTTGTCTCAAATGCAAATGGAGGAAAAAGCCAGATAACCTTTTAGCTGTGTCTTGGTTTTTAGTAGATGCCAGGTTGCTTTGCCTGCATAAGCCTGTGCATTCTGAGCTGCCCAGAGGGAGGGGCGGGGCGGGACGGGGGCGTCCTGAAGTGGCGCCGATGCACATCCTCCCCCCTCCTGCCCTCTTCCTTTCCTGCTGACGGCGGTTTGTGTGGGCTGTGCGCACAGGCTGTTGGTCAAATGGGTATCTTGCGAGGGACTGTTCCGGCTCGGCGTCGACCAGCCTCCTGAAAGTTGCCTGCCCACAGCAATGCATTTCCAATGTGCCTCGCACTGCAGGGTGCCCTCACGTGCAGCTGGGGGCGGGGGGAGTCAAGCCAACAGCCCCAGAAGAAACCTAGAGCTTAACCCCCCCTCCCCGGTAGAACGGTCAAAGCATACGCATGGCACTGCGGCCGATTCCTGGGGTGGTGCGCTATGCAAACCCAAGGCAGCCTCTGCAGTCCCATGTGCCCTCAGGGCAGTGCCCGCAAGCGGAAACCTTGGGTCCCCTCGGCCATCTTGATTCTGTAGATGGGAAGGATCCCGCAGCCCCGCAGGGACTAGCAATTCCTGCCCTGCTCCGGCCCTCGGGGAAGCATCATCGAAGCCAGAAGCCTGCCAGCGCCAGCAGCACCCGCCGCCTCTGCAGAGCCACCCACCTTCTCGGGGCACCAAGGTACTGTGTGAGAGAAAAGGCGCTCCAGCCACGCTCCCTGAGCAAAGCCCCTTCGCGGTCCCTTCCAAGCAGGAAAAGAAGGGTCCCACCAGAATTCTGCATAATATACACATTTTATTATGAACTGGTATGTACGTGGACTTTCTATACACACATTCCCTATAGAATAAAAATGTACATGTGTATACATCGCCATATAAATACAGAGCCATAGAAACGCTGGGGTGCCTCAACTCACGTCGGAATCGTCCCCCACCGCGCGGCGAGGAGTGGGGCTGCCCTCCTGGGCCGGGGTCATTTCAGGGTGGGGCAGAAGGGACAGGCGTCATTTGCGTTGGTCTGAGCCCAGAACTTGATGCACTGCGGGAAAACCGGCGGCCATTCACCACCTTCCTCCCCAGCAGCAGTGGGGCCAGCGGGGCCCTTGCCTCCAGCTGCAGCCCCCAAGCAGTGGGTATTTTAAGCCACTGCCCTAAATCTCCCCCCTCCTCCTGATCCGGCCGCCACGCACAGGCACGGGGGGGCTCTTGACGCTGCCCGTGCGGCCAGGCCGGTCCAGCCCCCCGGGTGTCTCATCAGCCCCCTCACCTCCTTGTGCAGCACGTGTGAACAGGCCATGGGGTGGAGGTCGCTGGGTGGGACCAGCTTCTGGCACATCAGACACAGTTTGCAGGTCACGGGGGCCTGGAAGAGAGGGGCGCGCAAACCGAAGAGTGACGAAGTCCGGGCAAGGACGGGGGGGGGGAGGGTCTCCCTGAACCTGTGGGCCAAGGCAAGTCAGAAGACCCCGCAGGACTCACCTGAGGCGGCGTCCCAGGATAGGAGACCTGTGCGGGTGGCAAGAACATAGGGTTGCTGATCTGAGGCAACGGACCCGGGAACAAGGGGGAGCACATCCGGCTGTGGGGCTGCAGCAGAGGAAAGCAGGCCTGTTGGGCTGGGCTGGGCTGGCCCAGGCTCAGCCCCACAGCTGGCCTGCAGCTGCAGGCCCCGCCGTGCAGGCCTTGCAATGCCCGGAGCTCCCGAGGCTTGCCCGGCCAGCCCACCTGGGTGCCAACGGCTGCCACCCGCTCCTGCTGCTCTGCCAGCTTGGCTGCCACAAGCTGGCTTAGCTCTTCCATGGTGAGTCCCGCCAAGGTCCTTCGAGCTGCTTTGATCTGCTGGAGGACATTGGTCAGCTGGGCCCTGCGAGACAAGAGGGCGAGGAGGGGGTGGAGGCGCTCAGCAGGGACACAAGCGAGCCTGCCAGGGGATGGAGCTGCTCTCTGCCCAGCGCAGTCCCCGAATGGCTGCCCCCAACAGGCCAGTGGCCGCAAGCAGGTCTTGCAGCTGCCAACCAGCCGCTGGCGCAAAGGCCAGGTCAGCTCCGCCAGACGGAGCTCTCTCCCAGGGGAAGTCCAACAGCCCACGGGGGCCACGGGCCAGCTAGACAGAAAGGGGTCTTCTGGCCAGCAAATCCCACCCCCCGAGGGGGCTGCCTGCCGCACTCACTTATTACACCGAGGAAAGCGTGTCATCAACTTTTCCAGGATCTTCTCCAGCTTGTCCACGGGGGGTGGTCTATGGAATTCAGATGGGGCCTTGACTCCACCCAGGCCTGGAGGGGGAGGCAGCGCGGCCCCCGGCGCCCCGTGGGAGCCGACCATGGAGGAGAGCCCGGGGCTGCTCCGCTCCTGTGCTGCAGGCAAGGAGGGCGAAGGCTGGCCGGGCCGGGCGATGAGGCTGGGGTTCAGGAGGGGGAACGAGAGCACCCGTGGGTCTGCGCTGGGCATGACCATGGGGGGCATGGGAACTGACCCGATGGGGAAGGGCAGCTGTGGGGCGAGAGAGGAGTTGGCCTGGAAGGGAGGCAGCAAGAAGTCTGTCTGAGAAAGGAGGAGGAACACCGTTAGTCCGAGGCTTTGCCAGCGGCCAGGGCACCGAAGCCAGCCTCCTAAGTCCCCTTGGCTCACCTCCAACGGGGGCGGGGGCAGAGGGGGTGTGGGAATCTGTGGGAGGCTGCTCAACTTGGCCCCGTTCCGCACCAGCTGGATGTGGTCGTTGAACTTGTCCTAGGAGACAAATGTATATTGAGCAGGGCGGAGCGCGGAGGGGAGCACAGCAGCCCTGGAGAAGATCCCAAGCCCAGCCAGGATGGACCAGCCCAAGCAGCACCCCAAAAAGGGGCATCCCGCAAACCTCTTTCTCCGTAAGGGGGATCCCCTGTGCCTGCTAAGTTCCCCCAGCTTCATCCTGAGGAAGCCCCTCCCTCCAGCAGCATCCAGGCCCACAGAACGAGTCTCCCCACGATCCCGAGGGGAGGGGGACGCAGGTACCAGGCACAGCACGGTCAGTCGAGGAAAGGGGGGTGCACTTACGCGGACGCTCTCCTTGGTCATCCGTATTTTGTTCAGCCTCGTCTCCCACTCCTGCTTCGGCCGGATGGTCTCCAGCGTAGGGGGTGCTGACCTACGCAAAGAGCCGCCAAGGAGGGAAAGCCATTCTGCCGTGTGCTCGCAAGCCGCCAGGGGCCCACCCGCTCAAGGGGAGAAGCCCCCCAGCCGCCTCTTCTCCCTCCCGAGTCTTTAAGCAAAGATTCTGAGTGAGGCGTCGCACCCTCAGTCACAGAGGGACAAGTGTGACGTCACGGGCAGGCAGCAAGTCCCGCTTGAAGCGGGAGGGTGGCCGAGGAGCTGCCGCCATGGCGGCACTTTGCCATCGTAGGGCAGGGCTGCTCTCTCGTAGAAGACAATGGGGGGATCCTAAACGGTGTTACGGGGCCAAGGTCAGCCCCCAAGAACGAAAACTCGATCCCGTGTCGCTGACAGTGCGCAGGCACGAAATGCCAGCTCGTCAGAAGACCCGCCTGCAGACAGCATCTCCCCCTCCTCCCCAAATTCACCCGCAATTCACCCGCTGGCTTAAAAGGAGGTCGGGGCGGCCCCTCCCGCCATGCCGATCCACGAGGCTGCCCACGGTGCCTTCTCTGCCCCCCCCCAGGCCCCCGCGGCCACGCTCACTTGAGGTAGGTGAGGTGCAGCTCCGCTTCTTTCTCGGCCTCTTCCAGCTTCAGCACCAGCAGCTCCTTCCGGCTCTCCAGGGACAGGATCTGAGGGGGGGAGGGCCCCAGCTGCTTGCACTGCCTGGCGTTCCCCAGGGGGTGGTGAACGCTGCTCAGGGCATAGCACCCCCACCCCAGCACCTGGCACCTCACCGGGTGCCGCCAGAGCAACGACTGGAGGGGGCAACATCCTCCCCACTCCCGGGGCCCCTACAGAGGCAAAGGGCCCTGGGAGGATGCTCAGCCCCAGGGTGCCCCCCCCGCACCTCGGCTTTCCAGGACCGCTCCGTCTCCTCCAGGATTGACCGGTTGAGTTCGCTGTGCTGGTTCTTCAGCTTCCCCAACTCCAGCTCCCAGGCTTCCCTGCGGAGCAAGGAGAGGCGCCAGCTGAATGAGGGGGCCTGCCGGGAGCCCCCAGGGAACCGCCCTCAAGCCGCGCAGCGCTGCGCTGCTCCGGGAGGCTCCCTCCCCGCCTTCGATTTGAAAGAGCGGCGGTTCCAATCCTCGGTGATCCCTGCGGAGCCCCCCTGAACAAGCGCAAGAGCGGGAGGTGCTGCTCTGGCCCGGGAGAGAAGCCCCCTTTGTGGCGACCGTCAGGCAAGCGCACAGGTCCCTTACTTCTCCTCCGCCTGCTCAGCGATCAGCGAAACGATCTTGCTCTCCTTCTCCTCTTGCTCCTTCAGCAGCCTGGGGGGTCAGGGAGGGAGAAAGGGCAGCCCAGTGAGTGCTTCTGGTTCAAGACCCCCCGAGAGCGGTTGCGTCTATACAGGCGGGGCCCAAGGCGGTTTGGACCAGAGGCGCCAACGCCGCAGACTCGCACGACGGGCTCGGTCGGCCTCTCACCTGGGGTGCTTCCACAAGGGCTCGTGCGTCTCCTGAGCCCCCCAACTCAGAAGGCCTGCAGGAGAAACGTGGGCCAATGTGTAGCGCCACTCCCCGCCACGCCATCCGTTTCTGTGACCCGCTGCCCCCTTCGGAACCAGCTTTCCGAAAAGGCCGGAAGCCGCCACTCTGAAATACCTCCGGCCTTTCTCACAGAGTTTCTCAATTTCTGCCTTCAGGTCCTGCTCCTTTTGCAAAAACTCCTTCTTTTCCTTTTCCATCTTCTTCCTAGTTTCTTTCCGCTTAACGGTCACATCCTGAATGGCCTTCAAGATCTCCTAGGGCGGAAAACAAGCAGCAGCAAGTTCTTAGCGCTCGCATCGTGGTTTCAGGGTAAAGCCGCTTGGCCTGGGCTCGGCTGTTCTCCGCTTCTGGTGTCAGACGGAATTCCAGAAGTCCAACCAATTCCCAGCAAGCAGCATCACTTCCTCCCCCAGCCCCCCTTCCAGCCTGGGCCTGGCTGTCCCTGGCGCAGCCGCTGCGGCCCCAGGGGAGGCAGGCCGTGGGCGCACCTGGTGATTCTTCATCTCCTCTTCCCTGCGCTGCTGCAGGTGCTGGAGCTGCACCTGCAGCTGGTTCTCCACCTGTCTCTGCTTGTCCAGGACCTCTTGGTAACGCTCCTTCAGCGAAGCTCTCTCGGACATCATCTTGTCCTACCAGGACCCCGAGAGAGAGGTTTGCATTCTCTGGGCCACCATCAAAAGGCGGAGCCTCGAGCCAGAAATTACAAACCCCCACGGCTGGGTTCAGAAAACACCCTGAGCCGAGGAGGACACCGAGTGGAACAGTTCAGCGAGTCGTGTGAAGCAAGCCCTACTTTTCCATGTGACGGGCACTGTTCATTTCAGTCACAGCCCCCCCCCCCCCCCCTTGCCCTCTTTATAGTAACCTAGAAAAGAAGGAACTTTTAAAACCAGCAGCATGTTGCTTTCTGGTGTAAAAATTGCAGGGCCAGAAAAGCTTCCACCCGCCCCCCCCCCCAGTGCAAAGGATGAGGCAGGACAGCCTCCACCAGGCACCAATTTGGAAAAGATCCCTGCCTGAGCCCAGCGGTGGGGCTGCTCCACCTCGTCTCAGGCTAAGGGACCGGAAGGACACAGCCCCAGCCTTGCAGACACCAGGAGCAGCCTAGTCGGCCGTGAAGCCAGGGCTCCTTCCCTCTCTCCAACCAACCGTGCCCAGTGGGGGAATTCCACCCCGCTGGGGAGAGCACTGGGAGGAGCCTCACAACTTGCAGACCTGTGCAGCACAGTAACGCTTCACAACCCCCCCCCCAAACCCAAATTCAGAAGCTGCAGAGCCCAAGGCTTCACGGACACTTGGAAGGGTCAGAGGTCAAAGAACAGCAGCACCCCCAATGCTCCCCGGGTGTCTACAGCAGGCAGCCTTTTCACCTTCGAGGGGCCTCCCAGAAGAGTATTCCAGGGAGCAGATCTCCCTTTGGCCCCGGGTACAGAGCGCCAAAATTCAAGACAAGCTCTTCCTCAGAGAGGACGGACCAAGGAGCCATGGGAGGAGACCTAACTCGGAGGAGGGGTGCTCCCTCCTCTACCCGCCTGTGGGCGGACGGGGCCAGGTTGGGAGGAAGGCAGCCAAGAGAGGGAGGGGAACAAGACCTGCAGCCGGGTGAGCGGCTGCCCAAGAGGTATCGGGTGGCCGTGCAGCAGGGAGTCCCGGATACGCTAAGACAGCGGGCGGGTTGGACTGGAAGCAGGAGGAAAGGGGCCACCGCCCGTTTTGCCTGGCCAGTAAGCAGGGAGAGACCACAAGGAGCGTCTCTCTGTCCCCTTCCACGGCCAGGAGAATCGTCTCTGGCTGCTCCCGGCGCTAAGCATCTGCCGCTCCAGAAATAAGAACCGGGGAGCATCTTCCCTCTCTGGAAAAAGTGCTTTCCTAGCCCTCGTGCTTCTCCTCTCCCTCCTCCCTTGAGAACAGCAACTACCGAGAGAGGGAGAGTCCCACGCTTACCAGGTTCTTCTCCATGTCCAGATCAGTGCTCGCTTCTAAGTCAGCCGTCCTGACGTCAGTCTGCAAAGGGAGAGGAGAGTTTGCTTGTCAACAACCAGAGGAGGAAACGTGACTTTCTGCGACTCCCAATCCCCTTTCTGCCATCTTTTCTGCCCAGCAGCCTCTGTCAAGGTGCACTACAAAGTTCTGGGCCCTGGCTGGCGCTGCAGCCCCGCCTTCCTGCTTCCTCCGTAAAGAGGGCTCAGTTCAGACATCTGCTCAGCCGCTACGCTCACCCTTCCTCCTCCAGCCAGGCTTCCTGGGCTGCTGCAGAGGCAAGGGCACCACCGGGCACGTTGCCTAGCTCCAGCCTGCGCGTCTTTGCAGCATTTCAGGGCAGGGCCAGGCCCCTTCTGAGGCCGGAGAGCCTCCCCTCCCAGCCCCACCTCTTGCTGGGAAGGCTCTGTGAAGCGCCCCATCCCTGACCTGGACTGCAATGTTTTGGGAGGGCTTTGCGGCCCCATCTTCCTGGCCCAGAGAGGCTGCCAGGGGCGCATCTTCCAAATCCGGGCACCCGTTCTGCCGCCTTCCGTGCTGCAAGATCAAAGACCCCAGCTCAGCCTTGGAGCAGTTAAGGTCCGCGGGGTGGGCAGCCTGTGGAAGCAGCGGGGTCGCTGGCGGGGAGGCTCTCTTTTCTCCCACGGCACTGTCCAGATCAGGCAAGGAGGGTGCCTCACTTGGGGGGCTGGCTGGAGGTGAGGCAGCGGCCGCAGGCAAGGAAGACTCTTCCGGGGGTGTGCGGTGCTTGGGGACGGGCGAGGAGGAGGGAGAGGCCGGGTCTCCGGAACCCCTTTCGACTTCATCTTCCGGGTGCTCCCTTGGCTTGGCAGGATCCAGCGCGAGGCAGCTGCGTGCAGGAAGGTCTCTAACCGAGAGAGCGCAGTGGAGGGAGGGAGGGGAGGGAGGGAGAAGGGTCCAGATAAATTTTCTACACGTGCATCACAAAACATGCTCAATTACTGCACTGGGAGCGCTTATGCAGGGGAAACTGCTTGCCAGCTGTGCTTGAGAGAAGGCCAAACGCTCTGGAACTAATTTTCTTTGGAACAGGGGAACAAACCTTAGAAACAGGAGAGCACTTAAAGAAGCCCCAGTGCGCCACTTTAATGCGCCCCACCCCAATTTTAGATTTGGAGCGCCTGGGGCCTGCAATCGCTAGGACAGGACAGGACAGCGACGCACCCAGGACCCAGTGCCTAAAGCCCCCTCTCGGATCGCTTCCTGGAAAAACAGATTCTCCCTGCCCCGGAGACGAAACGGATCTTCTCCCGCATCCCGCTAAAGCAGCAACCGAGCGCCAGCGCCAACGGAACAGCTGCGGTGCTTAGTCCTGCTTTGCACCGGGGATCTCCTATCGGGCCAGTCCTCACAAGGGCCCCACAAGGGAGCCCAGGGCTTCCCCCCAAACGCCGAAGGGGAAGAGCCGGAGCGGCGTCGAGAGGGGTCTGGCCCAGGGAGAGATCCTGATCTCCCGCGACGCACATCGCGCAGCGGGCGAAGCTCCGGTTGGCCTAACCCGGGTTTACCGGACAAGCCGCAAGGAGCAAGCGCGCCATGCAGGCCGAGGAGAAGAGCTTCCCTGCCCCGCTCAACCTTCGGGAAGAGCCGAGCCAGGGGTCTTCCCCGCACACTAAACGTGGGGGGGGGGGGCAGAAATTGTGGAGGCGATGACCCCAGGCCGCGCGAGGGGGATCGGCTCCCACGACCCTCGAGGAGCTGCAGGGCCAAAACTGCGCCGCGGGGCTCCCTCGCTTGGGGCCGGGGGTCGATCGGCCCCTCGTTCCCCCCGGGTCTGCCCCCTGCACCGCCGAGGTCCCCCGGCCTACCTGGGGGGCGCGCCGGGGCGTGCGCGGGGGGGGCCCGCATCCGCCGGGGCGGGGGCCTTCGCCTCGGCCATGGCCGCCTCCTCCGACGCCATCGCCCGCTCCCGGGGCGAGCAGGGAGCGCCGCGCCCCTCGAGGGGTCCCCGACGCGGGAGGCGGAGAGCCGCTTTCGGGCCCCGGGCTCGCCCTCGCCCCTCCCGGCCGCGGGACCCTCGCCCGCGCCCTCCGCGCCCGGCCCAACCTGCGGCGGCCCTCGCGCGGCCTGCTCTTCCTGCCCGGCGGGCGGCGCAGCGAGGCCGAGCGGCCAGAGCGGCGCGGGAGGGAGACGGCCGGCGCGCACGCTGCGCCCCCTGCCGGCCGGGAGGAGACGGGGGAGGCGGCGGCCGGCGGGGGCAGCGATGGGCGGCGGCCGAGCATGTGCAGAGTGCGCGGGGGAGGCGGCGCCCGGCGAGGGGGGTCGGTGGGCCCGGCGGCGCCCCCCGCGAGCCCCCGTCCCCCCGGGTAGGCAGGGTGGGAGCGAGTCACCGGGCGGCGGACGTGACGTGCGCGCCCCCGTCCTGGGCGCCTCCTCCGCCGCCGGAGCCCGCCCCGCATTCGGCTCCGGCTCCGGCTCCGGCTTCGCGCGGTAGGTGCCTCTTAGAGCGCGGCGGCGGCGGCGGCGGCGGCGTCGCGGGGCCCCGGCCAAGCCCGCCCGGCAGTCCCGGCCCTGCTCAGCCCCGCGCCGGGGAAGGGGAAGTGCCCGCGGTGAGCAGAGTGGGGCGCCGGTCTGCCTCGGCCGGGGCTGGGCTGGGCTGCGGCGAGGGCCTCGGCCTGACGGGGGGCAGCCGAAGGGCCCTCCGAGCCGCGGCCGCAGCGGGGGCGCCCTGGCGCCGAGCAGCCCTTAGCGGGGGTGCGCCTGGGGGCCCCCGTCCCGCGTCGCAAATGGGCTGTGCTCCCTCCTGTTCTTCGTCCCCCGCAGGCGGCGCCCCGAGGAAGAGCGGCGGAGGGCCGGGGTACCGCTCGCACCGGGCTCGCCGGGGAGGAAGAGCCGGCGCCCTCGGCCGGCTAGGGGCTCCTCCGCGGCCGCTCTGGTCCTCGCAGCCTGCTGGTCCGATGCTGCCCCGGGGGGCAGGGCCCCGCCATGGAGAGCCGTGATGGAGGCCACCCTGAGCGCCCGCCTGTGCCTGGGGCGGTGGCTGCTGCTGCTGCTGCTGCTCCCTCCCCCCGGCCGGTGTGCCTCGGGGGCGAAGACCAAGCGTTGCTCGGCCGCCCGCTGCCCAGAGGCCCTGACGTGGGCCGTGCGTCTCACCGGCCCTGAAGAGGAGCTGGACCGGCTGGCCGATGACCTGGCCCGGGAGGCCAGCCTGGTCAACGTGGGCCGGATCGGCGAGCTGAAGGGCCACTACCTCTTGGCCTACCGGCCCGTCAGCTCCTCAGACCCGGCACTCAGAGTGGTTTGGCGGGCCGCCGAGGCGCTCTTCACACGGCACGCGGGCGTGGGATGGCACGCTGCCCAGCACCTCCTCAAGCGCTCGAAGCGCACCCTGCGCTTTAATGACCCCAAGTTCCCACAGCAGTGGCACCTGGTAAGCGAGTTGCCTGGGGACTGCGGGGGGGGGGGATGTGGGTTTAGCTGCTGCCCTCCCCAGACCTCTTGTTGCAGACCCCCAAGGCTGGGCTGGGCTGGGCTGGGCCAGGGCATCTCTCTGTGTGCTGCCAGCAACACCCCACGTCCTTTTTCCAGCTGCCAGGAAAATAAAAGGAAGGAGGGATGCCCCATGCCCTAAAAAAAGGGTCCTGGACCTTTGGCCACTGGGGGAAGAGGGTGTCCTTGGTTGGGGAACTCCTCCAGCCCCCACTGGCCATTGCTTGCCAGGAAAGCGGGGCACCAGCCCATAGGACGGGAGGACCCAAATGGGGACAATCGGCCTCTGCCGCTGGTGCGGCTTTGAGACGGGTGGAGACTCTGCTGGTGCTCCCCCCCCCCCCCGCTGGGCCTTTGAGCCTCTTCTTTTCGCTGGCAACCAGGACAATCGCAAGAGGCCCGGGATGGACGTCAACGTGACGGGCGTGTGGGAGCGGAATGTGACGGGCCAGGGGGTGACAGTGGTGGTTGTGGACGACGGCGTGGAACACACCGTCAAGGACATCGAGCCCAACTACGTGAGTGGTCGTCCCCACTCCCAAGGGAGCCACGGTTCAGGTCCGGGGGGAGGGGCGTCTTCCTCTCTCAGCCAGAAGAGCCGGGGGGGGGGGTCTGCAGGTTTGGGGAGCCTTTTGAGGTGGCCTCTGGGTTCAGCCGGCCTCTATGAGGAACGGGGGGGCAGGAGAGCCCTGGCTGGGGGAGCAGGGGCAGTGGGGCTCCAGGCGAGTTCAGAGGCGCCCCTTGAAAGAACTGCTCTGGGGCTGGGCCCGGGGGGGTGCTGCAGCCTCTAGGGAAGGCCGCCAGGCGGGCTCTCAGCCCCGAAATCGTTGGGCAGACTCTCGGGGGGACAGCTCGGGGGACGTGGGCGAAGCAGATGGCCTTTCTCATCTGGAAGGGGGCCGTGGCCCCGTTTTCCTGCCCCGCTGAGTTTCCTCTCGGGAGGACTGGCAGCCGAGGCTCAGGGCCGGCGCAGGAATGCTTCCGAGGAGCTGGGGTGTGGCCGTTTCGCGTCCTTCGGAGGAGCACCGGGTTGGTTGGGTCCCTCGGAGTTTGGGAAACGCTGGGCTGGGCCGAGGGCAGGAGCCTGCCTCTTTGCCGGCTTCTCGCTCTTTGGGCGCCGGTGAGAGACATTGGGGGCCTCGGCGCTGCCTCTCTTTCAGAGCCCGGAAGGCAGCTACGACCTGAACTCCAACGACCCGGACCCCATGCCCCACCCCGACGAGGAGGACGGCAACCGCCACGGGACCCGCTGCGCCGGGGAGATTGCGGCTGCCTCCAACAACAGCTTCTGCGCCGTGGGCGTTGCCTACGGGAGCCGGATTGCGGGTGCTGATCCCTCGTGGCTTCTGCAGGGAGGAGCGGGGTTCTTGGGGCACGCAGCTGAATGAGAGCGCCCGGGGAGGAGCAGGGGAGCATCCTTGGTCGCGGCGCCCGGGGAGCCGCAGAGGGCCGCATCTTGCAGGACGACCGTGGGGGTGACGAGGTTGCGTGCGTGAGGTTCTCTGGTGGGTGCTGATTCCACGGGGGTTCCTGCAAGCGTCCTGCGGGCCCTGGGCTGGGGACCTGCTCTCCCGTTCAGAGCAGAGCATGGGGCAGAAGGGTGACCTCCGGTGAGCTTTCATTCCTGAGCTCAGCCTCTGGGGGGAAGGGGGTCTAGCCGCTCGGGCACACGGCCGTCTCCCCCCGTGGGGCATACTGCAGATGGATGTGTGCCAACTCTTTGCTGTCGTTTCCTCGAAGGCGGCTTCCTCTGCAGCGCCTCGCTAAGTGGTCCCTGCGTATAGGGGGTGCTGCTCCCGGGGGTGGGAGGCGGGCAGGTCCAGAGCAGTCAGAGGGCATGCAAGGCAGTCTGCGAGGGGGACGGCGGAGCTGCAGCATCCGTGGGGGTGCTGTGCTCTGGCATCGCATGGCAAGGCTGCTCTGCAGGTCCTAGAAATGGAAGTGAGCTGTGGGAGGCTGCGGTGTGCAAAGTGCCCTTACCAGAACTCCCCTTGCGGTGCGGGGTGAGGGAGCTGCAGTTGGTGCAGCCACATCTGCTGATGCCCCTGCTCTGGAAGCGCAGGAGGCTGCTCTCCCACCTCCGCACAGCAGGGGGTGTCGGTTCTCCGTTAGACAGCGGTCCCTCCTTCCTGTGCAAAGGCGCTGCAGGTTGTCTCCCTCTCGGCTCCCTCGCTTTGCCATTAAGTGTGCAGAGATCTGTGCCCTGAAAGCAACTTGCAGATGTCTTCAGCAGGGACGCTGCGCACGGGGGGGGGGGGGGGGGAGGGGCAGAAAGTAGCATGGCTAGGGGGGACTGGGAGAGGCCGTTCGGCGAGGCGCGATGCGGCGACTCACGTAGAAGCATTTTGTTGGAGAGCTGGCGGTTGCAAGCCATGCCAGAAGCAACGCTGGCTCGCTCCCAGGTGGCGCTTCCTGGACAAACTGGCTTAATTAGCAGCTTGGTTGGTCTCAGAGAAATTCGTGCGTGTGTCCGTAAGCGACTATGGCTTCTCAGGGGCAGACCTTCCCTGTGGCAGGTCAGAAACCGAGGTGGTGAGGTTCAGATCCTGGGCAGCCCAGCCCACTCCAGAAATTGCCACCAAATTCTGATTCTTAAAGCGGCCAAAGGGGGAAATTATCCAGTGTGGAACTGGAGAGTAGCAACATTCAGCGTATTTGAGTATAACTAAGTTTAAACGAAGTGTGGCTTTTCTCCAGTCCCTCTGAGTTTTTATAGAGCCTGGTCCGTAGTCTGCTGCTCAGAGACCACCCATCCTCAGCACAGACGGCGCTCGTTCCTGTCCTAAAAGGTTCTGTGCTCCCTTTGCGTGGTTTGGACCAAACCACGTATTGGTGGAACCGAATGGCTCCAGTAGCCACTGGGAGAATAGAACCCTTTGGAGGCACCTGGGGCAGGACCTCCCCGTTCCTCCTCGGCCTCGTGCCGCACCGGCCCTTCCCTTTCCATCCCACCCCCAGGGCGAGGGCAGCCCGGTCAGCCCGCGGGTAGCAGCAGCTCTGACTCCCTAGGGGCCTTGGTGCCTCGCACGCGCCTGCCCTCCTTTTCCTCAGGATGGGCTTTTTGCAGCGCTCTTAGTGTGTTGCAGCGTAACTCTCCTCTTGATTCTCGCGAGAACTGCCCACACCTGACGCCTTTTGTCCCATTTTACGGTTGGGAAAACCGCAGCGAGGGGGTGACTAAAAGGAGGCGGGCAAGCGGGCAGGCAGACCTCCTGCCTTCTGGGTGGGGCGGTTCTCAGCTGGCACGCGCTGCTCCAGGCCAGGTGAGTAACGTGGAGCTTCATGTTCCGCAGGGATCCGCGTGCTGGATGGGCCACTCACGGACAGCCTGGAGGCGATTGCTTTTAACAAGCACTATCAGATCAATGACATCTACAGTTGCAGGTTTGCGGGAAGGTGCAGTGCTTGGTGCAGGGAGTAACGTGGGCAGCGTTAGTGCCCAGGCTCTGCCCCAGAAACGGGTGCAGGAGGGGGTCCGGCTGCTTGCGAACTGCCCTAGAGACATTGGTGGGGCCCCCGTAGAGGCCTCCTTTCTCTCCTGGCTTTTCCTGCAGACAACGGAGGAAAGCAAACTCCGGCTCACCGCTTAGTCGCAGTTCCATTGCCCCTCTATTTCTAGGGGGTGGAGGAATGCTAAGCCCAGGCCCTCCCCCCCCCCCCCGTGACTGAACGCTCTTCTCTGCCTCTTCCTTTGCAGCTGGGGCCCAGATGACGACGGCAAAACAGTGGACGGCCCCCACCAGCTTGGAAAGGTACGAAGGAACGCGGCTGCCCCGGGCTCTGTGCCCTTTGCTTGCAGGGAGGCAGAGGATGGGGGCCTGGGGTGGCAACTGGTGCCCTGGCATCTGCACGGCTGGGCAGCTGATGAGCTTCTGCAGCCCGGTGTTTTTCTGCCAGGGTTTTCAGCCAGCCCAGCTGGGCAGAAGGAGCGGCCGAAGCTTCTGCAGGGGCGGGGGCAGGGCTTGTGTTCCCGCGGCCCCCTCCTCTAGCGCTCGCCCGCCTCCTTCCCCCGCAGGCCGCCTTGCAGCACGGCGTGATTGCCGGCCGGCGGGGCTTCGGCAGCATCTTTGTGGTGGCCAGTGGCAACGGAGGTCATCACAACGACAACTGCAACTACGACGGCTACGCCAACTCCATCTACACGGTCACCATCGGTAATGGCTTAGTCAGTGCTGGGGTCACCGTGCTTTTGCCTCCCCCGGGCCAGGTTTACCAAAGAGGCCCCAGTTGGGTCCAGCTGGGACGTTGCCAGCAGTTTGCCCAGCCCAGCCCCGCCCTGTAGAGCGATTTCAGCAGGCCTAAGGAAGGCAGGGCCGAGGGGTCCCGGTGTCTGTTCGTCGGGCGGGGGTTAACTTGTGTCCCTGCGTGAAGTTGGGTCCTTGGCCTCAAGGCCCCTTCCGGATGTGGGCTCCCCTGAAGGGCGTGTGCTTCGCTCCGCAATCGCAGAGGAGGCGGCCAGGCTGCTGGCTGCAAGCGAGGCACGAGGGCCCTCGGGGGCCGCTGCAGTTCAGAGGCTCTGCCCCACGGCAAGACAGCCTGAGCCGACAGGACACCGAGGGGAGGTTGGCTCCCGCGGTCCCAAGGAAATGCCCATCCCATCGTCGGGTCTCATCCCATCTCTTCCTCAGGCGCCGTGGATGAGATGGGTTACAAGCCGTTCTACGCAGAGGAGTGCGCCTCCATGCTGGCTGTGACCTTCAGCGGGGGCGACAAGTTGATGAGAAGCATCGTGAGTAGAACCCGCCCGAGCCCCCTATCTGCCCATCCTTCCTCAGCGCTGGCGTGGCCTGGTCTCCTTTTACATCTCAAGGGGGATTTCCCAGAGTCCTGCTGGCTCCTCCCAGGCGGGCCGTGGGGGGGCAGAGCTGCGCTGCACCCTCCTTCCTTCCAGAGCCCTCTCGCCTGCATCTTCCCTCTCGCCAGCCAGAGGCAGAGAACGTCCCTGCCGACCCCCCGGGTGCCCGGTGCTGCTCCCAGGCCCCCGAGGGCCTCGCCCTCTTCCTTGTGCAAGGGCCACGTGGGCCTCAGACCGCCCCCCCTTCGAGGAAAGAGATTCCTTTGTTTTGGGTGCCTTTGAGGCTGGATCTCCTGTTGCAGCAACTGCAGCCTTTCGTACGGGCAGCTCTTTGCCCTCCCTCTGCTGCTGCCCCGGTCTTGGGGGTCGCCTTCTGTCTGGCTTCGGTGAGACTTCGCTCTGGGGAGTGCTGACCCTTAATGTTTGAGTCGGGGGGCCACCTGGGCCACGTCCAGAGAGCCGCAGAGCCAGCAGGAGGACAGGGCCGTCCTCCGCGCCCACAGGAGGGCGGCCAGGCCGGGGCCCGCCTGCACGAGTGCTGCTCTCTGCGTCCCTCGAGCCCGGCAGAGACCCTCCCGGGGCCAGCGGACCGACCTGGGAGGCTTGGTTTTTCTGCCAGACCCCTCAGGGTGTCGATGTTCCTACGATCCCTTAAGGGGAAGAATTTCGCCGAGCTGCTTGGCTCCCGCTGGTGTTTCCTGGCAGAGCAAGTGCTTGTTTGATGATGGATTTCCAGGATCCAAGTAGAAACTGCAGCTGTTAGCAGCTGACAAAATGGAGCAAAACCTGTTAGGTGAGCCCTCCCGGCAAGCCACGTCCTGTGGCAGCAAGACGGCCAACGCAAAGGATTGAAAGCAGGGCTTGGTCGGCACAGCCGTAAAGGCAGGATCGGAGGATGAGGCCATCAAGTCGCTTCTCGCTGCCATAAAATGTGTTT
This sequence comes from Charina bottae, assembly GCA_023362775.1. Taxonomy (NCBI): domain Eukaryota; kingdom Metazoa; phylum Chordata; class Lepidosauria; order Squamata; family Charinaidae; genus Charina; species Charina bottae. The sequence goes on from JALMGJ010000066.1 coordinate 592,088, forward strand.
CCCGAAGTTCACAAACCTGCGGTGACGGGCAGCCTCCCCCTGCTTCAGGCTGCCTCCCACAGCAGCCCCCCCCAGTCCCCCCCGCCACCCCCACAGCAGCCCGACCAAGCCAGGAGGGGGGGCAGGCGGCAGCAGGACTGGCGCCGGCTCACGACCCCAGCAGGACCGGGTGGAACGTTCACCCCTCCCCTGCTCCAGGCGCGGCCGGTGTTTCATTGGGGGGGCCAACCGTTCCCCCTTTTCCATTCTGGAACAGCCCTCGGACGGTCTTTCCCCCTCTGAGACACCGAAGCAAACACCTGGCCCTTGAGTGCGGCGCGCTCTTCCTCCTCCTTCAGAGGGCTGGAAGAGGCAAGGGGTTCCTGATCTTTCACTTGGAAGAGGCGCCTCTCTTGCACGGAGCTGGGAGGTCAGGCCGGGGAGGAAGGATGGAAGGAGGCCCCCCAGAAGGACGACCGACCTATCCTGGCAGCTGGGGGGGCTCTGCGGATGGAGTTACGCTCTGTTCTCTGCCGGGTCAGGCAAAGTCGCGCCAGGATAGCAGGAAACCTGGTTACACGCCTAGGCCCGCCTCAGTAGCCAAAAGTCTTAGTCCCGGTTGAAGCAGCCCAGAGCCAGTCCCGTGTGGGGGCCCAGCGTGGGGTGGAGGGGCCAGAAGCCCTGCCCTCGCCCAAGGCCACGGGCTCTCGTGAGCCTGGCTGGGGCTCCCCCCTCCCGACGGGGGGTCCGGGGTCCCCTCGGGAGGCTCCTCCTAGCCAGCTCCTCAGATGCCCGAGTTCCCTTTCCTCTGCAGGCAACCACGGACTGGGATTTGCAGAGGGGGACGGGCTGCACAGAAGGGCACACGGGTACCTCCGCCGCGGCCCCCTTGGCTGCCGGCCTGATCGCCCTCATGCTGCAGGTGCGCCCCTGCCTGACCTGGCGAGACGTCCAACACATCATAGTCTTCACAGCCACCAAGGTGAGCCCGACGGCCGGGGGCCCCTCCCCGCCCTGGCTGTCTCCCCTTGGCCGGAGCCCGCCTTGCCTGCTTGGCGCTCAGCCCGGGGCAGGGGGCGGGGGGCGAGCAAGGGAGCCCCGCAGCTTCAGTTCCGGCCCCGGTCGGTCCTCTCCCTCCAGGTGGCCTGGGAGTGCACCGGGAGCCGGAGCCCGCCTTGGCGCCCGGTGCCGCCCCCTGCACGGCCCAGGCTGCTTGTCCCTGCTGCCCTGCCACCTGGGGGCTGCGCCTGCGAGCCTTCCCAGTCCATGTGGGGCCGGGAGGGCCCTTCGTCCCGGTCCCTTGCCTCCCGCAGGCCTTGACCGGCTCTCCCCCGCAGTACGAGGACCGACGCGCCCGGTGGGACACCAACCAGGCCGGGCTGAGCCACAGCCACCAGCACGGCTTCGGACTGCTGAACGCTTGGCGGTTGGTCAACGCGGCCAAGGTGCGGCCCTCCTCGCGGGGGCGGGCGGGCGGGCGCCCCCTTTTGGAGGGGGGCAGCTGTCCTCTGGCCGGTCCAGGGCTCCCTCCCTGAAGGTGCGGCTGTGGCCCGAAGCGTCCCTGGCGGTGGAGGAGGCCCCGCCCTTCAGGTGCCCGCGTTCCCGTCCCAGCCTGGAAAACGGGCAGACGGTTTCCGTGCAGCCACGCTGGCGCCGCTGCTCTGTTCTGGGCGTGAGGTGGCCTGTGGAGGCCGGGCAGGTGGGGGGCCACCGTGGTGGCGCAGGAAGCCAGACCCTCCCCTCTCGTTCCCCCGCCAGGTCTGGGAGTCTGTCCCGTACTTGGCCTCCTACATCAGCCCCCTTTTGAAGGAGAGCGGAGCCATTCCCCTGGACCCGGGGCAGCTGGAAGCCACGTGGGACGGTCAGTGCGGAGCCTCGGGGTGGGGGGGCGGAGGGGCTGCTTCCTCTGGGAATCCTGGGCCTGGCGTGGGGAGCCCGCCTCTGCCTGGAGCAGCAGGGGCTGGGGGCTCAGCGGTGGGGGGCATGCAGAAGCAGGGCAGGGGGCATGCTGAGGAAGGGCCCTTCCCTGGAGCAGGCTTAGGGGCAGGGGGGCCAGATGTGGGGAGGGGGCACAGAAGCGCCGCAGGAGGGCAAGGGAGCTGGAGCGGAGCCCAGCTGAAGCCAAGCCGCTCAGCCCTGCCGGCGGAGATGGCGAGTGCCCAGACCCGCAGCTGGCTCTCTCCATTTTAGGCAATGCTGCGGCTTCTGTTTGGCCACGCTCCGTCCACAGCAGAGGCACGCTGCCTTTCCCCAGGCTGAGCCAAGGAGGGGAACCGGCAGACTTCCCTCGTCTGGCGGGCCCCCTCCCTGACTGGCTCTGAGGAAGCGGCTCCCTTCTGCAATGGGCTTGGCATCCAGCTCGTGCCAGAGGTGCCCGGGAGCCCAGCGGCCTCTCCAGGCAAGGAGAGCCTTGGTCACGGCCCGGGGCAACTAGCCGTGCGGGGGACAGGCTGGAGGGGGGAGGCCCCTGGAGAGCGGGGGGGGGCTGGGGCAGAGGGGCTTGGCGGGACGGCCAGGTCACGGTGGATTCGGCCGGCTGGCCCTCTGCTTGCCCCAGCTCCCTTCGGCCTGCGGTTGCATGGGGGCAGCAGGGGGAGCCCTGTCCGGATGGGCAGGGAGCTCGTTCCCAGCTTCCGCACAGGCCTTGCTCTCCAGGGGGAGACTTTCCCCTATATGGAATTATCTGAGGCAAAACGGACCAGAACGACAGACGCAGGGCTGGGAAATGCCAAATCCTGGAGAGGAATTCAGGGTCAGGCCCTGGGGGGGAGGAGCCCCAACTGGCTGCCAGGGGCAGGAGGGGAACGGGATGCTCCAAGCTTCACTGTTGCACAACAGAACCTCCCCCCCCCCCCCGGGAGAAAGTCCCACCCTGTCCGTTGGCTCTTCGCAAGACTCAGCCGGAGATCTGCCCTGGCTTGGTTCCTGGCGATGCTTCCCTGGAGCTAACGGCTGCTCCTCCGGCCCTTGGGACTCCTCGGTTACCGGGGGGGGGGGGGGTGCCCAGAGGCCTGCTGCGTTGAGGGCCAGGAGCTGGTGGTGCTGGGGCCCTCTCCCCCGACACCCCCTCGAGGAGGGTCTGCAAAGGAACGGGTGGCGCAAAGGCTCCGTGTTCCCGCCAGCGGTCCGGGAGAGAGCTTGAATCGCCCAGGGCTGTTGCGGCCGGGCCGAGGGGGGTCAGAAGGCCGCAAAGGCTGTGGGAGGGACTGCTCCATGTCCCTTGTGGTTTCCTGGCAGCTGGCATTCCCGGTTCCTCAGCCAGAAAAGTTGCCAAGGCATCAACTGCCGGATCCTCTGAATTTACTCAGTCCCCTTTTAAAAGTGCCTTGATGGGGGGCTTTCACGGTGTGCAGAGAGGCATGCATGATAAATGCCGCCTGCGTTTGCAGGGTGCCAAGACTGTTGCTGGGTTCGGAGAGAACAGATGGCTCTCTTGCACCCTAGGCAGGTGCCCCAGAGCCTTCGGAAGGCCTCTTGGTTGGGAGACCTTTGCAGACACGCCACTTGGGACCCAGCTTCTCTCTCCCCCCCACCCCCCACCCCTTAGTCACAGAAGCCGACCTGGAGCTGTCGGGGTTGAAGACGCTGGAGCACGTGGCAGTGACTGTGAGCATCACCCACCCTCGCCGTGGCAATCTGGAGATCCACCTCCTCTGCCCCAGCGGCACGGATTCCCTGATTGGGACGGCACGCAGCATGGACTCGTGAGTGCTTCTCGGGTGGGCACTGAAAGGGGAGGAAGGCCCCCAGCCGTGAGGGGCCAGGTGCGCTGAAGTGGGGGCAGCTAATCCCCTCAGCCGTCAAGGGAGGCGTATCTTGCCCAGTCCAGACAGCTGGCCCACCTGGGGAGTTGCCGGCCCTGCTCGGCATTCAGGGCCCGACCGACGGAGCGTTTCCCTTGCAAAGGCACAGGGTTGCCGGGGCCCAGGAGAGAAGCCCCCGACGTCTCCCCACGGGCTGAGGACCCTCCTCCGGTCTCCGTGTCTTCCTCCCCTGCAGAGATCCCACTGGCTTTGTGGACTGGACGTTCTCGACCGTGCGCTGCTGGGGCGAGGCGGCCCAGGGCACCTACCGGCTCACGATCCGCGACGTCGGTGAGTTTCCCGTCCCGCAGCCTGTGCCGTGGGGAAGCATCCACTCCCCCCCCCCCCCCGGTCCTCTGTGACCCTCTTCTTCCTCAGGGGATGAGACGCTAAGAGCGGGCAGGCTGGACCAGTGGCAGCTGACCCTCTACGGCTCATCGTGGACCCCTACCCAGATCCAGGAGCGGCAGAGGTGAGAGGACAGACCACAGCCGGTGCCAGAGCTGTCTCGCGGGGGGCTCTTCAGCAGCCGTGCCCACGGGAGGCTCCCCTGCTCTTCTGGGGACAGCTTCCCAGAGGCCTCAAGGGCTGCTTGGGGGAGAGCAAAACATGCTGAGCTGGCGAGACGGGGGGGGGGGTGCAGCGTGAAAGCCGCTCACCTGGAAAAGCGGGAGGTGCTGGCCGCTCCCCCAGGCCCAGCACCAGCTTTGCAAAGCGTGGCCAGCCTGGTTCCCCGATCCAGGGAGGGAGGGAGGGAGGGAGTCCTTGGGGCGGCCAGAACCGTGCTTTGCGCTTGGGCGCCTTCATCTTGCACGAGCAGTGAGCGAGTTGCTCTGTGTGTGACCCGCTTTGAGATGGTTGCTGAACGTGGGACTTCCTGGAGGGGTGGAAGAAAGTCCTCTCCCTCGGGGGCAGAGGTCCCCACGTCGTCCTTCAGTGACCGGCAAGGCCCCTCTTCCCCTGCAGGCTGCTGGAGGAGGCGATGAGTGGCCAGTTCCTGAACAAGGACTTTTCCTTGCCTTGCCCCCCGGGCCTCCGGATCCCCGAGCAGGAGCCCTATGCCGTCACTGCCAACACCCTCAAGGTGACAGCCCCTCCTTGCAGGCACAGCTGGGCGGGGTGATGGGAGAGGAGGCGCCAGCTGGGGAGGGCTAGGAGGAGGCGGCCCCTGGGCGGTGGGCAGAGCGCGTCCCACTTTGGGGGGGTCTTGATCCCAGCCAGAGGGTGCTGCCGCGCGGAGGAGCGTCCGTGTACTTGGCCGAGCCGTTGTCGCTTCCTTCCCCAGACCCTGATGCTGCTCGGCTGCTTTGCCGTCTTCTGGGTCTTCTATTACGTGCTTGAAGTGTTCCTGACGTGCAACAACGTGGCCTTTGACCTCCCAGCCCGCAGCCGCCGGGCCACGAAGAGCCCGGAAGACAGGGCTGTGATGGAGGACACCGTACCCTTGTGCGAGGAAGCGGAGGCCGAGGTCGGAGCCGAGCAGCTGCCCCCGGGCCTGCGAGGCCTCGAGGAGGGCTGGGGATCTCAAGGCCCTCGCTGGGGAGAGGATTGCTGAACCTCCTGGAGCAGGAGCAGTCTACCTCGGCCGTGGCTTGCTGAGCATGCTAGCGCCGCCGCCTCCTGCTCTGTGCTTCAGAGCTCAGCTCAGAGGCCTCCCCCCCCCCCCCAGCAGCTGCCCGAGGAGCAGCTCGGCTTTTCTCCGGCCCTCTTGGCTGTGCCTGTCCCCCCCCCAGGCCAGAGGGGATCCTGGGCCCCAACTGGCCAGGGCGGGGCAAGACAGGTCTGGCGGAGGACGAGGGGCGTCTGGCCCGCAGGCTCGGAGGAGGGGCTGCTGCCGGCCTGAGGGGGTCTGTGGCCGTGAACTGGGTCCACGGAGCGCCCGGTGTGCCGCTTCTCGCCTGCGCTGCCTGGCAGGCCCTGGTCCTGCCAACCCGCTGCCTTATCCTGCTGCTCCTCCCGGCCAGCTGTGCCTCCTGCCTGGAACCCAGACCCAGACCTTGCCACGGCCCCTGCGCTTGCCCGCGGGAGCACCGCCGGCCGCTGCTGTGGGCCAGGGCGGGAGCCCCGCTCCGAGGGTGCCGGACGGGCTCTGCCACCGAGACTGCTGTGACCCACCTCCGTGAGTCTTTCTGGGGACTTGGCTTTCTCTCCCAAAGCCATCCTCTGGCTTGGAGAGCGTTCGAGTTGTGATTTTTCTGGTTTTGGACGAGCAGCAGTCAGAATTCTTCTTTTGCACTTTTCCAAAATAAACCCGTGAAAATCCTCCGCTGTCGCCCCCTCCGTGCATAGCCGGCACCGTCGGGCTCTGGGCCAGGAGCAGCACCCCGGCCCCCTCTGCCCCTTCACCCCACCTCCCATGGCGATGGGGCTCCCACTGCCCGGCCCTGCTCCTTCCTCGCAAGCCCTAGAAATTGGCCCCGGGGGCACGAAAGCGCTGCTGCTCTGGAACGTCTCTGGCCCGGCCCTGGCCTTTCCGTGTCCCAGTGAGGTCCCAGTGAGTGGCACTGGGACTGGCCCTGGCCTGGCCACGTGAGTTCCTCCTGCAGAGCAGAGCAGCCCAGCGGGGGGGGGGGCGCTGCCTTTGACCCGCCCTCCGCGTTCTTCTGGTCCAGCCGTTCTGCTGGGGAAAGCGTTTCCTAGCATTGCAGCAGCAGCAGAGAGGAAGAGGAAACTCAAATCGTAGCCAAGGAACCCAAAAGATTCATAGTTTTTAATTTGATGAACCAAAAAAAAAAGTACAAAAGAGCAGCCTCCGTTCCGCACTCCTGGCAGGGTCTGTCAAGAGGAGGCTCCTTGCTTGGGCAACTTCAGCCGAGTTCGATTCTGCAGCTGGGGGGTCTTCCAGCGGCACCGGGATGCGTGGCATGGCCAAAGCGGGCCGGGGGGGTTGGGGGGCAAAGCGGGGAGCATGCAGAGGCCCGTGGCGCTGGAGCAAGTTGGCCGTCTGGCCAGCCAGCTGTTGCTACACAGCAGCAGCAGCAGCAGGAGTCCTCGGGCGCAGGGCCCCTTCCGGGACCCGCTTAGGGGCACAGGGAGGTTCCCCACGGAGCGCCCCAGCCCGGCAGCAGCAGCAGCAAGGGCGGCGGAGTTTGCTGGGCTGTTAGTGAGAGCAGGAAAGCCGGCTGGGGGGGGGGGGGCAGCGCGGCAGCCGGACTCCGCTTAGCTGATGATCTGCCGGGGTCGGCCATAGCCTGTCATGCCTGCCTGTGACGCGCCTTGGTTGGAGCCCATCTGCAGGCCGATCACGTTCTTGCCCTGCTTCATCTGGCTCTCGGAGAAGTCCCGTTTGTTCTCCTGGGCTTTCCTGGGGAGGGAAAAGGCGGATTCACAATGGAGCAGGAGCAGTTCAGGATGGCAAACGCTGGCTGCTGCTGCCCCCAGCAAGCTGAGTTTCTGCTTCCTTGGCATGAAGGCAACATCTGCAACTAGAAATTGGCAGGGGGAATCTTCCTGCGAAGGTCACCGTGCAAGGAGAGCATCCCCTGTAAAACAGCCCTCTGCAAAGAAGGTGCCAGCCGGGACTCTCCCCTCGGAGCCGAGGCAAAGGTTGAGTTCGGGGCATTTGGTGGGTCACACCGCCCAGGTCAAAGCAGGCCCTTGGGGGCATCTCCTGCCGCCACTTACTTCATGAACCACGATGGGTCTCCGCGGTAATTTCCGTCGTCCTTGGTCACGGCCAGGTTCCCCAAGGCCATCAGGGTCCGCTGAACGGCCGCCATATCCTTGGCTGGAAGGAAAAGCAAAGCTGGCCTGAGGGCGGAGCCCCACTTCAGCACGGCCTCCCAGGCTCCCCCGCGTTTCTCTAGGGGGGGCGAGCTAGCTCAGCCTCTGCTGCAGCCCGCCTGGCCCAGGAACAGCCCTCCAGGGAAAGACCGCTGGGACCCCCAGTGGCCCTTGGGGCTGAACGTGAAGCCGACGAGGGCCACGCTGGAAGATGGACTGTTTCAACAGTCCCAACCTTTCTGGGGTACGGAGAATATTTTGAATTCTGGCTCTGAGCAATGGGAGAAAGCTCACCCCTCCCCACATCACCTGGCCTTCCACAGCCCCCCACCTTCAAAGAGGTCAACCGTCTGGAACATGTCTGTCTTCACCACCCCATAGTCTTCTGCTGCCTTCAGGAAGTGGGAAATTTGCTCCATCTGCTTGAAGACCATTGTGGGCGGAGGATCCGGGATCTTCACCGGCTTGGAGCCACTGGGGCAAAGGCTGTTGACCAGCTTCCCGAGGATCTGCCAAGGCAGCAAGCGAGGGCCATGGCTCGCTCAGTGCAGTTAACGCCAGGACCGGGCCTGACCCCGAAGACCAGGGCTCAGCCTCCCCCCCCCCCGGGCCACGGCACAGGCGAGGGCCACGCCGTCCAAAGTGGCAGGCGATGCTCGATACCAGCCCCGAGCTTGCCCGGCAGAGGTGCCCCGATGCTTACAATGCCGTTCTTCAGCCAGACTTGGAAGCCCAGCCTCCCGCGTTCGGGGCGCCCCACGTCGGCCCCACACTGGGCCACCACCCATTCGACCAGGCGCTCTTCCAGCTCGTCGTCGTATTTCTTCTCGATCTTGGCCTGAACGTCTCTGCTGAGCCCAAAGGAAGGCCCCTTGTTTGCCATGTCTGCAGGAGGAGGATCTGGGGAGGGAAAGGCCGGGAGGTGAGGCCGTGGGGACTCTTCCCCGTTGCAGATCCAACGCAGAGAAAGCAACGGGAGGAGGGCGGGCAGCAACCATCGGTGGCTCTAGGCCGCCTGTCGCCCGGCGGGGAGGGCGGGGCACAGGGACGCAAAAGTTCCTGTCAACTGCCTACTACGCCATTGCACCCACCACGGCCGAGCGGGGAGGCTTCTCAAAGCGCCGCGTTCACAAAGGCCCCTCTGCTGCCGAAGCGCAGGCGCTGCCCGTCTCAGGATTCCTTGCTGGCTCGCTGGAAGGAGAGGGCGGATGCCCACCAGCCTCTCTAGAGACTGGCAACAGCCTGCCAAGGAGAGCTGCAAAGCACTGGCAGCAACCGAAGGCGGATCCATCCCGAGAGCGCGCACGCGGTCACCAATCCTGTGCTCCGGCCGCCCTCCCACCCAGGATGGCCCCGGTCAGCCTCAAGGGGTCCGCTGTGGACTACAGGTCTTCCGTGGGGCAGCCGCCTTCCCTGCCCGCTCACCCGGGCAAGGAGGCTGAAGCGGCGTTTCCGGTTTGGTAGTCCCAGACTCGAACGTCGGAGGGGTGCGCAGGAGCGAGCGGGCGGGCGGCCAGGGCGGGGTCGGGCACGCTCCCGCGTACAGCGCCTGGCGTCGGGACAAGCAGGCATCGCCCGGCCACGGCCACGGCCACGGCCACGGCCACCCTCATGCTCAAACCACAAGAGCAGGGCACAGCGCTGCAAGCCTCGGGTGCGCCGAGTCCAGCTGCTCTGCGGCCTGGCTGAGCCACCTTCTGCCCCTGCCCGGGAGCAGACCTCCAGCCTGCAGCGGCTTTATGCACCCCGCCACGCCTTCTCCAGGTTCCGTTCCTAGCTTGAGTCCCCCCCAAAGCTCGGAGTGAATGCCACACATCCCAGGCGCGCTTCCTGTGGCCACGGCAGGCCAGGCTGGGCCGCCTGCAGAGCAACTCGGGGAGGTCTCGGGCAGCGCCCAAGCGCGAGGACCCCACGTCCTTCCGCAAAGGCAGCGCCGTTTCCAGCAGTTCCGACGCTCTGCTGCTCGCCGCGCTTCCCCTCCCCAGGCGTTCTTGCAAGCGCCCCCCTTGCGCCACCACAGCGGCCTCTCTTCAGGCAAGCCAGACGCTCAATGTGCGCAGGAACAAGACTCAGAGGATCCCGGGACGGACCGGCAAGGAGCAGCTCTCTCAGGCCGGCTTCTCACCCTCCGCTCTGCCCACCTCCAGATGGCTCGAGCGTGGCCTCGCTCGCCCGAGCAGCGCCGGGTCCCGGCCACCCCCTTCCCGAGACCCGGAGAGGCACTTACGGGCGACGGCTCCGAGGATCCCCAGCTGCTGCTCTGCGCGGGACTCTGCAGCCAGAGGTGGCCGGGCGGGGCGGCTAAAAGGCTCCAGCCCTCCGGCCCATGACATCACCCCGGCCCCCCCCCCCCCCTCGCCCAGGAGAGCGAATTCTCCACGCACCATATTTGGGGAAAGGCTCCAAAGACGGCCGGAGAGGAGCCGTCTCAAGACATTCTCGGCGTGCCTGAGTCCGAGCGGATGTTTTGCGCGGGCCGGTCCGGCGGAGCCAGTCCTTTTTAGGCAGGGCAATTCCCGGGCGAGACGTTCAGCGAGACGGGCCAGCCCGACCGCGCTCCTGCCTCCTGTCACTGAGGGAGCCTTGGGGTGCAGGGGAAGGACCCACAGCAACAGGCTGCTGCAGGCGGGTTATTGCAGCCTGGCCCGAAACACAAGGCAGGTCACAAGGAGAGAAAATTGGGGGGTCCTGGAGAAGGGGGGGCTGAGCTAATGTCACCGCATCGCAGGCGAAGTCTGTTCTGCAGGGACCCCCACCGCCCACCCCAGATCTCAAGGCAGAGACGGAAAAGCCCCCCGCCCCCCCGCTCTGCCCGACTCTCCCGGCCCCCCCATTCATGGAAAAAAGGCAGGCAAGGCAAGGCAAGGCCAGGCAAGGGCGTCTTTTATCACTTGCATTGGGCAGCAGCATCTGTAGAGACCAAAACGCCAGTTTTCTTCAGCAGCATTTTACACTTGGAACCGTTTCAAACGAAAACCATCTCGGCCACAATCCAAAACCAGGCATGGGCAAGTTCGGAGGGAAGGCCTGGTCGTCTCCTGCTTCGACTGGGGAAAGAGGAACACTCTGCCTCTTCCCCCTCCCCCAGACCGACCCTTCTGATCCCCCCTTGCCCCCTCCCCCCATGTGCAGCCCCTCCCCAGGAAACGAGGGCTGGCTTGGTCTGGGGCCAACACCAGGGAGGCACCCCCAGGGACCGCTCGGCTGCCCAGACCTTCAGTCGTTCCCACCCGGGCAGAGACCCACCAGCCCACTTCCTCCCCCCCCCCATAGGCAGTGAAGCACGTTGTGCCCGATGTGCTTGAAGAGGCGGCGGCGGCGGCCCTCTGCTTGGACGCTGCTGCTGCCGCCTGCCACTGCCAGTGCCAGTGCCGGCGGGCAGAGGGGCCCTAGTGCCGTTGCTCCCGGGAAGCAAAGGGCCGGGCCTCCCCGCTCAGAGAAAGGCGGCGGCTGCGTCGCAGGGGAGCGCCCTCCAGTTGTCTGCGCAGGCACCGAGGAGAGCCGTGTAGTTTCCCAGGGCTGCCCCACGGAACAGGAGCGCAGCCTGTCGCTGTTCCTCTCTCTGCGCCTCTCCCCAGAGTTGCTGGCAGTGCTGGACCCCAACAGAGGGGCCTTTTCTCTCCCCACCTCAGGCCTCGCCCGGGGAGGGAGCACTGCTGATGGCCGAGGAAGGGAAACTGACACCTCCAGGCAGAGACGCAACCCAGGCAGCATTTGAACACATCGCCCCGGGCCCTCAGGGTCAGCTCTCGGAGGCTTAGGATGGGATAGGTCCTCGTCAACCTTGTTCCCCTTCTGCGGGCTCTTTTGATGCAGTTGTGAGGGGGGAGCCCCCAGCCGTGCCCCCTAGCACCCGCCAGATGCCCTCAGGAGGCCTGTCCCAAGGAAGGTCCCTGGCCTCTGCCGAGGCGTCTCCGAGCGCCACTCAGAAGACATAAATCTTGTCACGCTGGACACAATCGAGGTCGTCATCCAAAGTCAGCAGGACCTACGACAAGAGGAAGGCGGCATCAGCTGCAGGGAAGGCGGGTGGTGGACGCGGGCACGCAGGGTCCATGCTTTGCTCGGGAGGGAGGGAGGGAGGGCTCCTTTGCGAGCGTCCCCGTCACCCAGCCCAGGACCGCTGCAGCACTTTTCCAACAGCAGTCAAAAACCTATCTCCCCCCGCCCAGGTTTTAGGTAAGTAGCGTTCTGCTGGCCGCTTTCTCCTCCTCTGAAATGCTCCGCTTTGCACACCGGTGGTTTCACTTGTGTGGCAACCTTCCCCAAAGACGTTTGACCAAGCCAAAGATCTGAGAGGTCTTAGGGGGCCGGTGTGAAACGGCCAAGGAAATGGCTCAGATCAGCCTCTGGGCTGGAGGGCAGGAAAGGTTTGAGAAGGGGCTACAGCACAGCTGTAGGGAAGAGCATCTCCCCACTCGTCTGCCACAGCGCAAGCCCCCGCAGCGCCCGAGAAAGGGCACCCCCAGGACTGGCCTGGCGATGGAGACGCAGCGCTTCCAAGCCCCCAGGTCCTCGGGATGCTGGGCTTCAGGCCGCCACAGGGGGCGCCCGTGCCACCCGCCCCACCAGGGTGGCCACGCCAGCTGGAGACACCCACCAGGAAGGAGCCAAACATGGCGATGGAGGAGAGGAAGTGCCAGACGTCGTGGTCGTCGAAGAAACCCAGCAGGATACACTCTCGGTTGTGCTCACGGGACTCGGCTGGTGTTTTCTGTGGAGATCAGGGATCGACCCCTTGGCAAGGGTGGGGGGTGGGGTGGGCAGCAGGGCAGGTTAGCCCCCACCCCGACAGACCTCACCAAGCGGAGGGAGGCCGACTTTTCGCAGGCTTTCCTTGCAAGCTGCTCACACAACCCCTTAACCCAATCATCCCAAATTAGCAAATACGGTGAACTGCTGCGCAGGCCGAGCCCTCAAAGGACGAAACCAAGCTTTGCTTTGCCGGGACCGATGCCGCCCCGAGGCAGCTCCCTTGGGAGAGCGAGCAGCCCGGCCCCCTTTGGCGGATGAGGGGCTGCCGGCCGCTGCTCCCCCGGCCCTGTGGAGGGAGGACACCTCACCTGCCAGGTGCTCAGGCCCTGGAAGAAGAAGAAGAGGGCGAACCCCCACACGACGGAGGTGCAGACGATGCAGAGCAGGGAGATGAGCAGCAGGCGCTCGCCGCTCCGGAGCTGAAGGGAGGGGAGGGGTCAGTCCGGGGGTCCGGTCAGGGACGCGCAGGGTCCGGGCCTGCGGAACCGCCCCGCCCTTTGGCCAGAGAAGCAGCCGGGAACCTGGCCGCTGACACCCTCCTGGCAGCGGCCAGACAGGGGGCGGTACCTTCATGATAATGTAGAAGGCAAAGTAGAGCAGCAGGTTGCAGATGCCGATGGCCAGCAAGTAGGAGGCGAAGTCGTTGGGGCGCACGACGAGGCCGTAAGCTGCCCTGGGGAGAGGAAGAGGGTCGGGCGCGGCTCCAGAGGGGGCTCCAGGCCGACCGGGAGCCCGCCAGGCTTCAAGAGCGAAGCCTGCCCCATCCAACGAAAGCGCTCTGAGGAAAAGCCGGTTCCAAGGCCGTCTGGACAGGCTGAGGGGCCCAAAGGCGGCAGGACGAAGCCGCCGTTCACACCTCAAAGGCGGGCAGAAATCCCTCAGACTCTTTGTCAGCACCCTGGGGGGGGAGGGGGGGAGGGAGCCAGGCGGAGCGCGCCCTGTCCCAGCACCATGCCCGCAGCCCCACCCCTGCCCTTCCAGCCCCTCTGCCCGAGGGCGGAGCTCAGCCGCAGAGGTGCCCCGTCCGGCTGGCGGCACCCTCGGCCCAGCCGATCTCACTCACAGGGACCAGTTGATGAGGTTGCCCATCACCAGCAGCACCATCCGATCCTGCGGACAAAGTGGAGGGGGGGAAGTTGGCGAGGCCTCCAGAAAAAGGCAATCCTTCCAGAAGCAGCCGGAGAGGGGAGGTGCCAGCCCCCCCCCTCACCATGTACATGGGCCCGCTGCACTGGCGGATGCAGTCCGTGTACAGCACGTGAAAAATCCTGCGCCAGGTGCCGGAATCTGGGGAGAGAGGGAGATGCTGAAGCCCCCTGGAGGGGGGGTGGGACTGCACCACGACTGGCACCGGCACCCCCTCGGGGGTCCCGCTTGTGGGGCAGTCCCGCCCAGTCCCCTGGGAGCTTGCAGGCGGAGAACCGGCGGTCCTCTCCTGGGAAGCCGGCCGCCCCGCACACTGCGCCTGCTCACCCAGTTTCCAGCGGCCCATGTAGTACAGCTGGGTGCTGAGCAGCAGCGTGGCCAGGATGTGGATGACCGAGAAGACGATCCAGAAGGCCGTGTTGCCTTTGCCAAAGACCTGGGAGGCCAGAGAGCCCTTCAGCGCAGGACCGGAGGGAGGGCAGAGGCCCGGAAAGGGGCGAGGGCCATCTCAGGCGGGCCTCCGGAACCTCCCACCAAGAGAACGGGGGGGGGGGGGGAACGAAAGCAGCGTCTGTCTCTCCTGCCTGGGGGCGCAGCTCCCTCCCCTCCGCAGGCCTGCCTTCCCGCTGATGGACTTTTTAAAGCAACCAGAGGAATTTTGTGCTCAAGGATTGGGGCTCGCCTCCTCCCTCTGGGGCGGACAGCCGCCTCCACGAAGAACGAATGCCCCGCAGGAGGGCAGAGGTTAGGGGTGCTGCCCGGGGTTCCGCGGGCTCCGCTTGGGCTCACTCACCACCCCCACGACAGAGAAGAAGATGATGACGGCCAGGCAGGCGTAGGCGCTGTAGGCGCTGGCGTTGATGTCAGGGTGCCTCTTCTGATACAGCTTCAGCATGCAGAGCCCGGCAATCATGTACATGAAGGATGTGTCTGCCGGACGAGAGCCACGGGCTGAGCGCAGGGAAGCTGCACTCTGCACGTGTGTGGGAGACCTCCGCCTCGCTCCTTTAGCCCCGGCTGCACTGCGGAGACAGGCCGCTGGGGCTTCTGTGGGCCCTTCTCGGGCCTCGGGAGCTGGGCGAGGTCGCCCGGCCAGGGATGATGTCGGTGGCCCTCGCCCCGCTGCCAAGCGCCACTCACCAAACTGGAAGTTGGTATAGTTTGGGCACACGTGGTAGCAGGCACTGAGCAGACCCTCCATCATGAGGGCGGTGCCCATGGCATAGAAGAGGCCGAAGTGTTTCGGGATGCCGCACTCCTAGAAAGGGATGCCCGCGTCTGAGGAAGAAGGGTCCCGCCTGTCCCCTGAGAGGGGCTGACATCCAGCCCGAGCCCGCCTGGCCCCCCTTTCCAGAGGCCGCGGTCCAAGAGAGAGGCGGCCTCTCTGCGCTCAACCGCCTCCCCCGGCACCCGCCACAAAGGGAGGACAAGCGAAGGGGCGGAGAGCACGGGCCGCTCTGCGGGCAGCAGGAGTGGCACAGGGAGAAAGCGGACCCCACGCCCGAGGGCGAGCCTCACCACAGCCTGCAAGTCGTTGCGCATCAGGGCCCGGCTGTAGCTGATCTCGCGCTGCAGGATGATGAGCAGGAAGAGCAGCCCCAGCAGGACGTAGCCCAGGTTGCTGAGGATGTTGTTGAAGGCGCTGGAGGGGGGGGGAGGGGGGGAGGGGTGGCGTCAGCCCCTGCGGCCCACGCGGCGGGCGACGCAGGGCCCCCCTCCTGGGTCCTACCTGAGGTTGCTCAGAGGGTGGGCGCAGAGGAAGTTGTAGTAGCAGATGTCCTGGTTGCCAGTAACGTTCACCACCTGCAGGAGGCAAGAGAGCGACTTGTTTGCCACCCGGGTCTGGCCTGGGGGCCCAGAAAGCCCTGGCCCTGCCCTGCCGGCGGTCAAGCGGCTCTGAGCCGGGCTTCGCTGAGGGTACAGGCACAGCAGGTTTGGGGCCCGAAGGTTGGCAGAGCTCGGGGAGGCGGTCGGCCGGGTTGCATTACCGTCTGGTAGGTGATGACCAGCTGGACGACTGGGAGGGCGTAGAAGACTGCGATGGTGGCGATATTCCTGCAGAGGAGGGGAGAGGGGCGGCTCTCCATGAGAGGGCCCTGGCCGATCTCCCAGGCATGCGGAGCCAGGAGAGTCTTCGGGGGACGGATGGACGGCCAGCCCCAGCCCCACCCCACCATCTCACCAGAAGTAAATCTGGTATTTCTTCCGCAGCACGCGCTTGTCTTTGCGGGCCAGATCCGCGACACACAGGAATTTCTGCAACAAGACAAGCATCTTGCTGAGCTTCAGTCTCGCGAGGACACGCCAGACTCCGTCTCCGCTGGAAAACTCCCTCCTGCGTAGCCTGGACCTGGCAGCATTCCCAACGGGGCCCCTCCCCTCCTGGCAACCAGGAAGAGGCTCCTGCAGATGGGGGGGGGGGCTCAAGTCTCCCCCAAGCCCATGCAATCCACAAACTGCTCCTTCCCTCTCTGCCCACAGCCCAAATTTTACAGCCCTTCGCAGGGCACTCCACACCTCATTCCCTCCCGAGCGTCTCTACAGCCTGCTTGCAGCCGGACTTGCCCAGCGTCCTTTCAAGCTACACAGGCACACAGGTTCTGCAGAGCCGTCCTTCCGAAGGCCAAAGGACTCGGGGCACGCAAGGGGGGGCATCGTACTTCTTGGCCCCTCCTCAAAGAAACCACATCTTTTCCTGGGCTTTGCAGTGGCAGCTGCAGGATCCCAGGAAAGGATACTTTGGGCAGCAGCAGGAGGGCTGACCGGAGCAGCGCACGCTCTCCACGTCATCCTCCTCCTTTCAAGCCTCCTGGGCATCGCGACTCGCGGCCTCGGAGCCGGCCCTCCCCCACTGGGCAACCTTGGTGCGGATGACGTTCTTGTCCGACTCGATGTCGGCCAGCGTGTCGTAATCGTCCTCTTCCACGGAGCTGAGCGAGTCGAGCCGGGGGCGTCCTGCCATGTTGTCCAGGGAGCGATCTAGGGGTGGTGGTGGTGAAAGCCAGCGTCACTGCAAATACTTTGGGGGCACCCCATGCTTTGAAAGCGCCAGTCAGCCCGTGTCATCGAATTACCAATGGAGCCGACCGGAGCCTGCTGGCCCTTCGCCTGTCTGGACATTGAGTGGCCAGGAGGGCCCGAGGCGGACAAAAGGCCAACAGCTGCCACCCTCTTTTCCCCAAGCGCCCATCGCCCTGCTGATTGGAAGCCATGCAAACGGGGGAGGGGGGACGTCATGCAGATTACCCCCTCCCCCAGTGAGCTTTCTGAGGGGCCTCGTTTCCTCAAGCGCCAGAGGGAGACGGCTGAGCAGCAGCCGGGCATCCGAGTCAAGCACGGGGCCCACGGGGCCCAGGAAGGAGGAGGGCACATGAGCTCATTCTCTGGCCCGATGCCCCACGGGCAGCCCCTCAGGAAGCCCAGTTCCTCCATCAAGGGGAAGGGGTGGGACCTGGCATCCCACGGCCAGTGCCCCTGCCAGCCAAGCAGCAGCTCGGCCGGTCTCTGGGCTCTTCTGAGAGAAAGCTGGGTCCGCGGATGCCCTGGCAAAGCCCCCCGTTCTGCAGCTGTTCCGCTCCTCCCGGGGAGGCAGAAGGGCCACCCAGCGGCCCTGGAAGCGGGAGCAGCTGGGGAAGAGGCCGGACCAGGGCACGTGCAGAGAACACGCCATGCCCCACCGAGGGGGGGTGGGGGTGGGGGAAGGGGGAGGCTCACGCCTCTTCGCCTCCTATTCTTTCAAGTCGTGGCCCGCATTTCCAAGCTCATCTGCTCGGCCTAGAAACGCTTCTAAAAGATGGTTTCTTCTCGGCAGAGCCCAGGATAGAGGCCTGGCCCATTGCTGGCCAAGGAGAACTACCAGGCCAGGCCAGGCCAGGCCAGGCCAGGGGCACCAGGAATGAGATGCCAGACCGAAAGGGATGCCAATCTCTACCCATTGCAAAGGCTGCCCAGTGTCTCTGCCGGTGCTGGCACAGATGTTGCCCTTGGGGAGAAAGGGAAGAGTTACGCAAAGTGGGCCCGACCCGGCCAACTGGGCACACTTGGAAGCCAAGGGCGGCCCAGCCCACGACCACCCTCCAGGGGAGACCCTGCATGCACGCAAGCCACAGGCCGCCGAGAGGGAGGAAGCGCCCCCAGCTCCAGCATGCCGGGCCGTGCGTCTCACCAGCGTAACTGGAGGAGGCTTCCGTGGAGAGCAGGCTGTCCGTGACGTTCTCGGTGCTGGCAGCGGACCCGGTGTCTGCTGTGAAGAGGAGGGGCCCGCTGGGGTGAGCAGCTCAGCCTACCTCGCAGGCAGGGGCCAGGCAGCAGGAGAGGAGAAGCCCCCCTTCCCGACAGACGGGGGCCCTCCCTACCCTGTCCGGCTGGAACTCACCAAAGGACCCGTAACTCTGGCTGCTGAGGGGAGGGCGTCCCAGGAACGAATCTGGGGCGTCTTGGGGATTCCCTGCAGCAAAACAGCAATGGTCCAGCCGGGAACGGGGAGCCGCACCACGTGCCCACGCCC